>JAQFVV010000085.1:1200000-1849052 GCA_028023455.1 Epiperipatus broadwayi | reverse complement strand
TAAGAAAACAATATTGTCAGAACTTATAGCAGATTTAATATTATAACTTTAAATAATATATCTATTACATAATTGATTTATGAGAAATGTGGAGATGTGGAAATGGAAACTACGAATGTATACAATAATAACTCAAGACACAGTTTTAAGATTTTAATAAATAAAACAAATCATTTATTACACTAAAATAAATTTGGTTTAACATGATATTTACAATTGGACTGCTTGTCTTACAGATTTTTAAATTATCAAACTTTGAGCATCAGTTTGGGATTATCCCTATTATCAAAGCAAATTAACAACAAAACTTAAATATTCTGACTTCCAACACATGCTTTACCTACATGTTAATCTACACATGACACTAAATAAACAACATATTTATATTATTAACTACATGAAAAAAATACTTTGAGAGGATATTACATTGATTATTAAAATAAATCAAATTAATTATATTTGGCTCTCAACCAAACAACTTTCTCATTGACTAAATAATCACTTTCAATTACATATGCCTTTCATGCATGTAGCAACAAAATCATGTTCATTCTGATGATTTGATAATTTATAACCTTTATTTTAAAAATAAATACCTGTATTTTGTGTGTAAATATTTTATTTCCCGTTTTAATCTCAATAACTTTATACTTCTATTTGAAAGGAATGTAGTGTATTTCAAAACATTTTATTTCTCATTTACAATTTCAATAACTCAATACTTCTATTTAAAAATGTAATGTATTTCATAACACTTATTTCTCATTTTAATTTCAATAACTCTATACTTTATATACGCTATATTATTTTATATTACGCGTGTAAGTGCATGTTCTAAGCAGCAATTATATAAAATAATCTTTTCTACAAACTCTTCCATTCATTAAGACAATATCATACAATTATTGTATTTAGGACAATGCATAGTAATCCATCAATAAAATAAGACACTAATACTACATCAAGAATTAATTTAACAATTTATCTTTGGCCACATATTAGATAACACAGAGCTATATTTTCATGATTATACAGACTATACGGTATAAGGAAATCTACATGAGGTCAAGATAAACTTTTACTGATCACTTCTACAATAATTCATCTGATTCTAAATACACAGTTGGTGGGGAACCTTTTTCCCCAGCACTAAGAATATAAGAAAAACATCCTATAACTCCTCAAACATCAACAACTCATCTCACTTCTAAATACACTATTGGTGGGGACTTCCTCATCCACCAGGGCTCTATAGAAAACCTCACTTAACTTCAAAAAGTATCACTTAATTATATGCATATAATATAAACTAGGTTCTACTCATGAAAAAACATATACTAAATAAGCAAAATCTTTTATCCCTACAACGCATAATCAGATTTCTTTCCATTCTCAAAAGCTTTTCTAAATATCAAACATTATAAATACACGCTGGCAGATAAATGCGTACCGATAACATACTAATACATTCAACACAGTAGAATATGACGCTTTATCTGAAATTTATACATAAAATATTCTACAAACTAGAACTTCATCCATCAAAACAAATATCATAATTGTGCAAAACAGACACACACCCGTCGAATAAAAGTATATATAAAATTAACTCTAAATTACATACTATCCCCAGGCAACATGGTAATTAAATATTGCTTTAAAGTATAACTTTTAATTCAGAATAAACTTTAGGTTACTTTTAAAATCTAATAGTTATAATTATTACTAACTAACTCTCTTTCATATCTAGCAAACTATTTCTATTATACGTTATTTGATTTAAAAAGAACAAAATTCTCACTTTGAGATAATAAAGTATACAAAATAAATATAAACCTCTCTAATAATATATTTTTAAAAAATATTTCTTCTTTTACCTTCGTAAAAGAACAATAAGACATATTCGCAAAATCAATTTTTACCAGCGTATTCCTCATTTGGATACGCTTCAGAGACGATCTGAAGGTCAAAATAACCCAAATTATAAATAAAACATAATAATAAGTAGCCTTATCTATCAATAATATACAGTAATAATGACAAGCAATAAAAAGAAAAAGAAACAAAAGTTATTTGTTTTGTAACTTAAAATAAAAGTTCACTTAACAAGCTCTGCTCCCAGGTTATATGAAACAATATGGGACACATTCCAAACTGAATTTAAATAAAATAAACTTCTGCAGGATAATTTAAAAAATATAATCATAACTTTAATATGCCCTAGCACCTCCAGTGTTCATAGCCAAGCTATTTGAGTTTACTATATCACACACAAGCAATTAATTTCCTCCTTTATTATACTGAAAATATAAAACATTCTCCATTGTAGTTCTAAATTAAATAGCAATTATTCTTACTAGTTTTCTTGAATAGCATTTAACACTTTATAGACTATTATACGCATGGTTTATTCTTAAATATTGTCAATTAAGATACCATGATTCCTTAGTAATACCACAATTAATGATACTTTGTTTTATATTTCATCTTTATCGAAGAGAACGAAATTTCTCCACTCAATTCTATCACTTCCATTCGATTTAAACAAATACTTAATTTGAAGTAACTCACATTTTATTTCCTTCATTTAAAATACATATTATTTCCAGAAATACCACATAAATAAATACTGTTATCCTTTTATGATGAATCTAAACATGGCATGATTTATCAAAATATGCATATCCTTAATCTTATGTTTAATCCTCACAAAAACATAACATGAAAAATAGTGAAAAATTAAAATATATTCTGTAAAAAAGTTCAATGCATTTTCCAGATATATTAAAAGACACACGTTGGTTAGTGATACAACAATAATATTCATGCAATTTATTCTTATTTAAAATGACAATTAAATAAGTAATGAGACTGGACGTTATCAACATACATTTTTAAAAGAGCAATAGTTATGAAAGGTTAATTCAAAATGTTTAAATCAAGGAGAGCAAAGTAAACTATGTACCTTTTTAAAATTTAGAATTGCATCCTAGCTAACTTTTCCCATAATAAATTTCTTAAGATCCTTCCTAAGTTTTACTCCAAAGCCTTTTTAAAATCAAATTGACTTCAGCAACTGGCTTTAATCTTCCGCAATAATGAGCCACTGTTACTGGCTACAATACAATACATAATAGGCAAATTTTTTACTGAGATCTTTGTTAAATAGCCCTCTCTTAGCAAAAAAAGTCATTTCCTTTCACAAGGTTACCCCACACTTCTTTTCTACCTATGCTTCAATTACATATTCAAAAAAATCTTTCTTAAAAAAAATCACTGATTAAATCAAGACAAAAAAAAATAAAATAAAATAAATAGCCTTTACAAACTTGAAAGAATATTAATTAACTATTAAACAAAAATGATTAATAATTTATTTAATTTGTAAAATAATCCATTGATTCAACTATCTATTAATCATTGGAAAGAAATATATATCTGTTTTAAAATTATTTAAGATAATTACTGTAATTTAAATGTTTTTATTGTTCATGTACTATTGTTTGCTGTTATTAAAAGATGAAAATGAAATGAAAATGATGCAGATTCATACATGCATACATATGTACTGCAACCTAAATATTAAACTATCTTAACTAAATATAATTGAAATGGCTATTAATTATTGACAAAAAGATAAGTATTAAAGAATAAAGATTTTGAAACCATTCAATAAACACTACACTAATATAAAATAACCTTGCATCTTACTGACAAAAATATATCAATTCCATTAATAAACAACCCCTCTTCCTCACATTAAATACCCCACTAACCACAATAATAATAATGAATACTTATAAAGTGGTCTATGAACTGCATAAGCAACCCATATCTAAGCTTTAAGCAATTTACAGCAAAAAATTTAAAATTCCTAAGGCTATTTCATTTTTTAAATACAATATAACTATTCGATGCAGATACAAAGTATGTCAATTCCTTGTATCCATTCAGATGGTCACAATACATATAATCATTTTTTCAGAATGTTTATATAATATTTAATTTTTTAGAAGAATAATGTTGTTAGATTCAGATTTTATTTGAGAATACTTTATTTTTCTTTTATTGTAGAATACAAGTAAAGTAATTTTAATAAAATACAGTTCCAGTTAGAAATTAGTTGATAAAGAACACATATATGTTTGACCATAGCAGATGTATTTTTATCATTTTTTAAATAATTATGAACAAATTTTAAATATAATTTTATTAGCTTCACATAAACTATCAATAGTTTGCTCAGAATTTAGAAAGTAATTTAAAACAAATTTATTTTTTTTTTAATATCATATTTTTACCAATAATGAAATAACTATTTCATTAAAAAAACTATTGTTCTGTTTGTGTAATTAAATTTATTAAGTTAATTGCTTTTTCCTATATTTTTCAGAATCAAAATACTATTTTTTAAAAATAATTTTCATTTGAAAACTTTTATTTTTCAAAAATAATTTGAAATTTATATAAATATAATTAAGAACAAAAGTAAATTTTTATAAGGGCTTTGAGCATTTCATCATCATATTTTCAAAATAGTATGAATGGCTGAAGAGTTGAAGAGTGAAGAAGATTGAACACTGGCCATTAAAGTTTGAAGATTTGCTATCTTAATATAAACAGAGCATGATTATATGTATGTATGGGAGATGATGACCTGGATTGACCGATGAGTGCTGGTTCAGCATGAAATACATATATTGGAGATCATTTATCTTTTTAACATGTATGTAGTCATGTGTATAGATTATATAAGATGGAGTAAATTGTTGAAGGAAGTTTGAAAGTGTGTGTTCAAATCCCCTCTAATTACAAAATAAAAAATTGTAAATATTAATAATGTTAGCTCAAATGTAGATAAAATTAAAGTGAAAGTTCCTGTAAACCCTTGGTGAATTATATATCAACTAATATAATCTGTTAATAACTGAAAAATATATAATAAATCCATTGTCTATCTTTTCATTTATTGATGAATTTTTATTAGGTTATATATAGCTTAATGGGGTTTACAGTAACTTGCTTTTTAAAATAAAATGTTGGAAATTATCTTACTGAAAAATTAACAATCTCAAAACCTTTTTCTGAAAAATGAAAAGTATAACAAAAAAACATAAGCCACAAAATACAAAAATATATAATACAAATATGCAAATATTTTTTTTACATTTTTAAATTTTTAATTTTTTAAAATAAATATTATTTTTTCCTCCTATTACAAAATGTAAAAATATTATATATTAAAAATATTTGAGGGTTTGAATTAAATTTTATATTTTGTATATCTGTGTTTATATTTGTTTGTTTTTTTTAAGATAAATATTTTTTTTAAATACTAATAACCTTGAAAACAATTATAACAAATAATTGAAATGTCAGTATACTAGAAAAAAATATGTAATATAATTACTTATATTAAACTTATTTATATAATTTAATTTAATAATGCCCTGTGCAGTTTGACATAGTAGGTAGAATATCTGACTTTGAATTGGGAGGTTCCACGATCGATTTCAGTTTTGTTGAATAATAAAACAAGTTTAGAAAAGAATCCAAAGAAGTGTTTTCCTGAAAGGTTTGTGATTATCGCATTTTAGCTGTATTTATATGTTGAACTATTTTCAAAATCTAATATAGAATGTCTTTAGAAATATTTAATTTCATTTAAATTTTCCAATTCCATTCAACTGTTAGTAATAGTACACAAGTTAGTATATGTACAACATTTCAATAAGTATTATTCTTCCCTCTTCTCTTCAGATGTTACTGGCCTAATCAATGACAGTACCAGAATAGGAATCAAACCTTGACCTTTAGATTCTTGAATATTGAATTTTAAGATAATACAACTGATTAAAACATTACTTTAAAATTCAATATTCAAAGATCTAAAGGTCTAGATTTGATTCCCATGCTAGTACTGTCATTTGTCATGTCAGCAATATCTGAAGAAGAGAGGAAAAGAATACCACTCAAAACGTTGCGCATATGCTAGACCTGTATGCTATTACTAACTGAAGGTAACTGGAAAATTTAGGTAGTTAAAGTTTTCTAAAGACATTCAATATTTAATATTAGATGATGGAAATATTCTAATATATAAATACAATCCAAAAAAGTACTTTTTATACATATATTGACTATTGAAGATGTATGAAGTCTTAAAAAAATTAAAAATTTGGAATTGTTAAAAATAAATTAAAGTTTTTATCAGAAAAATATCAATCAAAGGAAAGAAAGTGTATATAAATGTGGATAAATCTTTAGTTGTTTTTATTTTAATAGTGGTTATTTTTTATTTAAATCATATCAACATTTTTTAAAATTCAGTTTAGAGATAATAAAGAATGATATTTTTAAAAAAAAGGTAATAATCTTAATAAGCTTTTATTACTTTTTATAGATACCTTTAAAAAACAATAATTCATTCTGGTTATTCTACTCCAGAGCCATCTATAGTAAGCTTTCATAATCATTGGATAGAAAGAACCTGTATGCTATTACTAACTGAATGTAACTGGAAAATTTAGGTAGTTAAAGTTTTCTAAAGACATTCAATATTTAATATTAGATGATGGAAATATTCTAATATATAAATACAATCCAAAAAAGTACTTTTTATACATATATTGACTATTGAAGATGTATGAAGTCTTAAAAAAATTAAAAATTTGGAATTGTTAAAAAAATAAAAGTTTTTATCAGAAAAATATCAAACAAAGGAAAGAAAGTGTATATAAATGTGGATAAATCATTAGTTGTTTTTATTTTAATAGTGGTTATTTTTTATTTAAATCATATCAACATTTTTTAAAATTCAGTTTAGAGATAACAAAGAATGATATTTTTAAAAAAAAGGTAATAATCTTAATAAGCTTTTATTACTTTTTATAGATACCTTTAAAAAACAATAATTCATTCTGGTTATTCTACTCCAGAGCCATCTATAGTAAGCTTTCATAATCATTGGATAGAAAGAATCACATAATGTTTTATTGGAGATATATCTAATAAATCGATACACTTTAATTAATAAATTAAAAAGGAGAAATTGCAAATCCTCACTTATACTGAAATTTGTACTTTAGATTATTAACACTCACCCACATAGATAATCTCAAAACTAAAGCTCTAATCTTTAAAAATAAACTTTTTAAGATGGTGGTGAAAACATTCCTTTCGACAACACAAAACAGCAAAGTGAATTCAATTTTAAAAATTGAATGCATTTTTATTGGGTTTTTTTCATATTTTCTCTGGATTGGTAGAACAAGCTTCCCTAATACTGATGTCATAACCTGAAAGAATGTTGGGTTCTGTTAGAAATCACCAACTGGTGTCTATTGATTAGGTATGTCTCCAGTGATGTTATTATGAATATTAATTATTGCTATAAAATTTATATTATATATTTCTAAAATCAGCTCTTAATCAAGATCACTAAATATATATTTTCTGGCTCTAATGGCTTGCATAGCTAACTACAAAATATTTATACGCTGCAAAATATCAAAGCATTTAAAATTTTAAATTATTATCATAATTAACATCAAATTCATCAACATTTTAAATCAATAATTACACTGCAGAATGAAAATCTCAATCTAGTTTTTTTTTATGGTTTCAGCCAACATGCTTATCTTATTTACAAAGCCCAATTGCAATTGTTTTCTATACCTCTTAGAATTTGGAGGGGTTCAATTTAAAACTTTTTTTCATCATCTTATATACTAACATGTTCAGCATGGAAACATTTTAGGTTTTTAATTTTTTTATTGATATTAGTGTTACCTGTTTCTTATGTATACGATTTACTTTTATCTATTTTTTGTTAAATGACCTGCATTATTTATATTGCTTTTCTATTAAGTGTTCATATTAAAACTATAAAAAATCCCTTTTTCTTATCTACATAGACCTATTTTTTGCAATATTATCTTATTTCTACAAAAAAATCAACTTTAATTCTATGATTAATTTTATTTTTTATATTTCAGCCATTTTCTACTAACAATTTAAATCTAGAATTTTCAGCATTTTCTAATTCATTGTTTTTAGTCTATATTTTCTCCCCTTTTAGATGTCTCTCTTTACAATTTTTATATTTATCTGATATTACATGTAGCATTCATTCCAAATTTGAAAGATCATTTTTAAAAATGCAATCACATTATTTCCAAATCTTTTATATATCTTAAATAATCTCAATTGTTTCCATTCTCTTTGCTTTTCTTTAATGTATTTTAGGGTAATCAGATAGTCTAATCATTATAGCTATTACATTGGGTGGTTTAATACAGTGGAAGATTGGCATACTCTAGTGTTCAAGGGTTGTGGATCAGGTTCAGCTCCATAAGATCTAGGGTTCAAACTTCTTATGAACTCCTGGAGCAATAAACTATTTGATTATTTTACCCTGCATGGTTTAGGAGCTGAGCCAAAGTGCATGCATAATAGCTTGAAAAGGCCGATCTTGAATGTATTACAATGGCTTATCTCTGTAACTTTTTTTATCAATCAAACTTCTTATGAACTACTGAGCAATATATTATAGTAATGCAAATACTTCCATCATTCTTTTTTAGTTCAATAATAATGAAGATAATATGCATTTGATTAATCAAACAATCAATCATGAAGATGATATCATTCTAAGGCAATACATAATTTTCTTATACTGAATGTTAGTTATATATGTAAACAGAGATTGAAACTTAGGGTTTTTCAGTCTATTGACTCTCCACTTTATTTCAAGCAACCAGTATACATGACCACACACTGCAAAAAAGATCCATGATTCCAATATAGTATTTCTTGCAAAATCAGTGCTCATCAGTTGGACCAGGTCGTAATCTTCCACACATATATACAATGAGTGCTCTGCTTTTTGTTAATATAGAAATTCCTCATACTTCTAATGGACAGGTTTTAATATCCTCACCATTCCAACTGTTCAACCATCCACTTCATTGAAAACCTTATGATGAAATGCTCAAAGCTCTTTGTTTGATATGATATTATAGTCTAACCCATATAGATATTATGTCAATCTAACTCCCTCATGTTATCAGATATTATGTATCCATATATATATATATATATATATATATATATATATATATATATATATATATATATATATATATATATATATATTTAGAAGGATAGGGATTGGCTGAACTTATACTAAGATATAATCTATTCATCTATATTTGTGAAGCTTAATATTACATTAGTAAAAAACCACAATTTGTATTTTTAAAAAAGCACACTTTTGGCCAATACATCTTATCTGTTTTGATTTAATTTAAAAATCCCAAATTTTGAAATAAAATGAAAATTACAAATAATGCAAAAATGTATGGAGAAAAAAATAATATAGTAAGAAAAGCAATGACTTAATATTAAAAGATACCATTATAGTTGAAGTATCAACTAATTCTACCACAATTTTAGCTTACATCATTGCTGTTTCAGCAGCATACTTTTCTTTTCACAACTATGTCACTATTATCTGGTACCTATTAGTTACTAAAGCAAGTGGTATAACTGTTGGTCAAGAAAAGAATAAAGCTGAAATAATTATTTAATATTAAAAAAGTTAAACAAAGAAATTGGTCATATATCATAGGTCAATTACAGTCTAATATAATTCTTTCTGCATACCACAAAATAATCAGTATTTCCAGCATAATATTTTGAGGTATGTGAATCAAATAAAATTTTTCCACATTATTATTGGGGACTAGAGGGAATATGATAAATTTATGTAAAGATATACATTTTTCCTAGAATTGATTATCAAACACTGATGGTATATATGAATTAAATGTTTCCTTGGCCATGAATATGAGGGAAAACCTCAAAAGTACTTGGCCCATTTAATTGTTTTGGTTTTTGCAGCTTCTTCATCAGTGAGTAAATTGCTTTTATATGCTATAATAAAGAATAGAAATGAGAAAATTATACTATGAAAACAGATATAACTTTTAGTTTTTGATGTTGCTAAGACACTGTCAATTACTATTAATTGATAATACCTAAGACTAAACAAGTTATTATAGCTCTTTTGTTGGAATTTTTTGTTGAAGTAAAAGGAACTCTTCTATTACTCAAACCCAAGTTCTTATATGAATTTACAATCGGAAAGCTATCTTTATAGGTGTGAGAATGTGAAAGAATATCATCTTTCTTGAGATTCTGTGAATGATATTTTTAATTTTTCCAGAGAGATGTGTATGTTGAATTAAATATGCCCATGGATTGTTACTATAATAAAAAATAGAAATGAGGAAATCATATCCATGTAAATAGAGATAACTTTTAACTTTTGATATTGATAAGAAACTATAAATTACTACAGACAATCTCTGAGGCTAAACAAGCTTTCTCAATAGTGTATAATAGTTATTTTGTTGGGGTTTTTGTTGAAATAAAACTGCAATGGATATATGTAGTAAATAAATTGCAATTATGATATTAAATAATAAATAAAATTTGAAAAAATTTTAATTACTGTTAGACATGCAGTTGATTGTAATTAGTGACATTACTTAAAGCATTTCTACAATTTATTTATATTTAATGTTTAAAATTAAAATATTATTGTGGTGTCCATATATACACTTTAAATATAATAAACCATGTGCTCACAACTAATTTTTTGTCATATATAAATCATATCATCCCAGCCAATGCTTAAAATTAATTAATAGAATATCAGCAAATGTTGTCAAGGTACATTACCTTGATGATAGATTACAGATATTCTATTGGTTAATTTTAAGCAATGACTAGGCTATGTGATTTATATATACTCTTACATATATTTATGTAAAATTATTATATCATATTAAGATGTGTAATAGACTTTATTAAGCAAGTTATTTTAATATTTTATGTTTTCAATAATTTAATAAACCAATATTATAATCTATTTCTAAGCTTGTCAATTATAGTCTTTACTGGTGGATATGGTTAGCAAAAATATAAGTTGTTCATCAGCAAATGTTTACTTTTATTGCAAACAAACAAAAACAAAAAAAATAATGATGATGGATTTTACATATATCAAAACATTTTAAATTATAATGTATTAAATTATATTACTTCTCAAAAAATATATAAAACTATTTTAAAATAATCTTACAAACCCTTATACAAAATGGTTTGACAAAAATAACAAAGTTCAGAAATTAATTAAGTCATAATCATCACATTTTAATATTACTATTTTATTTTTTAAATATTCCTACAGTTTCAACTAACTAGTAATCTTCATCAGAAAAACTTAATTATAATTACAAAATTGCCACAAAAATTTCAAGCACTGCCCTGTATGGAGTGATGTTATTTTTAAAGAAACTAATGATTTTTGATTGGATTTTTTGAAGTGTTTGATGTATTCATCAGACAAAAAATATTTACATTTATAATACCATTTGAATTAGATGTCCAGACATTAAAATATTACAATTAAATAATAGCATAGGAGAAACATATATAATAGTGTATCGTGCCCTTGCAAAATTCAATTTAGAATCTTTTATTTTAGAACATAATAAACTTTACAAAGCTCTTTATTAGTATAAATTACCATGTAAATAAATAATATGAATCAATGATGATGAGAAATCTTATAGTTATAAAATAATGCAACAGGAAACTGAAATTGTTGTTTTGCAACATCGTGTTTTAAAGGCTAATGATATATATATATATTCATGCGTCTGTCTAGTATATTTTTCTCAAGCTGATTAATGCTTACCATATTTCTACTTTGGGAAGTAATCTGAGACATTGTGTATTCCCTAGGTTTTAGATATCCTTTTGCTTGATATATTTCAAAAATTATTAAAGTGTAGTTATCATTATTTAAAAGGTTTTTTTGTGACAATTTACGTAGGGTCCAAGAATTGTAACTATATCACTTCTGACCAGATTTATATTTTGTGATGGCCAGCTATTTTAAAACATATATTAAACTCGTATTTAAATATAAATCAAGCATATTACAATACAAAATTTAATTAATTAATTTTTGTGAGAAGGCTTTTTTCTTTATATTTTTTATTATTTAAATTTACTCTTTTTCTTCTATTTTGAGAAAGATTCTTTCGAAAACGTAGTCTTGAAATTAATCATCATTTATATATAAAAATTATTAAAAGTTTTTAAAAATGCAAAAGATTTATATTTTTAAAGCAAAGTTTTATTATTTATAAAATAAAGTTATAATTGAGCCCAAAGCATTTATTCTAAATGTTGTTAAAACTGCAGCACTGTTCGGATTTGTTTTTTAAAAAAATAAAAAACAAAAATTGACATTTATAAAAGAGTAGTTTTGGAAAGAAAAAAAAGTAGTATGGTTTGTTATTAACCCTAATGACCAACTATATTGATAGTTTTTGTTTGGAAAAAGAAAATTATATAAACAAATTTGGTTTCCATGGAACATATAATATTCAACTATATATACATATACTGATCTCTCTCTGTTTGGAAAGCAGGAGATCGATAAAAATGCCATATAAGCAATGGGTATTGCGATTTTGCATTTTTCAATTATTTTTTGTGTTAATATAGTGATGTGATGCGGCTACTCCTTTATCAAGTCAGGAATCTTTCAGCCACTATGTTCAGAGAAACCTATTAGTCACCTTCTCTTTCCATTCGCAACTCTTAAGTTTTTCCCATATTCTTCTTTATCCTTCTGCATCCTATTTCCACAGCATCATTTTTGTCCATTCTATGGTTTTTATATCTAGATCCTCCCCTTATCTTTTTCCAAACCAAGAACCCACTTTCTGTATAATCATTTTGTTTATATTTATTCTCCCACAATTTTATTATTTGTATCCTTTCTGCTTGCAAATATTTACATCCAGTTAGCAGTAACCTAATATATCCCATGCCTTCCTTACATAACTTTCATATTAAGTCCCTCACATTTCTTTATTTATGTGACTATTCCCTTGTCGCTAACAATCCTGTTTGAGCCTTAAACAGTAAAGTACTTTCCTTGCTATTATCATAAATTAAATCACACCCAATATTCTGTTTACTTCTATATATATATTTAAACTCATTTTACTCTCCATACTAGTTTTCCACCTCTCCAACTTCCTATTTTTTTTATTAATGCATCTATTCTTCTATCCCATTCTTTGTCACTATAACACTCAACAATCCTCCTAACACAAACAACCCACCTTTTGTACAGGTATAATGACATAAATCTTCTGCATACTGTACTATTTTTCTCACCCATTTTGTTGCCTATCTTTTGCTTGTAATTCAATTAAATACTATTTTGTTTATTCTCTTACTATCCATAAATAGTGACAAACTCTTCATATCATCCAGTGCAGACCATTGTAATCAATGGATGCAAGAAGGTTGATGCATAAAATTCTTTCTAGTACCTACTTATTCAATATCTCCAAACTAATTTCTAGTCTGTGCCTTTCATCAATGATGAGTATTGTATTTGAGAGCATTGCACTTAAATCTTTGGATGTAATGCAACTTTCTAGAAGCCACCTTTTATCTTTTTAGTTAACTATAAAGCTATGACTTCAAAATGAAAGCACAATAATGTTTTTAATCCTAGCTCATTTGCTTGTGTCATACAGGTCTGAACTCAGTTCAATCTTTTTGCATCCATTGCTTACTATGGTTTGCAATGGGTGAAACTACTATATAGAGAGTTGTGATAAATTTTAACAGCTTGTGTAAGCATAAAAAATGATTATCATGTGATGTTTACTGATTTAATCTTTTGTCTTACTTTATTTAGTCTTTTAGATTAGTATAGATCCAAGTCATTGTAAGCCTATCATATCACAGATCATCTCTTTTTATTAACTGTTCCAATAGCAATAGTTGTTTGTTGTATTGCATGGTTTGATGCAATTATGGAATGCAATTTTTGGAGCTTAACACACATGGATCATTCCAGTTGTCTTACTTCTAGTGTTCAAACTTCTTATGAACTCCTGAATAGTAATTTTTTTCAGATACTATTATTTTTATTTTTATCTCATTTTGCATAGAAATTCTAGCTCCAGTTTTTTTCCTTTGTTAACTCTTTATTCATTATCTTTCATGCTATTTATTTTAGTAGTTAAAATAACCATACCTTTTTATAAATTTTATTTAAACACACATTGATTACGTAAGTAATATTTACTAAGGCTATAACCTCAAGAATATGCGTGTAAAAATGCGATAGTAGGGACCTCTACAGGTCTTAACCACAAACTCCCCTCATTTCTTCCAAAATGTAAGCTTGTGGTTAAGACCTGTAGAGGTCCCTACTATCACATTTTTATGTGCATATTCTTGAGGTTATAGCCTTAGTAAATATTACATACCTTTTTAATAATAGCTGTTTGTTACGATGAACTGTATGATGAACTGCAATAATTGGCAGAATACTACTCATGAGAAACTGCCTGACTCTATATAAGCAAAATAAATAAGTGTAATTTAAATAATAAATTGCTAAAGGGGAGTCTATGTATAATTATTAGTCAAATTCAAATTTAATTAGAAACTACCTAAAATAAATGTTTACATAAATAAATGAACTTTCCTTGCTTGAAAGTGACATTTAAGAAAATGGATATTGCCAACTTATACCTCTCCATTTTTTTTTTTTACTTTACTGAATTAGTAGAGAGTCACATTATTATAGTGTTCTTGTGTTATCAATCATCTTTTTGCACAAACTGTTACAATGTATTTATGTGTAGCCATATTACTATTTTCTACTTACATATACAATAATTCTATCTCCAATTTTCTTTTTATTTATTTCTTTATGCAAAAGATAGTTAATCTTGGCTCCACATACATAATATTTAAACTAGTTCATGCAGTATACATGTTTTCAGATAACTTACAATCTATTCAAAATTTTTATCCAACTAGCCCATGTGCTAGTCTCATTCTTAAAAGTGTGTGGGTCAATTATCAAGCTTTTATGTTTGATCAGAGAAAATATTATTTACCAGATGTATCCCATCTACGAAAAAGCTATTGTGTTTTTTTTGATTGGTTGTTTTAATAATTTTTTTTTAAGATTTAATTTAAATTAAACAAAAGATTTTAAAAGAAATTCACAATTGAAAAAAAAAGGTTTGAATAATCCTGACTGTTTGGTACACTTCAGAAATGTAACCGGTAATGTGTTAATATATTTAGCTTTCTTAATAAAACCAATTTAAATTTTTAAATATACTTGTTACATGTGATATATAAATTTGTCAGCATTAACAGACAACTACCTCATAAACAAATATATTTCTTAATGGTGGAATTTCTTCCTTCACATAAAATATGCTTCATAATCAAAATGATGGATTATTAAATATAAAATCCTTTGCATAAAATATTCATAATATAAATTATGGTTTAGTAAGGTATCGTTATTTATTTATAAAAACAAATTTAAAGTATTTTTTCAATTGTGAATTTGATAGCATTAAGGACAAACATAATAGTTTTTTTTAATTGGTTGTGAATTTGACACAACAGGCTTGAAGACAAACATACATTCACAAGAAATATGTGACAGTCTTATATACAAACATTCACATGGATTTTATATATAAAGAGAAACTTTATAAACACAGGAATGGCATACAGTTTATAAAAATGATGCTAGATACTTCTTTATTGTTAACAAAGCTCATTATGGTATATTTAATATAATTATAAAATTGAAATGCTAAAATAAATTATGCTAGAAGAGTAAAAAGCAGTAAAAAGAAAACTATTATCAATAACCATTTGGTTACTGAATTTTTTCCTTTTCAATCAAAAATCTTAACTAGTAAAGATCTGAGCAAATCCATGACCAAAGTCAGTTGTGGGATATAGAAAAATAAACAACTTATCATTTAAAGTTACTGCAATAAAAAAAAAAAAAATGTGCACATCCTTTGTAAATATTTTTATTTAAGTACATATTTAACCAATCAATCTAAATAGTCATCCAAAATTGATCAGTAAATAGGTATCCCATTCAAATCAATTAACAATTCAAGTGTATGTTGTCGTCTCCTTTACTATTTCTCTAAAAAGAGCTATTAGAGGATGTTTGCCCTTCAATGGGCTATATAAAATGCTACTTCACTTTTTTTAACCACATATAATTAATAGATACTGTAAATATAACATGCCTTAAAGATATTAGAAATTCCATGTCCTTCCTATAATGCTGATGTTTTTTTTATAAGGTGGCAGATATAGAATAAAATAGAAAATACGCTAAATGTCACACTGGAGATTGATAGCATATATTGTTAATCAAAAAAGATAAAGGTTTTTACTTAAACATAAATATCCTATTTAATCCGTTTTGACAAAAGTGAATAAATATGTATATCGATCTTAGGATAATTAACAAACATGTCTGTTTAAATATATTCTCTTTTTTTTATATGTCAAAGCGTTGACCGGGGAGCGAACCCGGGCCAGCTGCTTGGAAGGCAGTTACGCTAACCGCTAGGCCACCAACGCTTGACAAATACATTCTTTGTATGTTTCCTTGCCCTTAAAGCAAGTATAAATTCATCAACAATCTTGAAAACTATGACATGTTTTAAAAAATTTAGTCAAAAAGTCAGTATCAAGTACAAACGAAAGCAGTAAATATATAATAGTTAAATTCTGACATATTGGGTATGCTTATATATATATTGACATTCTTAAAAAATAACTTCCACTAAAATTTTAGTATGACAGTAAAATTATCTTAGAATTAGTTGTTCTAATACTTCGAGTTTTTTAAACTCTCAAGTTATAGATTGAAATCATGAACTCCATTTGCTGGATCAAACTGTGATTATTTTACCCAGCAGAGAATCTCTCGGGAAACGTTCAATTCATTGTTTTCTTATTGACGCATAACTAAGCTGAACTGCAGAGGGCAGCACTATTAGTATGATTAAGCTTGAAATAAAGTTGAATTCATTTTAAAAGCTTTACTTGTAAAAAGTAGCATGCCGCTTTTGTTTTTTAATTAATGAATCAATAATATTTATTGAATTAAACAAATAAGTTTGAATATTTTTTAAGAGCCTTGATGGAGAGCAATAAATTTGTAATACCGAAAATACATCCTTTTATTTATCGTATGTTGGTTTTTTAGTTTTTTTAGCAGTACTTGTCAATATTACTTTAACCTCTTCTGAAAAAAATGTGCCTTTTTCAAAACCTTCAATACTGTCTAATTGCAGCCGAATGTTCTTTATCTGAAAGTTTGTGGAGACGATATTTTACTGGCAATTATATTTTGGCTATTTCTATTCTTTAGTTGTAATTGTTAAGTGATTTTAGACAAATTTCAAACTTCATTTAAATATTGCAACTATATTCAACTGTAGGTAATAATGTGCATATTGATATTTTGAATATCATTATTCTTATCTTTTCTTCAGGTATTGCTGGCCAAACCAATGACAATACTAGCATGGAAAATGAACCTGAAACCTTTAGATATATGAACACTGAGTTTAAAATGGTGCTCTAACCAACTAGGTTATTCTGTCAAAATCCACAATCAGTAAAAAAAAATTATATGCTTAAATATGAGTGTATTTGATTAATATAGAAAAAAGAAAATTAATAAAATGCTTCAGCAAATGTCCACTTATTTATGGTCTGTCTAAAATCTATAAGGGTCATACTATTAAGATATATTGATATCTTTAGAAAATTCACCATACAAAGCTTGTAAAGATTTTTTCTTAAAGTTTTTAGCATTTTTGCATACAAGTAGCTATTCTTCGTCAGAAATTTATCAACAGGTATACCTGCGTAACGATTGTCTATTGGAAGAAAAAATTAAATAAAGATATTAACTGATAAACCATAACAACTCTTTGATTAAACCACTAAACATCACATGATCACCATCTCTTATGCTAGCACATAACTGTTATTAAACAGGCAAAACTCTCCATACAGTAGTGCCACCCTGTGCCAACCAGAGTAATCAATGGATGCCAGAAGGCTTGTGCATAAATTCCCCATCTAGTGCCTACTCATCCAATAACTCCATACAAGCCTTCTGGCATCCATTGATTACTCTGGTTGGCACAGGATGGCACTACTATATGGACAGTGCTAGCATAAAAGATGGTGATCACATGATGTTTAGTGGTTTAACACCAATCCTGCCTGATAGGATAGTGGTGGCTATGGTTGTTAAAGAGCCAAAGACACCAAAATGTATGGGTGCTGAACTGAGTTCAGAACCGTATGACTATATAAGCTATTGAGCTTAGATTGAAAATATTATTGTGTTTTCAATTTCATTCTCATAGTTTTATAGTTAAGTAGAGATAAAAGGTGGCTGCTGGAGGTCTGCATTAGATCCTAAGATCTAGGTGCAGTGCTCTCAGATCAAAGGCTCCTCACTGATGAAGGCCACAAGCCAGAAACTAGTCTGGGAATATTGGATGAGTAGGCCCTAGATGGGGATTTTATGCACAAGCCTTCTGGCATCCATTGATTACTCTGGTTGGCACAGTGTGGCACTACTGTATGGAGAGTTTTGCCTGTTTAACTTTTTGATTGCTAACTTTCTGCATAATCACAACATATTTTAATACAATACAGAATTGTCACAACAAATTCAAAGGATGGCATGGATTCACCAATATTACTCCTAATTCATTGTCATAAATACAATTCCATTTCCGTTTAAAATCTGATTTCAGTATGTTGATAATATAATTGTTTATGGCCACATGGTGAAGTACTAGAAGTATTATTTCAAATATTCTGCATATAAACCAATAACTTGTTAGTTTGAATAAATTCACAATAGAATTAGAATAATAAAAATTGATATTCTTTAATGTTCTTTTGACAAGACTCAGTGACAGAAAAATACTTAGCATATGCATCCATCTATAACAGAAACACAAAAATAGGGTTAAACTATCACTATGAAAAAATAAGCAAATTTTTTCAGACACAAGTGACTTGAAAAAAAAATCCTACATTAAGCAAACTCTCATAAAGAATGTTTAACTATCAGTTATCATTAAGAAAACCTTAAATAGGCAAAAAAACAATTATAAGTACTATGATTTGTATATACATACCAGGTTCAGCAGCAGACTATGATTTAAAAAATCTGCAATGAGTATAACATTATAACAGCTTTCCAAAATCATAGCACATTATGAGAAATCCTAATTTCTGTACAATGAACTTGAAATGCAGAAAAACAAAAACTGCATCTATGAAATACTATACGAATGTAGAAGAATTACATATATCAATGAAATCAGATGCCTCTTTAAAAATGTTTAAAAGGGCATAAAGTAATGATTAGAAAAGGGAAAAGCAGATGTATTAAAAGTATCAATATATCAATAAACATATGTTAAGTTGAGAGAAGACAACAACATTATTGGACAGAAAGTAAAAATTAAAAAAAAAAAATTATAGAAGTTGCTCCCATAATAATGACAAATAACTCCATAAGTCAATCTATTGTGATAATACATAATGTTTGGAAACAATCCACTAACCTTGCACTTAGAGAAAAAGTGAAGAAATCAGGATGCTCTTTTTTCTTCTATCATATTTCCTGTAAAAATCTAGTTGATTAAAGTGTTACTTAAATTTCATATTTATGAATCTAAAAGTTTCAGATTTGGTTTCCATGTTAATACTTTTCCTTATCAAGATTTCTGCAAAAAAAGGAAAGAATAATATCACTTAAAATGTTGTGTTATGTATATTTTTTTTTTTTATTATTATTATTATTATTATTATTATTATTATTATTATTATTATTATTATTATTATTATTATTATTATTATTATTATTATTATTATTATTATTATTATTATTATTATTATTATTGTATATTATTATTTAGTTTGATTCAGTATTGGGTGATTATTATTATTACTGTCCCTTATTATTAATATTATTCAATCAAACAATTATGTATTATTATTTAATAATTGCAATTATTATTATTATATATATTGGTTGAGGGCATGATTTTGGTTATTGGGAGCCATCTTAGAGGTTGATGTTGTGTTATCAGACCAGGTTCCAAGAGACAATTATTATTGTCATCTTGCTCATAGCAGTGAAGAGTGAGACCGGGCCGGACACCCCAACCAAAGACAGAGACCAGAGGCCCCCCCACCGACAAACCCCCACATTATTATTATTATTATTATTATTACTTCTACTACTGCTGCTGCTACTACTACTACTGCTACTACTACTGCTACTACTACTACTACTACTACTATTACTACTACTATTACTACTACTACTATTATTATTAGTTGAATGTATTTGAAACATTGAAATAATTTTTTTTAATATAGCAATGCAGCCATATTGAATATTTAAAAAATTATGTTGAGCCACATATTTTATCATAACTTAAGTTTGTATTATTCAAAAATGAGTTTGAAACATAAAACACCAAGGAATGTAATTAAGATGAAAAAATATAGACATTGATATTCAAAGTAATAAAAAAGAATAAAAATTAATATTTCTAATTACTATTTCATAAATGCAAAATTATCATGCAAAAATTTAAAACAATAAATTTTTTTTTTTTATAATTTTTTTTATTCTCAATAAAATTTTAATAAATTGTTATATATACCCTTTACCTAAGGTAATCCATCACTTGAAGACTTCATATCATAAAGATATTAGTACCTTTCATTTTTCCTAATAGACTTTCAAAATGTTTTTTCATACAGGGGTTTGCAATAAGCCCTAATAATAAGTAGTTAATATTGATCAATAATTAAATATAATTTGAATATTATAATAAAGAACTTCAATAAAGTTTGTAATTTATTAACAATTACTACTAAAATAGTCATTATATACAAAATAAAATAATAAAACAAAATAATGAGTTGAGCTTGAGATACATAAGTTAGTGGTTTAGAGTCAGTGCAATGAATTATTTATCTTTATAGGGTTTGAGGGCTCATATTGCTTTATGCTACTATTACCAGTAAATTTAGCAATAGCTTCATCAACTGCCACCTCTCTTTGCATTTGATATGTTGCTTTGAAATTTACATTGCAATAGCCTATAATCAGCCTAAGTTTATATACTCTGTCAAAATCTTTACTTTTAGCATTTGGCATATTTTTATTATTATTAAAATGCAGACGAGACATATCTAAATCACGTCATAATATTTGCAAAATATTTTTGTCTTTCCCTCATATCAGAACTCTATAGATATAGTTTAATTCATATACTGAACATCTGGAGCTAAGTCCCAACCATGACAAAAAATGTAGATAATTCATGAGATAAATTTACACAATCATGAGCTATTTTTGATCAGCATGTATGTTAGTTTCAATAATAATTTTTTTGTATATTTTTTTATCAAATATAAATTCAAATAATAATTTAAAAAACAGAAACTTATTTACCAGTGGAAATCTTTCACTAACATTCATTGATTTTGCAGCCTAAGGAGATCAGTTAAATCTTGCATTTTTACCGATGTAAATTTCAGGGTAAATAGGATTTGCTTAAAAAACTGGAAAAAAAAAAAATTCAATTTATTTATTTACAAAAAAATTTTTTTTTTTTTTATTGTAGAAAAATTAAACTTACATTTTC
Source organism: Epiperipatus broadwayi (assembly GCA_028023455.1). Taxonomy (NCBI): domain Eukaryota; kingdom Metazoa; phylum Onychophora; class Udeonychophora; order Euonychophora; family Peripatidae; genus Epiperipatus; species Epiperipatus broadwayi. The sequence continues at coordinate 1,827,399 of JAQFVV010000085.1, read as the reverse complement.
TGAAACTAGAGAAAAAGATGGAAATGAAGACATAAAAAGCACATGCATAGACTGTGTAGATTTTTGGCAGTTTTAAACTGAAACTGGATGTTGAAACTTTGAAAATTCATGGATGATAGTGCTGTCATAATAACTAAATGATGGAAATAATCTAACATATTAATATAAGCATCATATTTTAATGTGTGCTGCTCTAGGGGGCCTTAATATAATCTTTATAATGTAAACAGATTGGCTTTTTCATGAAAACTATGCTCAGTGTCTTTTCCTTCAGTCATTTTACATGCCCAATCCAATAAAAGTTATTCTATAAATGTAGATTCAGAATCATCATATCTAGAAATATAAAAAACATGCCATTGATTTTATAGCCTTTACAACATAAGTTATGAATAAATTTATGATGACTACCATATTACATGAAAGAAATATATAAAAAATGTGGTAAGCATAATGGTGATTAAAGTTAACATCTCTTCAAATTTATTATTTATCTAATTTAATATACTTTTTGCATATGTTTAGAATATTTCTTAGATTTCTTTATGCTACAGTAACAAAATCTTTATACCTTACTTTCATGTAATAAATTTACCAGAGTAACCATTGTATTCTAATTAAATTAGTCAAAGTAGTTTATCCCTGTGATGACATAATCTTTTATTTTTTTTAATGCAACAAGAGGAGAGTTTGCATTCTCACCTAAAATATTACAGGATTCTGAAGATGGTAATTAATCTAGTTTAAAATTGGCTGAAGTGCTTACTTTTATTATTAATTGATAAAAACATTAAACATTTTAATGTTAAAACCTATTTTAATAATTTGTAGATAATCTACAGAGTGTGAAACATCTTTGAATTAGAAATAATGGTACAATCATCAATATAGTTTAAATTTAATAGCCAAAAGATGAAGTTCTTGTTTTTGACATTAATCTGCTCCACTGTTAAATCTATATTTCATTGAATCATGAAGAGTGGCTTAAAATGTCTGCAAACTCCACTCTAATGAAAATGATATATGAATTTTGGATAAGGTATTTATGTTGAGCACCAGTTTCCAATTCAAATGTTTCAGATCTGGAGAATCATGATAGAGATTTCCTTCACAACATCTTAAAATAAACTTCAAATATACATAAACTTCTACAGACAACAGTTTTCAAACACTGCTACAAATCTTTTCACTTAAATGATTCAAATGCCCTGACTAACTAAATAGAAACAATATTTAAAGAATATCTTTTCTTATATTTCCTGGCTTTAAACCCCATATTATCAGGATTATTTTATTTTTTCAAATACAAAACTGAGTCTCCGATAGCCATATATCTATGATTGAAAGCTATTCATTCAGTAAATATCTGGAAAGTATTTTTGTTGCAGTGAATAACATTCTGCGGTAAATGTATTGTTTTTTCATTTTCTTAATATGGATCATATATGTCTAAAACAATCACACAAGTTGTGAAGCTAACATGTTACCAATACTTTAAAACTTCTTCAGGAATCTTATTATAATCTACAATCTTGTTATTTTTAAGATTACAAAGTTGTTTCAATTTCATCAAATGTTGGATATCTCTATTCAAATATTTAAAATGATTATAAATGAAATCACATGAGTTATATTAATATTGAAATTTTTCATATGAGTTATTATATTAATATCTGATCAAAATACTCTCTCCATCTATTTAAAATACTATCATCATCATCATCATCATATAAAAGAGTATCATACACTGATCTATTAATAAGCAGTAATTTATTTTTAATTATGCCTGTTACTTTTAACTAAAATAAGCAAAGATCTAAAGTATCCAATATCAGTAAAGATTAACCTTTTGTAGCGTTAATCTATCAATAAATTTTATATCCTTTTCAATAGGCATTAAACTACTAAGTCGTTTAGAAAGCTCCACATTTACTTTTGCATTTTTCCATTTGAATGTAGTCATTAGTTATACGACTGAAAAAATATTTTTTTATTCTTCAGTTACTAAAAGTTCTTACTCAGATCCACAAACTTTATCCAGGTGCATAACCATCTTAAAAATTCAAATTGGTAATTTTAATGCTTATCAGATATGGAAAATTTAGTATTGTAGTAATTGCTTCTAAAAATTGGACATTAAATTTTCCATCACTAAATTTGGGATAGAACTACTTTTTTAAACTACTACCATTAAAAGTTTGGAGTTCACTAATCTATAATCTGCTCAATAATCTGGTTTTATAAATGATTGTGTTATATTGTGATTTCTAACTATGATGGTTTCTTTGTATAAGCAATCGTTTAAGCATAAAGTCATCTAGATTACTTTACGGTGTTTTTTTCCGCTTTAATACAATGTCTATGGCAGACAATCTAAGCATTGTGAAACATTCATTAACTATCGATCATTGTACAGAGACTATACTTTGGCCACAATTTTCACGTTTCTAATATATATTAAAGTATTGCATTCCATAGGGTAGTGCAGTGTAGTTGGCAAACTCTGAAACTCAAAGTCTATAGACCACGTCCGCTCTGCCTGTTTCTGGCGATCATACTTTTTACCAAATCCTGAGCAATAAAGTTATATGATTATTTTTATTAAAGTGACTGTCAATAACAATTCAATCTTCAAATTCTTTGTTTACTAATCTTTCGCTGTTTAGTTATCCAAGATTGGGCAGTACCAAGCCAAGTTTACCGATAAATGTAACACGCACACACACTTACACATACATATATTCAGACAACTTTACGTTTTTTTTCTTCTCCATCTTTACATTTATATATACATTAATGATATCATTAAAAAAAAGTTTAGAATATTGAATATTGGTCGCGTAATAAAATATATTTTAAATATAAAAAAATTAATATACCATTTATGTTTCCAATCTTATAAATTTAATATTAGAAATATAATAATAATCCGAGTATTGATTAATTTTATTCTTTTACGTATTTTTTTAACTAATATTGGAAGAAGGTGAAAACTAATATAGAATAAAAATTTAATTGTTTTTCAAAAATTTATAATTTCAGTTTTTGAATAAAATCCCCCTCCCTCTTTTTTTTTTTTTTAAAGAAAACAAATATTTTTTTTTAAAACTAGGACATTAAAAAAAAAAGAATTGTTTCAATCAAAAAAGAATTCCAATTCTATTAAAACAATTATCAAATGACTGAAAATTTAATTATTCGATATTTAAATTACTTTAAGTGGAGAAAATATTGTCTTTTACATGAGATTAAATAAGATAAAGCTTAACATCTAATGTCAAAACCAATAGTAGAATATAATATAAATACTATACTACGAAGATATGAGTTAGGCTAGATCGTATTTGGATCTAACATTTTTTAAGCAGCATTTTATTTGTCTTATCTATATTATTTACATCCAGTTTATCTAAGTAGTTAATAATAAAATTTGATTTTACTGCATTTAAAATGTTTTGATACTTACGTATTAGTCCGGTAGTAAAATATCATATACATGTTATAATCTCCAGCAATATTTATTTTTAAAAAATGACCCATAACGGTACTTGTGTACTATTCCTGCAACAAAGAAAAAATGGGAGTCCTTTTCACATTGGTATCAATACACTGGTAACTTTGTAATGTTGTTATTTTGGCAACCATTTATAAAGTTATCAAACATTACAAAGTTACCAGTGCATTGATACAAATGTGAAAAATCCTTCTATTTTTTCTTCATTACAGGAATAATACTCAAGATCTATATTTTTAAAAAAGGCAAAAAAAAAATTTTTATATGAAATATATACGTATTTCTATGAAATCTACATGTACACAGACAAAAGCTTTGATACTTAATTCAATCAATTTCAAAAAATGTGTAAAAATAGTTTTTAAAAACACATATCAAAACATTACACACACACAGATGATACATACCAATATAATACACAAGATATATATATTTTTAAAAGGAAAAAAAAATTATACAAAATATACACATACTTCTATGAAATATACACATATGCAGATGTCTAAGCTTTGACACTTAATTCAATCAATTTCAAAAAAATGTGTAGAAATAGTTTTTAAAAACCAAACATTACATACACTCAGATGGTACTTTGCAGCTCATAATAAAACATCTCATGTAGTTGAAAGAATAATCAATTTTGAATTGTCTTCTTGCAGAAACAAGATGGACATTTTTTTCATTGGAAATTTTCCCTCCTCCCAAGTCCCTGTCCAAAATGCTTACAGAGCATGTGATTGTGCAATACTTGGTGTAAACAGAATTTTGCCACACAAAGTAAGTTTTCAAATCAACAAATGGTAATCTGTTTTTTTTAATTAAAAGGAAAGAACAATAACAGCAACAGTAATGCCAAAAAAAAAAAAAGAAAACAAAAGTAAAAACCAAGTCAACATCGTAATTCAATAAGCAAATCAAAAAAAAAGTAAGTGTAAATTGCAGCACTTTGATGAGATGTTTTTTAGACTGGAGGAAAAAGTGATCAAGGTATAATCTTGTGATGATATCAAATTGAAAAAAAAATCAACTCTATGATATATCTTGAAAAACATATGTTTGACTGTCGTTCTTTTGCCTTATTTATTTACATTTGTCAGTTGCAAAAACGTTGTCTATTTTTTTAAATCTGCTTGAATGCCTATTATTTTGCCTTATTTCTAGTTGCATTATTTCTATTTGATAATTGATGACAGGCTTTTTTTTTTCATGGTGGAAAAATCAACAAGGCCGAATTCTTTCTCAACAGTGGATGTTTGGTGGCTTATACAGAGAGACTGACTGACTTATATAATTTGGTGGATCCACAAACTGAGGTTCACACCCAAACAGTTCAAAGACTATGGGATTGCTTTGTGATCTTAATTTCATTTCCATAGTGGAAATAAATACTTTTTTTTTCCTTGTTGAACAAAAAAAAATTTTTTTTTCTTATTAATAAAAAAAGGTAAATATTTTATTCTCTATTGAATTTTAGATTAGAATGAAAATAATCTACCGGATTTCGTCCATAACAGTCTAGTCCCATTTTTCTCTCTACTCAATGATAGAAAACCTTTTTTGGTATCCTCCTTCCTGTGTGAAAACTCTTACAATTGATATTTGTTTTGTGTTATTGTTCTAAATTATTGTTTGTTTTTTTTTGTTTTTTTTTTTTACCCAAAAAGAATAGGTTTAGTAAAATTTCGAATCTATTTTTTTTTTCTGCCTGCATGTGTAAAACTGGTCATAAAAGTTTTCTACTTTATATTTCTTTATTGTTCTGAATTATTTGTTTGGTTTTATGTATTTCCAAAAAAAGGATAGGTTTAATAAAATCGTGATTCCATTTTTTTTTCACCTGCATGTATAAAACTAGTCATAAAAGTTTTCTACTTTGTATTTCTTTATTGTTCTAAGTTATTTGTTTAATTGGTTTTGTGTATTTCCAAAAAAAAAATAGGTTTAGTAAAACTTCGATTCCATTTTTTTTTTACCTGCATGTGTAAAACTAGTAATATGTTTTCTAATTTATATTACTTTATTGTTCTGAATTATTTGTTTGTTTTTGTTTTTTATTTGTTTTTCTTTTTTGTGTGTGGCATATGCAGAGAGACCAACAAATGTTTTATCATGGCAGTTAAAGATCGGACAGTGGGACCATTCTAATTTGGTGGATCGACAAACTGGGTTCACACTTACAAAAGAACTAACTTGAAATTAAAGATGAAAAATTAACCAAAAATTCACACTAAAAACCCACTTAAAATTAAGGAACAACAACAACTAATTTCAAATTTCAACTATAATCTTTTTAAATGCACAATTAAGTAAAAACAACAACTAATTTCAACAACAAACTTTTTAAACACAGAATTAAGTAACAACTAATTTCAAATTTTAACTACAAACGTTTTAATGAGATAAAAAAACATATTTTTATAAACCCATAGAATTCAATACAATAGCAACAAAAATCTCCAAAAAGCAGCAATAGAATAACTTTTGTTTGAGATACATTGCAAAACACATTTTGTGCATATTTAAAAACACATTTTTCGACAAGAAATAACATTCAAATCACAAGATTTATTTGATGTTAGCAAGATTATTATTTTATCAGGTATGTGAAAAAGCATTATCTTTTCTTCATTGCAGAAATAGTACACAAGTACCCGTATAACTTTATTTACTAGAAATGATACAAATGTTTACTAATACACATTTATATTTTTTAAGACAAATTATCTTCCATCAACTAAAATTACATAGATTTTTTTATTTTGAAAAATGGCCACCTATAGCTTTATTTAGTGGTGATGAAACAAACATGCATTTATGGTTTTTGAGAGAAATGATCTTCCGACAGGTAAACTTTTAACAATATAAATTTATTACAAATGGTAACCAAATCAATAGATTTAACTGTGCAATGCTGTCCATTTACAAAATGTTTCTTAGCATCTTTGCTGTGCACTGAACTTTCTTATCTCAAACCACATTCTGTTATAGATGGCTACTCTCTTTTGACAATCCTGAATGAAACACCACCATTGTTTGGCCGTAAAATTAGCAGCAAAACCAACACTTTAACTCATATCTTTCTCCTCATCAGAATGTTGTCTTAATATTCACTTACAAAATTAATTCATTGCCTTTTTAGAATATTGTAAATGTGTTTAATTCAGTCTTTATATAACCACCAAACTAATATGTAAGCACCATAATACATTTAACATATAAAAATACACAGATTATCTCTCCACAAATTATTTCATTATTTTTACTCATAAAAATAAATAAACGATGAAGCACAAGATTTTTTAACCATTAATCTCAATGGACAAGTTTAGATGATTTTATGTCAACAAACACTAATTATTGATATGGAATAATGCTTTACTACAAATATTTACTATTTTAACTTTCTTTGCAAGTAAATACTTGCATGTTCAAATGGATAAAACTGTAACATGCTTTTTCTCTCTATCTATTATATTCTGTAAATTATAAAAATATATATTAATATTGACTACAGAAAGAAGTTTGCTGTAAACTGATAAGAAGTTTATTAAATTTTTATTTGAGCCTTCAAAAAAAAAACCAGAGCAGAGCATAATTTCTACTCTATATGTTCTTGCCTCATGCAATTATTACTACTATGTGATTATTTATATAATAAACACACATAGTTAGGTTGCTCCTACAGATTCATCATTAATCATGGTTAATTTACTGAATTTTACTTCCATGTTTGAGCCAAAGCAAAATTATGATCTTTCCCCTCATTTGCATAATGGTTCTTAACTAAAACACTGAATGTTTTCTTACTGCATAATGAATGCATAAGTTTAAACATAAATGACACATTTATAATCATAATAGACAAAATAGAAATGTAACGCTCATTCCTAAGTGATTATAAAGCTATCAGCTGAAGTAATGATTAATGACCAAAGGTAAAGAGTAATCAGAATTCTCTGACTATTAACCTAAGCTTCCATTCTATCGCTTGTTATTTTGGCTATCTGCAATTTAACATTATTTTCTAACAAAGCAAGATTACATGAATTAAAAGATCTGTCTGATATTAAATGGAACATTATCAGACTTTGTGACGTGAAATAAAAAGATGAAGAGGCAATTGATTTGAAAGTGGATAGACAATTACTGATGTTGCAATGAGATTTATTGTAAATAAAAGAATCCTATTGTAGAGATTGGTCCTATATTAGATAAAGCTGAAAGATTCGTTACTTAACTTAATGGAAAATACCATATGCAGATAATTCAGGTTATGCTTCAATAAATTCTCACTGATATGAAAAAGTTAGAGAATTTGTATTTAGATGTACATAATTGTTTGCTTAAATTAATCACTTTTGATAGAATTATGAGACTTTAATGCTAGAATGAAAGTCAGTTGAAAAATGAATGTAAAATGTATGTGAAATCAGAAATGAGAAAAGAAATAAATTTGTGAACTTTCTTAAAAAGGAAAATTTGTATTTTGTATTTTTTTTTTGCACATGAAATATATATATATTGTAACGAGCACAGACGTTCGTTACATTGTTGTTTTTTTTTATATTATTAAACAAGTTAAAATAAGAAGTTCGCATTTAAAAATTTTCTTTAAGAATTAAAAATTGAAATTAAATATCATCTTAAACTCGTATATGTTAAATCGCACAGATAATGAAAAATTATTAAAATAAAACTTTATTAAAGAAAAAGTATTTTAAAACTAAATTTTAAAAAGATTTGGAGATAAAATTATATCTTTAAATTTATCTTTAAATATATTTTTGATTTGGAAAACAGGGTAATTAATCAGAAATGGAAATGATTGTTAATTAGTTAAATGTAAACCAGCCTTGGGCATTTAAATGTAAAAACATTAGTCAGATAGGAAAACAATAGAAACTGTTAGCAAATAAGAAGAAATCCCTATGGAATCGGACCTCAACGAAAAGGATCATCACATCGATGACGTAATGTTAAGTCAATCTTTCAAAGTAATATAAAAGGACAAGTTTGGAAATTATTAATTAGTGAGTGATCATGATTATTACGATGTGACAGATAGGTGTTAGTGCGGAGGTGCGGGAGAAGAGATTGAAGGACGCACGTTCAATCCCTTCAGTTTTGCTAGTAAAGAAAGAGAAATGAACTATCGTTTTTCTACATTGAGGACCAGTTAAAGCAAAAACCTCCGAATGAATAAATAAAACAACGGCTAAATGGATACCAATCTTAGGACGGCGTGGGAATTCCCGTTCAAACTTACAAACGACAGATAAAGATGAACTGTTTAAAACCGTAAGAACTTTACAATTAATGAACATTAAATTAAAAACTTTTCGTATTTAAAATAATTGCATTAGTTTCCTATCTGACTAAAGTAGTTAAAATGTTATTTGATGTATTTTTTATTTATTTGTGTAATATCATTTCCATTTATTTAATTTTGTTCTTTAAGTTTATTTATGATTTCTGTTTTCCGATAAATTAAAATATATCAATGTTAAACTTAAGTCGGGCGTGAATGGCTGTATAGATTTGTAAAGTTATATTAGGGGAGGGTAATCTTAGGTTATTTGTTTCGTGGTTAAATTGGGTCAATGGATTGGATATATTGGTGTGATTAGTAGATGTAATATTGATTCGCTATGGGCAGAATTGCTTCATACGCCGCACACTTCCGTTTGCCTATGGAAGGAATTATAAGTCGGATACCGCAGTTCCTTTCTATGGAGTTTTTTGTTTTATTGCTCTTCTTTGCAGATAGATGTAATATTCCTATCTCATAAGAGGCAATTTCTTCCCTTAACCTTTTGTGCTGCCGTATTTTATTACATTGAATACATCGATATATCAGATGAATTGATGCCAGTTTGACTGCGAATTTTACCTAAGGTTAAATAGGGATAGAATATTTTATTTTCAAATGCAAATCTATGTGGTCTATTCATACTTGACCCTAAATAAAAATGCATTAAATTTAAGTTGTTTATAGACGCTTGCATGGATTGGTTATCGGTTAAGTATGTTTTGGGTTTTCATATTTGATCAAAATATATAGACATTCGATAAATAATGATACCTTACGGTGAGTATCTAAAATGTATTTATTCGGATGTCTTTTAAGTTATTGGTGACAATGCAAGTATCTTATGGTGAATACTAATGGGTTACGTATAAATTTCCCTCCGCAATTGTCAGTAATCAATAATTTTGTATTTTGATCGTTTATGTTTACTTCGAAATGTTTTTGACCGTGAAATCTATGTAACCGATCTATATTCAACATTATAAACAAGCTTTCATAAATTTATCTGTGCGAACTTAATTAAAATGTAAAATTAGAATATAATAGTAATTAAATGTAAATTAAAGTCAAAAATCAAAGTTAAAAATAATGTTAAAATGTAAAACTAATACTAAAATAATTTTAAATCTTATATATATGTGCATAAATAAATGTTTGTATGTTAATTACTGGCAGTGGCTTATTTTATTTATTTTTTTAATGTTGAAATCTAATTAGATAAGATATGATATTATTTAATCTCTGCTATTCCACTGAGCTAGTGACATGGGCTAACGACCGGAACCAAAATATTTTTAAAAAAAATTTTTTTTTTTTGGACTTACGTATCTGCCTACTTTATAAATTTTTCTAGGTTCAAATGCCTAGATGGCGCCCTGTAGTGCAGTTTATGTAAGTCGCCTTCTCCGGATCATTACAACTGGCTTTCCCAATCTGGGACCGATCTTTAATAAACCACATATACCCTGAGCAAATTTTATCAAAATGAAATATTTTTATCTGTTTACATATAGTCGTATACTTTAAATCGTATAAAAGCTCTGCCAGTAAAAGAGATAGCACATATATTAAACACGAGAAAGTATAAATAATTTTCAACTGTATTTCGTTAAAAAGAAAGTCAAGGATGCGATTGATATGCTTTTTTTGTTGTTGTAATATAAATTATACTTTAATGTGTATAGGTGCGCACAGCCACGTAAGTTTATGATCGAAATGTGGTGCCTTACGATGAGTACCTTTGGGAATTACTTCAGTGTAACCCTATGTATGCATTTCAATCAGTCATAAATAAGTTGGTGGTGTTTATAATTGTGCTGCAAATATACACGTTTAAACCCATTATTTCTTAAAACATATTTATCTCAATGCAACATTATTTAAATAAATAATTTAAATAACTTGCTTGTCATGCCATGTGTAAAAATAAAATGTATAAAATAAAATAGAACTCTTGTGGGGAGGGGTGTAAACGTAAATGGTCCTTAGGTAAGCGATAGTCAACATTTTCTTTTTCTTTTTGTATATAGTCTTTTTGTAAAATTATTAACCGAATGTTTGTGAACTTTCTTAAAAAGGAAAATTTGCATTTTGTATTTTTTTTTGCACATGAAATATATATATATTGTAACGAGCACAGACGTTCGTTACATTGTTGTTGTTTTTTTATATTATTAAACAAGTTAAAATAAGAAGTTCGCATTTAAAAATTTTCTTTAAGAATTAAAAATTGAAATTAAATATCATCTTAAACTCGTATATATTAAATCGCACAGATAATGAAAAATTATTAAAATAAAACTTTATTAAAAAAAAAAGTATTTTAAAACTAAATTTTAAAAAGATTTGGAGATAAAATTATATCTTTAAATTTATCTTTAAATATATTTTTGATTTGGAAAACAGGGTAATTAATCAGAAATGGAAATGATTGTTAATTAGTTAAATGTAAACCAGCCTTGGGCATTTAAATGTAAAAACATCAGTCAGATAGGAAAACAATAGAAACTGTTAGCAAATAAGAAGAAATCCCTATGGAATCGGACCTCAACGAAAAGGATCATCACATCGATGACGTAATGTTAAGTCAATCTTTCAAAGTAATATAAAAGGACAAGTTTGGAAATTATTAATTAGTGAGTGATCATGATTATTACGATGTGACAGATAGGTGTTAGTGCGGAGGTGCGGGAGAAGAGATTGAAGGACGCACGTTCAATCCCTTCAGTTTTGCTAGTAAAGAAAGAGAAATGAACTATCGTTTTTCTACATTGAGGACCAGTTAAAGCAAAAACCTCCGAATGAATAAATAAAACAACAGCTAAATGGATACCAATCTTAGGATGGCGTGGGAATTCCCGTTCAAACTTACAAACGACAGATAAAGATGAACTGTTTAAAACCGTAAGAACTTTACAATTAATGAACATTAAATTAAAAACTTTTCGTATTTAAAATAATTGCATTAGTTTCCTATCTGACTAAAGTAGTTAAAATGTTATTTGATGTATTTTTTATTTATTTGTGTAATATCATTTCCATTTATTTAATTTTGTTCTTTAAGTTTATTTATGATTTCTGTTTTCCGATAAATTAAAATATATCAATGTTAAACTTAAGTCGGGCGTGAATGGCTGTATAGATTTGTAAAGTTATATTAGGGGAGGGTAATCTTAGGTTATTTGTTTCGTGGTTAAATTGGGTCAATGGATTGGATATATTGGTGTGATTAGTAGATGTAATATTGATTCGCTACGGGCAGAATCGCTTCATACGCCGCACACTTCCGTTTGCCTATGGAAGGAATTATAAGTCGGATACCGCAGTTCCTTTCTATGGAGTTTTTTGTTTTATTGCTCTTCTTTGCAGATAGATGTAATATTCCTATCTCATAAGAGGCAATTTCTTCCCTTAACCTTTTGTGCTGCCGTATTTTATTACATTGAATACATCGATATATCAGATGAATTGATGCCAGTTTGACTGCGAATTTTAGCCTAAGGTTAAATAGGGATAGAATATTTTATTTTCAAATGCAAATCTATGTGGTCTATTCATACTTGACCCTAAATAAAAATGCATTAAATTTAAGTTGTTTATAGACGCTTGCATGGATTGGTTATCGGTTAAGTATGTTTTGGGTTTTCATATTTGATCAAAATATATAGACATTCGATAAATAATGATACCTTACGGTGAGTATCTAAAATGTATTTATTCGGATGTCTTTTAAGTTATTGGTGACAATGCAAGTATCTTATGGTGAATACTAATGGGTTACGTATAAATTTCCCTCCGCAATTGTCAGTAATCAATAATTTTGTATTTTGATCGTTTATGTTTACTTTGAAATGTTTTTGACCGTGAAATCTATGTAACCGATCTATATTCAACATTATAAACAAGCTTTCATAAATTTATCTGTGCGAACTTAATTAAAATGTAAAATTAGAATATAATAGTAATTAAATGTAAATTAAAGTCAAAAATCAAAGTTAAAAATAATGTTAAATGTAAAAATGTAAAACTAATACTAAAATAATTTTAAATCTTATATATATGTGCATAAATAAATGTTTGTATGTTAATTACTGGCAGTGGCTTATTTTATTTATTTTTTTAATGTTGAAATCTAATTAGATAAGATATGATATTATTTAATCTCTGCTATTCCACTGAGCTAGTGACATGGGCTAACGACCGGAACCAAAATATTTTAAAAAATTTTTTTTTTTTTTTGGACTTACGTATCTGCCTACTTTATAAATTTTTCTAGGTTCAAATGCCTAGATGGCGCCCTGTAGTGCAGTTTACATAAGTCACCTTCTCCGGATCGTTACAATATATATATATGGAAGTAACCATATGGAAGCAGCCAATTGAAAATCAAATAAAGTTGGGCTATATTTTGACTAACAAACAATAATCAGTTTATTTTGTTGTAATTGATAATAATGATATTATTCCATGATAATTAGTGAAATCTTGTCTATTTCCTTTATTTTTAGAAATGGAAACAATAGAAGCATTTTCAGATCATGTGTCCATATATTACTAAAAGGCTTCCAGTATTTTGAAGATAACATACATCATGAATATATTGTAAAACTTCTGTGGTATCTAACAAGATTTGCAATCTTTCCATTTTTAAAATTACAAAGAGCCGTTTTAACTTCACCAAAAAAAGTTGACTATGTCAAAATCTTAAATTAATAGGTAAAGTGGTTATATGATCAAAAACCATCATCCCCAATTCAAAAATTGATTGTAATACTCTTTCCATTTATTCAAAATTGTCGTTACGATCATCTAAAAGAATATACCATTAATAAATATAATAGGATTGTGATACCATTATTTGGATCAAATGTTATTTTCAATATGTTTGAAAAAGATCTAAAATAACCATATAATTGATCGTCTATATCTTCTTTACAGTTTTGATTCATCAATTATTTTAAAATTCATTTCTCAGTCATTAAACTTCTCCCTTCGAATTTGTATATTTAACCTGAAGCATTATCTTTAATTTACTATACTGCAAAAAAAAGATTCCAAGTATTTCTTTTTAAACAAGACGCTATTAATGTAAGGCATTCCTGTATGTGCAAATTAGCAATTTAATATTTAATAGCTATCGAAAATTAGCAAAATCTTAGATGCTTCTAAAAAAATGAATATTAAATATGTTGTAAATATAATTAAGATAATAACTATTTTATGGTAATCTCTTCAACCATATGCACATATATATAAGTATATGAAACTACACTTGGGTCTCATTTTATGCTGTAGATAGGTTCCTCAGAAAATGCGCACAAAAAAATTGCACAAAAATAGACTTAACTTACCTTGAAAAATGGGGGATACGTACTGTAATTTTCCAAAAATCGCATAAAAGCAAAGCAACCACGTAAAATTACTTTAAAATTCACACACAAAAAAAATAATGAAATAAAATATGACTAATAAAAAATTTCAAATTTGAAAAAAATTGATACAAGACAAACTTTTTTTACTTTTTTTATTAACTACAGTATTTAATTTTATTCAAAACAATATATTTTTATGCGTAATTTACATTTTTTTATACATGTATGGTATTTTAATCATTATCGCTATTCGAGATATCAGATTCGTTATTATGTGATGTGATGTGAAGTACTGTAGCTTCTCCTTAAACGAAGTCAAGAGGAAATACAACTAAAACGTTTTTCAATCGCTGTTGATCCTTCTCATTTCACTAAGCGATCTAAAATTGAAATTTTTGTTTACAAAGAAATTCATTTTCTTGGGTGTTTTTTTCTTTCTGTTAGAATAAATTAAAAGTTTAAAATAAAAATAGGAACTTAGGTTTACGATAATAAAAAGACAATGACTCACCACTGTTGAGCAAAATTTAATTAAAACTAACAATTAAAAATTAAATTCTTATTTTTGTCTTTAATTTTTTAATTTTCAATTCCGTTTAAAAATCAAATTTCATCGTTTCACATCACCTTAACGTTACGTAATTTTTAAATTGTTAATTACAATTAAAAATCAGATTTTAATTGTCAAATTTAATTGTGCCCACTGCTGTTACTCACCTTTTAAAAATAAACTTGTGGACACTAAATGATTAATTGATTACATACTCATTTTATAAAAAAACAAAAATAGAATGTGATTTAAAATATAAAACAACAACATACATAGTATTTTTATCTATAACATTTGAACAGATTTACATTATAATCTTGTAAAATTTAATATGTGTATATAAAATGGGGAAATTCTGATTTTAACTGAATTATGAACTTCTTTATTGCATAAAATCTATTACAGTACTATTATAAGGTGCTGAAAATATTGAAATTATTAGATGGAAGTCAAACTCCGATAATGCGCTATTACTTTAAATATGACGTGAGTGCATGAAATTTATGATATTTAAAGTAATAGTACATTATCAGCGCTCATCTTCTGATCTAATAATTTTTATCACAAAAAGAAAAATGCATACAAAGATATTAAGAAGAAACATGAATCACATAAATTCAAAATTGCATTAAATAAATCCACATCAAATGAGACCCGGATGTATATCTAATCATAGCTTAACAATACATAATTGAAAGGAAGTGGCTGCAACTTCTGGTCAGCTACATGAATGTGAATTATTATATGCATTACACATGAATGTGAATTAACTCTGAAAAAGATAAAATGATACTGTCTAGAAATGATGTTATCTTTTTCAAAGTAGACTGACATTTACATACTTCACCAAAAGTTGCATCACTTCTTTTTCAATTATATATAAATGTATTTATATAATTATTTTAAGAAATGGCAACCCATCATTCAAAATAATCAAATGTTATTGCTTAGTCATAGTACTATATTACATGAATGTGTTCCCAAAGGAAAACTTGACATACATGTGTATATATTCATATAACAGTATTAGGAACTTGTGAGTTTTCTAGTAAACCAAGATGGCAGCCTGTATTTTTGATATGATAAATTTACAGTTTCAGGGGCTCCCATCAAATGTTTACAAAAATAATGCTTGCTACGAAACATTATCATATTTAATAATTACAGTTTATTTTTTATTACTATCATTTTAAAAAAAAGAAATGGTGGAAAAATTAATTACAATATTTACAATTTATTTTCTTCTCTTTTTTTGGTTTAACTTATTAATATAGAAATGAATAAAATATTTAAATACAATATTTACACTTTATTCATTTTAGCAGTATGCAATCATATCATAACCATTAATGCAAATTGTTCAGGAAGGCAAGATCCTGTACCTTTGGAAATAATCCATTGCATCATGTTTTGTGATAAGAATGCCTTAAATTTTTATCATTATGACAGTTTACCAAAAAAAAACTGCTGACAAAAAAAAACATGAGCCAAAGTACAACAATGTTAAGGGTGTCTCATCACTTCCCATGTTATAAGTAAAAAAAAAATTGAAATAAAGCTTCTTAATGAAATTTATCAGAATTTATTCCTTTTTTAAATGTAACAATCGATTTATTAATTTTGTTTAATTTAAACAAAGGCAAAACTCTCCATACAGTAGTGCCACCCTGTGCCAAATAGAGTAATCAATGGATTCCAGAAGGCTTGTGCATAAAATCCCTATCTAGTACCTACTCATCCAATATCCCCAGACTAGTTTCTGGCTTGTGGCCATCATCAGTGAGGAGCCTTGGATCTGAGAGCATTGCACCTATATCTTAGGATCTAATGCAACCCTCCAGCAGCCACCTTTTAACTCTACTTTACTACAAAACTATGAGAATGAAATTGAAAACATTGTTAATATCTTCAATCTAAGCTCAATAGCTTATATAGTCATATGGGTCTGAACTCAATTCAGCTCCCATACATTTTGGTGTCTTTGGCTCTTAAACAACCATAGCCACCATTATCCTATTAGGCAGGATTGGTGTTAAACCACTAAACATCACATGATCACCATCTCTATACTAGCACATAATTGTTGTAAACAAAGGCAAAACTCTCCATACAGTAGTGCTCTCAGATTCAAGGCTCCTCACTGATGATGGCCACAAGCCAGAAACTAGTCTGGGGATATTGGAAAGTAGGCACTAGATAGGGATTTTATGCACAAGCCTTCTGACATCCATTGATTACTCTGTTTGGCACAGGGTGGCACTACTGTATGGAGAGTTTTGCCTTTGTTTACAACAATTATGTTCTAGTATAGAGGTGATCATGTTTGTTTAATTTAATAATTAATACATCTTCAGTGGATTATAAGCCTCATCACATGATCACCATTTCTTATAAGCCCTCAAAACTGTACCTTTATCAAAAATAGAAGCTGGCTTGGTTTTTCTGAAAACTCACAAGTACTCAATATTGAATAACATTAATTTAAATCATCTACAAAAATTGTAAAGTCCTTGAAATGCAATGTTTAATTAAAATGTCAAGTAATCTCTGTTGGATATATGCCTCTGTCATAAGTGAAAATGTTGCCACCATCCTAGAAAGTAATTGATACTCCACTGATCATAGTAATAGCTTTCTCTATTTAAACACTTAGTAACATTTAATTTGCCATTAAGGTTTGAACTCATTTTAATTGCAATTTAATCAAAAGCCCTCTTAGGGTATTGGACAAAACTTAATGTTAACAGACAAATATTTATTTACAAATAAACATTTAAATATGTAAACAACTTATTAAGCACCCTGTATGGAATATTATGCCTTACACCATCTATAACTTGATGTTTAAATAGCTACTTACATATGTAAATGCTTATTTATAAGCAATGTTATTTTTAAATGACTTTGATTAAAAGATTTGCCTTGTCAATTAATACTGAGGAGGCTTTAGTTGAATAATCCTTAAAGTAGCAGTCAAGCTTTAATATCAAAGGAAATGTTAAGGTGTTTAAACAGAGATCATACTGCTATAATTTGGTAAGGGATTAAATGTTTTCAAGCTGTTGGTATGATAGTTATGATATTAACATACGCCCAATAGAGATTAATTTATCTTTCATCAAATCTTGTAACTAGAAAGATCATAAAAATATCTAATAGATGGCTAAGATTACATTGTTATTCAATATTGTTACAATTATATGGTATTTGTTTAGTCATATATATTTATATCTTAATATTACAAATTCATTACTAATGGTATTCCCTGCAATAGCAGATTTCTCATGTGTAAAGTACTTTGCATATGAGAAATCTGTCTTGGTAAGAAAACCATTAGTAATGAATTTTTAATTTTAATTTTGGTTAAGTACTTAATTGTGAATTGATGTAATTAGTTTACATGCATATTAAAAAGGATAATACAACCTTTAAATAGCCCACTATAGGCAAGTTTTCCTAAAAATCTTCAAAAGGAAAACTTTAAAAAAAGAGTATTGTTATTCATCTGATTTTCTAATTTGTTAAGATATGAGGAGGGAAAATGTTTAATCTTTATTTTATTGTCTAGCTAAGAATATATGTAAATCCATTTAACTTGTAATATTTTATAATTATATTGGCTGACTATTGGTTACCTGAAAAAAAGTCCCTAAGCCAGATTAACCCCAGATTATGCATTGCAATGACTTCATTATATGTACTACATTTATTAATATTTGATACAAGTATAATGCATATACTAAACTTTAAATGTAATTAAAAGGGATTTGAACACGGATTTTCAAGCTCCCTTCAGATACCCACTTCATCTTATATAACTGATATATACGACCACATACACGAGGAAAAGATAAATGATCCCCAATATATATATATATATTTCTTGTTAACCCAGCACTTATTACTTAGTCCAGACTATCATCTCCCACATACATATATAATCAGTGTTCAGTTTATATTAAGATAGCAAATCTTCGAACATTAATGAACAACGTTCAATCTTTTCCACCGTCAACTCTACAACAGAGTTGGAGGATGGAGAAGTTTGAAGCCTGTCCATTAAAGTTTGAAGATTTACTATATATATGTGGGTATGTGGGAGATGATAATCTGGAACAACTGAGAAGTGCTGGTTCCGCATGAAATAAGTATATTGGAGAACATTTATCTTTTTCGCATGTATGTGGTCGTGTGTATCAGTTGTCTGAGATAGAGTGGATAGCTGAAGGAAGCTTGAAAGTTGGTGTTCAAATGCCCTCTAATTATACTTATTAATGTTATCAAATTACGTTTTATTAAAATCAACACGTTAGTATTATTTTTTTTTTTTTTGACTTCATTAGTTTTGTATTATTTTACATTGAAATCTTATAGTCATTAATTATAAGACCAGTTCAGTTGGAATTTTCATTTTTGTTTATTACTCCATTGTCCAGTATGATTTGAGCCCCACAATATTTAAAGTGGCAGAACATATTGATTCTGTTTAAGTCTCGAAAATGGGGAGGGGGGGTATATATTTTTTTAAACGGAAATTGATATAAAAATCTTTTTCACCAGCAATTCGCAAAGATAATCGCTCTTGCATGGGGGGGGGGGAGATTTTTACTTTTTAAAATCAACTTATTGCAATTATAATTACTAATATTTAGTTTTTTGTGTTTGTTTTCAAAAATCATTGCATTTTATTTATTTTTTAATGCCGTATTAAAAGACAAATCCAAACGATAAACTTTTATATTCGTGTATGCTGCTTTCTTAGAATGTGAACTTATTAATGATAAATATTAGTTATTTTAATTAGATTTTTTTTTTTATAAGCAATAATTGAAAGAAATTAACTCCTATCTAATTTGTTTTGTATGAACAATATAATATTCTTTTATGAGATTATCTTTTATATAACCAATACACATAATTTAAGGTCATAAATCTAAAATCAATTCAGAGAATCACCATAAGCAAATGAACATTCAATACATATATATGATATCTAGAAATCATTGTTAAATTGATAGTAATGATCATCATTCGTAACATAAGTCATACCTATAACTATTCATCTTCTCTTTTAAAGACACAATTTAAAGCATTCACAATGTTGATCAGAATAGGATTATAACCTTGGAAGCCATTATAATGAACATTGCAAATTTTAGGATACAGAATATTTATATCCCAATATTCCCACAAGGTAACTCTAATCAATGTGATGATTGGTAATTAGTTCTCTCTTCTAGCTGTCTGAAGCATCTGAATCAACAAATGTATTATGTAGTGACATAGTTTAACTATTAACCATAAAACTTTAAAATACTAGCATGCCCGAGTCATGAGATATGACATGAAATGTGTGTTTTCTATCTTAGACCATGATAGATGAAAACACTATGATTGAATTTTGTTTTAGAATGAGCAAAACTGCTATTGAAATGTTTGAAATGGTTCAAACTATAGAGAAATGGAGCCTTGAGTCTCAAGAATATTTTAAAATGGTTTGCAAGAAGAGTTCATGATTGCAAAAAAGAGCATTGAAGATGGTTCCTGAAGCTATGAAAAACACTATCATATTTTGTTACATAATACATGATCCAGACATTATAGTCCCTTAAAAAGTCTAATGGTAAATAGCTAACTATATTGCTATAGGATGCATGCACTGATTCAACAATTGCATTTCTGGAAGCTTGGAGGAAAAACCAGGCACCTTTTGATTGGGACACACACTACATGCACACACATATATATTTAAATTCACATAGAAATTTGGGTTTGAAGTAAAAGAGGTCATCTCTTTACTTCCACAAAAAACTCCAACAAAAGAGCTATTATAGATTAATGAGAAAACCTGTTTAGTCTCAGGAATTGTTAGTAAGTAATTTATAGTTTCCTAACAACATCAAAAGTTAATAGTTATCTCTGTTTACATGGATATAATCTTCTCATTTTTTATAATAACATTCCATGAAAATATTTAATTTAATATATATATATGTAATACAGAATATTGTTGTTTACAAAACTTTTCTGACTAAATTAAAATTTATAAATAAACAATTAAAATAATAAATAAATAATTTCAAACATCATAAAGATTCCAATTAGAAAATAAACCATTTGATTGCTTTATTAAATCTTCATTTATGCTATTATATATGATTTTATTATATATATATATATATTGATGAAACTGCTTTTCAGTTTTAAAAAACCCATAGAGTTCTCAATACTCTTGAAAATGTACCACTTTGCCCACAATCAGATCATATTCCTATTACATCTTTTATTTTAACAAACATTCCATTGGTACTCATATGGTCAATTCAGATTAATTTGACCTTTTATATTCTACCTAATAATAACTACAGCACAATCTATTGACCAATACACTGGATAATTAGCTATATTGATATATTTTCAATTACTTCAAAAAAATCTTAAATCTAATTATAAATTTTAAAATTTCCAAAATTTGTCTATCTTAGATTCAAACTCAGATTATGGTAGTGACAAGTAAATTTGCCGTGAGGCATTTGCAGTGTGATTATAAATTTATGAATTGAAATTTGTTATGATATACATTAGCTGTCTTAATTTTATATTGCTCTAGCCACTTAGCTTTAAGAATGTATTGTAGACTTTCATATTTCTCCAGCATAATTACTGCATATTTTTTTTTGTCATAATTACACACAATAAAAATAATAATAATGATATCTCAAGTCCAATTTCTTGGAGTGGCTTTACATTTTCCTCCATATTACTCCAATAGGTATCATAAAACAAAATATTTAATAAAATATTTTTATAAAGCTTTAACTAATTCAAGAAATAATTTCATCACATAAGTTGCAGAATTCATTGCTCAAATTTGATTAATAAATTTTTCAAACAATAAGAAAAAATTATGGTGTAAAAATTGGGTTTTTTGAGGTCACAGGTAAATTTTCTGTTTTCTAGATTAATAACAATACAGCCATGTAGATGTGACCTTTTCATATACTAATGGGTTTTATCACCAGAGCTAGATCATTTGTGGTTATTTGTTTTAAAATGAAGTTTAAGTTTTAGCTTTAATTGATAAAAGAGGAAAAACCATTAAGCTAAGTAACTGGAAACTATTATTGTACCCTACTTATTTTTTTGTTAATCAAACATCATGATTTGACTTTCCAAACAGTAGGCAATAAAATAAAAGCAAAATCTGTAAATATATATATAAAATTAAAAGATTGAAGTGGAGTTGGGCTGGACATATTGCTAGAAGAGATGATAATAGATGGACAATTGAAATTTTAAACTGGATTCCAAGAGATTGTAAAAGACCCAGAAGGAGACCACATGTAAGATGGATGGATGAAATAAGAAAATGTGTAGGGGTGATGTGGAGAAGAGAAGCTAAAGATCGGAGAAGATGGATTAAACTTGGAGAGACCTTCATCCTGCAGTGGATTGATAATGGTTGATAATGATGATGATGATGATGATATTACATATAATTATAAAAAATAGAATTGGATTCAAAAAATGAAATAAAGAATGCAAGATAGTAATATAAAGTAGTAAGAGAAAAGATATATCGGGAATAAAAAAAAAAAAGAATTAAAAAGTACTTAAGAATTCTAATCATTATTGATGTTAATAGATAGATGAAAAAAATTACTGGATTTTGAATGCTTACACAGTGAATTTTCTGTATTACCTACACAATATATCACAGCAATATTACAGCAATGAACAATCTCCTTTCTCTACTCTAGCGCCACCTATAGTGATCTTGAATAAACAGGCATCTCCAGATGATAGTGCAATTTAATTCTCATTTTCCAGTTTGATTTTTGGCTTTTGCCTTATCAATAAAGACTTGAAATTTAAAGCTGGAACAACTGGTAGTTGTGTATCTGGAAGCAAACATACTAAAAACTTAAACTTCTACATCACCTGATAATGATTGATTAGAAGAAAATTATCTTATTTGTAATATTGTGGCAAGCTAAATTATTTAAGTAATATGTTAATATTAACATTCACAACTAAAAAAAAGTTGAAATTATTGAAATATATAGCTATTGATTTTTATAACTTTACAAGCATAATGAATTGGGTTCCAAATTTTAGATTTTTTTTTAAATTCTGGTTATTAGTTTGATAATAAAAAGTAGTTAAATATGGCCTCCATATATGAAACTACCTTGGTTCCAATTTTAAATCTCAAATGTTTATTGATAGAGACAAATGATCAGGAAATATGAATTAAATTGCACTACTCAAACCAGAAAAGAGAAAGAGGATCTGTTCTTAATAATTTTTATTAGTCAGTCATTAGACTAGATATTTTCAATTTAATGCATAATATTTATGTACTGTAATTTTTACTACATCACTCTCATGCAAAGTAAAAATTAAATTAGCTTCTATCCATTTTTAATTAATATCTACCTTGTATGAAAATGATATAGCATATAAAAGCGATTTACCTGCTGAAGAAAAAGATGTAATAATAACCAAAAACAATTAAATCTAATTAATTTAGGCCTAGTACTTTCGAGGTTTTCCCTCATAATCATGGCCAAAATAAGTTATAAACATTGCTGTCATGTTAACAAATAATAAAATATGCAAATGCGAATGCAAATTAATTTGTCCATTTTTTTGAAATGGAAAAACACGGGTCGCGTCTATTGATGGCATTGTTATCACTGATAATAAAATACGCCTCCTTGATTTTTCTTTTACAATCATTACCCTACAGAAATATTATCCATTAAATAGATAATTTCTATTCTAATGAATGACTAATAAATATTATTGATATAATTTAATCAAGTAGTTTGTGTCAAAATTGTGATTGGCAGAAAATTTGACACTTATCAATTAAACTATAGTAATTCCCCGTCTATATATACTGAACAATGATAAAAATATGTGTAAGATAATGTGATCTGGAGCAATTGATGAGTGCTGGTTCAGCATGAAATGTGCATCTTAGAGATCATATATATTTTCCATATGTCTTTAGTCATACGTTTATGAATGCACCCATTACCCCTCCACCATAAAAAAATAAGTGGACAGAAACTGGTTCCTACTTTGGATGAGAGTAGTGAAGTAAAAATTACATTACAGAAATATTATCCATTAAAGGATCTGTTTCTGTTTTTAATATATTTACAAGCATAGTGTCTTTTATAGATAGATAACTTTTCACAAAAATTATTTTAAAATCTGTCATTAACAATACAATTTTTCATTTGTTTACAGTCACAATTATTTAAATCTCAAGAAGCCTATTTTTTAGCTTAGAATTCTTATTCCATACTCTGACTCTCATGATATTTTGACAAGTAAATACATGCTCTAGTCTCTAGGTAAATGACTTTTAATCACTAAGGCCTATTTTTAAAATATAATGCTTAGTCTTTACACAGCTTTTATTTTTCATTTTAACAATCAATTTTATTCGCAAAAACCTTTTTACAATCTTGAAAAAGATGATTTGAATTTCAATTGGACATTTTATAGCTTATCATCAAAAACAGACAGATTCGGTGTCATATAAATTATGACATGTGATACATTAACAAGGGCATAAAAATTATCTACTTATAATGGGATCAGAAGTGAGATCAGGCTCCATGTAGCATTAACAATCTCCGGAAGGGCAAACATTCTGTCTCTGATTTTAATTTTTAAAATTTTATTGTAAAGCAGTGGTTGTAATTTCTTAGATGTAGGCTTGAAGCAAAAATGGTATCTTAGGTGCCAAAGGGTGAATATAAGAAAAATAGTAATCCTAACTGAAGGAAAAGGTCGTTTTATGCTATTAATGAGAGTAGAAATAGAAAAAGTATATGATTTGGTAATTGACCCAATATTTCTATAAATAAAAAGAGGACACTGAAACAGAAAATGATATATTGTTTCTTCAGATTTATGACAAAGAGAACAAAAGGGGTCAATGTTAGCATGTACCATTCTCTGTGATATTTTTTTTTACTAGTAGGGAGAGCTTCTAAATTGATTTTGATAAGGAAAATGAAGTATTTGGTTCCAGATGCCAGAATTTTATTTTTTATCTGTTTATTAATGATTGTAAGGAGAGATGGGAATTGGATGAAGTTAATTAGAACTATGAACCATGTTGTAAGCCTCCCACAAGAGTATTTTTTTAGGGAATATATGATTATTAAGATCAATATAAGAAAGAATGGATTTGATTAAGAATTGAAAAAAATTAACTTTACTGGAGGGTGGAAGCCTATCAGTGAGGATGACTAGAACAAATTTTACAGTATTAGGGTAAGGAGAGACAACTTTCAAATAGTATTAAATGATCTCTGAAAAAAGGCAGTGATTGAATGAAGGGAGAGATCATTGTTTCTGCATGCTTCAGTATGGTTTTAATATTTGATTGCAACTATTCTTTTAGTCCAAATCAATTTGGAACAAAATGAATTAATCTACTTTTTAAAGCATTAATATAATTAAAAATGGGATATATAGTAAGTCATTTTTGAAAAAATCAAAATGTTTATAAGAGAGATTTTTGTATGAAGGGAAAGATATGCTTTAGACAAGGACTTAGTTATATTTTCAACAGATATTAGAATAGTTTGAATAGATGTTCTCATAGCACTCATGGACTTATAAATGTAAAATCCAAGAAAATTATGAGGGGGAGCAGTGAAGGAAAATGCAACACCATTACCTGAGAGTATTCTCCATGTTATGGTTAAACTGAAGTTTATAGTATGCTGTACATTCATCCAAAATAGCAATAAGTAAAGAAAGATACTTTCTTAAAGGCAAAAAAATCGCAATATCATTCATTTCCCCCATTATATTTGTATTATTTAAAACTAATTGGTCCACCTAAGATTAATTATTTGGTATTTTAGTTTTAAAGTCTTGCCTTAAGTGAAAGATAAAACAACATTGAACAATTTGGTAAAGCAAACTATGAAAAATAACATATTAGTTACCACATTATTCAACTGCTGATGGAGAAAGACTTTTTTATTTTATTTTGTGCTACTAGATATAGTAAATAGATTGACATTGATCTTAATGCATCTATGTATCACACTACAGCCTAAGATTCAAAAAAATTGTTTCCAGGTAGTCATCCCAGAGTTTATAGTAACTGGTAAATGGGCATTGAGGACTTTTTAATAAGAATATAAAAATCACACAATAATCTCAATTTGGAAGTTCATTGAAAATGCATCAATTATAATATTTATATAATACACTGATAATATGATTTGAGATTTACTAATGATAGATGTGATGTACTTTAATGGGAACTGAGCTTATGGTTACATTTATCTTATCAACTAATTAATAGATGGTAAATTGATTGGCTTTTCTACCTATACATTGGCTGACTAAAAAACATCTCAAGTTTGCTTTGATGAAGTTTTAAACTTCATGGATATGATTGAGTGATGCACTAAAACCTATCTGCCAAAGACTTCATTTATCATTATATAATATCATACACTTGTGAAATAAGCATAGCATATGGATTGTGTATATTGGTTTAATAAAGCAAGCAAATGCTTAAGAAATTTAGTTACTATAAAAATACAAAATATTAAATATGTAGTGACACTAAACATTATATTAAAATAATATAAATAAGTTTGATTTAAAGTTTCATCAACAGAGATTTACAAAAGTGATATATATGTTTGTGTTTATATGAGTAATAGAATATTAATTACACTACAATACCTGTGAAAATACCTAAAGGTTTGTGGTGATGGTATATCGGATGCAATAATATGTTGGACTATTTCCATTATCTATCATTAAATGTTGATAATATTTGATAAAATAAAAATACGGATAGAAAAGGTAGTTTTTTTTTAATAATATTTAGCTTTATTACTGTCTAGTATACTTTCAATATATTTTTATTATACCCTATTCATGACAAATAGTGGTGTATGCCATGAGTATGATATAATAAAAAATATATTGAAAGCATGCTAAGCAGTAATAAAGCTAAACATTATTTAAAAACTATCTTTTCTGTGTGTATTTTCATTTTACCAGATATTACTGTTGGCTTAGAAAAGAAGAAACTTAGAATTGAATTACATTAAATGTTGAATATATAGAAAAATTTTAAACTTTATTTAAACTTTTCAAATACAAACAACTTGAACATTTTATGTAGTTGTATTCTCCACTCTTCTTCAGGTGTTGTTGGCCTGACCAGTGACAATATTCACATAGCAGTTAAACTCACACCTTTAGATTCTTGAATATCGAATTTTAAGGTAATGTTCTGAGCTATTCTGTCAAAGGCAACAGATTGTAGGAATTTAATATACTTATCCATAAAGATTGGTTCAAATCTTCCTGAGTCCTTCAATTCTTTTTAACCAACTTTCATAGATATGGATATGAAATTTGTACTATCTGTTGCCTTTGTCAGAATAACTCAGTTGGTCAGAGCATTGCCTTAAAATTCAATATTCAAGAATCTAAATTTGTAAATTCGATTCCTGTGTTAATATTGTCACTGTTCAGGCCAGAAACACCTGAAGAAGAGTAGAAGTTAAAAAAGTTTAAATAAGGTGTTAAAATTTTCTATACATTTAACATTTAATGATAGATGATGGAAATAGTCCAACATATTATCACACTTTTTACTTGCCATTGGTGTTTAATATCAAATTAATGTGTTATTAGATCAATATACCAACTATAATATCACTAAAAATCACATGACCACCACTTCTTATGCTTGTGTAGATATGGATTTTATGCACAAGCCTTCTGGCATCCATTGATTACTCTAGTTTGCTGTGTGTGGCAATACGTATAGTGAGTTTTGCCTGTTTTAGAATAGCACTAAAAATAACAAAGCAAATCCTCAAAAGGCACATATTTTGCCAAAAAAATAAACTTCTACTAACCTGTTATCTTAAGATCTAAATATACATTCTACCCAACAAGCATAATGGTCATAACATATAACAACAAACTACAAAGAAATATTATAGTTTGAAAGTATGAAGAACTTAAAACGTACATTTTCATGTATTAACGCTATTTAAAAAGAAAATGTGTTGAAAACATATTAGACAAAGCTGGGATTAATGAGTTTTTTAATACAATAAATCCCTATTTTTGATTGTAAGGACAGTACTATTTACATATCTGGATAGCAAATGTTAATTCCAACAATCTTGAGTCTGCATTATCTTTATCCAGTCTTTTCTACAATGGTGAATTTTAGATCTCAAGTCTATAGTTCATGGTTCAATTCTGATATATCTGGTTCTTGTACTTCATCCTGAACTGCTGAGGGAGAAAATCATTTAATTATTTTTTAATTAATTTATATAATCTGGTTTTCCTCTTTACATAATTTAACTAACAGGGTAACATTTGTTACAGTTTTATCAAATTTCTTTTTTATTATTAGTCTTTATTTTAATCATATAGAGATTTACATATATCCCACTTTTTCTTTAAGTATATATACAAGTGTGTCCCAGTGAAAAGATGAATGGTTCTTTCTTCACTATATTGTGTGCTATGTAGTATATAGTTCTGGTGCAGTTGGTACAGCATCCAACTTGGAAACAGGAGGTCCCTGGATTGATTTTACTGCTTGCAGTTCTGGTGCTCAAACTTCTTAGGAACTCCTGAGCAATAAAGACATTAGCATTTTTTTCACACTGCGACTTGAGATTGGGAAATCTCATGAATGATTTTGGTGTTTGTGCTTTTGGAACTCGAACCTCATATAAATTCCCAAGCAGTAAAGCATTTAGCATATTTTTAATCTGAATTATGAGAGAAATTTGATAGTGTATTTTGTACCTTAACCTATGATGGAACAAATGTGCTGAAATAAATTTTGTTTCAAATTGTCAAAATTGCTAATGAAATGTTTTAACGAATTCACATTGTGTATAAAAGTGAAACCATTAAATACAATAATATTTTTAAATGGTTTGCAAAATTTTATGATGGTAGAGAGAACATTGAAGGTGATCTACCAAGGTAAAAACACAAGGCCATATTTCAGGTTATAATTCGTGCAAATACATGAGTGCTTTCGAAATTTTCTAATGAATAGCTCAACTATGTCATTACATAAAGATGCATTGATTTAAAAATGTTATTTCAAGTAAATCTATATTTTTGTAGTGCAATCTGATAGGGACTGCTTTCTGCCTGCTTTTAATACTTTGTGGATGGGTGTAATCATAAACATATAACCAAAGACATGTGAAAGAGATGTATTATCCCCAAGATACACATTTTGTGTTGAACCAGTACTCATCAATTGGCCCATATCACAATCTTTTAAACATATCTTTATCATTGTTCAATATATATAGATAGCCAATTACTACAATTTAATTGATAAGTATCAAACGTATGTCAAGCGTTGGTGGCCTAGCGGTTAGCATAGCTGCCTTCCAAGCAGCACTTCCCAGTCAATGCATTAGACATATGAAAAAAAAAAGTATCAAACTTATGGTTCTTAAAAAACCAATCTCTACTTTGTATAAGAGCGGTGTAGTGAAAATTACACTACAAAAATATTATTCATTAAGTGGATAATCTCTAGTCTAATGAATGACTAATAAAATTATTAAGATACTGCAAGTAGCTTGAAGAGAGTATCAGTCATCTTTCTGCTAAATCACTGTGATATATACACATTTATTTTAGGTTCTTATCAAATATTATGTACATCACATACAATTCAATGAGTGTCTAAGCAGAAATAAGTTACATGTACATACGTAAGTGAATAATTGCAATGTGATTTTGATATTTGTATGTTAACACACACACACATATGTTTATAATCACAATACATTAAGTAAATAGATGAAATTCATTGTTAATACGCTGCGTTTTGATTAATACAGAACATATTTATTAGCACTAAAAAGATTAATAAATTTATTGGTTTTATTATATTTTCTTTTCTATAAAATAAAATTTATTTCGATTGATTACAACAGCAGACTTGACATTTCATCTAATTACCAAAAGGCGTCTGTTTGAAATTCAAAGATGAAAATAGTTAATGAATAGGGGGAAAAAATGGAGAAATAAATTGAAGATAGATTAGTGGAGTGAATTAATAAAATAGGATTCGCTAAAAGAATACGAGTAGTTATGATTTATAAGTTCATATACAAAAAGATATAATAATTAGATAATTTTAATTATTGAAAATAGTCCTTTTCCTCCTCCAAGCATGTATTTTAAAGACAATACGAGACTATAGTCAACCTGCGTTAATGGGTTAATAAATATTCTCCTGTTCTGTTTTATATGTCAAAGCGTCAGCCGGGAAGCGAACCCGGGACAACTTCTTGGAAGGCATCAATGCAAACCACTAGACCACCAACGCTTGACAAAATTCTCCTGTTTTTATAAATTTATTTTGTTTACAGTTCAATTACGATCATTTAAAAAATCATATACAATAACGTCCCTAAACTCATTTTACACTTTAAATTGTATATACAATTTTAATTATTTTTTCATCTTCTATTATTATTTCGGACTATCTGAAAGATTACTTACAATCGGTGGATAATACATGGAAATCAATAAATCCTGTCTGGCTAAACTGCAAGTTCTGAATTCCTAGGATCATTTTATATGGGTTTACACTAAACGCAATGTTTATTATATAGAATGAATATCTACAAGCTTATATTAAGTCTCACATTGCTTATATATAATGTACTGATCAAATTTTCTTACAACTTCACGGTTTGGTACGGCATCCCATTTGGGATCGGAGCTCTGAGGCTCGAATCTTGCACTCGCCGATCTGAAGTTCGAACTTCTTATGAATTTCCGAACCATAAAGCCACTAGACTTTTTATTTTTATAACTGCTATAGAAAGATGTGCGCTATGTAGACATATTCATTAAAATTATGTAAAATCTTATTCCTAACTATTGAACTTAAAACAAAAACCATGTTGGAACGATGTGAGCTGTACAGACATACTAATGAAAATTACGTAATATTTTACTCAAAACTATTGAACCTAAAACAGAAACTATTTTGTAATTAAACTCCACTTTTTTTTTTATATGTAGATATTTTACAAATTTTCCTCCACAACATAGCTTATTACATATAGTATGATACAGGAATTTTGATATATTTACTATAGTAACAATGATATAATAACATGTACATGAGAGATATACAAAGAATATGAATGAGCATTAAAAAAAATTACTAAAAAAAAATTATATATATACATGAGAAATTAAATGGACAGTCAGTTACATCTTAGAGTACATATATACAAAACAGAAATCTCAAATTGCAAAAATTATATAAATTTATTCAAGTCTCTTTTTCATCATCTCACTGGGGTGACAAAAATGGGACAATTGTCATTACTTTAGGCTAAGATCTAAGATTTTTATTCATTAAAGACCAAGTGTCTTTAAAGACTTTTTCTGATGTGATTTTTTTGTCCCTTTCTCTAATACTTTCCAATTTGATTGAAAAGGTGTTCGGGTGTCTTCTAGGGTTATTATTGTACATGAATGTACATCTAGTGCACCATAGTGCATATAGAATAAAAGTGCTTGCCTGAATTTGTGCATATATACTCTTACTGAATGTTTTAAATAAATAGTGCATGTTGACATGCTTGTTATTGAATAGTCTAGGGATTGCTATCCGTATGTTGTCAAAGCAGTGACAGTCAAAGAATAGATGAGTTTGTGTTTCCATTTCTCTGTGACAAAGTGTGCATTGAGCATCTACTCTCTTGCATTGTTTTCTATATTTATAAAAATAAAGAGTAGGGAGGCATTCCAGATCAAGTTTAACTAAAAAATCAAAGAATTTTGGCTCCAGGTTCCAAAACCTACATTTTCTAATTATTTGATGGTTATTGAGACTTAAAATTGACTTACCCTCATCATTAATTGAATGTGTTTGGAGGAGTGAATGGACTTCCCAATATTTATATTTATTCAGGGGAGGGTAGAAATGGAAGTTATCAATGGAAAGCAAAGGGTCAATAAGGTTTTTCCAATAGCCTTTTGTAGGTGGTGGTCTATCAAATGTCCCATACTTCAAATGAGTCTCTAATCATTAGTTTAGTAGTATAAATACATAACCAGTAATTATAAGCACCGATAACTTCTCATTATTATCTTATCTGGGTGAATGAAGAAAACTAGTTAGTCAGAAATTGTATATGAAAATCTTTTAAGTATTGCTGACATTTGTATATGCTGTTTTTGCATTACTATCTGACCTTGAAATAGTCATTGGGTAAAAATTATGTTGATACTGTTTAGTGCAGAAATATTGGACGAAAAGACATTGTGCTTTATATTAAAAAAACAATAAAATGATTAGCTTTTAGGACAATCACGTGACAGCAAATAAGTTGATTTTTTTTTATATAAAGATTTTTTCTATCTCAAGTCTATAGTTATCCATTGCACTAAACTGAAAAGGACATTTCAAGTTTAATAGCTCTTCAAACTGAATATTACCTTGAATGCATAGTAATCAAATAAATGAAATGTCTTTTTCAAAATAAAACTTTCTCTGATATTCAAAACTCTACAATGACGGCCATCTTTAATTGAATTATTTATTATTCTGGATTAGAAAATATAAACAAGGGATATTAAAAATAAGGCAAACCTATGCACATTTTTTTCTTTTTTTTTATCACTTAACTTTCTAGATATATAATTGCACTGATAATCGTAAATATCTAATAATAGGGTTGTAAGCAATTAACGGTCTTACAAGATGCTTGAAATTAGATGGTTTAACAATTACATACTATATATTCCAATCACATACATATGTGTATATAAATATTTTTTTATAATTTTCTTTATATATTTGTAAGTTATAATATGTCAACTGAACAAAAATATAATAAATAAAATTATAATTCATTAACTATGAGACTTTTTTCTGACTCACATTGTATACGATACAAAAGAATGTAAAGTACAATAATATTCTATTTGCTGTATCAATTATACTACTTTATTTATATGCTATCCAAAAAAAATATAAATAAACAAAAAATATAAACAATAAAATTCATAAATGTAATAAATTTTACAATATGGTAGCCATCCATTTTTTACCCAGAATGCCATATGTTATCATGTTTTTTAATAATGTTTCTATGGCTGATAATGAAAGTATCAAATAACTAGAAAGACCATAATGTTATGATAACAAAACTGCTATTTCATTATCATTGGCAAAAAAAAGCTATTGAGAGAAAGGGTATTGTCTATAGTGTATTTAATTGTGATGAAAATATGACATTTTGCTATTTATTTTATTTAAAAAATAATGATATAGTGCAGTCAGTTTGGTATTAATTTTATTTTTGAATGAATGCAAATGAGTGAATAATAAATATATACTGATAAATATTTTTATTTTTATACAGAACAGTATTTATTGTAATATCTTCATGAACAAGTCAATCTCCACACATGCACTCTCTTAACAAATTGACACACACTCACCTGTAAGCAAAGATTTAATTAAAAGAACAAGTGAATTCATTTGTTCTTCAAACTTATCTATATATAAGCCAACCTTTTGCTTACTGTGTATATTCAGGGCTTGAATTTACTAAATACCCGATTTTTTAAACAATGTTCAAATTGTACAAATGTAATTCAAATATTACAGAAGAGAGTATTTTTCACTTTTAACCGATTGCAATTAAACATATGCACAGTATTTCTTGTATTATCTTCAGGAGCAAGTCAATCTCTACACATGGCTGTTTTAATAAATAGACATGGACTTACCCATAAGCAAAGAGTTAGCAGAACAAATGAATTCATTTGATCTTCAAGCTTATCTCTATATAAGCTAATCATTTGCTTTCCATGTATATTCAGGGCTTGAGTCTATTATATGCTTGCACATCAACATGCTTGTAATTTTGTTACAAATATAATATGTAAATGTGATATTAATAACTATATTATTTTTTATACTACAATCTTAATTTATATATTCATACTACGCACATCAAAAAACATGTGTTACATATATATATATATATGTGTGTGTGTGTGTGTGTGTTGTAAAGTATTACATGTATGAGTTCATTAAATTATTTTACTGTGATCAAAACTTATCAACATAATGTTGACAATCATATATGATGTATAATGTACATGAGGGGCATTTAGAACAAAATATAGTGGATATCACACTAATAGTGTATTTTGAAAAATAACTAGGGCCATTTTTATTTTTTTTTTGAGCTCTGTCAAATACATCAGTGCAACATCATTTTAAAATTGAAAAATAAAATAAAAAATATTCATATGATCAGTTTTTCAGATGTTTTAGCATTAAAGTAGCAGGTTGGACACAATGGTTTCATCATCTAAACAAAGTGAGACTGTTTTTTCACTTTCTTCCTCCAAGACATAATTCAGAAACTTTATTTACCGAATACATCACTTTTATCACTTTACAAATTTATTCAAACCAGGTTAAATATATTTGTAACAATAAAAATACTAGCATATATATGTTGAGATTATATTGAACCCAGTGGGAGTAGATTGCTCTGATTATATAAATTAAAACAGATTTCAATCAACTCTGACTGCACTTTCAATATAGCAGCAAACTGTCCCTTCAACCAGAGAAGTCTAATACAGAAGATGATAAGACCAATGGCACCTATAAGCAGACCAAGGATATACAAAGTATAACCCATGGCCACCTTTCCAGGCTACAGAACTTCTCAACTGCTAAATTCAAACCCCTGCTATCCAAAGCATTTTTATTTGTTTCAAGGTAAAAACCTCAGGAACCAGCTAATCACAAGTTATAATTAGCATGCTTAGATGACAGGTATACAATTTAGCACCTGATTAATCCCTAGCTAGCTTTTTTATTTATGTATAAGGGAGACAAACTATATGTATTGCTTAATTCTTATATTTAACTATAGACTATCTATTAGTAGCATAATTATCAAAGAGAACCAAACAAACATTACTTAACAAACAAATGATTTATTTAAAACACTTCTAATTAAAAAAAAGGTAATAAAATATTATATTAAAAGAATATTATAAATTTGTTTAAACACACTCCTAGTTAAGATATATGGTAATAAATAATACTATACTTAAAATATTTAAATCTACAAACCCACATACACATTGAAATATGAATTCATTAGTTAATGGAAAGCTTTGCGAATATTAAAATACATTATGAGAAAATTAAATACACATACACATATTAGGGTTCTTTCTAGATAATGATTTTATAGGAGACACTTAAAGATTTCTATAGCTATCAACATTCAACCAAGTCTTTGATTCAAAAATGATCAGGTTATGAATAGGAGTAAAGAAGTTCATAGTTACCTAGGATTTTGCACTTTATGCTTCTAAAAATATGACTCCTTGTTTTTTTCTGTCATGTTGATCATGAAACGGTTGGATTTTTGGACTTCACTAATGCTTTTCGCTCTTCGCTGACTTCCTACGTTCACTGGAATAGATATTACTTTACTGTTCAGGTTATTAAGTGTGCATGAATTCTAGATAGAGAGCTTTTGATGTTCTGGAGGACCAGGACTAAAGATGATCCACATACTCTGGTAACTGTCTAACACTACATGATGTTAGATTGTTCTTCAATAAATGTGAAAACACCTAATTATATTCTGGGGACCTTAATAGCTTTTCCCATTTTCTCTTTTCTGGGAACTCTTCCATGGTAGTAATATGAGTACAATCTTAATGTTAATGATTATTATGAATGCAGTTGAATGATGCTGGAACTGAAAACATTAAGAAAGCTCAACAAAAACTATCATAAATAAAATTTTTAGTCCCTTTATATGATTTCTCTTTATTGTCTCTAGTTATCACTTTGATTTAGTTTAATTAGTTTACAAATTTTATTAATTAGATCCCCATTGTTTTTTAATCTGCATTTTTGCATAAATTAATCTACTCTCCAGATAAGATACCATACTTTTTATTGACCAAGCAATCTTTAAGTAGATTTTTAAGTTTAAATGCTTCCCTTTCATATTTTAATTCAATTGTCATTTTTACACACACCCATTTTTTTCTTTAAGTTTATAAAAAGAGAGAACTACAATTTTAACTTTTTACTTAGTTAATCCCCCCCCCTTCTTTTCCTGTTTGCTCTTTAACTATTAAAACTCATATTTTTTTTTTAAATGTCAAGATGACAGAACACTTTGTCTTTTGGCGATTTGCATTTTTTTTTAAAAAAAAAACTCTTTAAACACTTTCTAAATTGTATTACTATTTCTTAAAACATTACTGTTTTCTTTTATGAATTTTCATCTGAGTATTTAATAATAAATGATGCCACAGTATCTTTCTTTTTTATTAAAATTTCATTTTAAAACAACCTTAAAACTAATTATATTTTCTTAAAAAACTATGAAACATGTAGTGCTATTCATTAGTGGTACAATATATAATAGTAAATAATATTTTGTGAGAATATGTATGTGACTGTGTAATTTATAAATGTGTTTATAGGACTAATTCACATTTAAATTTTTACTTTTAAAAGATTATAAAAATAAT
Organism: Epiperipatus broadwayi; assembly: GCA_028023455.1. Classification (NCBI taxonomy): domain Eukaryota; kingdom Metazoa; phylum Onychophora; class Udeonychophora; order Euonychophora; family Peripatidae; genus Epiperipatus; species Epiperipatus broadwayi. The sequence goes on along the minus strand of JAQFVV010000085.1, from coordinate 1,791,031 downwards.
AAAAAGATTTTTTTAAAAAAACAATCCTTTTGCTTGTTTAAAGTCAAAATGTTTATCTTTAAGTTCACTTTATTCAAAAAGTATTCTAAATAATCTATTTGCATGTTTTAAAAACCATATAGTTAAAAATATATCCATACAGATAATAATACAGACATGCATATAAAAAAGAATTGTGATATGATAATAAAAATAACAGAAGCTTTATATTTATTAATTAAACTTTATAATTTTATCCAAAAAATACTTCAATATTATTAATTATCAGTATTTACAAAAACTAAATTTTTAACTTTATCATCCTTTAATAAATATTTTTTTTACACGTGTGTTTACTAATTTAATGTTTATTTTTTTTATACCAACAGTGGCTTTTTATAATTGCTTTTAAAGGACCTGTATTGATACCAATTAAGAATGGAAGCACTCAAAATTTTATTAAATTCTTCAATATTACTTTTATATGCATAAACTGAACAGTCATTGTTTAAAGAAATTGTCTCTTACAACAATAACATAAGTCAAAAATTGTTAAATTTATTTTCTAAAACATATAAGTTTAGTGATTGTGATACAGATTATATTGAAAAGGAGTCAATAATATTTGGAAAGATCAAATCCAAATGCCATTATTGTTCATTTAAAAAAATGTAATTTGAGATTTGAATAAATATAGATCACTTAAGTTTGAGGAATTTCTATATTCTCTGGACTCAAAACATAACCGATTCCTAATTATTATAAATGACAAGTTACAGTTACTAATATATAAAGTTTTGAGTTGAATAAAATTTCAAATAAATAAAAAACATAAAATTGAAATAAAAACAAATTTATCACAGAAAACAAGGATAATAAATATACTCCCAAATACTAATGTGTATAACTAATTTTCTGATTAGTTTAGTATAATGTCAAATGTGCTAAGGGTATATTATTGCAACTTCATTGGCTGGTTTGATTAAACTTTGCTTGAATAGTTAATTTAATATATAATAATAATAATAATAATGCACAACTATTTCTAATTTGAAAATGAAAGGAGAAAAAAAATTGCTTTAAAAATTAGTTTTATGGCAACTATAAAAAACCAATCTATAAATATGTCTGCATATATAACATACAGATTAATTTTTCTATTTACTTGACATTTTATAATGTTATATTTTCATTTCATCAACAGAAAACTTTTTTTTTCTGAAATACATCAACAACATGTCTTTATTGCAGCTCCCCAATATATTCTATTCCCTGTCATAATTTCCCAATGGAAACAATTTACATTGCACTTCCTTTGAGTATCTTTGAGAGAATCCCTGTAATATAAATGGGATTTACCTTTCATATGAAAACCTTGCTTAAGTTCACTATAAAAGATATTTATATATGATGTAAAAATGAATTATATAAGCATAAAATGAAATAAAATGATTTGTTTATTATTATATATATTTACATGAAAGCAGTTATCATTTAAATATACTAAAATCATTAACAATCAACAATTTCAATTTGTTGTCAAGGCAATCTCCTTTTAACAATAATAGAAATCCACCTTTATCTATGGTCTAATAAGTTTATGTAGACACTAAATATTGCACCTTGACTACAGAGAGTGAAATTATTATTTCTAGAAAGTTTTAATAAACTTCATTAAACAAGTAAATATAACTTGTTCTGAACACAGACTAACAAATTGTTAATTGTAACTTTCAAATTGCACTCCAGTCATATATTAATTAGATAATAAAGGTAACAATGTTCAAGGCTAGATAAGTATTCAATGTAAATATAGACTAGCTTATAAAAAAATTAACTTTAGATTTCCAAAATAAGTTTTAAGAATGTTCAAAATAATTATTGTTTCATCTGATAATTTAATTCATATTTTAATAACAAAATAACTTCACATGAAATCTCTATTGTACTGGATTGATTAGCTAACTGTTTTAATATTACAAGTTTCACATCTATTTAATTATTTTTTTGTTAATGAATTTGCTTTAATTGGAATATACATTCAGAATATCCAAAGAAGCCAGACATTCAACTCCAATAATCTATTGATATTATTTATGTATTTATAAATATAAAAAAAAAACATAATGTTATACTATCACTATAGTTAAAAAGATCAAATTTATATGATAATATTGAATATCATACTTGAAGTAAATACTGGATAAATAAAAAATAAATAATATTTATTTTGTCTCATTTTGTCATACTTAGATTAAAAACTTTTTCTGAAATTGCAAATTTAAGAATTATTGTCCTAGGTACATCTGTGTTATAAACTCTAAATAGAAATCACGTTCTGTATCATAATTTTTCTATCGTTTAAAAACTTTCTTTATTTGAGATTATTAAAAATAGATATTAGTTTGAGATATATTTTAGTTGATGAATTTAAATCTTAATGTAGCAATAAATGAATTCCATTATATATATATATTAAGACAATTAGTCTTTAATATTTATAGAGGACTAAACAAAAAAATAAATGATTGCATGATAGTGGATTTAAAGATGATAGTGAGATTTTTTAAAATTGTATGGCCAGAAGGGCGTTATGTGGATTTTTTTTCACAATAGGCAACATTATATTACTACATCATATCTGTAAGTAGAGCCAATTAAAGTTTCAAAAACATTTTTTAAAAATTAATTTAAATCTACCCATTGATAAATAAGCAAAAAAAGTTTGTTTATGGTCCATGATTTCTTGCATTTGCATATATATACTTTTATAATTGCATATTTTTATTTAGCAAAGTTAAATACTTAATTAAAAATATTGTGTTTCAGATGTACAACACAATCACATAGTCATGCATCTCCATTTTGTCACTCCATTGAAACTGATGAGAATGTTATTAGATTTCCTAAGTAATTGTCTGTGTAATTATTTTTACCAATAAAAGCAAGCAGAATTAAAACTTATATTTTACTGTAATGTAAATAATTTTATTCTATCAAAACTTTTAAAAATAACTGACAGTTTCAATTGTTTAACAATTTTCTTCAAAGTTATAAAATGTGCAATATATATATTTTTATTACACTCTTGTTTTATTTCTTGCCTTTTTACAGCAAATTATTAACATGTATATTATTTGAATACTTTTTACCCAATAAAATAAAATATATTTAAAAATGATAAAATTAATAAAAGTGATATTAAATGAAAGAATATTCTTGGCCATAAATAATTGTTCAGCCTATTTAATCAGTTAGGCATAAAACAAGTATTTTCTAATATAGCAATTTTTAAAGAGTCATTATTTTTAGTTACTTGATTTTCACATCTGTATTGTATAAAATGGTTGCAGAAAGTAGTTTGCTATTAACTGAAAGGAGAATCTTTGATTCCTCTTGGAGGGATTAAAGGAACTGAGCAGGGTAAATTCCTAACGTCCACTCTATATGTTCTTGTCATTGCAGTTGTTATTTCTATGTGATTATCCATACAGATGAAAGTGGATAAGTAGTTCAACAACACACATTAGCCAGTGGTGACTTTATTGACATTTTACTTCTGAGTTTAAGATCAAGAAACACACATGGTCTTTCTTCTCAATTGCCTAATAAGGCAGAATGTATACAGACAAAAATAAATCATGGCCCTTATTCCCAGGAGGTTGTTAAGTCACCAGCCAAGGGAAGTGTTGGTAGCTGAAGATGGAGGGTGCTAAGAATCTCCTGAATGTAGACCCAGGCTATCATTTGATGATGACTTTTTATTTAGGTACTTACAATTGCAGATCACTGGCAAGTGAAGAAAATTGCAAGAATTGGAAGAACTGTCTTATATTAAATGGGACATTATTGGACTTTGGGAAGTTAGAAGAAAAGGTTAAGAGACAATTGATTTAAAAAGTAGAAATGTAAGTACTATTACAAAGGCATAAATATGGGAAGTATGAGTGGAGTAGGATTCATTATAAATAAAAAGTGGAAGAACAACATTGTGGAGATTGATGGTGTATCAGACAGAGTGGCAAGATTAGTTATTCAACGTAATAGCATATAGCAAATGCAAATAATTCAAGTTTATGCTCCAACAAGTTCTCATAGTGATGAAGTAACAGAAGATTTTTATATGGATGTACAAAAGGCTTTTCATCAGACTAAACAACATTTTAAAATTATTACAAGAGACCTTAATGCTACAATTGGTAAAGAAATGAAAGATGAAAGTTCTGCAGGTAAATTTGATTATGGTAATAAAAATGAGAGAGGACATAGACTTGTGGACTTTGCAGAAAAAGAAAAACTTTATATTATGAATTCTTTTTTTGAGAAAAATGTTAAAAGGCAATGGACATGAAAATATCAAAATGAAGGCACAGCAGAATTGGATTATATTTTGACTAACAGAAAATACATATTTCAAGATTGTAATGTTCCTAATAAATTCAATATAGGAAGTGATCATTGATTAGTAAGATGTAAGATATGTCTAATCTTCAGAAACATTCTAATGAATTTAAATTAAAACTTGCAAATCGGTTTCAAGTATTAGTAGATTTGAAACATGATTCAGATTTGAATGAAATTAATAAGAAAATAACTGATACACTTTCAAAAACTGCAACAAAGTTAGCTGGTAGAACAAAGCAGCAATTGACCAATGACATTTCTACTGAGACTAGAGAATTAATGAAGAAAAAAAAGAATATAAAGATATAGCATATAATACTAAATTGTCCATTCACTTTACAACTGTTACACAATGGTTTAGTTACCATCCTTTTTTACAGTTTACAGTTTTGTTTGCCTCAACTCTGGCTAGGAGATATAAAGTTCTGAAGAAGATTTCTGAAGCAATCGAAACTGTAAACTGTAAAAAAAGAATGGTACATAAAGCATTGTGTAAGAGTAGTAAAGTGAATGGACAATTTAGTATTATATGATATACATTTGGCAATACAATAAAAGAGTAGTTATTATACTTCTTGAAGAATAAGAAGATATATAAAAATGATATATTAAAAAAGATTGAATATGTCAAATTTTGTAAAATGGTATGAAAAGTTCTTAATGATATAAGAAAGTATAATTGTGAACTAGCAATGAAAGCTTTAGAGGAGAATAAAAGAGAGTACAAAACAATATGTTGATATTGGTAGAAAATTTTATATCTGCAATAAAAAAAAAAGATGGAACTATTACTAAAAAGAGAGATGACATCATAAAATGGATAGAAGCGTTCTATCAAGAATTATACAGTAATAAAGAATAAGTCATCTTACATCTATTATATCTTCTGAATTGCCAAGAATTTTAAATGAAGAAGTGAGACATGCAATTATATCTATGAAGAAAGGAAAAGCTCCAGGTAATGATGGAATTATAATCGATATATTAAAAGAAGCAGGTGAAGAAATAGAAAATTTTTTGGCAATGTTATATACCAAATGTCTAAATGGTAAAGGTGTATCAAATGATTGGAAGAATGAAGTATTAATATTTAAAAAGATGGTAAAGAAGATATTAGAAATTATAGCTATATCAGCCTTATCAGTTTTATACAAAATGTTTACCAAGATAATTACAACTTGTCTATAGATAATATTGGATTTGAACCAATCAAGAGAACAAACTGGATTTAAAAGTAGTTTTAGAACAGTAGATCATTAAAGGACCAATGAATATGAGTTGCCATTATGCTTTGGATTTGTAGATTTTGAAAAAGCATTTGATTCTATAGGCATTTCTTCAGTGATTAAAGCATTGGATCATCAAAGTACAGACCCAGGATATTGTCATTTTCTGAAGAATATTTATAAAAATTCACCAGCAACAATTAGATTATATAATGATACTAGAGAGGTTAACATTGAGAAGGGTGTAAGACAGAGTGACTCCATATCTCCAAAAAAATTTACAGCAGTGCTACAAGAAGTATTTTGTGTATTAAAATGGTAAACTAGAGGAGTAAAAGTAAATGGAGATTATTTAAATTATTTGGATTTTGCAGATAATGTAGTTGTTTTTGCAAACAATGCTTTAGCACTTCAAAAAAGGTTGCAGGAGTTATCAGATGAAAGTAAGAAAGTAGGACTAAAATAAATGTTAAAAAGAGTAATGTTCAATGGATTTTCTCAAAAGATGAAAATAAAATTGATTATGATGAGTTAGAAGTTAACAACTACAAATACTTTAGTCAGATTATTACTGCAGATGGAAACATAATGGATAAAATTAATTATAGAATTAAACTTGTTTGGAATTCTTTTGGTAGAAATAGCTTAACACTAAACGGAAATATGTCTATGTGTTTGAAAAGGAAGGTTTTTAATAAATGTGTTTTACCAGTTCTTACTTATGAATCTGAGACTTGGATACTTAATATAAGAGCAATACAGAGACTTCAAACCATTCAAAGAAGTATAGAGGGAATGCATGTTAGAAGTAACAAGAAGAGATCAAAACTGCAATATATGGGTAAGAGAACAAACCGGTGTTACTGACATCATTAAAAGAATTAAAAGATTGAAGTGGAGTTAGACTGGATGTATTGCTAGAAGAATGATAATAGATGGACAATTAAAATCTTAATCTGGATTCCAAGAAATTTTAAAAGACCCAGCAAGAGACCACATGTGAGATGGATGGATGAAATAAGAAAGTGTACAGGGGTGGTATGAAGAAGAGAGGCTAGAGATCAGAAAAGATGGATTGAACTTGGAGAAATGTTCATCGGGCAGTAGAATGAAGAAAAATATAATTTCATTAATAGCTTTTGGAAATGCATTGTTTAAAAGTTTACATGCAAGCATATGTAATTTCATAGATTGTCTTTTATTAATTATTATTTATATTACTACTGACATCATTGAAAGAATTAAAAGATTGAAGTGGAGTTGGACTGGACATATTGCTAGAAGAGATAATAGATGGACCATTGAAATCTTAATCTGGATTCCAATAAATTTTAAAAGACTCAGAAAGAGATCACATGTGAGATGGATGGATGAAATAAGAAAGTGTGCAGGGGTGATGTGGAGAAAAGAGGCTAGAGATCAGGAAAGATGGATTGAACTTGGAGAAACCTTCATCCTGCTGTAGAATGAAGAAAAATATAATTTCATTAATAGCTTTTGGATATGCATTGTTTAAAAGTTTACATGCAAATATAATAATTTCATAGATTGTCTTTTATTTGTTATTATTTATATTACTGTTTACAAAGTAATATTTAGATGAGTAAAAAACGTATAATGCTGTTCAATGATACCAAAAGGTCAGAGAAATTGTTAAGATATTTAAAAATCTCTATTTTTGTTTTTTAGTAATTAATACATTGAGAAAGTTTTTTTTTTAATTTTTAAACTCAATTTCATAAACATGCCATGTTATATATTTTTAGAAAAGAAAATTTATAAAACATTTTCCAAAATTTGTCAAAATACTTTTTTAAAAAATAAATAAAAATATATTTTTATGAGAACTTATTATTTATATATATATATATATATATATAAATATATATATATATATATATATATATATATATAAGGGACTTGAATTCGAACTTTCAAGCTCCCTACATTTCTCCAATATATCTCATTCAACTGATATACATGGCCACATACATGTGAAAAAGATAAATCTCCAATATATGTGTTATGTGATGCACCAGCCCTCATCAATTGGTCAAGATCATCATCTCCCACACATATATATAATCACTGCTCACTTTATATTAAGATAGAAAATCTTTAAACTTTAGTGGGCAAGTTGCAATCTTCTCCACTCTCCAACTCTTCAACCATCAATTTCATTGAAAATACAAGGATGGAATGCTCGAAGACCTTGTTGATGCCAATATTATTATTATTAATATTATTGAGTTCAAGTTTCTTATAGTTACATTAGGTTTAGAATAGACAATATACATATATTTAAACATAATTTTTTTCTTCTTTTTACTAAAAATATATCATGTTTGTTGTATTTTTTATATTTTATTACCTTTAGGATTTATGTATTAATAAATTACTGAAAAGTATGAATATTTTATCAAGATTAATAAAATTTTGAGGGCTATAATAAAAAATACTACTGCTACTGCTACCACTACTGCTGCTGCTGCTATTATTATTATTATTATTATTATTATTATTATTATTAATAATAATAATAATAATAATAATAATAATAATAATAATAATAATAATAATAACAACAACAACAACAACAACAATATCAATAAAAATAGCTACAATAACAGTAACAATAACAGCAACACTACTACTACTACTAGTGTGGTAAATTTTTTGGGGATTCTTAAAAGCAGCCTGATTAATTGAGCTATAATTCAATGATATTATACACATATATATGCTTTATTTTACATCACACTCCTTCTCCATATTTTGCAGATACATTGCTATAATTACGATATCACTTACAAGATATTGAAAGCATAATTAGTGGATTACATTAAGTGTATAAACATGCCCCTCTGAGGGAGTTCATATATCTCACTTCCCAGTAAACCAGTTTCAAGCTTTATTTAACTCATGCCTCCAAAAACTTATATCTAAATTAAAAATATTTATAAATATTCTACAAACTTAGGGATGCCAATAACACTTTTAACTGAAATAGCAAAATCTAAAAGTCTCCTATTAAAAAAGTATATAAACAGATTAACATATAAAAGCGATTTAACCCACTGAAGAAGAAGCTGTAAGAACCAAAACAATTAAATCAAATTAATATAGGCCTAGTACTTTTGAGGTTTTCCCTCATATCCATGGCCAAAATAAGTTATAAACTATTGCTATAATGTTGCTAACTAATAAAATATGCAAGTGTGAATGCAAATTAATTTGTCCATTTTCTTGAGATAGAAAAACACATGTCACGTCTATTGATGGCATTGTTATCACCGTCTATAAAATATGCCTCCTAGATTTTTCTTTTACAGTCATTGGCTTTGGAGCATACTATCTTGGGGTTGCAGGGTTCAAACACATGGCCAGCCTGCTTCTCATGTTCGAAAAATATTGAGAAGTTATTCTTGTTCTTTTTTGCTCTTCTATACGTATAAATGTGTTGAGCAGCTCTATTATGAACAGTAGCCTTGGTTTCCCCAATAGTATGTGGCACTGCATCCAGCCTGAGGGCATAACATACTGTATATGACCTGGGGTGTCTGAGATGGATACATTCTGTCCTTAGAATTATTAATCAGTCTGTTAGTATTAGGGGGAGTGCGGAAGCCAACCTTAAATTCACCAGCTAAAGTCTTTATCAACTGTTGTGATAATTTGGTGATATAAGGGAGGGTAATTTGAGATTTATCTTTACTTATGTGGTTAGTTATTGATTTTTTGTAAAATTGATCTATTTTGAAAATGGGATTATGCTAAATATGAAAAAGAAAAATTTATGATAAAAGATTCAGCCTCTGACTTCAAATTTGGTGATAAAAGCATGGAATATATTTTTTCATTCTTGTATCAGTCATCAACAAGAGATTGGTAATCAAGACATCCATTACAAACAACAATGAATGTTGTAGAAAAGATGTTTAGGTTTAAGTTCAAGTCTTTAAAACAAAGATCAGAATTGTTCAATTATGATGTTTCTTATATATCTGTAAGAATGTGAATATACAATAGGAGAAAAAATGATAGGAAAAATATTCCTGCAATTTGATCAGTACAATTGAATCCACAAGATAACTTGGCAATCACACATATGGAAATTTATTCAGATTTAACTTTAATATTAATTTTAAACAGATTGTTTAAATTGATCATATCAGGATAATCTATTCCATTACAAAAATGTATAAGATTTGTTAAAAGTTGATAATTCAAAAAAACGGCAATCAGAAGTGTATGGATTGTACCCTCACAATAATGAATGTATCTTTGAATAGATTCAAAATTAACAGATTGTAGGTCATTCTTGATTGTCATGATTTGACTTGGATAGCATCTACTAATAACAACCTTTACAAACTTATGAATTTACAAAAGACAGCTTTTTTTTCTCCTTTAATACAAAATATCATATAACACAATGCAATTTAATAATTCAAGATATATATATATATATATATATATATATATATATATATATATAAAACAAAAAATCACACATTGGCTAAAGCAGTGTCCCATATTTTTTGCTGCATCTTTGATAACAGTTAGCTTACCTTCAATACTTTGGAAAAGTGTAAGTATATCCAGGGTAAATTATCTCATCATAAAAACTTCATGTAATTCTACTAGCAATCTTTCTTCCAAAGAAAACTAAGTGATATCATTAAATGGATAATCTATCAATGGTAAATGTAATGGATTAAGCATTTGAATGTAATTTGAACAATATGAAATTGTCTATTATAATATAATAAATGTAACCTGGTATGTTCATGACAATGACCGATTCTTTCTACGTTGTTGTTTTTTTTCCCAAAGAGGACATTATTAAAAATCGTGAAATATTTCAAAGCAATAAATATATCTACAGTATTTCAATATTTGACATAGAGCTTTTTTCCCACTTGTTAAGAATGATATATTAGTGTAAAAATATTTAGCATAATTGTCCAAATCTTTGATCTCCATAAGTTTTTTTAGTACTTTGGTATTATCTCTGTGACACGAAGCATGTATTAAACCTACTGTGCTTGCTCACATTTGTATCAATATGCTGATAACTTTGTAGTCTTGGGATCTGACCAAAATAATGTATCCACGGATCTTGTACATGACTTTTTTTGGCAAAAAAAAATATGTACACAGATCTTGTACATGGTATTTTGGCAAGATTTACAAAGTTATCAGGTTAATACGAATGTCAACAGCACAGTAGGTCTAATACATGCTCCATGTTGCAGGACTAAAATAAACATAATGTAATTTTAAACAAGACATTCAAATATGTACGACTTGGACACTAACGACTTTTAAGAACATTGGAAGTCAAAAAAAAAAGTGATTTGCAATCTTAATGAAGAACACCATTTGAAAACAAAAAAAAAAAAAATGTGATTTGTGATCTTAATGAAATGACAGCATTACACAAAAAAAAATTGTCAGTTTAAATATGCACTAAACAAACCGTAAATGTTTTAGTTTTTAAATAATATTTATAAAAAGACATTAACTGTACATACAACTTCCACAGTAATAACTTTTAAAGACATTAAAAAAAAAAGTGATCTTAATGAAATGAGCTATTACACAAAAAAATTCTTACTAAACAAACAGAAAATGATTTTGGTTTTTAAATAATATTCATAAAAACATTAAGTATACTCATATGATATTTACCATGTAAAATATAACAGGAATGGAATTGTCACTTTGAAACCAAAAAAAAAATATTATCACAGAAAATGGACATCTGTACTAAAAATTTTCCCTCTGAAAATGTATAACATGACTGCAGAGTATGCTGGAACTTTCAACAGAAATTCTAATAAATATATATATTTTTATAAACAAATTAAACCAAAAAAATGGAACAAAAACTACAAAAAAAAATACATATTAAAATGGAACAAAACGACAAAAAAAAAATACATATTAATTATGAGACTGAAATCGAAAATATATAATGTGATTGCAGAGTATGCCGGGATTTTCAACAGAAATGCTGATAAACATATTTTTTATAAACAAATTAAACCAAAAAAAAAAAAAACCGGAACAAAAACCACAAAAAAAATAAATATTAATTATGAGACTGAATATGTCGAAATATTACAAAAAAAAAAGATCGCATTGATAATAAAACACATTTTCATATATACTCGCAGGGATTATTTTCTTTCAATTTGGAGTCATCACGACATTACATATTTATGGTGGGAGTGAAAAGGCCTCCTATATCCCTCATGCTACATCGCAGCTCTAATACCAAAGTATCATTTTTTTTAATTATACAGTTTCTTCTTGCTATTTGGTAATTGGTGCCATTTATAAGATTGAATATTAGTGCATCGTATGGAGGCATATATCCCTTTTGTGAATCATTCCTAGTTTGTTCCAAAATGTGTTTGAATGTCTTCTTATATTTCATACCAACTGTTATATACATTGCACGTATGTCAAAAAGAAACAGCAGCAAAACTTCTCTTTTTAAGTTTCTTCTTTTAAATGAAAATTAATTCAGAAAACATTAATGGAGGTTAAATTATACTTCGGTGAATAAGAAAGAAGCTTGAAAAGTCCAAGAATTACTCTGTTATAGATATTCTTCATGATTCATCATGAATTGATCTGCAATCTTTTGCTTCACCACTAATTAAACCATAAAGCTCGAGGCTATCTTAAATATGTAAGGTAATACGTTTGATCATGTTTCTAAAAAAGATAGGCACATTCGTTTAAAAAAAAAAAAAATTAAATACACAATTTATTTGAAGCAAATATATGAATGAATTAATGGATAAATCAATATGCGGAAATGTGAATTAGATCGATTTAAATATTAAATTACTTTAATACAACTTTATTTTTATTGCTCTTATTTATAATTTTCTTTCAAGAAAGATTTGTTTTATATTAAGTTATATTAATAAGAACACTTCCTTAGGCTAAGTAAAAATATTTATATATTAAAAAAAGATTTTATTTTTAAAATGTTTTTGGCTTATTGATTACTTTTTTTTCCTGAGAAAAAAAAATGTTTGGCCGTATATATATATATTTAATAATATATAAATCTTAAAACTTTTTTTTAAAGTCACGTGACCAATCATTTTACTTTAAAGTATGTCTTATTTTAAATGTAATTATCTATTAAAATATTGATTAAACGATCTTTTAAAAATATTTTCAATATTCTAACTATAATTTAAAGTATTCATAAGAAGAATTAGGAAAAAATATAAGGGCCTACTTTTTCTTAGTTTTACCAGAATAAATAAATCTTTTAAAAAGTAACGTTTAATTTATACAAGTAAATGTTTTTCAAAAAAAAAAAAACTAATTTATCTATTACACCTATCAACATTAAATTTCTCCTTACAAAGTCAATATTCTTAAATTGTTTTCTCTTTATTATGTTTTTGGTCTACAGACTTCCGTACACGCTGCATGTCGTGAAAAACTTTTTATTATGAAGTTACAGTAAAACATGAATTTACTTTTATGTAATTTATTGTCTAGAAGCGTTATGATTTATGATTACGCGATGAATAGATTGGACATAAGAGAAAGTAAATTTTCAACACGAGAAGGTCAAATGGTTTGTTAGTTTGAAAAGCTGTATTTTAAGCGAAAAGGGAGATAAATGTAATATTTCTAAGATTTAAAATTTCCGGATTTTTATTTTCTTTATTGCATGCAAATTTGTAAACACTTTTTTTTTCGTATATAAGATCGTATGTTAACCACAATAACAAAAATGTTTAGTTTTTAATTAACCACATATATAAAATTTCTTTCATAATATATATACAGTATTAAAAATTATATGTAATTAATTTAATATTATTTTTTAAACATTATTAAGTTTTTAAGTGACGTCGATTTCTGATACTATATAAATGGTATTCTGTTTTTGTATAAAACTTTCAAACAATATATAGTTGTGATTGTTTTCTTTCGAGTAGCTTGAAATAATATTTTTTCTGAACCATTAGTAATATATTCCTTATCGCCATTATCCAATGCAGACCTTTAGTATAAAAACATTATGAAAAAATGAAAAATGGATGAAAGTTAATGAAGATATATATAAAAAACATATCTTTTTTATGAAAGGAAAGTGAAACTAAATATGTGTTTCAGTATAAGGTTAAGAGTTATGACCAAAAATGGAAAAAAATGTATACAACCATGAAATTTTGGGTTGTCAAGTTTGTCTTCCTCACTAATTGTAAATTCGAAGCTTATATTTATTTATTTAAGCAGTTAATAAAAATAAAAGTAAAATAAGTGTAGGACAGTGAATTGGCCATTTTATAGAATACAGAGTGAGAAAAACAATTCAAACTTCATTTTTTACTTAGTAACCTTAATAAAAATGGATAAAATATAGTATTGTATAAAAAAAATCCATTTTTTCTTACCTATTTTAATATTAAAGATAAAGAAAAATTATATATCCAATAGTTCTTATGGTGTCCACATCAATATTGAAGGTTTTATGATCATTAATACACATTTGCTACAACTATATTGTTTTCAAATGTTTTTCCAACTTTTAGCTAAGATACAATAGCTATTATAGATAAAAGTGATCCATTTACTGCTAATATTGGACAACTATGCAGAAATATGGGCAAGCTATGAACATACTTTTTTTTAATAAGAGTTGTGCTTGTTTATGAATTGAGATTTTGCCAATTTTATGTCAATTATTAATTGTGTATTTGTAATTATAATAAAAGACTATTTCTGTCATCTAATGAATTTTTTAAGTGTTTTTAGAAAAATTCAAACTTTATTTAAACTTTTCAAATTGCATTCAACTATTAATAATAATACATATATCAGCATATAACACTAATCTGTGTGCTATTACTAGTAGTTGAGTACATTTGGACAGTTTAAATAAAGTTAGAATTTTTCTAAAAACATTTCACAATTATATAGAAATTTAAGTAAAGAGAAAGGTGACACAACCTTTTTTTATATAAAAATCTCTGTCTTGTGTTGTGACTTGAGAGCTCCCTATATAGTCATCATTACATCTGATTGGCTGTGCGAGAGGTTTTTAGCCTTTCAATTTAATTAATATTAGATGAAGGGAATAGTCCAACATATAATTACAGCTGAAACACCATCATTACAAATTTTCAATCAAATACTCATTCATGTTTGTGTTCATGTATATTGTAACTTCTCTGTCATAGGTCACGTGTATAACTTCTGAAAATAAATAAAAAAGAATTATTATACTAATACTTTTTAAAGATTTATTTATTTTAAAAAAAGAAAATCCTAATGTGTTAACAAATTAAGAGAGAAAATAACTTTGTAAGAAATAAAAAGTTTGCTTCTGTGTTTACTTTGAAAATTTGATTAGAAAATAAAATTAATTATTTGCAAAAATATTAAATGTTAATAATAATAAAAATATGACAATGCAAACATAGGTTAATTTTAAAACAATGGAAATGTATTCTATTCTTATAATAGTTATTATGTAAATAAGATTTATTATGTAAATAGTTATTAACTGAAACAGACAGGCTTATTATATACCTGTGTTTATATATGTAATATATAGGGTATATGAGCACAGACCTTCACACGACCCACCACTCTCCACATCATCTCATAACACTGATACACTTGAACACATATATGTTGAAATCACCAATATACGTATATTGGTGATTGTTATCTTTTCAATATATATGTGTTCAAGTGTATCAGTGTTATGAGATGGTGTGGAGAGTGGTGCGTCGTCTAAATAGTTATTATGGAAATTTTGATTGTTTCTAGATAACAAGAGGGAAAAAGAGTTCCTTTTAGTCATAGCTGGGATTTTTTTACCAGTTTTTACACTGCTCAGAAATTAGCATCTGTAAAATGATTTATATTTACTCTTATTCAAATTTATTTACTATGTGGAGTAAAAATCCCATTGGAGTATCTGTTCCATCTTTCTAAAAACGTAGCCTTCATGGAGCCTGAATACGGAAAATAAATACCTAGTTATCTTTACCATTGTCAGATTTATTTGCAACACTATAATAAAAGCCCGATAATTGTATATAGTAAAGATAGTCAAAAATGAAAGAAATAATGGATTACAAGAGAAATATACCAAGAAAGAAGAACCTGCACACATATTGAACATTTATTAAGCACAATTAAACCAAATAGTGTTAGAAAAATATGTTAGGTTCTATTATGAATACATGAAGCTAAGGGAATATATGAATAGTGCCTGCAGATCTTAATACACACATGAAGCTTTTATTTGGTTTTTATCTCTACAAATTATGACTAAAAAAAATTATTGTGCTTTGGAAGAACTTATTGTCCTTTGAAAAATCTTCAAATTTTATAATTTATACATAATATAGGGTATATGAGCACAGACTTTCACATGACCCACTACTCTCCACTCTATCTAATAACACTGATACACTCAAGCACATATATGCTGAAAAGATAAATAATCACCAATATACGTATTTCATGCTAAACCAGCAATCATCAGTTGGTTTAGATTATCATCTCCCACACATATATACTATAAATGCTCAGATATATATTAAAATAGACAATCTTCATACTTTAATGGACAGGCTCCAATCTACTACACACTCCAACTCTTCAACCGTCCATCCAATTGAAAATCTGATGATGGAAAGCTCGAAGGCCACCCTGAGGCTGAGATTCTTATCACACCCATGTTAACCTAAGGTCAATCTGAGCCCCACATGTACAGGACATAATCCATTAAATACATATGCAAGGATGGGCAGACATCTCAACAATGTAATAACTGAAACACTGGCTTAATATATGCCATGTGTCTATATATGTAATATAGGCCCTATATTACATATATAGACACATGGTATATATTAAGGTGGTGTTTCAGTTATTAATTTATACATGTATATGTGAAAACATGATACTATGTAAATAATGGCCAGAGATCTCAAAATTCAGTGAACAGTTAATATTTTAAATGCAGAAGAAAAGAAATTAAAAACAATCTCATGTATGTTAAGCTTGAGACAGATTAGACTAATAAAAATTTGGTAAGACTATTGTAAATGACTTTATAATAAATAAATATTTGAAAAATTCATTTCTTTCTTGCATTAAAAATTAATGTATTGATATATATATATATATATTATTGTAAGGATTTATAAAGTCATGTGATATAAAGAAATTAAAAACATTCATTTTAAATATTATAAAAATTTGTTATTATTAATATTAACCAAGGAACTGAAAATCAGTCAAGTTTTGGGGAAAATTAAAATTATATGCTTGATTTTTCGGATCAATTTTAACTATTGTTTCCTTATATATTTCATTTTATTGACTATGTAAATATAAAAGATGTTAAATTGTTTATATTTTATTGTTATTGTTGCAAATAATTTTTTTTTCCCCTCATGTATCATAGCATCAGCTAGGAAGCAAACTCACTATCCCGGGATAACTGCTTCTAAGGCAGCTGTTGCTGACCTCTCGACCACCAATGCTTGACAATAAATTAATTGTTATTATTTAAAAGTAATGTTTTTTCATAATTTTTTCATTTGACAGACAAATATTTTATTTTGATATCTAGAGTAAAATATATTATAATTTAGCATATCTAATAAAATCACCTAATTATAGAATAATAATAATATATATATATATGGGATGGATGATGATGATGATCAGGAAATATAATTGGATCTGCATGAAGACTTGTGCTTAATATAGAATTCAGTCTGATTATTATTCATGGCTATAATCAAATAAAATAAAATGTTAGGCTTTAGTCACTCCACCTTAAACAAGATCACCCTCTGGTTACTGATAAACAGTTAATCATTTTGTAAAATAATATTCATAATAATAATAGTGGTCAAGCAATCTCTTGATAATTCCATTACAATATATGTGTAATAAACAAATAATGTATAAATTTGGATATAAATAATAAGTTGATTGCAGAAGCTCTTTCAATTACTATTATTTAATTATTACCAATTGCTTTTACAGACACATTGAATAATTATAGTGTTTATTTACTAAAAAAAAAAATTTAATTATGTTTAAATTTATATTAAACAAAAAAATCATGATATATATATATAGATTTCCTTTGAGGAACTTATTTTTACTATCATATTGTAACTGTGCAAGGTGTGTTGGCAGTTGAATTTGAAGATTTTGCTGAAGAAAAAACTACCCTGTTATAGCTGCTGATATTCAGATGGGCAGCTAGAATGCCTGTACATTGCTGATCATTCTGTTTCCTTGAACATACTTACAATGATTTAGAAGAGTGAAGTCACCACCCACTTAACATAGAAGCCTTGCATCAAAGCCAGAACCTAAAAATATAGATCATGAAGATAATTGTGAATTACATGTAGTATCAAAGAACAATTTTACTAAACAATCTTACTTGTAAGAAATTAGATTTTTGAACTTATATGGTTATTAAAATAACTTTATAGAATATTCATGTCTCACATAAACCAGGAGAAAAGAAAACATAATTTAATGGAACGTAATGAACTGTTTATATGGTTAATGAATCCAAGAAATAATTTTGCTACGATAATGCAAATTATTCTTTTGTTGTTTTGCCTTTATTGAAAATGCTCATAAATAAAAAAAAAGAGAGAGAATTATAATGTGTTATTTGTTTAAGCCTCATAACTTTATTCTTTCAGCGATCTTTTTTGTAAAACTCAACTGTTGATGCCAACACAATTTTATTGTATTTTTAGATTTATTAGTTGTGAGAGCACAATATAGATATATAATACACTTTCATTAGTTTGTATAAAGATTATAAAGAAAAGTTAATATATGGTTATGTGTTCATTCACATTATAAAGAGGGTTTTGGTGTAATGTGGTGAAAAGAAGGGGGGGGGGAGATTTACTTTCATTGTCAATTTAATAGGGATCTCTAAAGAGAATCCTGGCACCTGATAAAAACAAATTTAAACTATTAAAGGTGACAATATAGGGAAAGTTAGTTATAATTAGGACCATATTACCTGGGAAATATACTATGCTTATGCTAAAACTTAAAATGGTTAACTACAATAATCTAGATTAGGTGTGGGCATGGGAGGTAATGGCTATATTTTTAATAGACATATATAAAACTAATATTTCGACCATTTGTGTCTAATAAATGGCATTAGATGTATATAAAATGGTACAATGGCTCCCAAATGATGGGTCTCAAAGAAACCATGACAGATAAGAAAAATCAACAAGTAAACAAGATATTAATATATTTGCAGCCTGGATTGTGAACACAATATATTGCAATAATGTGTAAGTGACAAATTGTTTTTTTTTGCCCCAAGCTGCAAACAAAGAAAATGTGACTTGTTAATATATTTTGGTAATGCATTTTTCAGTTGAAATAAAATATAAATATTCTTTTGAATAAAGAGAGGGAGGGGACAGGTAATGAAGTCTCCCTTTTGTTTTATATTGTTTTGATAAATAAAAATAGAGCAGAAATAGTAGACTCATAACTATATAGAAAAATAATGTGAGTTTTTTTTTTTTGTCTATCAATTGAAGTGGGTGTCAGCATAATATTCAGGCAACAATCAAAAGTGATAAGAGGGGAAAGGGGGATCAGTGTATGTAAGGAACAAAATAAAATATACAACAAAGATTAATAGTCTTAAAGAAATTTGTAGAAAAGAAAGAAATATATATGTGTATTTTTTGACACACCAACTATATATAGATAGTACTTGAAGTAAATAACATTGAGTGCTGTTAATAATTTGATAATATATACATATATTGTAAGGAAGTGCATGGAATTGAGAAGAGGCAAACAAGTGAAAATGGCTGATGATAAGGAAAAAAAACACAGTTTTGAGCCAATAATGAGAAAGTTATTTCAGAAGCTCATATTGGAATGAAAAAAAAAAATTAAAACAGAATTTATGGGGAAATTAAAAATCTCATAGGGGAAGAGATAAAGGGAATAAAAACAGAATTCAAAGGATGGAAGACAGGCTAATGAAGGAGGTAGAGAAGGTACTGGGGAAAGAACAATAAAAGAACTAGGCAAAGAAGCAATAAAAGTAAGCAAGACAGAAATAGTGTCAGGAGGGCAAGTGGAAGAGCCTTGTTGAGACAAAAACAGGAGAGAGGAGGTCTCAGAGAAGGTGATTATAAAAGAGGAAAATATACCCACAGGGGTAAATCAATTCTTGAAAATAAAAATATTCTACGAATAAGACAATGAGTCACCAGTAGAGCATATACAAAGATTAGAAAAATATTTTAAATAAAATGGTCCAGAAGACATGAAACTGATATGGCATCTACTAATTTACAAAAACTGGCTCAAGCATGGAGGGAGTCATTATTTGAGAGGCCAATGAATTTTATACAATATGCATGAGTGCTAACAAAAAACTATTGAAATGAGGACCATCAGGAAAGAATAAAGTTCAAAGTCTCACAAAAGAAATATAGAATGGAAGAGCCATGTGTGCCTTTCTTGTAAAATCAAGTTGCTCAGCTGAGGGCTTTAACAATATCAGATATCAGAGAAGCAAATCATCCAAGTTTGTGTGGAGAAACTTTCCTACCCCATTTGGACAACTAATTGGAAATGGGTGTGAGACATAACAAATGGCAGTCTTACTGAGTGAATTGGACAGCAATAGATGCAATAAGAAATACATATTAAAGGAGATGAGCCCCAGTTAAATACCATTATGTTAATCAATAACTCAGGGCCTGGGAACAAAGGAATGGTATCTTCAACTAAAATAATGCTGTAGAGATCTCCACCACCAGGGGAAACTTGTAGAAATTGTGATGAGTATCCTGAAAGATATCTGGACATCAAGTGAAAAAACTGGTGTGCAAGCTGTATAACCAACATCGAATTACACTAACAGAAATAATTCAAATTTGGATGGATTTCATGAGAATGACTTTGGATTTGTCCCTGGATAAAATAAAATTGGTTACACATAGTGAGCTGGGAATAAACATAGGTAGAAAGAACTAGGTATATCTGACAGTATTCCAGAAAGCTGTAATATGGGTTAAGGAGGTGGGATGAAATAATGGTTTGAGTATATCATGTCTCTACACTGTACACAATTTGGTAGTAGGACCATCTTAATGCCTGTAAGTCTCCAGAGAGCAAAGTCCCAGGTGGATGGGGGGAAGAGCTTGCCATCACATACCTACAATTCTCAATATGTGACAGATCTTAGTCCATATGTAAGATAGCGAACTGTTGCCAAGATATGTTTATAATAGTTCAGACAAATGACATATCCCATCTCGTTAGACAAGTAGTCTAGTATAAGGATATGTTCAAGTCTTCTGCCCATCAGACAATGGTGGATGATTGCAATATACAAGTATAAAAATATTGTTAAATAGAATAAACTAGCCAGAACACCTAGTTTATTTTCATGATTAACCATGTGGGGTATTGCAACCATGTGAGGTGTGTTGGCAGTTGAATTTGAAGAAAAAAGGAAAATAAGGGTATGTTTGATATAGATACAAATTAATGTATAAAATAAATATTTTATTGGATTAAAATTATTAAAATTTCTTTTCCTTGAGGCAATACACATTGTGTTTTTTTTTCTTTTCATTCGATTAAAAAAGAGCAAGTTTAAATAATAAAAGTGAATACTGATTGTAAATATTGATAGTTCTGCAGAGGAGAGATTGGTAATTAAATATGGCAGTGGTAACTACAAAAAAAAAAGAAATTTATGAATAAAAATCTAAAGAAAGATAAAAGTTTGATGAAGGAATGTGGATTGTATTCAATGTACACATGCATAATGAGTTTTTGGAGGGATATAAAAAGAATGGACATAGATAAAGAAGTGTCTGTTGTTCTTCAGATTTGTCACAAGATGTTAAACTACCCAGTGATAGCCAATGATAATCATATGGACAGCTAGAATGCCTGTACATTACTGATCATTCCATTCCCTCAAACATACTTTCAATAATTTAGAAGAGTGAAGTCACCACCCACCTAAAATAGAAGCCTTGCATCAAAGCTGGAATCTAAAAATACAGATCATGAAGAAAACCTGTGGATTACTTGTATTACCAAAGAATGATTTTACTAAATAATCTTACTGGTGAGAAATTAGATTTTTGAACATATATGGTTATTGAAATAACTTTATAGAATATTCATGTCTCACATAAACCAGGAGAAAAGAAAACATAATTTAATGGAACGTAATGAACTGTTTATATGGTTAATGAATCCAAGAAATAATTGAGCAATGATAATACAAATTATTGTTTTGATGTTTTGCTTTTATTGAAAATGCTCATAAATAATAAAAAAAGAGAGGGAGAATTACAATGTGTCATTTTTTTAAGCCTCATAACTTTATTCTTTCAGCAATCTTCTTTGTAAAATTCAACTGTTGATGCCAACACAATTTTATTATATTTTTAGATTTATTAGTTGTGAGGGCACAATATTGATATATAGTACACTTTCATTAGTTTGGATAAAGGTTATAGAGAAAAGTTAATATATGGTTATTTGCTCATTCAATTATAGAGAGGGTTTTTGGTGTGATATGGCAAAAAGTAGGAGGGGGAGACTTACCTTCATTGTCACTTTAATAAGAATCTCTAAAGAGAATCCTGGCACCTAATAAAAAAAAATTAAACTATTAAAGCTGACAATATAGGGAAAGTTAGCTATAATTAGGACCATATTACTTGGGAAATATACTATGCTTATGCTAAAACTTAAAATGGTTAACTACAATAACCTAGATTAGGTGTGGGATATATCTTTAACAGACATATATAAAACTAATCTTACAATGGTTTGTGTCTAATAAATGGGATTAGACATATATAAAAACAGTACAATATACATGAACAATTCTGACCTTACAGAGAAATTATATTGATGATTCATTTGCTACCTGAATAGGGAAGACAATTGATATACAATTACATAGATTCTAAAACAGTACAGATTATATATTAATAAACAATATATACTTTCATATAAAAATTACAATGTTTTGGTCTATGAAATGCACACAATCTCTAAAAACACTGTAGAAGTGATGAAAACACATTAGGATTTTGCTGATCTTACTTAAAATCTCAAATGTCCAGGCTTCAGACTACAACAATCTCTTGTTAATTAAAAAGTTGAGAATAAAAATTTTTTTACTGCCTTTCACTGACTATGTCCAGTAAAAAGTGAGTTTTGATCAATATGAGTTTATTTGCAACCAAGCTGATGGTAAAATAATTTCAGTTGTTCTATAACACTTGATTCATAAGACACATAAATGTGTGAATATATATATATATATATATATATATATATGTGTATATATATATATATATAATGAATAGATATGTGGAGATAATATCCAACAAAAGAGCTATTATAGGTTTATGAGAAAAATTTGTTTACTCACAGGAATTGTTAATTAGTAGTAATTGATAGCTTTTTAGTAACATCAAAAGTTAAAGTTTCTCTCTATTTAATGAATATTATCTCCTCATTTCTATTCATTATAATAACAATCCATATAAACATACAATTTAATATATATATATATATATATATATATATATATATATATATATATATATATATATATATATATATATTGTAAGGGTATAATAACAATACATATAAACATATAATTTAATATATATATATATTGTAAGGGGCTGGTAGATTTCTCAGGAGTAAAAGGGAACCCATCTTATTATGGTCAGACTTTGAGTCTTAAGATCGGATGTAAATGATTATGCAATGAAATACATAACCTATGATTATGTCTACTTCCAATAGACTAGCTCTGTATATTTTTATTAATTTAAATACAATTCAGATTAGTTCATCCAGTTCTCAGCCCTTCCTGGCTCTGTTATACCACAGTATTCAAATTCAGGGAATAATTGCTTTAGACTCTCTTAACAGGGAATAAAATTATACTGGTCAGTAACTATTGCATATTTATATAGATGATGATTGATTATCCAAACTCTCTAATTGTCCGTTAGTAACACCACACATAGAATAAGGTGTGTGTGTATACATATTCATGGTTATTATATTAATGGGTGTAAATGCCTACTTGTGAGAATACTAGTAATAATTATGATGATGAGTTAGAGACCAAATTAAAATAATAGATTCTGCAACATTTATTGAATGACAACAAAAAAAAAGCACAAAATGGTTTAACGATAGTGAGTTATATAATCAGCTATGTCAAGGATTAGCTTCAACTATATTGTTGTTTAAAATAATGAAAATCCTTATCCCTAACTCATGGTAGAAATTCATATACTTGTTATCAATTATTTACAAATGTATATATTTTAAAAAATAATAATTTTATAAGATTACGAGTCTGACTGGCTAAATCAATATTATTTACAGTCACATTTAAATGATTATCCTTGCCCAGTTCATCTTGATGGTTATCAATCTCCTTGGTGATCTTTTCTTATCTATGAATAGATGTCTATAATATTAAAAGGAAAGAGCATCCACACAAGAATGTTAATCAATTATACCGAAAAATGAAAGGAATACATAAAATATTAGTTAATGATCAACAACTAACAAAAAATTCTGGCCTGCATTGGGTGTAGTACTTAATATGGCATACTATCAAAATCTTATCTCCTTTTACCCCCATTAGTATGTCAAAGTCATATTAGTGATGGAAGGGCAAGTTGATTTAAATTTTATTTAATAACAAAAAAAAAAGCTTAATAAAACCTTAACTGTTTCCCACCCTTTCTTATTTTCAAATGAACTTTTCCAAGATATAGACACTTCTGCTTCCAAGTATAAGAATGAAAATAAATGAAATAAAAAATAACAATAATAGAAAACAGAAAAATCAAAATTGCAAATCAATTATGTTGGTTAAAGTCTGATGAGTTTGCTGGGAATATCCTTCATATTATCAGTCCACTCTTTTTAAGACCAATCGCCTTTGATAATGATAACACACTGTTCCTTTGGAAAATGGTATAATCATGCTTGGAACCAGTTGATTTCTCTTGGTTCATACACAGGAATTTCTCCAAGACAGTAAATGTTTCTTTAGGCTTTGTGGCAATAGGCAAGTGAAGTCACTGTGCTTTCATGGCTCCAGAAATGATGTTTGCCCCTATGGCATCATTACTTTAGCCAGGAAATGTACAGCAATTTATATCATATATGAATTTCATGTAATTTCAGTTTACCATTTAATAGTGAAGCAGTCACTCTGTAATCAGAGTGAGCTTCATGTTTTCCTTTGTAAAAACTAACAATCTACAAGGGTTCAAACCAGAAATCATGTTTAATTTACTAACAGTACCATCACCTATTACGTGATGACATATATATATATATTGTAACCATATATTTTAGTATAAAACATATTAATTGATGTAACTAGTATAAAAATTTCTCTTTCTTCTTTTGGTGATTTGATTGGATTGAGCTGCACTTTGAACAGATTACTCTCTTATATTATTTTAATAAATTTAAGTTTGCTTCTTCCCATATACTAACTCATATCAAAACATTTAACTTTTTAAAAATTTGACAACACAAATAAAAATTTGGTAAAATATTATTAAAAATAATATTTTGTTTTATTTGTTTAAAATGATCTTAAATTATTATTTCTATTAAATTTACAGAACCATTTATTCAGTTAAAATTAATTATTAAAAATAAATACAGTAATTACATATGCGTCTCAATGTAAAAAGAAAAGAGCGCGAATTTAAGGGAAGATCATCTGTTAGTTTGCTTTTGGAGGGAGAAAGAAAAGAAAATGGTAAAGGCAAATAGTGTAAAATTTGATAAGCTTATTTTAAAATAGTTAATAAGTAAACGGATTACCACAAAATTTGCTATAAACGTAAATATAACATAGTGGTAATTAATTATAAGATGAATTGCTAAAGTTAAAAGTCTGTTCAAGTCGGCTGGCCAAGTGGATCGAATCACCGGTAATAAATTTTCCAATATTACATTTTTAAAATGTCGGAGCTTCTCAGTTTAAGTTTGAAAGAATTAAATACAAGATTTTGGTATGTTTTGAAATATTTATTATTCTACAATTTGGAAAAATTAAATAAGTATTTTAATTACAGAAGTTTTATGAATATGAGAATTTGTTTTTTAAAAAGAAGAATTTTAAGTTAAAGTAAAGCGTTAAAGTTATCAAAATATTTTAATATTTCCATTTTTTAATTCTGATAAAAAAGAATATTGATTGATATTTAACTTTACAATGCCAGTAATATTTGCTAGTTAATTTGTGTAACATTTGGATAATAAACATTCTTCAAATAATTAATCAAAGCTATTTTATAATTTTATTGTCAGTTTAAAATGAATAAATTAATTGCTGTAATTAGTATTCCTGGATTAACGCGTGGATAAATAAATACTTGCCTGGATGTGATAAACTTGGAACACTTTTGATAGAGAAATGTAGAGATTAATAACTTTATGAAAAACATTTTCATTTAAATTCTGCGTATCATGTTTTAAAATTGTTTCATGTTTGGGGAGCCACGCAAAATCGTTAATCTAATATTGCTTATAATAACTAATCAAATGGATAGAATTGCATGTATGGAATTTAACTACAGTTATAGCTATTACCTCGTATACTTATTATTCTACACATCATACATGGATTCCACGGATCACATTAGGAGTTATAAAATGCTATACAATCCAATTTGTGATACCCACATCTGCTAAAATTCATGTATTGAACTATAAAATGCTTTACATTTAGTTTTATCACACACACACCGTTAAATTTTATATATTTGATGAATAATACATTTATTTAATTTTATCGTTATATGAACTTGCATGTGAAGTTCAAAAGTTATATTTATTAAGTTTAAATTAATAGGGGTTGAATAAAATATTTATTCAAGAGAATAGCGCTCGCGAAAAAGCTTAAACAGTATTAAATGAATTCATGAGATGTATCAATCATTGTGAGATATTTTGTGAGTCTTTCCAGATTTGTATCCCTATGCCAATATTACTTATATTATATTACACATGTTTATTTTAAGCAAGATAAGTAGTACATTAGTTGTCCTGAT
Source organism: Epiperipatus broadwayi (assembly GCA_028023455.1). Lineage (NCBI taxonomy): Eukaryota > Metazoa > Onychophora > Udeonychophora > Euonychophora > Peripatidae > Epiperipatus > Epiperipatus broadwayi. The sequence continues at coordinate 1,764,240 of JAQFVV010000085.1, read as the reverse complement.
TAGCGTAACATTTTATTATGCAAGAACCCACATTTGCTAAAGTGTTAGTGTATTCTGAATAGTCAGAAGAACTGAGGAGGATGATTTTGCACTTTAATGTAAAGTAATAATAATGATGTTGTTTTAGAATGTTAAAGGGCTTTAATCTGTGCTGGTGGTTAATCCGCAGATTATTTTAATTGCCATTTTTGTATTTTACACACATTCCTGCGCTGGTAGTTAATCTGCGGAATTGTGTGATTATACGTATTACTTTATGATGGTGTTTAAATACACAAAACGTTTAGTATTATTTAATTCCTACGTGTAGATGAATGCATCCACAGGAATATGTTTTGCTTCACAGATATAAGTTGGGCAAAGTATTTTAGTTAATCTGCTAAATCATCTTCTTCATTTGTAAGCATAATTTATCGGTTAGATTATTAAATGGTAGCAGGACATTCTATTCAAGTACTTCATAATAATTAACTGTTGGTTGATTATTATTTACCGGAACGTAAGTTTAAATTGTCACTTTAATTAATGATTACATTATAGCTAAATCATACAGACATCATATTATTTATTATATTATTATAGGTGTACAGTAGGGATTTATTGAATCTGGAAATGACGTTCAATATTTCATGAGTTTGATGCTGAATTTCGGATAATCTCATCAATATTCATTATATTAGATTGAAATAAGGTATAATTAGATTTTAAAACTGTACCTATGAGATGTATTGAAGAAAGTCGATTGAATTATAATTTATTTATTTTATTTGTTTATTTATGTTTTATTTAGAATATTGAAATTAATTACTTATTGTTCATAAAATTGTAAATAAAAGTTGATTTATAATTAAACTTACTGTGCCGTTGCTATGTGTCATTCATAACATCAGAAGTCATAAACTTTGGATAGAGCATACATTATAGAGCATACCTTGAATTACATATTATCGTCAACATGATATAAGAGTTTATTAATATTTTTGAGAAAACATTAAGATGCTTTTCGTCTTTGGTAGTTTATGATTGGTAGGGTACAATAAAATCCCATTTACCTTTTCCATCATTGTGGCTTTGCGTAGTTAATTCTAGTATAAAATACAAATTAATTATTAAACTTGTGAACAGATTTACCAAATAATGATATGATTAAATATATTTACTTAACGTTTTTAAATTGTCATTTATCAGTATAATAAGAGTCTCAATAATATAGTAAACTATAAAAAAAGAACCCAAGTATTTATATTTATTTATTGCAAAGCTTTACCTGGACTAGCATTCGTATTAAAAATCATATAGATGATTTAAAATTTCATAATCTTATGTAATTCCACAAATTACGCCATCTTGTACATGATCGGCCATAGGGTCGCATACCATAAAAATCGCAAATTAAGGTGAAAATAATAACATTGCACTTATAATTTGTTTAATGTGTTTTATAATAATACTATGATAGGTCTTCGCGGTATACCCTGGCTGCGATCAAATAAATTGTAAAAAGTTTATGTTAGATCATTAGTTTGGTCTATAGTTGTGGTCTTTGGTGCATAAAATAGATAGCATGATATGCTTTTGGATACAGCTCATAATAGCTGACAATGTACAGCAGGAATTGATTAGATCGAAGTTACAATTCCTAGTGCACTTATATTACGTAATTGGGACCACACAATTTGCGGTTACAATTTTTAGTGCCGCAACGTGTTCATACACGATAGGTAGTTGAGAGGGCAATGGCCTTCGGTGGCCATTAGCTGGCCATCAAGATTTACGGTTACAATATATATATATAATACGCAAAAACTTTCCTATATAACAAATGTTTATAATTTTAATTGTGTTATTTTGTTACTTTTAAATATTTGATTTTATATTTTTTTTTGTAAAAAGGAAAATTTATAATCATGTTATTTTGTCATTTTTATAAAATTATTTGTGTTTAAATTTCAATTTTGTAGAAATATAAAAGAAAGAAGATATAACCAAGATGGCAGGTTCAAATTAACCTATTGTGAAGTTTTGCTTTCCTAATTAAATATTTTAAAGCTCGGGTTTCGTGAATTGAAATATTCTTTTCTTATCATAGTTTCTACCTTTTTATAATTTAAAGACTTTAACTAAAAATTTCGCTAATGAAAGGTTTTTTTTTTTTCATTTAAAATTCTTTCAAGAAGGAATGTGATTTGAACCATATCATCTTCTTATATCTTGCTTTTAGGTAAAAATGGGCTATAATTTGCTCAAGAATTTATTAATTGTCTTATCTGCCTCTGGGCAAATGAACCAAGGCATTCCTGTTATAGTTGAGTGAATTGGAGATAAGGGTTCTTTTTTTCTCTTTGATCTTTGCTTTTTTTCATTCCTTCTTTCCCAACAAGAATAACTAAAAAAGAATATAGCATGATAAAGCATGTCAGCCAAGTAGAGAGCTGAACCATCTTTTCTGTGCCTCTCGGGGCTGTTTCCGGAATGCTGTCATGAAACTCCTGCCACAGAAGAATGCTACCACCAATGAAGAAGCAGTAATGACTAAGATTGTTGACCACCAAGCTGATCCCTGCAAACTGAAGTTCAAAGAATAAACCATTTAATCATTCCCTCTGAGTATGCTGAGGTATCTAGGTAAATTTGTTCATGCTTACTTACATCTATACTAATTAATGTTTTTTTTATATATTATATTTAATCTTCCTTGCAATACCTCTCTATAATCTGTTTCCTTACAATATTAACTTCGATTTCACTTTTATTCTAGCTTTATGAGTCTGTGCATTTTGTTTAATAATATTATATAATATCTTTTTGAAGTTTTCTTTTATTAATATGCCAATTCAGCTCAACCTTGCAAGGTTGATATATAATTGTTTTTTTTTTATTAAAAAAAAGTAAAGTAAATTGTAATGATAAGAATTTATTTTTCTTTCATTCCCTATAAAGATTTAATATTTATTATGTTAAAATAGACTCACGGGATTGATCGTTCTAGAACTTTTTTGTTTAAATTTTTTTTATTTTGTTCATGAAAGATCACAAGTAAAAATTAAGCATTAATTACTGTAAACACCCAAGTAGGTTGAATAATTATAAGCTGTGATTTTGTTTAAAGCATATATGAGAAAGTGTAAATGACTAATTAAATGGAAGAATTAAATATTAATTAAATGTCTTATTAGATATTCGTAGCCTGATTCACTATTATACATACCATTATGCAGAGGATTAATCCATTTAAAGTTATAATATTAAACATTAGTTCTATTCTCATATGTATATTGTACTGCTGGCATATTTTAACATTTCTTTAGTATTTCAAATGCTTTGACATTCGGGAACTTTCGAGAATCTGAAATTACCCAAGCCTTTCTGAAGTTTTCCCTTCCTCTTGAAATTGTTCATAATCCAGGATTATACTCCCATGGAATGTGAGGCTAAGGTCTTGGATGCTCTATGGGGGATACTATATGTCAGCTCATCATATCACCAAACCTACCTCAACTTTCATATCGCTTTGCCATATGTGTGAATGTACGCCTTCCTCGGAAAATATGTCAAATGATGAAGCTATTTTTTTGGCCAGCTGGGCTTTATTATTTATATATATTTAGCCTTTTTATGCTAGTAGTACCAATGTCCATTAATTACATTGTTTTTGCCTATTTCATCCCAATAAGTCATAATGATATGAGGAATGTGAATCACATTTGGAGTAGTGTTGTATAAATTCCTGTAGTGTGCAATAAAAGAACCATTCCCATATATGCATATTTCCACTATAATAATAATAAATAAAAATGAAACAGAAAGAAATCTTGTGATATAAACAAACGAGGTTTATAATCTTGACCGTACAGCAAATTGTTTGTATTCATGTAAACCATTCATCGATCTTTCAATCCTTGTGTAAAGAGTTTATTTTGGCAAATTAAATTCTAGCACATGAGCTAAAGTAACCTATTGTCAAGATAACACAAATAAAGGATCATTAAATGTTACATAATAAATGTAAATCTCTCTAAAAGTGAAATCACCATACATATATGTTGTGGTCATGCTAATTTAATATTAAAATACATTAAAAATCCAATCCAGAGTTTGAATCTTTACTTTGGTTAATTATTAAAATAATAAGATTTTTGTATATTAATATAATTATTTAAATAATAAGTGAAATAATGCTTAAAGCTAAATGAGATAAATATGTAACCATTAGAAACCAACTAGTCACCACCTAAACATTCACAACAGTGAAAAATATTGATTACTATCTATATTGGAATGTTTAGGTGGTAACTAATTGGTTTCTAATGGTTAATATAATTATGTATTATTTTAAGTCTATCTTATTCAGGGTTTCATCCTCAACAGCTCTAATTTGAGTCTCATGTCTCTTCTCTGCTCTGCATGCATCCGGTACAATAGTGATATATGTGTAAGAATTATTTTGCTTCTTTTTCTTAGTTATTAATGACTATTTACTTTCTTTCTCCTCATGAATGATTAATTTTGAATCTATTTGCTGGTTTATCTTTCTAATTACTTCAGCACTATTCAAATATTTAATTTCAAATCTATACATCCATTTTATCTTTCTAATTACTTCAGCACTATTCAAATATTTAATTTCAAATCTATACATCCATTTTATAGCATTTAAAGTCTAAGTATGACGAAGTTAACCTTTGTTTAAAGAAAGTATTATTCTGAAAGAAAGGATGAAGATTCAAACTATTTTTATACAATATTCAGCTTGAAAATGAGATCAATTCATTTCTGACTGTTGGTATGTTGAATTTTGCATTTCCTTATACATTGATATGATTTTCTGTTGTAGTAGATTTTATTTATAGAAATTGGACTAAAACAATTATTTATTGAAGTTTTAATTTCATTTCTACAGTTGGTCGCCTAGTGATTGATTTGAGATTAGGTGATTTGAGATTAGGTCATTATTTTATGCATCTTTTCAAACATCTTTATTATTATTCTGGTTTAGTTTATTATGTACAACACTGATTTTTTTTTTTAAGTTTTGATGTTAGCCTACATATATGTTTGACTGAATTTTTTAGAGTGTTTAGTTTGAGTACTTATAATTTTAGAATTTTTTTATTATGAAAAAAAAGATTAAGCTGTTGTGGGGATTAAGTGTTTTGATCACTAATAAATCAAATGTTTAACATGCAGATGTGAGTCTTAAAAAATATGTACTAAATTGTTTAGTAATCTAAGAGTTAATCACATATTTTCGATGGCACAATTTGGTGGCGTGGGTTAATCTGAGATGGTATGACAAGGGTGTGACAAGGTTTAAGCTATCTTTACAACTCTCCTTCCCTTACAGGGTTAAAGTTCTAACTCATGATTAGAATTTTAACACTTATATATATGTAGGTGGTAATTTATTGTTGGATTGTTGTTTTGAAATTTGCTCACATGTTGCTTATGCTTCACTCGCTATTTTCTCTTGAACTTTTATGGATTTTTTTGATGGATAGGCCATATCATTCAGGGTATGGTTTAGACTTAGGGTTCTGATGGTCTGCATCTAACCAGTAATGTGTCTCTATTGCAGATGGCACATGAATTTGTTAGCCTTCATCCTACTTCTTTTTGAGTCTTACTGGATTGCTGAAGAACTAACTAAATGTTGGAGCATCCATTACTCTGTATGAATTAGCTTTTAGATCTCAGTCTCAAGGTAATCCGGTGCTTCTAATCACTAACCTGGATATTCCTAGACATACACATGTTCTTTATTCATTTTTTTCTTGGCATAAATCATCTATATACATCTTCTTTGATGTTGGCTCTACTATTTCTGTATATACTTACTAATGCTTTTAGTTATTTGCTAGCTGGATTGTGTGTTGTGTGAAGCAGCTATGTGGTCATTCAAAGAGTCCATAATATGGTTTTAAGATCAGGGCATTATATCTACCCTGTACCTCTCCTTCAATATCAATCCAAAAATGCATTGTGACCAGATTGCTTTATGATTGTAAATGTTCCTTCATATTGATTGAAAAACTTATTATACATATTGTCTTGTGGTTTGCTTACATATGGTGTCTTTATGAAGACTTTATCTTCTACTTTGAAATCATGAGACACCTTTCTTTTCTTCCCATCTTTGTTTCTTTTATTAGCCATGTCCATAAGTTTTTCTTGTGCTCTTAGTCTGTCTTTTCTACATTTCAGTGGGATTGACTGGGGGGTTTATATGTGGTGAATAATGTAAGTGTAGGTTTGTGTACTCATCGGTAGTCATATATGCATATTTCCTTTTAGTTGGAAAGCATTATATTAGGGACCATTCATTGTGGGTGGTCATGTGTAGATTCCAAATCACAATCTTTAGATCCATCCTTCATACCTGCTTCTTAAGCATTAATATCTATAGTCCTAAAAATGTGAATGGACCTTAATAAGTATTGCATAGTTTATGGAACTAGGAATATTTTTGTTTAATGGTTTCTGGTGTGGCATTTTCTATCATGTTCTAATAGTTTCCCTTATCTGGATCACCTTATGGATAGTAAAGAGATTTTAGATGCCACAATAGACATCTAAGTTGGTCAGATCTTAAGTGGTAGTTGTGACAGTTTTCTTTGGGGTAGTCATTTGCCTTAACAGGGATTTGTTCTGAAAGATGTTACCATATTTACAAATCTTATGCCTGGAGTGAGTTTTAGATTCTTGACACTGGTTTCTTATTCTATCAGGGTCTTTGAAAATGGTGTCCAGACTGGTCCCTAAGTTTCCTTCCTTTTATCTATTAGTCAGAGTCATTTTATTAATCTCCAATACATTGTATCCCAATTCTCTGTGTTTTTTGCTGTAACTGCATTTTGAGCATCTCATATCATTGATTGATTGCTACATCCATGTGACTAATTTGATCTCATGCCTCATCCACACTTTTTATTTCTCTAAATTTATTTTATCTGAAATGTCTCCAATTCACTAGAGGCTATCTTATCCTATAAATGTCCCAGACTTTGACTCATAGTTTTGAAAGCCTTATCATGTATCTCTGCTTCAGCATTTAGTTGAGAGTGGACTTGATCTATCTTGCAAATTAGATTTTCTTGGATCTTGTTTTGATGTCTAACTTGTTCAGTGCATATCTCTTCTTTGAAATGTTCATAATTCTGCTGCATTTCACCATGTTTAGTATCTAGTTGACTGATGGTGGCATGTTTGAAGTCTTCCTGTCTCTGTTGTCTTTCTCATCTATTTCTTTTCTCATCTCACTCACAGCGAATTTTAAGTCTGCGTGTCTTTCTGAACATTCTTTAAACCTAAAGACAGCTGCTTCATGTCTGCAGATAGTCTATTTTCAACCTCCTTCATCTTTATTTCCATGTTACTGTTTATTTTACTCACATCTTCCTTGGTTGCCATGGTATCCATCTTTGCTTTTATGCTATTTACATCAGATTTTATACCATCCATCTTGCTGTTTATTTTATCCATCTTATTATTCATTTCAGTCTTCATGCTATTCATCCTGTTCATGATCATTTGGAGCATCTGTTCTCTGGTCATCTTATCTCATGTAATCTGTGTCATTTTGAATCCAGGTGCTTGACTGACTTTATTGGCAGGAGTCTGTTGAATTTGTGAATCTATCTGGTCCACTTGCTGCACCTGCAGAAAGTGTCAGTTTTTTGTTGAAAGATTCTTTTTCACTACTAATAGTAGCCTCTCCTATTTCACTATCATTACAGCTCTCCATTTCAAGTAAATTCTTTCTTTCCATGTTTAAGAAATATTTCTTACTTCTAGTTATCATTAAAAAATTTTGCTTAAAATTTAAAATACAAGGTTTGTTTTATAGGTACAAAGTAGATGTGTACCAGAGGGTTTTATGTCATCCTTTGCCATTATGCTTTGGTTTCAACATATCTGTCTGGTGGGGGGGGGGGGAGTATTGTCTATTTTTAAGCCTAGTCTTTTATTTTTCCCTGACTCATCTACTTTAACTTCGGTTTATTCATTGATTATTTATTTAGTTTTCAGTAAAATCAACCATTATTTATATTTCTCAATTTGCATTCATCATTTTAGATATAATTTCCATTTGACATAATTATTCAAAGTAAGTTAAAAAAAGAAAAAAATTTGTTATACGTGTTCATCAATGCCATTATTGCATGTATCAATCATATGCTACATGTATAAGTTTGTGGTAGTTATATATTGTATTAATTTAAGGGAAATTTTTAATTATAAATTCAATAGCTGAATATCCCTGGAAATTTGATGTTCATGCCCAATACGTTTGGCACCAAATGTAATAAACTGGTGGATTGCTCAGGAGAGAGGGGGAGTGCATCTTACTATGGTCGGACTTTGGGTCTTCAGATAGAATACCCATGATTACGCAATGAAGTACATAAACTATGATTTGTCTGCTTCAAATAGAGTAGCTCTGTATATTTTTATTAACTTAGACACAATTTGGGTTAGTTCATCCAGTTCTAACCCCTTCTTGGCTCCATTATACCACACTATTCAAACTCAGGGAGTAATTGCTCTAGACTTTCTTAACAGAGAACAAAATTACATTGGTCAGTAACTATTGCATCTCTATGTAGATGATGGTTGATTATCCAAACTCTTTAATTATCCTCTAGTATCACCACACATAGAATAAGGTGTGTGAGTGTGTATATACATATTCGAGGTTATTATATTAATGGGTGTGAATGCCTATTTTTGAGAATACTAATAATAGTAATGATGATGAGCTACATAATGATGATGAGTTAGAGACCAAATTAAAATAATAATTTCTTAACATTTATTGAATGACAACCAAAAAAAATAACACAAAATGATTTAACAATAATGAGTTATATAATCAGCTATGTCAAGGATGAGCTTCTACCATATTGTTATTTAAAATAATGAAAATCCTTATCCTAACCCATGGTAGAAATTCCAAATGTATATATCTAAAAAAAAATAATTTTATAAGATCATGAGTCTGTCTGGCTAAATCAATATTATTCACAGACGCATTTAAATGATTATCCTTGCCCAGTTCATATTGATAGTTATTGATCTCCTTGGAGACCCTTCTTTATCTATGAATAGATGTCCCTAATACTAAAAAGGACAGAACATCCATGCAAGAATGTTAATCAATTATACTGAAAAATTTAAAAAAAAAAAAACATAAAATATTACTTAACGATCAACAACTAACAAAAAATTCTGTCCTGCATTTAGTGTAGTAATTAATGTGGGATATTATCAAAATATTACCTCCATTTTATTCCCCATTACTATGTTAGAGTCATGTTGGTGATGGGAGGGTAAGCTGACCTAAATTTTATTTAATAAAAAAAAATGCTTAATTAAACCTTAACTGCTTCCCACCCTTCTTATTCTCAAATGAACTTTTCCATGATTTAGACACTTCTGCTTCCAAGTGTAGCACCGAAAATAAATGGAAAAAAATAATAATAATAGAAAACAAAAAATCAAAATCTGTAGTGCTTTTTGGTTCCTTAAATATACTCCAAAGCTCTCACAATCATTCATCTAATTCAGGAAGCAATCTATTCAGCAAAATGTTGCACATAACAATGATATTCAAAGATTAATTATTATAATATTGTCTATTCCTTTTATTTTTCTAAATTGTAACAATAGATTTCTTTTTTAATATTAGTATTTCTACATTTCTGAAATATTTTAATACTTTTGAAGCTAATTCATCATTACATATTTTATAAGTTTTAAAGTATCTGATTAAGATTTGCAGCCTTTAATATTTTAAATATTATAAATATATGTTTAAACTTCAATAGGCTGAAAAATTTTGACCAATTCTAAATAAGTAGATAGAATAAATATATTATTAAAAGTCTTACTGTCAATTCTTATACCATTATTCAAAGGATAATCGAAATACTCTCTCCCAACTTTTCAAAATACCAGTATCATCATATGAACAGATTATACAAAAAGTACCTAAAGTTGAAGTGATAAAAATAAGTAAATATCTGTATCCTTTTTATGGTTTTAATTCTGTATCCATTTTAAAATCTTTTTAATATTAGCTGAACTTCTGCTCTTAAATTTTTATCATGGTTATAAAACTCTATGTTTATTTATACCCTCCCAAACAGAAAATGCCTTTTCTTTCAATCAAGATACTAATATTATGATCATTATCGGAATGCAAATCAGATTTATTTTCTTTTTAGTGAATTTAAATTAAACTTATTATATTCACAATGTATTCTTTAACAGAAGTCTATACCTCAGTAACACAGCAGTTTCAGAAATCCAAATTGGTAATTTTAGTGTTTAATAATTGGTGAAGTTTAATGCTCCAAAAACATGAACATCAAATTTTTTATAAATTAGATTAGAATAATATATATTTTCATTGACAACTATCATTTTAATTTTGGAATATACTTCAGTATAATCTGCCCATAAATCTTCTCTTGTAAGTGATGTGTAATATGAACTACTCTTGTATTATGTTTATTAACCATAGTATAGTTAGTCTATTATGTGACACTGTTTTGAATTTGGGCACTTTTGAGTAATTTTACACTCTAAACCAAATGATTGTGACAGTCAAGTGTCAAAATGTAATAATAGCACACCATTTCAATTCTACTTCATTATTGTTATGTAATCTACTTATTTGTGACGTCTTTGTGTGATAATAATAACAGTTGTTTGTTTGTATTTGGAAAAGTTTAAATAAACATTCAACCTTTAATGACAGGCGATGAACATAGTCCAACATATTATCACATCCACATCAATACTGTTATTTTTATTAAAGTCTAAGACAAAATGTTCTATATTTTAATGATATTGATTGATACTTTTAGCCAGCAAGGAATAATAGCTTACTTTCTCAGAACTATCTCAATTTCATATTAAAACATAAGCACTAATAAACACAAGCATAAATACCATTGTGCAAATCATTAATATTTAAAAATGTTACATCTTAACATTGCAAGAATGCATAATTTTAGACCACACATTAAATTCATTTCAATTATGCTATTTTCATTAGATGATTATACCCTTTCAAAAAAACTTGTAGGTATTTTACCAGTTTACTTAAACTTTACTCCTCTGAAACTTAAGTTCTGTAGCCATCTGTGTTGGTCTTTGTCCAAGATTTTAGAAGTTTGCTTCAAGTTTAAATTTCAGTTTTATATGTTTATATTTAGTAAAAAGATAGTATTAAGACACCACAGCTATTATATTATCTCCTGCTTTATCACCTTTAAAAATTTATTGAATGTATAATTATTTATATCACTGTAATAAGATTAATTTGTCAGCATAAAAATATAACTGAATGTGCGGTTGCTTATTATGTTTATGAGATCTATTATAGATCTTCTGACGTTTTCTAATGAAGCTGACTTAACAATCTGTCATAAGTTGTTTTCATATCTAAAATCCAGTTCCAACTCAACTCTTTAATTATTGTATTATCTGCTTCATGCAAAAATCAGAATTACAAACTCAATTTATTAAACCTGTTCTCACCATTGCTCTCTAAACTTCTTTGGATTTATGTAAAGTAAAAATAAAAATGGAAAATTGAGGAAAGGAATAAATATTAGAATCACAATTACTGTACATTTAATTAAAGATAAGAATGTTGCTGCACAAATGTACAATCCCATTATCACAGGGGCAGCAAGACATAAGTGTTGGCATGGGTAGCTTATTATCATCTCCCTCTAAATTAAGTAAAAAGAAGAGACTGTTTATGTTGAAACAGGATTTAGCTTTTGATGATCTAATATTTTCTTCTATAAGACAGAAAAGGTAATCTTAGTTAGACACTAATTAAAACAGGCAAAACTCTATATGTATTGCCACTCAATGCAAACCAGAGCATTCAATGGATGCCAGAGGCTTATGCATAAAATCTCCATCTAGTGCCTACTCATCCAATATCCCCAGACTAGTTTCTGCCTTGTGGCCTTTGTCAGTGAGGAACCTTGGATCTGAGAGCATCTAGATCTTAGGATCCCATGCAACCCTCCAGCAGCCATCTTTTATCTCTACTTAACTACAAAACTATGAGTCTTAAATTGAAAACCCTATAATATTTTCAATCCAAGCTCATTAGCTTATATAGTCCACAAGCCAGAAACTAGTGTGGGAATATTTTATGAGTAGGCACTAGATGGGAATTTTATGCACAAGCCTTCTGGCATTCATTGACTGGCAATATGTATAGAGAGTTTTGCCTGTTTTAATAACAGTTATAAGCAAGCATAAGAAATGGTGATCTTGTGGTGTTAGGCATTAGTTATTCATAGTTAGTTCTCATGTCCAAAGTTGTTTTACATTCGATACATCCAATCCAATTAATATTCTCGGTGAAGTGCATCTTTAGGTAGTCTAACAAAAATTATATCATTATATTGATTTTAATGCAAAAATAAGTACCGAAAAACATTTTTTTCTAGATTAGAAAATTTCTCATTGTTTAAGATGCAATTTTTTTTTTCTTTAAAGATTTGGCATGTATATTTTTTATTAAAAATTAAATAATTTATTAAGTAACTTTCTTAAATGCAATTCTAGGAACTTTCAATTAAATAAAAAAAAACAGAAATAGCAAAGTATATTTAACTAAAGATGCAATATTTTTATGCAAATTATCATCGTTATTATCAATCGTTTGTCACGTGATCTTGGACTGTTTTCCTCAAGTACTTTTATTTGTTCTTCAACAATTCATAACTATTTCTTTTCTTAAACCAGTAAACATCACATGATCACCATTTCCTATGCTTGCTCATAACTTATTATTAAAATAGGCAAAAACTCTCTATATGTATTGCCACTCAGTGCAAGCCAGAATAATCAATGGATGCCAGAAGTGGCAATATGTATAAGAGTTTTGCCTGTTCTAATAACAGTTATGAGCAAGCATAGGAAATGGTGATCATGTGATGTTTATTGGCTTAAAACCAATCCTGTCTAATAGGATAGTGTTGGTTGTGGTTATTAGAGAACTAAAGTCACCAAAATGTATAGGGACTGAACTGAGTTCAGACCTATATGACTATATAAGCTAATGAGCTTGGATTGAAAATATTAAGGTGTTTTCCATTTAAGACTCATAGTTTTATAGTTAAGTAGAGATAAAAGGTGGCTGCTGGAGGGTTATATTAGATCCTAAGATCAAGGTGCAGTGCTCTCAGATCTAAGGCTCATCACTGATGAAGGCTACAAGCCAGAAACTAGTCTGGGGATATTGGATGAGTAGGCACTAGATGAGTATTTTATGCACAAGCCTTCTGTCATTCATTGATTACTCTGGCCTGCACTGAGTGGCAATACGTGTAGAGAGTTTTGCCTGTTTCAATATTTCTTTTCTTAATGACATTTTAAAATCTTTTTTTATTTTTCTACACATGATTGATGAAGATTGAAAATGCAATACAAGAGCTGAAAAAGTAGAAGAAAAGTAAAGGGATTAATAAAAATATGTTGAAAAAATCTGAGAAAAGTGAGAGTAAAATAAAATAAAATGATAATTTCAAAAAGAATGTGCTAAGAATATTTAAAAGTAGAGAGAGGAGAAAAAAGAAGATTTCTCAATCAGTTTTTGAAATTTGCCTTTTGATACAACCAATAAAACATTGATAAGAAGTAAAAAAATTTGCTTAGAACAAAACTATTCAAAAAAAAAAAAAAAAGCAGTATTAACTTTAAAAATTTTGGGGAAAAGATAAAATTAAAATTTGTGAACATATTTTAAAAAAGAGTGTAAGTATTCTAATAAAATTAAATGTTGTATACAAACCATATGAGGATTTCACATAAAGGGATCTTAGAGGCAATTAAAATTGCCATCTTTTTTAAAATTTGGTTGTTTCAATACATATTACAATTAAAGACAATAAAGTTATTATGTATAACAATAGTTAGATTTACTGAACAATAAATTTATTAAATGAAAGATTGTTTAAATTAAAATAAGTATCGAGTTCAGTTGCATAATAATGCTGTGGGTTTTTTTTTACTTTTTGTGCCTTATTTTGTATAATTTGAGATTCAATTTTTAAAAATGTTTTTTATTTGCAAGCATTCATGCTAGAGCTTTTTGGACATGGGGTTGGACTAATGCTAGACTTGTAGCTGGATAATTTAAAGTTCAGGATCTATACTTTATGAGGCCCCACACTTTGGAAATCCATACTCATATTTGTGTATATAAATAATTTAATTATTTGCCTAAGATACTCATTTTTTTATATTCTTGAGAAATTTAATTACACACCTCAGCTTCAAAACAAAAAAGACATTTTATAAATAATACATCAACTTCACAAAAAAGTTAAAAGAGTACTAAACATAAAAAATTTTATTTCAGGCTAAAAAATGTATTTTAATAAAAAAAAACATTATTCATCAAATTTTATATTTATAACAAGTTTGGGTAAAGTATAACTCAAGTAACAAAAATATTTTTTGAAATATTAAGATCCAACTTATTAAAAAAAAAAATATTAATCATAATCTTTGAAAGTAGATGTATCTTATTTGATATCAATAAATTTTCAGTTAATTAATTTTCTGCTAAAAGGAAAATATATTTAAATATAACTTTATAATATTATGTATTTATTAAATTACATTTAAATGTGTTTTTCTGTTTTACATTGTAGAAAAAAATTTTCATTGTGCAAGTTCAGAAAATACTTTCATTTAAAATGGAATTTTCCCCAATCAAACATGAACTCACATGTTTGGATTTTTCACGAATAGCTTCTGACATTTTGATTTTTTAATTATAATTAATATTATTCAAAGATCTTTTTATTTCATTAAAATTTTTAATCATCAAATGAATGCAACAAATCATTATATCAGAAGTACTTTCAGCCTGATTATAACATCAATAAATTATTTCATTTACGATATAGGATTAATGAAAAATCTAATAAGCATTTTAAATAAGGAAGTAAAAAAACAAAGGAGATGAATCAGTAAAAGTAAAATATTTTAATTTATTTTTAATAAATGTCATAATTTTTTTGTATTAATATAAGTAAATTGTAAAATTAATGTTTATTTACATTTTTACAAAGTTTGGATTTATAATAAAAAGATAAAAGATTTATATTTTTGAAATCAGAAAGTTTTTAAATCCAAAAAAGCACTGATAGAGCAGTTTCAGATTAATGTTGTTTTTGCCTTTAGTAATAAGTATATATTCAATATTATAATCTACTTACTTTAAATATAGTAACTGAATTCTTCAAGTTCATGTATGTGACTCAAATATCTTATGATTTATTATTATTATCATCATCATTATTATTATATTAATAGCAAACATTCTGCTTATTAAATAACTTGTTCATCATAATATAAAGGCAATTTATGATTGCTACTTATATGATTAACCAACTTTTGCCAATACTATCCTATATCTTTGCCACCAAATATAGATATTAGTAATTTAGAGTGAAAAAGCAACCCAGCAGTAACTATTGCAATGCATTCTCAGAGAAGAGTTTATTTTATTTTACTATTTTAAAACGCAGGGCTTATAAAATGAATCGACTGAGAAGTCATTAATAAATATAAAACGCTTTTGGATACCACAAAATGGCGATGATTCGCGATTCATTTGTAGAAGAACAAAATTAACTTCGATTTATTAACTGTTGTGAAATTTGTTTGAATCATTGATTTTTCTTCAATTACAATTTTAATCGTGTTTAAATTTGTAATTTAATTATATATTTCTTCTGAAATTTCTTTAAAGTTAATTAAAATTTTCAATAATGCTGTAGCGATTTTATATTTTTATATTTTTCTTGTGTAATTTTAACATCTGTCTCCACTGTTAAATTCAGTGACAAAAACGTAAAGCCTTTAGCAAAATTAGATTAATTTGTTTAAGAATCTAAATTTTTAGTTTTCACTTTTTTTTTAAAAAAAAAAAAACTAAAATAAAATATTTGTTCTTCGTTCGGTCACTTTGATATCAAATTTCCCGCCAGAATAATTTTAATAATGATTTTTTTTTTAAAAAAAAAATCGTTTGTTGATTTAATAGTAAGTCATTAAAAAGTTTTTTTTTATTATTCGCAAACACGTGAGAAATATTTAGGGATCAAGAAGAAATAAATCACGTTTGATATTTATTTCAAAAATTAGTTATCTTCTATAGATTTTCAATACGCATTTGTTTAAGATTTGTTGGAACGTGTAGTACATCGTTAAAACTCTTGTTACCGAAACTGATTTAATTTACTAATAAATATATCTTGAGTTAAGAGATTTTCGTAACACTATCTCCAAAGCAAAGTTCCACCAGTAATAAGGAATAAAGTTTTACTTTACCAATAGATTGATTTTATATGTTAAATTATTTTTCCGTGGAGGAATGATAGTTTTAACAATTGATTATTAAATTAGGTATAATCTATATAATTTAAATATTAGGTTTTTCGCGTATAACTTTTTAAACAAATTTAACTTAATTAATGATTTCAATGAAAAGATCGGTAAGTAATCTAAGCATTTAATTTATTTTATTGTACTATAACATTTTAAAAGGCTTTACGGGCATATTTATGAAAAATATTAATTCGGATAATTACAATTTTTAAACAATAATAAAAAACAAATAATTTTTTACAGCTTCGTTTATTTGATTATTAAATATCTTTTATTCGGTAATTTTAAATGAAATAAGTTATATGTAAAATTAAGATAATTTTAAATACATTATATTGGATTCTATTAATAAAAATATTCTTTTTTACAGGTCTGTGGAATAGCATTGTGGAGCAAATCAAGACAAATTATTATTCATTAAATTAAATATATATATATATAAAGATATATTAGAAACAAACCAGTAACCACCTACACATTCACAATATTGAAATGGGTTTATTTAAAATTTTGCATGGGGGTAGGGGTACAAACATTCTATCTATGCTCTGACTCTGGTGCATGGTAGTCGCCATTATTGCTATTATTTTATGCGCGTTAAAATGCATTTTAGAATACCATTAATATGGTTTTTATGTATGTTTAAAATATAAGTGATGATCGTAATTTTTAAAAATATATTCGCAGCAATGACTTTCATCTATTTGACATTAGCCAATTTTGTCCATTTACTGTTTTACCTGTGTTTTAAATTATATCTATGCTTCAAGTATTTACTTGCTTTTGTTTATTTTCTCTTTCTCAGGTGCTTAAAACTAGATCAATACCAATTATTTATTTAAGTCTTTAAATAGAAGTAAGGACAATGTGCATTGTTTGGGGGATTATCCTCATTGAATCACTTACATTTGGACTTATGTGTAAACTGTAAGTGAATTTAGCTTTCCCAAGGTGAATGTATATATATATTAGTCAGTTTAAATATGTCAATATAAAATTTTTGATTTTTTTTAATATTTATTTTGTATTTATCTGGGTTTTTTTTTATTTATTTTTTTAAGCTTTTCATTTGCAAATATATGTAAATTGCCCCTAGACATCTATTCTGATCTGGGAATAAGGAAAAAAGATCATTATTAATCAAATGCTTCCTTAGAAAACTTGAAGTTAATCTGTCAGCTCAATGTTATGGAATTTCAAATTATTTATTTAGTTATTCATATTTATTATTGTTTAAATTATTTGCACTAAACTCGAGTTAATTTATTTAAAGTCAATGATGCTCTCCTGACTGATATCTAATTATTATTCTTGGAACATAGCAGAATGACATAGTCAACAGCTCAAAGAATAACTTTTGCAAACAATAGCAGAATGTTTTAGTCGACAATTTCTACTGTACCTGTGCAGAGAAATTAATAGCAGTTTTTGTGAAAATAATAGTGATTGAGTATAATACCATTACCTCCAAAACAAGAATAATAGTGCCATTATGTAATCATTTAAAAGTATTTGACGTGAGAAATGCTGCTTCATGGAAATATTTTGTAGATCGTGTGGAACGATACATTCTCAAAAAAAAAGGAGGATGAAGAATGATCTTTTAAAAAATATATGTTTTCATGATTCTATTATAAATCTATTTTTAAAAAGAATAATGACATCCTAATTTGATAAAGAAATGAATACATGATGAAATCTAATTTTATAAGTTGAAACAGAATACAATTTTTAAAAAGGGCAAAGTCAATGAGGAAATTTAGCTCTCCTATTATTTGCAACATAAATTAAATGGAGGTTGTAAAAATATTACTATTATCTTAAATAATAACTTGCAATGTTTTCTCTGAATACCTGCCTGACTTTGCTATTCATCTCAATTCTTATAAATTTTTAGAAAAAAAAATCATACATTGAGTTTTTGTTTACCAAAATGAAAATATTAATCAATGATTATATATACAATGCTAAAGATATAAAGGCATTTATAACTGATATGCTATAATAAGTTATGTTAAACAATGGTAAATTATCACCAGTGAAGATTAAGTACCATATTATTGTTTAATTACATTATTCTGTTGAGTAATTACTCAAATTTGAACTATACACATAACACACATCTGAAGCAAAGAAATTCAAGTTACAATAGAAGTTGGAATTGTCATGGAAGTAATTGTATTTATACCGAAAGTTTACAATTATTTTGCCTAATAGATTAAAATTAATTTTTTCTTTTTATATTGCAATAGAATGATAAGTCTACGTTTTTAAATCAAATTGTTATTTATAATTATAATATTTAAATACAAATATAGTATACATACTTAAGCTAAATGAAGGGAGCTTAAAAGTCTGTGTGTATATCCCTTCTAATTAAATCAAAATTATAGTATATGACTAAATAGCAAATTTGTTTGGAATCTCCACAATTATATTATATTTTACATTTATACTTAAACAAACAATGTTTTGGTAATAAAAATATGTTATCGTTTCCATGCTGCATGTCTTAGAGAGCTTAAAATATGTGCATACAGTCCACATATATTTATATGCATGTGTATGAACTTATATTTGGATTTATCTGATTATACATTTTTATACTGAAGTTTCTATTGGAGTACATCGACCATCAATTAGTCTATAATATTCACTCATAGAAGTTGCAAATGTATTCTATAGTTTCATGACATGGCTGCAACACTCCTTGAATGACCACAACTATCCAGCCATATAATCCAATGAAAACATTAACATAATACCATCTTAAAATCACATACATATATATATGTAGACGATTCTCAAATATGTATTCACATCGTTTGTCTGAAAATTTTTAAAATATATATATATATCCATCCAGTAATACAAAAATCAATCCCACTCCGTATGTACAAATAAAACTACTATTATTAGTGGAGGAATTTAAAACATCTTATTAGCATGCTAGAACAATCATTCTTAATCTTATTTAAATGTTTAAATAATGTGCATCAAATGTCATAAACAACTAAAAATAGCAAAAATGTATTAGTTCGTGTGAGAATTATTTCACAGTTTGAAGTCAAGTAGTAACCTTTTAAAATACTTAAATAATATTCAGGATGATGATGCTAAATCGTTATCAAGTGTTTTGAATTTCTGGCTCACTTGACAATAGTAGCTTCACTTAAAAGAATTGTATATTGGTAAAGTTATGGTCTAGTTTTTTTCTGAATTTTAACTTACAAAAAATTTTTTTACTAAAATTCATATTTCTAATTGGCTACATTATACTACACATGCACACACACATTTATAGATAGATAGGCAGATATAAAAAAAGATGTAGATAGGTAGATAGGTAGATAGATACGTATGTAGGTAGATAGGAAGTTAGATAGGTAGGTAAGTGGGTAGGTAGAAATGTAGGTAGATAGGCAGGTAGACAGGCAGAGCGTCAAGCGTATTAACTCTTCCGTAGTTAATTGTTTAGAAACTCATATGACTTGATTAGTTTCAGTAGCAGGTTGCTGATAACTATTCCATTCAATTGATCAAACAAATATACATATTGTTTACTTTGTGCAACTAAAACATGATCATAAACCATTCAGCACTGAGTTCAACTATTTATAATTGTAAAAATCAAAGAAAAATTTATAAATATGCTGAAATTAAGGCTTGATCGTGACATGATTAACTTTAAATCCAATCCTCTATTATTATGCTAATTTGAACATGTTTACATTTTGTTTTATTTCACGTCCGTCGTATATTAAACTACCTAAAAAATGTCAAGCTTGGTGGTCGAGAAGTCAGCGACGGCTGCTTTACAAGCAGTTGTCCCGGGTTAGCGGGTTCACGTCCCGGCTGATGCTATGACACATGAGAAAAAAAAAAAAACTACTTTAAAAATAAATAAAAAATGTAAATTAACGATTTGTTTACCACTGTTTATCAGAATTTTTTAAAAAAAAAACAATAATGAAAATTAGATTTTTGAAGATATCGTACAATGAAAATAATCATATACATGTATTTTGAATTACCAATTTAATCACATTATTTGTTAGCCACATCACCCTTCCACTACATACTTCTACCTATCATTGAGAATTGAACTCAGTACACATACAAGCAATAAAGTTGTTTTAATAAAAAAATAATGCTTAGTTATGTCTCCCTGCTTTGGTATTAATATATATATATAATATTTAAATACAAGTATATTTTCTATAATGAACTTAATGTAATTAGAAGGGAATTGAAGTCAGACTTTCGAGCTTCCTACAGATATCTACTCCATCTTATACAACCGATACACATTACCACATACATGTGAAAAAGATAAATGATCTCCAATATAAATATTTGGTGCTGAACTAGCATTCATCAGTTAGTCTAGAATTATTATCTCCCACACATATAATCAGTGCTGTTTATATTAAATAGATAGCAAATCTTCAACAAACTTTAATGGAAAGGCTTCAATCTTTTCCACCCCCAAATCTTAAACCATCCACATCATTGAAAATCTGATGATGGAATATTCAAAGCCCTTGTTAATACCAATATTATTGTCATGCACATGTTGACTTTAAGTCACTCTGACTCCTCACATGTAGGACCATAATATGTCCATTTAAATACACAAAAGGCAAATGGGCAAAATACAGACTGAATAGTAATATTTAAATACAAGTATATTGTCTATACTGAAGTTAATGTAATCAGAAGGGATTTGAACTCAGCTCCCTACAGCTATCCACTCCATATTATACAAGCAATACACATGACCACATAATGTGAAAAAGATAAATGATTTCCAATATATATATGTCATGCTGAACCAATACTCAGCAGTTAGTTCAGATCATCATTTCCCATACATATATATAATCAGTGCTCAATTTATATTAAGGTAGCAAATCTTCAACAAACTTTAAGGACAGGTTTCCATCTTCTTCACTCTTCAATTCTTCAGTCATCCATATCATTGAAAATCTGATGATAGAATGCTCAAAGCCCTTGTTGATGCCAATATTATTGTCATACACATGTTGACTTTAAGTCACTCTGACCCCTCATGTGTAGGACCTTAATATGATTATTTAAATACACAGAAGATGAATGGTCATAATTCAGGCTAAATATGTAATATTTAAATACAATATATTGTCAACACTGATTTTAATATAATTAGAAGGAATTTGAACTCAGACTTTCCAGTTCCCTATAGCTATCCACTCCATCTTATACAACCAATGCACATGATCATATACATGTGAAAAAGATAAATGATCTCCAATATAGGTATTTCATATGAAACCAGTACTCATCAGTTGGTCCAGATTATCATCTCTCCCTCTCTCTCTCACACACACACACGCACACACACACACACACACACATATATATATATATATAATCAGTGCTCAGTTTATATCAAGATAGCAAATGTACCCATTCCTCTTCTGTTAATTCAGATTGACATATTAAAGTCCTATACATGAGGGCTCAAAGTGATTTAAAGTTAACATGGGTATGGCAATACTGTTGACATCAACAAGGGCTTTGGGTATTCCATCATCAGATTTTCAATGATATGGATGGCTAAAAGAGTTGGAGGATGAAGAAGATTAAAGCATGCCCTTTAAAGTTTGAAGATTTGATATCTTAATATAAACTGAGCACTAATTGTATATATGTGTTGGAGATGATGATCTGGACCAAGTGATGAGTGCTGGTTTAGCACAAAATACATATATTGGAGATCATTTATCTTTTTCACATGTATGTGGACATGTGTATCATTTACATAAAATGGAGTGAATAGCTATAGGGAGCTTGAAAGTTTGAGTTCAAATCCATTCTATATATTTATATTAATCAAAATATTCTAGAATAGCACTACAAAAATTGAATTCACTACATACAATTAAAAATAAAATCTTTGCTAAAGCCACCTGGTGGCATTTTATGCCATCTTGAGTAGATGATGCAAAATGCCATAAGCTACCTATAGTGAAGATTTTATTTTTAATTTTATGTAGCATATTCAATTTTGTAGTGTTATTGTAGAATATTTTAGTTATTATATTTATTTCGTTTGATATATATATATATAAGGAATAAAAATGATATATATATAAGGAATAAAAATATTTAATAATAAAATTTAAAATATGAATTACAAGTGTGATTTTATATAAAAAAGCAAAAATTGGAGATATAAAAATACAAATTAGATGGAAAGTAATATTGAATCATACTTATCTTAAAAGATAAATATTCAGAAAAAGTAATACAAAGAAGAGAAACGTGGGGAAAAAATTATAATAAAAAGAAAAAAAATCACATGGAATAAGTAAGTGGAGTGCAGATAAAAAAACTGATACATTTATATCAAAATATTTTTTTGTAAAACACAATAATTCAAAAGCTTATGAAAGATAAGTTGATTAAAGATGAACAAATTGTACAAAAAAAAAGAGAGAAAGAGGGAGATATAAAATATAAATGATTCTATATAATTTTCAATTTTAAATCATTATGAGCCATTTTTTAACATTTAAAAATGTTAATATGAAGTTTATGGAACTGTTTGAAATTACTATGCATGATTAGTAATAATTAAAAGTTTTATTCATTAGCAATCACTTGTTAATGAGTGATCCTAACTCAAAAAAAAAAAAAAATGAAAGAAAAAAACTAAAAACAAGTTTTTCTGATTACATAAATTAAATATGTATTTGTTCCAATATTTAACTTTAAGATATTTTTTTTTGCCATAATTTAACAATAAAAACTGAAACAACAGCAAAGCCATGAACCAAGCTGTATCAATATACACAACTTTAATTATATGCTATTCAATTAAAAATGTAAACAAACAAACAAAGGTGTGCATTAATAAACAAAAAAGCATTAAAATTCATCATTTAAAATATTTGATGTGTGACCAGTCATTTCTCCCTCTCTGACCATATGTGATCATATTTAAAAATAATGAAATTTTAGTTTCAATAATAATTTATTATTTCTAATGTATACAGTGATGTGTAATCATACAATTGGGGTTTACATTGTTGTTCTAACTATCTTGTTATTTCCATTTGGGTTCTGATGAGTCTATGTTGTCCAATATGGTGTGAACATTGATGAGTCTATGTTGTCCAATATGGTGTGAACATTAGATCTTTCACATATTTGTTATCTGATTGTTAGCCTCCCCCCACTTTTGCCTTGTTGTTAGTTTGGCATATTGTATAATGTCCAAGTGTCTTCAAATGTTTTCGATGATGCCCAGGAGTTGGTCTCTCTTCTGGATTTTAATCATTGTTTTGGAAAAAACCTGCTTTATATTAGGTTGTGGGTGTTCCATGATTAGTTTACGACGTGTAACCCATATGGCATAGTTCAAAAACACTGAGAGACGTATTATTGGATAGGTTTTAGTATTGATACTATCTTTCAGAGATGAGATCAGTTGGAAATCTATCTTGGTGTTGGAGAGTATGATTTCTTGGATCACTCTGAATCCCATACATTGTGAGAAAAGGTGTTCCAATGTCTCATCGCCATTCATGAAAATGCTGCAAGTAGGGTCTATGTTGTGACCATGTTTGTAAAAGAGGAAGTGATTAGTAGTTAGTCCATTAATGTTGTATTTAATGAGGAAGTCTAGGTATTTGTTCTCTAGACTCCATCTTTTAAAGTTGGATACCAGTTTCTGATTATTGTAACAAAATGTGTTGATTATAGGATGTAAGATTGGATGGAGGATTGTGTATGCTTGCCATAATGATATTTTAGAATTGAATGTGGAGTCATTTATTGGGCAGTGCTGTTTGATAAAGCTTGTGTTTCTAGTGATCCATGTTTGTCTGTCTGGTGGGGGTCGGTCAGTGGGTGTTACCTTTTGAAGGAAAGTTTTTTGGAGAATTGTGTTAAAACCATATGATGCTACCAAGTTGTGTATGACATTGTGGGTTTTTTGGTAAATCAATGCCTGAATGGAGTGGAGAGCAAGACCATTTAGCTTTCTTGGTCACTGAGTGCCTTTGAGGCTGATCGCGACCATTTTACCTTTCCAGAAAAGCCTTGAGCACAAGCCATTTATTTTATTTATGAAGCTTTTGTTGCATTTGATAAATGGAAGAAAGTATGCTATTTTTGGCATCACATTCATGTTAATTAGTGCTACCATGCCAGGGAGGGAAAGGTAGACTTGTGACAAGGAAGTGATGAATTTGTTTGTTGTTTCTAGGATGTTATCCTGAATCTCTTTGGTCATTGCTGTGGTATATTTGAATATGGAAAACCCAAGATATCTCTGTGGCTTGGCAGAGAAGAGGGTGTTAATTTTCCTTCCTGAAAATTTGCCAGGAGGCAGACTTGCTGGGGTTGAATTGCAGCCTGTATTTCTCAGTATAGTGGCTTAATACTGTTTGTAGCAAAGGAATATGTTTTCTTGATGGTAGGATGATCATTACATCACCAAGTAGGCAAATGTGTTGAATTCTCTGCTTAAATTGGGTATAAAAAGACCTGGTAGATTTTTTCCAAATCCATCAGGAGAGGATTTATATATGCGATGAAGCATAGGGCACTGAGGGGGGAACCCTGAGGGAGAGCTTGTGTCGGTTTAAATCCGGAGGTGATGTTACCATCCATAGTGATAAAAATTTCCCTGTTGTATAGTAGATTGCTTATGATCTGGACAGCAGCTGCAGGAACATCATACTCGGCCAAAATATTTAAGAGTATGTCTATATGTACCGAGTCAAAGGCTGTAGCAATGTCCAGTTGAATAGCTATCGGTCCTGACTTCCGGTGGATTCTGACATAGTCAATGATGGAGATTAAGTTGCCCATTGCATGTGCAGTAGAGGATCCCTTTTTGGCATATTGGTTGTTAGATATGTGCTTTAAGACATTTGGTTGGATGAGGTCTTTGATCACAGACTCTACAATTTTAATTAGCAGGGGTGTCATGGAAATAGGTCTGATGTTTGAGAGTTCCATAACCTGATTTTTTTTTTATAAATGGAACTAGAGCCACTGGGTAAAGGTTAGGTATCACTCTATTACCAGTTGCTAGGTAATCCACCATCTTCTTCATTATGGGAATTGCAAATCGATTGAGGTGTAGGATTAGGAATCTGGGAATCCCATGTAATCCAGGATGTACACCATCTGGAAGGGAAGATATTTTCTGTTGGAGTAGGTTTTCTGTGATCCCATGTGGTGCCTGTGGATCAACTTCAGACCAGGATTGTGGGCCATTGAAGATTGCGGTTTGCATAATGTGTCCAGCAGCCATTTTTCAATCTTGAAACACTGAAGACAATCATGTCTTTTGATTAAAATTTCTTTTGTTTACATCACTTACATTTTATTTTTCCATTATTATTTTTTTTCCAATTTAATGTGGGAAAATATTCTGCAGATAAAATGTTCACTAAGTATAAGAGGGTGGTAAATAAAGCATTGTGTAACAGTAGTAAAGTGCATGGATGATTTAGTATTATATGGTATAATAGTAAAAGTTTTACAAAAAAGTTATTGGTAAAAAATAAAATATCATTCCGAGCATCTTTAATTATGTTGAAAGTCAGATATTTTGCTACACTTTTTTCTTTTTGAAAAAATACAATACAGTAAGTTTTTTTTTGCTCAATATTGTTTCAGAGAGTAGATGAATGAATATATACTCAATAAAATATATGTAAATATGCCACCTCAATTTATGATTAATAACTACATTATTATTATCTTTTTAAAATTTTGTTTATACTACAATCTTAATTTATAAATGCATGCTATACATATAAAAAGTATCTACATTATGTGTCTGTGTGTTGAAAAGTACTGTACCCTTATAACTTAATAAACAATATGCATTCTTTTCTAATCAAAGGTAATCTGCAAAATGTGACATATTATACATGATACATGATGTTCACAATAAGAACTTGGAACAAAATATAATGAATATTATAATTCCACCACTAATATTATAGTTAAAACAAGGAGAGCATGAAACAAAATATTGTGATTTCACTATATATTATTAATATTATAATTAAAATGAAGAAATATGTCCTTGAACTAGATTTCCAATTGTGCAATCAATGTATACTGACATTAAAAGACATACTCCTATTTCATTTGAAATCAGCAACAGATTCTTACTTCATTTACTACAGAATAATGTTTAATTATTATTATTATTAAGTAATATTTCTCCACATATTATAGCCATATATAATTTTGTTTTTATTTATTATAATTATATACAAAGAGTAATAAGTTATCTATAGCTAAAAGTTGGAAATCTAAGTGATTTTTTATTTTAAAATATTTCCAAGTATCTTGGGTTTGAAAAAGTAGGAGTATTCATTTATATAGTGACATCTGCAAAGCGCATGTGTATCAGCTTATTGGCTTATTAATATTATAGATTATAAACAAAAACATCGCGCTATATTAAAAAAATAAATGTCTTGTTTAAGAATTTATAGTATTTGAATTCAATAGCATTTATTCTGTGGCCTTCAATTCCTAGTGAAAAATAAAAGAGTGAGAAATAAAGATAGAAATTAAATAAGTTTTGTGAATTCAGGAAGCAAAAATTATCCTCATTGTGAATTTAATTGTTTGACATCTTGAAATGCTATTTTTTAATCTTTTCACACACACTATTCTTTCTGAAAAACTGTACACATTGTCAAATTATATAACTTTTCATTGGGTTCCATTTCTAGCTATATCTACCCAATGAAAGGAATTAATATTATATATCCTCAAAATGTTTTTTAAAATAATATTTGTAGCTCTCATATGAAAACTATGCTCAAGTTTACAATAAAATACTTTTTTAAAGAAAATCTATCTTCATTTACTCATTTTCCTAAACCCAACCCAATAAACTTACTTTTGAAAATGTAGATTCATTAACATCACATTAAACAAGGTGACAGTAATTTACTAAGTGATCAGGTTATCCTGCCACCAGATTTTTTAGTATACACCTGGGTCTCTTTTTACGCGGACTTATTTAACACGATTTTGAAGTTACGCGATTCATGTTTCACCAGAAGTAGAACTCCAATAATGCACTATTACTTTAAATAATAAATTTTGCGCATTTATGTTATATTGAAAGTAATAGCACATTATTGGAATTCGACTTTCATCTTAGTAATTTCAATATTTTCAGTGCTTTATAATAGTAAGATTTTATGCAATAATGAAATTAAAATCATGATTTCCACATTTTATGTATACACACATTAAATTTTACAAGATTATAATGTACATTGTGCGTGTTAATTTTGCATTTAAAATCACATTCTGTTTTTGCTTTTTAAAAAAGAACGTAATCATTTAGTGTCCGCAAGTTTATTTTTAAAAGGTGAGTAATAGCAGTGGGCACAATTAAATTTGACAATTAAAAATTAAAATCTGATTTTTAATTGTAATTAACAATTTAAAAATTACTTACAGTGACTTGAAATTAATGTGATGTGAAATTTGATTTTTAAACAGAATTGAAAATTAAAAAATTAAAGACAAAAATAAGAATTTAATTTTTAGTTGTTAGTTTCATAAACAATTAATAAAATCATCATCTCAAAGATTAATTACTAATTATGTTGTCACCAGAAAACCATTAACACAACATGAGAGTGACATTAGCGCTAGTTGTATTTTCTCTTGTGAAGAATCTGATTGTTTACCAGTTTGCAAATGAACCTGTTTATCGGCAAATAACGATAATAATTAAAACGTGTATAAAAAATGTAAATTACTGTAAATTATGCATAAAAATGTATTGTTTTGAATAAAATTAAATATTATAGTTAAAAAAAGTTTGACTTGTATCAATTTTTTTCAAATTTGAAATTTTTTATTAGTCATATTTTATTTCCTTATTTTTTTTTTTTTTTTGCGCAAATTTTAAAGTAATTTTACATTGGTGCTTTGCTTTTATGCGATTTTTGAAAAATCACAGTCTGTATCCCCCTTTTTCAAGGTAAGTTACATCTATTTTTGTGCGATTTCATTTGCGCATGTTTTCTGAGGAACCTATCTATCGTATAAAACGAGATCCAGGTGTACTATTAAAGCCTTGGTGAATAAAAAATTTGCAGTGCTTTATGATAGATTTCGCATAATAACAGACTCATACAATAAAAAATTTAATTGGAAAAGTTATACATCATTATTATAATACAGAACCAGATATCCACTACTGCCATCTAGTGTAAGCTTGAATCATCAATGATTACCAGATGCATATATAATTCCCATCCCCAAAAACTCATCAGAATGAGAATTTTATGCTGAGAATTGGAATTTTATAATCATTGATTATTCAAGCTTGCACTAGATGGCACTAGAATGAAGAGCTAGTAGTTTAATGATTTGCTGCTATGTCATCACTATAATGAAATATTTCAATTATAATTTGTTGAATGTAATGCTGTTCTTTAGCATTCAAGATATTTAACATGACACATATCTTTAAACCAACAATCACCAACTCATAAGTTGCTAAAGATTTTTTTTTCTATAACTGACAGATAACGCATTCAAGTGTTTGGACTGTAATTATTAAAACAAATTCTTTATATATTAGGTTGTTATGAATTGGCCTAATAACTAATAAGTGTTTTTTTAATAAAAATATAGAATATTTTATTTTAAAATTTGGTACAGTTTATGATAAAATTAGACATAGGATACATCGAATGGTATTCAGAGAGATAGAAGTTCAATATTGACACATCTTGCATGACACAACCTATAAGGACTAATATGATGCATAGAAGCAAAGGAATAAGCCTGGGATTTAATGTCTTGGTGGCAAGTGACTAAGCTTGCATGTCTCAAAATGTTCAAAGATAGTTCTAAACTTTTGTCCATGCAAAACCACAGCTTTGTAAAGGTAAACCGATCTTTCAGAATGGAAATCATTGTCATAATACTCAGGGTCTGGGAAAAAGGCTTGAAAAGGAAGGCAAATCATAATCAATCCCAAAGGAATGCACACAAATCAGCCCCTAATCATTTCCAGGAGAGGTGATTTCTATTCATGTATGAAAGGAATCAGCTTTAGGGAGGTAAATCAATTAGCTTCCATGTAGCATCATAGATGTAGGAGGGGGAAATGTTGATCCCTCTTCGGAATGTTTTCCATTTTGTAGCAGATAAATCAAGCGGATGCTCTAGTAAATGACTAAAGGTGAGCCAGCACCAGGTGTACCATAGTGAAAACAATAAGAATGTTGAACATATCTCTGGGATAGATCCACATAGTATATTGTCAATGGGAGTAGATAAGGAAGATATTTTGTCATTTAGTATGGAGGCTATAAGGTCTCTACGGTTGAAGGAAAATGCAGTGACAGAGGTGATGAAGAGAAGTTTCTTCTTCTCTGAGGCATAGGGTGCAAGTGGAATCTGAGAACATTGGCGACGTACAAGAAAGTGTTTAGTAGGCAAGGTGTTGAGATTTATCTTCAACAGGAAATCAAGAATTTGGGCTCAAGGAATCATCACTTAAATTTCTTGATTAGCAGATGGTTGTTAATAAGTTACATGTAAAAAATTTTTTTTATTACTACTGAACATATGTTGTTTTTCAACAGGTGCTGAGCATTTGGTTTACTTTAAATCTTTTTAAATTTTTATATATTCTTAATCATAACAATATTTCCAAAATCACCTCAATCTTCATTTCATTAAAAATATTTTTAAAAAATCAAGGAACTTGCATGTTAAAAACCATTAGACCTACTTGATGTTTAATCCACGAAGACACCTTTAAATTTTTACTTTTCATTAAAAACTAAAATCAAAATTATATCTACTACAGATACATATATAGCACCATATACCTCAAATTATTACCACAAACAATAATGTGTTTTTATATACTCTCTTAATAGCTTTCTAATATGAATAAACTTTCATTGACAATCAAATAGTTTCAAAAATTGTCACAAGCCTTTTTATTTATCTAAATCAAATGTTTTGATCAATTTGAAAAAACACATAAATCTTATATTGACTTATGTTGTTTTACTGTATTTTCTTCTTAATGGCAACAGTATCTATACTTCTTTAATCTCTAAAACCATATTGAATTTGTATTAACTATTCACCTGGGGATGAAGCAACATGGAAAATATCATCGAAAATACTTTTTTTGTAACAGATAAAAATGATATAAAATAAAATAATAATAGCAGGGATAGTTGCTTGGGAGGTCATGTGGTATTTGAATACTGGTAATTGATTAAAACAATTCCATTCACTTGACTCAACAGATATTTTTTGATGTATATTATGCAGCTGAGAATTAATCCTGTTTGTTTAGTTCATTTGGCATCTTATTTGCTGTGTTTCAATTATATCTGCAACAAACATTTATTTTAATAACTAAAATACAGGCTTATTATATACCTGTATCTATATATGTAATATATAGGGTATACAAGCACAGACTTTCACACGACCCACCACTCTTCACTCCATCTCATAACACTGATACACTTGAACACATATATGTCGAAAAGATAAATAATCACCAATATATGTATTTCATGCTAAACCAGCAATCATCAGTTGGTCCAGATTATCATCTCTCCACATATATGCATTAAGTGCTCAAATATATATTAAGATAGCCAATCTTCATACTTTAATGAACAGGCTTCAATCCACTCCACACTCCAACTCTTCAACCGTCCATCCAATTGAAAATCTGATGATGGAATGTTATGTCCTGTACATGAGGGGTTAGATTGACCTCAGATCAACATGGGTGTGACAAGAATATTGGCCTCAGGGTGGCCTTTGAGCATTTCATCATCAGATTTTCAATTGGATGGACCATTGAAGAGTTGGAGTATGGAATAGATTGAAGCCTGTCCATTAAATTATGAAGATTGGCTATCTTAATATATATATATATATCTGAGCACTTATAGCATATATGTGTAGAGATGGTAATCTGGACCAACTGATGATTTCTGGTTTAGCATGAAATACGTGTATTGGTGATAATTTATCTGTTCTACATATATGTGTTCAAATGTATGTGTTATGAGATGGAGTGGAGAGTGGTGGGTCGTGTGAAAGTCTGTGCTCATATACCCTATATAAACATTTATTTTGGAAAAGCTTCAATACTTTAATCTAATACAATTCTATTTTTGTTTCTGTCATATTCTATTCTAAATTACAAAGTAAAATGAAAGCAATTACTATTGCAAATTTAAAGTGAAATATTGCAACAAATATGCTCAATTTCATCATTAAAAGCTTTTTTAAAAGTCTGTTATTATTCATTTACTTCAAATTATCTGGGCAATGAAAATGAGCTTTTATAACAATTGATTCAATATTGTCACATTCATCAAAGTAAATAACATGAAAATTGACATTATGAAATTTGAGATCATATTTTTAAAGTGTGCCTTTATGCAATAGATTCAGTACTGTCACATTCATCCAGGTAAATAACGTGGAAATTGACATTACAAATTTGACATCATATTTTCAAAATTTACGGAGCAATCTTTTACAAAATGTTCCTAGTGTTTGCTATAAGAATAAGAATCTATATCTTCCTCATATGTAACAGATTTGGTAGGGTAGTATCTTTATATTTAACTAATATAATTAGGATAGCGTATTTCTTCATAGTAATACATTACAAAATACTGTGTTTTAATTTGTTGCATATAGTCATGTGACAATAGAATCTGTGTTACACCTCAGCATTCAAATATATTTTTCTATTTAAAATACAAGCAATATATTTAAATAAAAGGTGTCCTAAATTATCTGTGTTAAAAATTGCTTAAAGATATTTTTACTTTGTCATTGGCTGACAAAATTTCTGAATTTATAAAGCATTAATTACAAAAACAATCTTTACAGGTTGCATTCAAAACCTTATGCATATATTCCATCAAAATTAAAAGAATTGTAAATCATTAGTATATAGGTATTATAAATTTAAAAGCTAAGAAAATGTAATTCCAGTTTTTGTTTTATTTGAATCAGATTAAAAACTTCTCAAATAAGCCAACAATTGTATCTTATATATCACTTCATAAAGTCATATCTAAACTGCATCCGGCAGACTACGATCCTAGTTAAAAAAAAAGATTACAGCCAGTACATATTCGTATTTAAACCCAGTTTTAATTTCAAATGCCCCAAACTTTTAATTATCAGTAATAATATTTCTTTTCATACCCTCACAAGAAAGTTATGGAATGCAAATAAATTCAATCGTCAACAATTAAATACAAATATTGTTATAAATATTACTCTTGACCAAATTGTTAAAATCAATTTATAAATCTTGTCTTGTCAAGCGTTGGTGGTCGAGAGGTCATCACAGCAGCCTTACAAGCAGTTTCCCGGGTTAGCGGGTTCGATCCCCGGCCGATGCTATGACACATGAAAAAAAAAATCATGTTTTGTCTAGATAGCTTTATGAATTAACTAAAAAATATAAATAATGTTTAAAATATTTTTGATTTTCTTAAACAACATTGTGTGTCCATTAAACACTCAACTATGAATGAAAATAATCTATTCAATAAACTTATTGATAATATTTTTGCGATAGTTAATAATTACAATAATATTTTATAATAATCATTACAGTTTTTCCTATACCTTTTATAAATTGGAATAACAGAAGAGCATCCATGTCATAACATACCTTCATAGTTTTGCATATTCTTAAAAAAGTTTGAAGATTTTTAGTCTAAGATTTCATCACGATATTTTAAATCTTCAGTAGGTAATCCATCAGAGCAAACAACCTTTTCACTGTTTTACGTTTATTTAGAGAAAGATTTTTGATGAACTTTTGATTAGTAGATAAGATAATACATACACGCGGATATATGTATATATTACTGTACAAAATTATCTGACTTCTTATATTATTAATCAAAAGATGATCCAAATAATCTCTCCATATGTTTAAATATCACTGCTACAGTACTTTTACTTGTTGAAATATCACAGGTATCACATAAAAGAGAGCTATCCTTTGATTTTATAGAATGTTTATATTATTATTCAGGTACAGATATTATTTTAAATAGGTTAAAAAGATTTAAAATGCTCACCTTCAGTAAATAGTTGTATATAATTTGTTGTTTTATTTCACCAATTTTTCCTAAATCGTTTGGCAATCACTAAAATTTTGCTTTTAAATTCTTGTGAAGCTCTATATTAAATTATCATTTTGCCAAATAAAGAACTCTACACGTTTTCTTCTACTTGAATCATTAATAATACAACTAGAATCATTATCGGAAAACAATAGGAGTTTTATTTTAATGAATCCAGTTTTTACAACATTCTCTTTAAGAGAATGTATGCTTCAAAAATATGAAATTTAAAAACCTAATTTGTCAATTTTAGTGTTTAATTAGCTATTTAATACTTAACATGAGTAGTAATTATTTCTAAAAAATCAGTATCAATTTTTCTGCCAATATGCTAATATGGTCTAATTGCATGAGGAACCAATGACAACAAAATTGTATACTAATAATTGACTGAAGAGAGTATGATAGGAAAAACTGACTTGTATGTGGAATAGATTGAATATTTCCCTTTGTTATAAGTATTATAAAAACATTATAAAAGATAATAAAATATAAAATTAATTTAAGAAAGCAAGTATACTTTTCAAACCATTACTAATAACTATGGTCAACAGAAAACAGAACAAACACTATTAATCCTTTTTTTTAAAAAAAACAAACAAACAAAACATTTTTTCTTATTTGAAACTATTGGCTCTCCGATTCATGTAGTATTTACAATAACTTGGCATAAACATTCTGTACCTTTCATTCATATGATTATGGAAAAGATCGCGTGTACTGTGGAGTTGGTCAACATCACAAATAATTTATAAACTACTGTTATATTTTGATTTATAAATACCAAACTTACTCTACCCAAAACTTTGACACAATTCACTGTATGTCCACACACTAATTATTGTCATTAATCATTTATTGAACTAAAGATTATCAAAATGAAACAATTTATTATTGATAAATATTAAATATATGATAAGCAAGTATGTGAGAGTTTATGAACTGGGCCAACTGATAAGTACTGAATCAGCATGAAAATGCAACTTGGGTATCATTTGTTTTTAAAGTATCTTTATTCATACGATCCAAGAATGTGTGATGGAGTAAAAGTTATTAATTACTTCTATAAAAATATATAACCTTTATAAACAAACATTATTTCATAACAGCTGGGAAATTTTGGGGACAAATATTGCTTATTGATTATTTAAAGTTAAACCTCTTATATGAAAGGCATTTCACAATCCATCATTTGTAAATCCCACCACTATCCTAAATTCAGCAACCAACATAATTAAAATTAAAACAGGCAAAACTCTATATGTATTGTCACTCAATACAAGCCAGAGTAATCAATGGATGCCAGAAGGCTTGTGTATAAAACCCCCATCTAGTGCCTATTCATTCAATATCCCCAGACTAGTTTCTGAATTGTGATCTTCATCAGTGAAGTGCCTTGGATCTGAGAGTACTGCACCTAGATCTTAGGACTTAATGCAACCCTCCAGCAGCCACCTTTTATCTCTACTTAACTACAAAACTATGAATCTTAAATTGAAAACACTATAATATTTTCCAATCCAATCTCATTAGCTTTTATACTTATATAGGTCTGAACTCAGTTTAATACCTATACATGTTGGTGAGTTTGGTTCTTTAATAACCATAGCCACCACTATCCTATTAGGCAGGTATGACTATCTAAGCTAATGAGCTTGGATTGAAAATATTATAGTGTTTTCAATTTAAGACTCATAGTTTGTAGTTAAGTGCAGACAAAAGGTGGCTGCTGGAGGGTTGAACTAGATCCTAAGATCTAGGTGCAGTGCTCTCAGATCCAAGGCTCCTCACTGATGAAGGCCACAAGCCAGAAACTAGTCTGTGTATATTGGATGAGTAGGCACTAGATGGGGATTTTATGCACAAGCCTTTGGCATACATTGATTACTCTGGCTTGCATTGGGTGGCAATACATATAGTTTTGCCTGTTTTAATAACAGTTATAAGGAAGCATAAGAAATGGTGATCATGTGATGTTTATAATTAAAATTAACAGATTCATTGCTCAAAGCTCTTTAATTTCTGACACTACTGTAATTGTCTTGTCAGAGACTGGAGATTTTGAAAAATGAAACTAATAATTTGAATTAATTGCAATTTATCTAGATGTAAAAAACAAAACAAAATAACAACATTGGACAAGTATAATAAGCCATAGTTAATTGAGCAGATTTCTTTAATCAGAACACATAATGTGGAGATATTTTTTTCTGTTGTCTTGCACTTATAGTTTATGAAATTAAATGGTTTATGTTTAATAAAGTTATTAATTTTAAATATATTTTTATATATGTAATTTAACTAATCCTTAAGTAAGTTTAAATAAACCAGCCAATCAAAACACTGATCATTCCTTAACAAAGTTTGAATAAACCAGCCAATCAATTCATTGCTATTATGCAATAAATGGTCAATCATCAGGATAATTATATCACAGCATCAATGCACATTCCACTGGCAATAATCTAGAGTTGGTATTGGAAAGTAATATATAAATCTCTTTTCATATAAATATCAAACTCAAAAGGAATTGGATTTTAAAAAATTAAACAGTCACAATATAATCAATTTTTAAATATTATGCACTTAACTCTATGGAGATACATGGTGATTTGAGAGGTATAAAACTTTTTTAATAGTTACATATAGTGGGTGCCTAGGTTCAAAGTCATGATTATCTATATATGTAATTAATATTAAGGCATAATGTTTAAGCTATAAGTTTCATTTCAAGACATGTTTTATAAATGTCTTTGATGTTAGTATGCTTCCAAAATGAGTTACTTATCAAAATATATTTATAAGTGTTCTGAAAAATATTTAGGCTTTGAACATAGTAATATTGTTTGTGATAACTATTGAAGTTTCTGATAAATTAATGTTAAAGACATTTTTGATGGCATTTCTTTTTTTAACAATATCCTTGCTTCTGTTATTTGAAAATATTTTTTATATTTTTACATGTCTTTGTTTAATAGAGTTTCTACATTGCAATTGTTAAAAAAATCATATATTTCATTATATAAATATAACATATCCAAATTTGCAGTATTTAATTTTTTTTTCTTATTCCATCACATAATAGTAGTGAATGTATCTCTCGGAAAAACACAATCTATGCTGAAATATTTTTGATCATGACTTCCATAGGATTAATGTTATATATCCACATAATATGCAACTGAAAGCATCTACAAAATATTGCCTGAAACTTTGTGCATTTTCTACCCCTAGCTCACCTGATAAGTTAAGTTTGTTCATAAAATATGTGTGTAATTGTAATGGATAGTTTAAAATTCTGTGATTGGTGAATGTTTTCAATATGGTATTATTATTATTTTAGCAGGAAAAAATATTTAAAAAATATATTTTCTGGTATATTTTATAAAAAAAAAAGTTGTTTCAATAATTTAATCAATTATTGGATTAATTTTAATCTTTTATGTAAAAGATTAAAAAAAAATTTGGATTATGAGCAACTATTTTTATCAAAATCAAAATTCAGCTAATTAAATATATGCTAGAAAATATGTGTAGAAGATTTGTATTCAATCATTAAGATATCACATGACCTCATCTTACATAATGCTGCTTAATAACAAATACTTTTTCTCTCAACGAATTCTGCATCTCATGTAAGCTTTAGTAATCAATAAATGCCAAATGGTAGTGAAATCCTTCATTTGTGTTATATGACTGTATTACAAGTTGACTTTGATTGAAAGCATTAATGTTTTTTAATCTGAGTTGGTAATGTGGATTATAAAACAAAGATATAAAATTATGACTATTAGGGAGTAAAATGCATTAGACCCAAAAGTTCCAGCTAGATTTCATCCAGATTCAATTATCCTTACTGATAAAATCTATGAGCTTTGAAAT
Source organism: Epiperipatus broadwayi (assembly GCA_028023455.1). Taxonomy (NCBI): domain Eukaryota; kingdom Metazoa; phylum Onychophora; class Udeonychophora; order Euonychophora; family Peripatidae; genus Epiperipatus; species Epiperipatus broadwayi. The sequence continues at coordinate 1,726,726 of JAQFVV010000085.1, read as the reverse complement.
CAGTATGGGGATACTGGACAGGATAATGATGGATAGGGATTTATTAAGAATAACCATTTGACATTTATTGTTTATTAAAGCTTACACTAGATGGCATAACTGTAAGTGAAAAAATGGATTTTCTATATCGTTAAGTTTATGTTGAATTTGACAGTAATATAAAAGAAATAAAATTCATGTTTATAGTCAGAGTAAAGTGGCAAATTTAAGCTTAAAGATCTCTGGATTCAAGATGAATTCAATTACTTCTGGTGCTCAAATATTACATGATTCCAGAATGGTAAATGATTAAATTATTTTATCAATAAAAAATAAATACTCAAGTGATTGCTTGGAATGTTATAAAAAGTTAAAGCACATAAAGTGGTAGAGCTGAAGTTGTGGTTCTTAGACTTTGAATTCCTGAGTTCTCCAATCTGGCACTGTGTTAAAATACATACAACAGATACGAAATTATATTGACCTAGAGACAAAAGATAATAATGTTTGTAGAATTCAGTCATACTTTCTCAATAACAATTGTTTTCCAAGATGCACACGATTTATATTAATAATTGACTATTATGATGCAGTTAATTAATAATTGCATTTATTATTGCATTTACCATAGAATTAAATTATCATAATCTTTAGGTAACCATATCTATAATGTTGTTAATGATGATTACGGTATTGTAATTACAGAAGAATAGCCGCTAGTAATAATTACCCATGTTGTAATAATGATTCTGGCTTTCTGTTGCTGTATAAAGCAAATATACACTATAGTGTATTACCTTAAACCTAATAAATTCCTAGATTGAAGACAATGTGCAATAGAAGTTTTTCCATCAGTTTATAACCAAAATGTTGAGTTAAAAACAATAATTATTTCTATGGACTACATGGTATTAATAAACACCCCTATTGCTACTGTTATGATTTTAGCAATATCACTACTGGTTTTGGGTAAGTAACATATAAAAATTAAATGGGTTAATAAATATGTAAGACAATATTCTTGTATTTATTATCTTTTTCAATTTCTACTTCTCTAATATAAATTAGGCATTAGAATTATGGAACCACTATGAAAACAACCATTAGTAATATATATAGTTTTATATTGTGTATTGCTAAAGCTAAAATGTAGTTAGCTTAATAAATGTTTATTGATTTCTCAATTCAATGCATCTTTATTTTATAAGAAGACACAACATTACTGACAATGAGGATAACATTAAAAAAAATAAACTAGAAGTCAAATAAATAAAATAAAATATAGTTATATATATATGATCAATAGATGGAGCTTTACCAAGACCTTCAAACAAGTGTATTTTTGTTTACATAAACGTCAGAGTCAGAATTCACTGTCTCTTTCGATAGCAAGTTTACGTATATAAAACTTGTTTTTGTTTTTATATATATATATTTAATTTACAATGTCAAAAATCAAGTCAATGAAGATATTTTAAGATGGCAACCCATGTTTTAAAATGATCTTCATATCTAGACAGATTAAAATTTCGCTTTAGTGCAAACACAATTGGGAAAGAGAAATAAAAGCTAGCTATAGTAGTTAGCATTTGTGATTCAGTTATACATGAAATATTGTGTGCACAGTGGGTTGAAACAAAGTTAAAATCTGACTTATGAAAACCCATATAATAAATAAGTCATTGGTTAAAAATTATTCAGAGGTAGAAAAAATATTTTTTGGATTTTGTCACAGACCTCTATAATTTAGAAAACTCATGCAAAATTGGAAAAATTTCAAAGGAAGCATAGAGAGACAGATTAAATATATGGGAATACAAATACAACTTAAGATTCAGGATTTTAATGAATACAATAACTTTGTTTAAATCTGTCCTGATGCAAGCTATGGTAGCAAATTTTACAGCTATCTAATATATATAATCATCAGATAGAGTTAAAGTGAATGATGGTATAAAACATAAGAAGTAAAGAGCCAGAGAATTTAATATAAAAATGTGTTATTACTGCTATAATCACCATTATAAGCCATATAGAGAAAGCTTATTTTGCTGAAAATTAAAATCCAACCCAGAAAGAATGGAAAAGATAAAGCTACATAATTGAAACATTAAAAATATTTATATGAAAAATATTTTTCATGCACATTTTAGTCATTTTCAAGATATATATATATATATTTTCTCATTACAAAAATAACAAGTTATGATAATTGACATCAATAAAGCACATTTTATATATTTTCAAGATATATATATATATATTTTCTCATTACAAAAATAACAAGTTATGATAATTGACATCAATAAAAAAATATTCAATAGTACCCATGTAAAAAATAAATGAGCTTAGAGAGAAAGAGAAATTTCATTTAAAGAACTGGATGAAAATAGGTTGCTCAAATAAGCAATCCTTTGATTTTCATAAACTTTTTTATATACTGCAATGTGAATTATCTATTTTAAATAATTATACAAAATGGGTATCAAGAGTAGTTATCTCAGGGATAAAATACAAATCCTGAGATTTCTTTACTGGGAACATATATGTATGGTAAGAGTGAAAAATATTAATTCATTGATATTAAAGGCAGCCAAAGATAATTTTAAATATAACATTAAAAAGCTCATCATTATTGACATTGCTAGTTGACAAAAATATATCTGTCAGGACTATAATTGCTTTATGATCTGAAGTCAAAGAATTGTGAATCAGAATGCATAAAGAAGACATAGATCCATGGAAGAGAAAGTACTTCTTAATAATTGCAAATACATTGTATAAGTGGCATGATATTATAAATATAAACTTTTTCAATTCCAATACTAACATTGTGGCTCTAAAAAGTTCAGAATGACCATGAGGTGCTTCAGACAAGTACTTCAAACAATAATACAGCTTCCATTATATAAAAATGTAAAAAGATTTATGAGGTTAATAATATTAAGCATATAAGAAGACTATTATTTGATCCACAAAGCAATCCATAACTCAATCATATAGTGTAGTATGCAAATATAATATTGTGAGAGAAATAGTGGTGTGCTTAAGTACTATATGGGCATGCATATTATTATTACAGCAGTCTACATCACAACTATGCAGATAGTGTTAAATGAGAGTATTATTCTGTAAAAATATTACAATAGGCAGCTGGGATAAAGTTGTTTTCATAACTCGCCAGGAAAAATCCAAATGAAAATCTGCTAAATAAAATATAAAATGGGTTTATGTTATAGAAGCAGTATACAGCACTTGAATATAGTCATCCCAAAAATCAATGGACACAATATTGAAATTCCAGGATTCAAAGTAATATCAAGTCACTATCCAATGACATAGCAATTTCAATATCCAAAATAATTACATCTTGAAACCTTACAAAAAAAACCCAGTACCCAATTACACAGAAGAACAGTGACCAGAACTCCTACCTAGCTAGTAAAACTACAAAAGGCTTTGAGAACAAAACCAGAAATTACCTATGAGTCATAATAGTAAAAAGCTAATTCCAGGAAGATAAATGTATGAAACATGACAAGATCAAATTAACTGAAACAAATCCTGAGGATTGAATAATCAAGAAAAAAAAAGATGCTAATTGTCAAAGTGCCAGTTGGGATTCAATATACAACAAAACATTTTCCTACCAGCTTCATAGCCAACAGGAGTGGGTCAGAAATAAGCACTACTTCTGTAGTTCCTGAAGTATTAGTAAAAGCTATAATGCCATTGACTTTGTTCATTTCTCCCTATCACTACTGGTCTTGAGTAAGTTATTAGCGTTGAGGTTTAATAATAAGTAAGATAAAAAGCTCCAGCTCTCTCTCTCTCTCTCCAATATTCACACATATAATGTAAATTAGATATTAATATTATCCAACATAACATAAAAGCAGCCTTTTGTAATAAATATTACACTTTGATTTCAAACAAATACATAATGATTATTATATGTATATATATATATAGAACAAACTACTGCAAACTTCTTTTTTATAAATCTTGATTTATTATATGAACTATTATTATAAAGTACAAAAAATATTCCAATGTTTCAACTAAATTCTTTTATAGTCTTTATCAAGGAACAACTAAAAAATACATAAAAAACAATAAATATAAATACAAATATTCCACAATAACCCAATACATATAATAAATAGAAATAATTTTTTACCTTAAAACTCTTCTAACACACAATCTTAAATTTCCATTACATTCGTTTTTTAAATACCTTTTTTAAAATAATCACCTATAATTATTTAATTAAATCAACCTATTATCCTTTTTTTTTTTTTTTTCAATTAACAACCTATTCATTGCAGGTTTCATTTCAGTAAAATAAATTCCTTCTTTTATAATTCTTTCATAACATGATTAATGATTATTAATATTTATTTATTAAATTAAAAATTATCCCTAGCTTAAATATAAACTTTAAATCTTGGATATAGATTAATATATCTGCTTTTTAAAATATATATATTTCCCCTTTATTATTAAAAAGAGGTTACTTTGATAAGAGTTTGAAATTGTTGATTGTATTGATATTGGGATTGTCTAAGTATTGGCTGGTTTTTAATGACACATATATAATCACAAAATAAGTCAACTTCATTTCTTTTTTCAACGAGTAATTTCTTTTTTTAAATGTACTAAAAACTTCCATTCCATCTTATATTTTAAAATCAAATAAAGGACATCTAAAATGTATAAATGTCCTCCATATATATATAACAATGTGCACAGCTAATATAACAGATATAATGACTAAAGTGTAGATGACAATGATTATTTGAGAGTGTGATTGATAGCAGTAATCATTATTTCAATCAATGATAGATAATGCTCGTTCTAAAATTTTAATTCAGGCTTTTCACTTATGGCTACAAAACTCAGATTTTGAATCAAGTTATAATTTTTCTAAAAATCTTTAACAGTTGGATTATGAAAATAATCAAACGTACAATTACAATAAAATATGAAGGTTGCAGACAAATTTGATATTTTTAGCATAGCAAAAAAGTATACACATTTTATGTTATGAAATTAATGGATTCATATCTAATTTGTGAGTCACATCATAGTAAAAATTTAAAACAAAATTGTGTGAACATATAATTAAAATATAAAGAACCATTAAGTAGATCTTTTTTAATGGATATCAAAAGGCGAGAACGCATTTTACGTCCAGATCTTGCAAAAGATGTGATTATTATACACTTTTGCTAAATCATTGAAAATCAGCTATTCAAGATATATATGATTGTATAAGTATATATTTGCGAGTTTTTATGAACAACATTAATTTCTAAATAAAGATTAAATAATTTTATTCGTAAAAGATTTTAAAAATATTTATTAAAAACTTTCCAATAAAATTAATTTTAATTAATAATTCTATATATAACTTTTCATCTTTAGTATTTATTTATATAGACTTGATGATAACGACTAAATATTATTATATTAATATTGTTTATATTGACATTATTAATATTTTCGCTTTTAAAAATTAAATAAAGATATATATAATTCCATAAGTTTAAAATCTATTATTTATATGCAGTTTATCATATAATAGTTCAATTCAATTTTTTTTATAGATGTCGCTAAATGCACAAATATAAAACTGATTACTTGGCTATACTAACCGATATAAAAAAATTATTTATCAAAAGAATTTACAATATTTAATTCGTTTTAATCGCATTCACTAAAATGAAATTAAAAATAACTTAATATTTATTACATTATATTTGTACACTTTTAAATAAAATTAACTATAAATAAATGTTTTCGATTAATATATTCCCGTAAAGCATTGGCATTCTGGGAGGTAAGATATAGTGCTTAATCGAAAATGGGGTATTTTGTTTTCTATAATTTTTAAGATTATTATTTTTCCCTATCATCAGATATTAACATTATAATATTTTATGAAATATATTAATAATTTGAAAATGAATGTAAACGAGTCACTTTTTTAAAATTATATATGATTTAAAAATATTTTTTACTGGAAAGAGAAAACGTGATCGGTGAATTGTGTTGCTGGGTTTTATTTTAAATTACGATTCAGTTGTCAGTTTAAATTTGTTAAGATTAATTTGAAAAATAAGTAAAATAAAAATTGATACGTAAAATCTATAAACTCAACATATGTGTTTGTGCACGAATATGTATGATGTTTGTTTTTATATACATGGTTATGATTTTAATATTTTATAAAATTGTCACTCAGTAAACTTAATACTTTTTTTTTTTTTTTTAATAAATGAACTACTTAAAAAATATAGATATCCACGATCTTAACGCTCACATACAAATGATAATAGAATAAAAAATTGCTTGTTTTTTAATTCTATATTTATTTGTCTATTGATGCTCTACTTAAAAAATATAGATATCCACGATCTTAACGCTCACATACAAATGATAATAGAATAAAAAATTGCTTGTTTTTTAATTCTATATTTATTTGTCTATTGATGCTGCAAAACATTTTTTCACATTGTGCAAACTTCAAAACTTTTGCAACTATAATCATAATTAATTGGTATCATAGTTCTGATTGTTTTATAAATCACTGAAAGTATTGGCCAACTTTATTCTTTCTGGTTTTATTACATGTACCATATTTTTTTTTTTGCATTAGAAAACTTCATAAGGGTTGATCTCATTCACAATAGCAAGATTAAAGTCTACACTAGTTTGCAAATGACTGAAAAAAAGTTCAGTATTTAAATTTAGGCAGGCTTGCAACAAAATCATTTTTAACACACTTTCACAGGGGTGAATTGAACATTTAAATTTTTTTTCAGTGGCAGCACAAAAAAAACAACAACTGTCCTCCATCCTTTGCTGAATGTTATTATCTATTCATTGTTTTATCACCACCACTAAATATCTCATGATCACCATTTCTTATGCTTGCTCATAACTGTTAGTAAAGCAGGCAAAACTCTCCATACAGTGGTGCCACTCAGTGCAAGCCAGAATAATCAATGGATGGGGTATATTGGATGAGTAGGCACTAGATAGAGATTTTATGCACAAGCCTTTTGGCATTCATTAATTACTCTGGCTTGTACTGAGTAGCACTTCTGTATGTAGAGTTTTGCTTGTTTTATTATTCAGTAGCATTTCATAATGCTAATGTTAGCAGTTGCAAAAGTTTTGACAGATTGAACAAGTATGATGCAAATATTGAAAAAAGACTTGTTATTACTCAATTGATACACTTTTTTGAATTTTCATCACTTTATATTTTTAATATTTTGATATTCACGTTTTTGAAATAACAGATAAATCAGTTTTCCATTAATCTGTCTGAAGCTGATGTTAGGAAAGCTAATGATTGTACACATATGCAATACCTGTTTTCAAATCTGCTCATGCTTATCATCTCTAAGCCTATTTGTATATCGTAAACATACAATCAATCTTAAGCAATTGCTTAAAAAATATATAAAATACTTTCAGTTTTATAATACACCTGTAATTATTCACACACTAAGAAACATGGCTTGCTTGCTGCTCCATATTTGACAGAAAGAAATATAGTGTATCCCCAAAAAATAAAGCATGGTTGAACTCGTATTCAAATTTTTGTCCAGGAACATCATGAAAAAAATCTATCAATCTATAATCTACCTCAGTTGAGCATTCTTATAGTTTGAACTTTTATTATCATTAACATTCCCAGTGGGTTTTAATTCTTGAAAACAAATATCTGGACTCGTCAATATATTGAACAATATCTAAATGCATTGGAAGAAAACAGTTGTCCTCATGGTGGCTTAATATTTAACTATGAATTTTTGAATATAAATTATAAGCAGGTACAAATAATTATCATTTTGCACATGACAAATTATCTCCAATGATTCTGCATTAATAAAATCCAAAAATGTCAAGTTTTTTTTTTTTTTACTGATACTAAAAAGGGATCATATTTTTAAGATGATCAATCAGATGCATATTTTGTGACATTATGCAATATATGATTTGAACAGTTTACTTTAAACGCTTGTTTCTTCTTGAGTAGTTTGATGACAGAACTATGCTTTCTATAATTCACATTTATGTTATCTGCATAATATTAAATTGGATTATTTATTTCTAATTTATCAAATGAAGACTTAACTTGCAATAGCTACAATACATTTTTATAACAAATAGTATGAAGTTGTATCTGATATTACTGGGAAGAAAAATATTTTGTCATATAATTAAGATTCAAAATTTGATTTTTTTTTTTATTGTCAGCATTATTTACAAAAATTTATTATAAAATTTATATAAAAAAATAGTAAAAATATAACCATAGTTACAAAGAAATGGATCTTTGAATTGGCAGCCGTTGATTGCTTTCTTTTAGGAAAAGAATAATCAATTACAATGAAATAAATTTGATTTTATTTATTGTAAGCATTATTTACAATAAGTATTATTATATGTGTATAAAAAACTAAAAAAAAAAAAATTATCATAGATTGCAAAAAATGGAGAAATATAATTAATTTAGAATACAACCTATACAGTTTTTAACTGGGAGAAGTTGATTGCTTTTTTTTAATAAAATTACATTCAATTATTATGATGAAATAAATTTGAATTTATTTATTATAAGCATTATTTACAATCAGTATTATAATGTTTGTATTTAAAAATTAAAAAACACTATATAACCATGGATCGCAAAAAAGTGGAGAAATAAAATTACTTACATTTAAACTACACAGCAATATGGAATATTACTTAAACCCCAAAAAGTGGCATAGTAGCAAAATTCAAAATAATTTGATTTTTACAAAATACGGTTATTCCTAGAAAGATACTAAACACCATTTCTTATGCTTACATAAGCTGATTACACAAAGGCTAAACTGGTGGTGCTACTGTATGGAGAGTTTAGCCTAGAAAGGTAGTGATGGAAACCTTTTTAAGTTATAAAATTCTATGGGATTAAGGCTTGAGGGTTAATCAAATTATGGATAGCATTAGCTGTTTCATTAGCTTGAATATTGATGTCCAGGAGTCTATTTTTAATATTTCTAAAAGGTTCAAAATGCCTTACAATCAATAAGAATATTTTTGTTTTGTGTGTGAGGGGATCGGCTGCAATAGAGAAAAAATGGCTTGAATTGCTATTTTCAACATATTGATGAAGTCTTGCACACTTCTTGGCATTAGAATATTTTTTGCATAGTCTCTGTCTTTGTTGGGTCTCAGCGAATCTTAGCCAAGTTAATCATGGAAAATATCCTTTGATTTAATTTGTGCAATCCATATCTCCTGTTGTGTTTTGTAGCATGCTATTCCCGAAAAAGAGAAGTAAATTTGAAAATATCTTCACATCTCTTTTTCTTTTGTTTAAGTTCTTCTGTGGTCGAATGTTGTCTACAGTGACATTCCTTTGAGCAATGCTGAACTCGTGTTTACAAAATGAAGAATAAGATCTGTAAACGTTGGAGAGCATCGACTTTATTAATATTGTTCTTTCTATTTTTTAAAGTAATCATACAAGCTTTTAATTTTCACGTGGAGTTTTTACATTATTGCTTTCACTGTCTTTATAAAAATATATTCAATTTGATAAAAATGTAAAAGCAATATGAACATTACTATCCAGAAATGAATAGTTCACTATAGATTGATATATGCTAAACTTTCTGTTGATTATTGATAATTTTCAATTTTATTCATGAGTATCTCTAAGTAAACTATTAATAGTAATGGTTATATATGTTTGAATGTATTTGATGGGAATAATGTATAAATTTTGCTACTTAAAACTAAATTTATTGTCCATACCATTCTTATTTAAGTCTTATCTCATTTGCATTGCATATGTAAATACCCTTTGTTTGCATTCCTGAGCATTCTTATGCTCTAGGCTGAGAAATGTATTGGAATATATAGTCTTCCATACTCCAGGAGCCTATTTGGTATATTCTGACTATATATAAAAATTATTACATGATTTAATTCTTAATCTGATCCTCACATAAATGGTTGTAAATTTCTGATGATCAGGAAATATAATTCTTGTTTCTTTTAGAACTCTCCCATATGATCTTCAAAAAAATGAGAATAAATAGTTTAATTATCTCTATAATAAAATATTAACTTTTTTATATAGGCTAGTAAATGATAATCAATGTGGTATACATGTTTATAGATCTCTCATACTTTGTCACATATAATGTTGATCAACATGATGATTATCAATATCTAAATTGGCTTATGAAACATCTAACAGGTTTCAAACTAACTTTAAGTTTGAACTGATGTTTAATCAAAATTTACTTAGCTCTGTAATTTAAATATTAAAATGAAGAATAGAATATGATTGGTTATAAATAGGCTATATAAGTTATGATCTACACAAAGAAATAGAAAATATAAATATATTGGAATAAAACATGAAAATGGTATTAGATAAGTAATTATAAAACATTAATAATAAGGACAACACATAAGAAAAATTAATAATTAAAATGAGAAAAAAAGCACTTATTAGGACCAATGGAAATAGATTTTAGAATCAATGAAATTATTAATAAGAGCAGCACAGCAAAATAATTTAAACACTGGCATCATTGAAGAGGCAGTGAATGGAGGAGCTGATGGATCATGCATTATTTAATGAAATAGAAAATCAAATGAAAGAACAAGAGCCACAGATCTGTAGAGAAAGTGATGATATTGAAAATAAGAATATTGAAAGAAATGGAGTAGAATCAATAAAAAATAGTGAAAATGCTAAGAAAAAAGAGAAGAATTTGCAAGCAATTGAGAATTCATGAGAAAGATATAAAATGTTTCCAAAAGTTACAAAAACAGAAGAGCATATGGCTGATGGAGATACCAAATATATATGTAACACTGATGAATAATTGTGGGACTGTTCTAAAATTAATGGAATCAGCACACAGAAAAGAACTATTATCGATCAACTGCAGGATCAAGGTCTCCAAGTTCAGTCCATCTTTTTCAATCTCTAGCCTTTCTTTTCCACATCACCCAGCACACTTGCTTATTTCATCCATCCACCTCACATGTGGTCTCTTTCTAGGTCTTATACTATCGCTTGGAATCCAGTTTAAGATTTCAACTATCCATCTATTATTATGTCTTCTAGCAATATGTCCAGCTTAACTCCACTTCAATCTCTTTAATTCTTTCAATGATGACAGTAAACCCATATGTTCTGAACAAAATTTAAACCTTTACAAAATGTATAGAGAGGGAAATCCATAAAGATGGTTATAATCAGGAAGAGAGTAATTAAGAAAATAAAAGTATCACACCTGCAATTATATGTGAAAAAGTGACTGGAAAAATCTTAGTAATTGATCCAAGTACAATTGTTCAGAAAATAAAAGATAGAATTTATAAAAAAAGGAGTTCTGTCTATTCAATAATGTTAGTTTTCACCAACAAAGCAATTGGAAAATGATCAAACAATATAAAGATTACCGCATTGAAAATAAATCTATTATTCTGTCTCAGAGGTGGAACTCGTGAAAGAAAAATTAATCAAGTCTAGGATTAAATGTAAATAAAAAAAGTGGAAGATTGAGTTTCAAGATCATTCTGACATACTTAAAAAAAAATTACAGTCTGATTGAGATGTCAAGACTGATTGGAAGAAATGATAGATGGTTCAAAAGACATTGTGTGGGTAATCAGCATTTTACAACTGGTTTAATTCGTACTGAAAAAGTCTTGAAAGTCAAGATGAAAATAAAACTTCTATAATATTTAAAGTATGTAAGGAATAGACTGTGTTTTTCAAACACTGGCTTCGAGAATGAATAGGGGATCGAATTTAAACTGAACTTTTTACAAATAAATTAGGACTTTATGAAAAAAGTTCTGACATCCTTTTATGAAATATGTGTATGGTAAAAAAAAAAAAAAATGTACACAAAAATTTGATAATAAAAAATATTCTTTTTAATTCTGCCAAAAAAGACAGGATGGCTGAGGTAAAAATTATGTACATATTTTTTTGCTAAAGTGATGCAAATTCTTTATCAATATAAGTTTAAAGGTGAATAAATAATGGAGAAGAGAATGGTTGTAGTGATATTTCCAAATCCGTTGCCAAATAATTGGGTCTGTGAATATCGTACATATGTGTTTGTCCAGATTGTGTAGTTCTGGTGTGTGCATGTTTATGATACTACATATTTTCATTTTTGTGCATAAGGGAATGGTACAGCTTTATTTAAATATGGTCTTGGCTGAGATTTCATCAGCATATTTGTATACCATCTTAGGAACTCCTGGTATTATTCACTTTTTCATTTGGCTCCATGCATAATAGAAGATCTGCTTACATCTTAGATCCAATAATGTGCTACTGAATTTCTACAGAAATTATGTGTTTGATTAAATATTGCACTGTGAACTCAATCCTGATATATGACTTGTTGATTATAGAAATTGATGGTGATATGATTTTTTGATTTGGAGATAGTGTTTGCTATTTAATTTTTTTTTCTCTTTGTATTTATGGACAAAGAAAGAGTTTGGTAAAATGAAAGGATTATTTTCCATTTTCTCATGATTTATTGGAAGAATATTTTTGTTTAAAGATGGTATTTGCTCAGCAAAGAACACAAGGCCAACCATAGCAACAACGGACACATTGTTTTTTTGCAAATATGTTAGCGCAAGAATTGCTCAGGTTGATAGTTACTAGGAAAGGATAAGACAAATGATCTAACTACTACAAAAAAGAGAAAATAGTGGACATGACAAATGTTCCTAATGAGAAATGGAAATGCATGTAGCCATTTTGTTGTTTTATTTTTTCAAAGGGGGTAATGTGACAATATGATTTTATCCAGTAATAGAACTTATTCATAGTCACAAAGAGATCAATGGATTAAAGTAATTAAAAACTTTATATTAAATAGTTAAGAAATAAATATCTTACTAAAATAATTAGAAACTTTGAAATCAAACCAGAAGTTACTCCATTGATGATAATTGCACATGCTTATAAAGTTAATAAGTATTTGAGTAGAATATTTGATAAATGTATGTTTCGTTTTATATCTGAGCATATAAGATTTGTATAAAATTATTGTATTTAAGATCTTAGGGGATCGTTTGTGCTCCTACCTCTAAGTTCTTAACCTGTGAATATGTTATATTTAAAATTTTTTATATTTTTTTGAATATAATATAAAAAGATAAATCTATATTTAAGAAAAATAAATGAAAATATGAAATGCAAGATCTTATAACTAAACATAAAATTTTCAACCTGTACTTTTTTAAAAAAAAAAAATTAGAAAAGATAGTCTGAAAATTTGAAAAATAGATGCCTTACGCTATAAATTATAATCTATAAGCAAAGATTATGTTATAACTTCCATATATAAAATGAATAGTTTAATTGTTTACTTTTGAGAGTAAACTATATAATTAGCAGTCATTTTTGTAAAGTACTGATGTACATAATTCATTCATATAGTGAATCGGAATTAGCAGTTTGCTGATGATTGCTGTATAAGATATATTATATTGAAAATGAAAAAAATAATTAAAAATTATAAGAATATTTGCAAGCTTTAAAATTGGATAGTTTTTTATATTGCTATGTGTATGAGTTGAATATCAATTCTTTATAAAAATAACACATTTTGTAAATATATGATTATAGAGTTATTCAACTTTAGAATAACCAAGTAGTTCCATACTTTTCCTTATCCTATTTGTAATTATTTGCTTAAATGTTTTGAACATAGGCAAAACTCTTTCCATACAGCAGTGCCATTCAAAGCAAGACAGAGTAATCAATGAATGCCAGAAGGCTTGTGCATAAAATCCCTATCTAGTGCCTACTCATCCAATATCCCCAAACTAGTTTCTGGCTTGTGGCCTTCTTCAGTGAGGAGCCTTGGATCTGAGAGCACTGCACCTAGATCATAGTTTTGTAGTTAAGTAGAGATAAAAGGTGACTGCTGGAGGGTTGCATTGGATCCTAAGATCTAGGTGCAGTGCTCTCTGATCCAAGGCTTCTCACTGATGGCTACAATCCAGAAACTAGTTTGGGGATATTGGATGAGTAGGCACTAGATAGGGATTTTATGCACAAGCCTTCTGGCATCCATTGATTACTCTGTTTTGCTTTGAGTGACACTACTGTATGGAGGGAGTTTTGCCTATTTTAACAACAGTTATGAGCAAGCATGGGAGATAATGGTCATGTGATGTTTAAATGTTTTGAACCTTAGGTAAGTAAACGTTTATTTTAATTTTCTTAACTGTAGTTGAGCAAGCTTTTGGCTGTTCAAGCCAGATTTATAGCATTCAATACTGCAAAGAAACAATGCTGTATGCCTAAAAGAAGACAAAGGCAACTGATTCGTGCTGGTAAAATTAATCAGTATATTCAAAAAACTGCAATTTCATAAACTAGATTTTATGTCGAAATGTACAACATGAAGGCCATGAAGAATAAATTTATAATGACCATATTACAAAAACATTATAACAAAGTATACAATAGATGTGAATATTGAAAATTTATCCATCAGCAGCAATTCACTCTCGATTATTTTCTAACAAAACTACACAAAGAAAATCATTCTCTTCGCTATTATTATATGAGTAGTACGAGTCTGTCTTCACCAACCAATAGAGCGCTCAGCTACAGTTGACTAAACTAACATACAGAATAAATCTTTACTTAGCTAATGTGCCAAACATTTGCGTGAGTAATTACAAACACATTGATTGTGAATTACAGTTTAGACTAAGGTAATTGATTATTAGCACTTTTTGATAAAATCAATTATTTTTATGAGACTCAATATAATTTATAAATTTATAGTTTGCTGGTGGATTTTTGCTATGTTAATTACATTTTATATGCTGTGGAGTTTTGGTATGAAATACTTTATATAAATAAAAGATAAAACAGGTTTTAAAAGTAGCCAGGGTTTCTTCAAAGAGGAAAAGGGAAATAGGAGACAGTGTTCACTATATTTGTCGATTGCTGGATGATGAAAGTTTTTAGCAGTTTTCCATCTTTGTTACCTTCTAACTAACATCAGCAAAATAATTTTCTCCTGCCTACCAATAAATAGCTAGCTAGATTGGCTATGAGCTATTTATTTAAAATAAAAACCTTAAGCCTATGTGGAAAGATGGGAAAAATTTCTCAATCTTGTTTGGATTTGTGGATATGGCAAGCAAATATACTAATCATTTTATCAATAGGATTTTTATACATATACACCCACATAAATTGTTGTACCTAATTTCAAAAAAAAAAAAAAGCCCTAGATTTATAAACAGTAATTATATATTGGACTATTGCCATCAAGTAATATTAAATATTGAATGTCTATAGAAAAATTCAAATTTTATTTACACTTTCCAAATACATTCCTTGTTTCGTAGTAGCACACAGGCTAATATATAAAACATTTTGATGGTATTATTAATCTGGGAAGTTTATATAAAGTTTGAATTTTTCAAAGATATTCAATATTTAATATTAGATGATAGAAATAATATAACATATAATTGCTATTGTCATGTTATGGCTAATACTTGTAATTACAGACTGACTCCTAATGGTGACAACTGAGATTAATAAGTTTGCGACATCACTCTTACGTTAGAGAACAGTGGTAGTTAATAAAAGTTATTAGTTATCCAAACTGTATATTTATTAATTTAGATATCATGACCAAGAACATAACATTGTGTCAGGAGTGTATTAATGAAATAATAGTTAAAAAAAAAAAAAAATTTCTAAAGTCTATAAAACAGTGAGTATTTAAATATTGATAACAATACTTTTTATAACAAATTTTTTTTTTCATATCATTTGCCGAAATACAGAATGGCATCACAATTCAATCATTTTTACAATATTGAACCGCTATCCATGGAAGGAAATATATCAGCCAAATGGACTGAATGGAAAGAATTATTCCTAAATTTCCTAGAGGCAACAGTAAACAATATGAAATCAGATAAAGTAAAATTAGGAATATTATGTCATCTCATTGGAAAAGAAGTGAGAGATATAATAACAACATTAGACCACACAAACCTGGAAGATAAAATTGCTACCTGTCTTAAACCAAATGATTAAATATTTCAACACAATGAAAAGATTATATGACAGAATAAAAGTATATACAGTGGAGCTGCATGAGGGAGAATTGATTGGTCACTTTCTTACTCGCTTAAAATTAGTAGTTGAAAAAGCTGACTTTGAGGATCAAAAACAAAATATCCTCTGAGATAGAATTATAATGATACAAAAAAAAGAAGAACCAAAAGACAGATTACTTGAAAAAGGGAATATTATACTAGAAAAAGCACTGGAAATAATACGTGGACACAAAACTAGATAACTCAAAAATGAATTACTGGGAAAGTCTGAACTATGTATTAACATAATAGTGAAAAATACAACAACAAATATACAAAATTGTCAAAAGTGCAACCGTAATCATCCAAAACATGAGTGTCCTGCATTTGGAAAAAAATGCTATAATTGTGGAAAGTTAAAGCATTTTGCCAATAATTGCCATATGAGAAGCTACGACCATAAAATTTTAAAAACACAAAAATGCTCAAACACAAAGTATCATAAAATATGAATAGAAATGGACATTATGTGCACGAAGTACACAATACTACAACCTCTAATTCACCATGTACCAGTGATGTTGAAAATACAGTTACATATACACTCAATTCATTTGTTTAGTGGATGTAATGAACAGATTTTATTAGACAACAATAAAGTAAAAATAAAAATAGACACAGGAGCTGATGTAAACATTATATCTAAAAAAGTGCTTAATACTATGCATCCACAACCTATTATATACAAAACGAAGAAATTACATGCTTTTGGAGGATCATTTTTCACCCCAATAGGAAAAGCAAAACTTCAATGCAAAATAAACAAAGATCTGCATTTTATAATAATAAAAGAAGATGAACCAAGACTTTTTAGTGGCAGTGATTGTTATTTACTAGGTTTAATTAAATGCAACAAAATTACAGTACAAAAAGTAACGAAAAATAACAAAAGTAAAAATGGTCAAAATATATCCAACAACAACAAAGATAAAATAACAAAGAGTAGAAACAAGAATTAATATTTACATCTTTAAATTGATTCAAAATATCTCTAAATTTAAAATTTGAATATTGACTCCTAAATCGAAAGATTTCTCAAACGTTAATGTGTAACAGAAATAGTGGACTTAATCAGTGAAGAATTTATTAGCTTCACATTCCCAAATCAAAATGCTTTAGATTTGCCTATATAATTAGAGAAATAGGTCGAAGATAATTGGCTGCTCTTATCTTTATAAAGTCGAATCTTGCATTAAGATTTGTAGAGGTTTCTTTTGTAATAAAATTTACCACACATGGCGCATGTACTAAGGTTATAGCCTTATATAAATATTATGTGCTGACATTGTGCTTAACAAGAATTAATATTTAACAAGGGAATAAAAGAAAATGAAAACTTCCAAGTCAATATATAAGAAATACAAAGATGCTTTTCAAGGTGTGGCTTGTTATGAAGGCAAACACCACCTCACAGTAGACCCAATATTTAAACCAGTTGTTCATGCACCTAGATTAATTCCACTGAGTAACATAAACAATTACGCAAGGAATTAAATAAATTGGAAGATAGTACTATCATAACTCCAGTGACATATCTAACAAATTGGGTTAATAGTCTATTAATAGTTGGAAAAACCAAATGGCACTATGAGCATATGCAGACCCAAGAGATCTTAATAAAACATTAAAAAGAGAACATTATAAAATGCCAACTACAGAGACAGTTTTAAGTACAGTAACAGGAATGAAATATTTCACAGTTTTGGACTTGAAATCCGGATTTTGGAATATAAAACTTGATAGTGAATCGGCAGACTTAACGACATTTAATACACCCTTTGGAAGATATTGCTTTAACTGCTTACCCTTTGGCTTAAATGTATCACCAGAAATTTTTCAGAGGACAATTGATGAATTATTTGCCAATATACCAGGTGTCAGTATAACAGTTGATGATGTCTTAGTAGGAGGAAAAACTGTTGAAGATATGAACAAAAATTTGTTAAAAGTCTTAAACAGAGCACACATGGTCAATGTGAAATTCAATCCAGATAAGATCCAATATGCTAAAATGCAATTGAAATTTCTAGGACCAATCGATTTCAGGAACAAGAATCTTAGCAGATCCTAATAAAATAAAAGCAATACAAAAGCTTGAACCACCAAACACAAACAAGGGTTGAAATGAATTTTTAGGAATGATAAAATATCTCTTACCACACATTCCGAACCTAGAAGATCTGACAGCATCCCTGTGATCTCAATAAAAACATTAACCAACAATGTTTTGATAAGGTAAAAGAGGCAATTTACAATGCAACCTCACTAACACTTCAATTCTCAAATTCCAGAATACAAACAGATGCCTCTCAGACAGGACTAGGAGGAGTTTTACTCCACAATTGGAAAGCAATTATGTATACCTCCCAAGCACTTTTTGAATCAGAACAGTGATATGCTCAAATAGAAAAAGAACTCTTGAGCATTGTCAACACATGTCAAAAGTTCCATTACTATATATATGGATGAATTATAATAATACACACTGATTACTTGCAATTGTAAACAAACCCTTTGAGAAAATCACACCCAGAATCAAAGATTTCTAATAAGATTACAACAATATAAACATGAATACTGCCCTGGGAAGGAACTCTACATCGCAGATATATTATAATGTAACTACATACATATAACACAAAAAGAAGATGCCTGTGAAATCAAACAAAACTCAGTACCTGGTACAGTGACTTAAAGAGAGCTTATCCTTTAGATGAGGAAGCGTCAGAATTAATTAAACATATATGCAATGGATGGACGGAACATAAGTGCAATGTACTTCCAATTTTGCAAAAATTCTGGCAAAATCACTACAAATTCACACTGAATCATGGAATACTACAACATGAAAGAAAATTATTTATATTGACATCGTTATGATCCCAAATAATGAGCTTGCTACATGAGTCCCATTTGGGAATTGAGAAATTGAAATCCGGAGCAAGACAATCATTTTCTTGGTTGAATATTAACGAAGATATTGAATCATTAGTGGTTAACTGCCCAATAGGTGCTACATATAGGCTAGCTCTACCAAAAGAACTACTGTTAACACATGTGCCAACAAGACCATGAGAAAAGATTGGTGCTGATTTATTTGAATTTGGCAGCAATATTTACTTACTCCTAGTAGTTTATTTCTCTAAATACCCAGAGGTACTTTGCATATCTGACAAAACTGCTGCTTCAGTAATAAAGCTATGCAAAACAACATTTGCATACTTTGGCATACCAGATAAGGTAATAGTAGATAATATGCCGTTTGCTTCAAATTTGCGAAAAATGGTGTTTTAAAATGACCACATCGAGTGCACACTGTCCACGTTCTAATGGACTTATGGAATGAACTGGTGAAACTATAAACAATATTTCGCAAAGCTTATCAATCTGAAATTGACCTAGAATTAATCCTACTTGAATTTAGAAATACACCGATAAGTGGGATGAAGATTACTCAATCACAGCTACTAATGTCTAGAACACTTAAAACAAAATTACCATCCTTTTTAAAGCAACTCATATCTCCACCTGCACAAAAGGCCTGTAGATACTTAATACAGAGGCAAACTCAACAGAAAAGTTTCTATGACAAGACAGCCAAGATATCTCCATCCATGAAAATTGACAAACTGAGATGAGTATATGATGGGACCAAATGGAAGAAGTGTAAAATTCTTGAAAAAACTTCCGAGCTAAAATCATATATTTTGACTGAGGATGGATCTATTCTTCATTGAACC
The DNA here is from genome assembly GCA_028023455.1 of Epiperipatus broadwayi. NCBI lineage: Eukaryota > Metazoa > Onychophora > Udeonychophora > Euonychophora > Peripatidae > Epiperipatus > Epiperipatus broadwayi. The sequence goes on along the minus strand of JAQFVV010000085.1, from coordinate 1,706,807 downwards.
AAGACATATCTATGGAACACAACTGAAAGATTCATAACAACTCCACAGTTTTTCGTAACTGAGACGGAGAAATCACCACCATCAACATCAAGTGACTGGCAGAGTGACAAGGAGAATATCAGTCAAACATTCTGAGATGAGAGAAAAATTGAACAGAAGAAAAAGGCCTCCAGTATATTTAAAAGACTGAATAAATAAAAAAAAAAGAGTTGTCATGTTATGGCTAATACTTATAATTACAGACTGACGCTTAGTGGCAACAACTGAGATTAATGAGCACGCGACATTGCTCTTATGTTAGAAAAAACTGGTAGTTAATAAAAGTTACTATTTATACAAACTGTGTTTATTTATTAATTTAGATATCATGACCAAGAACATAACAGCTATTATAATGTCATTATTATAAATCTTCAGGCAAACAAAGGCAAGGACAATAATTGATTACCACTGAGTAACATATACATTTTTTTATTATTTGATTGGAGAAACTTTGGATTTCAATAGATTGCATTACTGTGAATGATAATAATATATTACAATAAAAACTCATCTGGTTTCATTAAAATAAAAAGATGTTAAAATAAATGTTTTTAAGGTATGGCAAATAGTGGCATACTAGCATAAACTGTGGATAAGTATTCATATTTATTTATGGTATCATTGTTTAGTAAGATTGTAGACAACTTTTTTTTTGAGTATCTTCAGTTATAATTTTTATTTAACTGTATTCTTCCAGTCAAGCATTGGTGGCCTAGTGGTTAGCATAGCTGCCTTCCAAGCAGCTGGCCCAGGTTCACTTCCTGGTTAACACATTTGACCCACACAAAAAAACTATGTTCTTCCAAGATTATTTAATGGATGATTATAAGATTTATTTTTGTTATGCATCATAGTCTTTATATAGTTTAATATATTTTAAAAATTAAACAAAAAGGGTTAATTTTATAAATATATATTATTTTTCTCTTTTTATATAATTCAATATGACTAAACAATGAGTTTATGTTACAAATGTATATTTTAATGAATAACAAATATTTAGCATCTTATATTGTTCAGCTTTAAGTTTTATAGCGAATTTTTTTATTTTTTCTAAAAGACTTCATCTAACCTAAAAATAGTTCTTATATTCAAACCTGGCTATATTTTCCCACTGAAAACAGTTCATATTACACCTTTCTAAGTTGTCATTGTTATAATCTTTATAATGTTCACATTACAATACTCAAGTTTATATGAAAACTTTTTTTTTTAAAAAAGAAAATCTGTTAACCATTTATTTGCTTCACATGCCCAGGGTCTAACGAAGATTTGACCTTACAATAGGAGCTTTCATTTTACTATTATCCATAACCGGAAGAACATACTGATTCTTGGTGTTATGATTTTGTAACATATTGTAAAATCTAGAATGCAAAATGGTTGTATATGTGGATGACGAATTGCTTTGTATAATCAATCATCCCAGAATTCATCTTCATATTTAATTTTTATCCCTATTATTTTTTTTCCTGGAATTAGTTAGAATGGTCACACTCATTAAAAAGCCAAATTAAAATTAATCTATCAAATATTCTATCATAGACAGAGTATTACAGAATTATGATGCGTGTCAAAGTGAATAACCCATCTATTACTTCAAAATAAAAAGGGTAGTGTGTGTGTGGGGGGGGATTCTCTTATATAAATTACCGTTTCAAAAAAAATTTCAATGTAATTTATTTGAAATAATGAAAAAGTAAAAAACTATTTGGCAGTGCATTTATAGATTTTTTTCTCCACGAACTCATTATATAGCTACTTATATCCCTAAAATCATAACTTTAAATAAAATACTGATTAAACAGATAGAGTCCTCTTATTAACTATGTCAATATTCGGAGGTGATTTATATCCTATTCAATAAGCAAGGTGTGACCTTTTGATGGATTGCATTGTGAGTTATAAAATGCTGTCATATCATAATCAATCCCTAATGATAATGCAAATGATATTTTATCTTTTTTACATAGGAATTGTTCCCGATTGCTTTCTTTGTTGGAATTTGAAGCTATACTTTGCTGTTATAAAAAAAAATTTCTATATTTTCCAATAAAATACACAATAGAAGAAAGTCGATAAAAATAAAAGATCATCTTATAAAGAGTAGTCAGAAGAAAAACAGAGTTTAATGTAAAATGAAATATACTCAGTTGATGTAAAATATTGCATCTATGTTTGCCAAATTATGCTCACTTGTTCAGAGCTTGAGGAGATTAGTGTGGATCAGAATATCTATTATTACCTGTATATTAATCATGAGCCTGATTATATAGAACCTATATCACAAGATCTATGTCTGATTAATAAGAAAGATATCATTGTTAAAATTACAGACTATACTTTTATTCTTTTGTTAAGATTTTTAAACAGTCGTTTTTGCTGAGACTTTAATCATTGAAAGAAGAACTATCCTTGAATCATATAGAGTAGAGAATAAACTAATTTAATTTCTGAAGCCTTGTGTAAATTAATATAATGAAACAACTCAACAGCTAAAGATCACCAGATTAAAACTTTCTCAGTGATTTCTAATGCTCGGAAATCCTGAGCTAGCTATGTGTTATTATGACTTAAAGTATATCATAATTCAAAATCACCCTTTGAATTTCAGGCGGCCATTTTTAATTTTTAGAAAAATTTACCCTAACTCTAATAACTTAGATATTTTGTGTTTGAATGTAATAAATATAAAATAGCATGCTGTAAAAGTAAGGTCATATATGAAAGAATGTAATGAAGCTGTTAAAATAATCATTTCATAAAGAAAAAGTTAAAAAAATATATATTTTTAATAGTTTTAAGAATGTTTATTTTTATACTGATTCACAAATCCTAAATTTTTAAATTCAAATGATAAAATGACACTTTCATAAACAGCTTCATCACATCCGTCACAAAATTTCCAAAAAAAAAGATATATTGGAAGTCTTACCTGAGGTAATTTTTTACTGAGAAAATTACTAAAACAGCGGCCTTGCTGTGGTCCATTTTTTTTCTAGAGCCAGATGTGTCCATTTGTCCAAAAGTACCTATAACAATATGAATGGTTTTTAGTGGAGAAAAAAGTAATAGAACAGTGTAATTCAAAAATAAATAAATAAACTCATAAAAAATAAAATGAATAAAAATAAATCAATAAAGATAATTTTTTATTATTATTAACAATGATTACATGTGTGGAAGAAAGGCTGAGTTCAAATACATGGCACTATAACACAGAGTGGATGGATTGATGAAGCCAGAAACTGTGTATAAAATATCCTATATTACATGAAATTCCAGTTGTGTAGCATAAACTTGTATATAAATATATTTATTATTTTGCATAAAAGATATGAAGAAAAGCTGAGTTCAAATACATGGCACTATAATACAGAATGGATGGATTGATGAAGCCAGAAAGTGTGTATAAAATATCCTATATTACATGAAATTCCAGTTGTGTAGCATGAACTTGTATATAAATATATTTATTATTTTGCATAAAAAATATGAAGAAAGGCCGAGTTCAAATACATGGCACTGTAACAATAAGTGGATAGATTGAGGAAGCCAGAAAATCTATACAATATCCTATATTACTTGCCTAAAATTGACACAAATCAATTGAGGGTCATAACTTTAGCACTAATGCAATAATTCGTCCATAAATTCAAACTTGGTCATGCGTGATACACTATTCATATTTATAATCATGCAGTGACAGATACCCCAGTCCCCAACTTTTTTTCATTCTACAGCATATTTATTTGAAAATATAATTTATTATTCTATAGCATATTTATTTATTTCAGTACATCAAAAATATTATAATTTATTATTCTATAGCATATTTATTTGTTTCAGTAAATAGAAAATATTATAATTTATAAAAATATATATATAAAAAAGTAATTACATATTCTTGAATGTTATCAAAAAACGTTTATTTGTTTCAGTACATCGAAAATATTATAATTTATTATTCTATAACATATTTATTTGTTTTAGTAAATATAAAATATTATAATTTATAAAAAAAATATATATATAAAAAAAAGTAATTACATACCCTTGAACGTTATCCAAAAACGTAATTTGAGAAGAGGGCCCAGAATCATGGACAACTTCAACGGAAAATCACAATAAAATCTTCAGTAATTGATCCAATAATTGTGGAATAACTTTTAGGATAAATAAAATGCTAAAAAAAAAAAAAAATTTTAGGTACACTTCGCTAAAAATATTCATAAAAAATCTAAAAATTGTCGTACAGAAAAAATTCTTAGAGTTTCTGGTAGATATTGAAATCACGTATTGCACGTATGTGTGACATTTACCATTTACGCGTAAACTCAGCTCAAAAGCGTTGTTAGCTGAGAGGTATTGCAGCGCCATGCAAGCAAATAGTTGGTTGCAGACGGTTGTGGGTTTGCGTCCCGGTCGATGCTATGACATATGAAAAAAAAAAAAAAAATAGAAATTTTTAGAAAAGTCGTACAAAAGTCGTACTGGATGTCAAAGGGTTAATGAAAAGATGTAGAGAAAGTGAAAACTGGTTTGAAATTGGTAAAGACCTCAGAAGGAGATCCAAATTCAAGTGTATTTATCATTCATCTTGAAAGAGAAGTAGTTGAGAATAAAGAAAGTGCAAAGAAACACCAGTACACAGAATATGAATAAATATTTTATTAAAATGTCTAATATAGGATCATCATTAAAGATATTAAAGGAAGGCCAAATTTACATTAGAGGAAGTAAAGAAATATTGTTTATACATAAAAATGGCCAAGCCAAAAACTGTTTATTAGGAAAGAAAAGAATCAAATTCAACAACTTAGAAAATTTTGTATATGTTGAAAGTAAAATTAGGGTGCTTGTTCTTGATTATCAAAAGAAGATTAGACAGAGTAACAAGGATATCTATCAGCCATTTGGATTTGAAAAGCAAGGATAGTGGTGGCTATGGTTATTAAAGATCTAAAGTCACCAAAATGTATAGGGGCTGAACTGAGTTCAGACCTATATGATTATATAAGCTAATGAGCTTGGATTGAAAATATTGTTTTCAATTTTAGACTCATAGTTTTGTAGTTAAGTAGAGATAAAAAGTTGCTGCTGGAAGATTGCATTAGATCCTAAGATTGAGGTGTAGTGCTCTCAGATCCAAGGCTCCTCACTGATGAAAGCCACAAGCTAGAAACTACTCTGGGGATATTGAATGAGTAGACACTAGATAGGGATTTTATGCACAAACCTCTGGCATTACTCTGGTTTGCACTGAGTGGCACTACTGTATGGAGAGTTTTGTCTGTTTAAAAAAGAATGTTTTGTTAATACAATGTCATGAAATATAGTTTGTAGGAATAAAATTGATTACATTCTTGGCACCCATTGATGGATAACTTCAATTTTAAGAGCAAAAATTATGACTAGGGTATAACTTATTAAGGTAAAAAAGTTCTTTAAGTTTTCTCCAATATTTTAGGTGTGACCTATACAATATGCTTATTGCTTAGAAGGATCATATCAGAAATTGATTTTATATTTTTTGGCTGCAGTTAATGGAGATCCAGTTATATGTGCAAAGAAAGAAGAAATGATTAGAGAGAAATCTTTGATAAGTTTGATTAAAATAAAATAAGGAGAATCAAAGATACAGACATAATGGCAAAGAAAAAATGAGAAGCCAATATTACAAGAAAAATGCTTTAAAGGAGCTGAATAGAAAATTTCAGTGTCCAGGGAAGAAAAAGCATTATTATAACTATGTGCAAAGCCATTAAAAATGAAAGTGAGTTTAATAAAAAATATTGTATATTAAAGAAACTATTAAGTAATACTATAATAATATACAAGATGTGGTAAATGAAATTACACTTGGAAAAACACATTATACACCAAAGAACCTTTATTAATGGAAGATGATGAAGAATTAGTCAAATGGAAAATTATGCCAATTAATTGAGAAAACTCCAATGTTTATGAATTGGAATAAATATGTTATCATATTACGCAGAACTTATTCTGAAAACTATATGGCATAAATTATTGCTTTACATAAAAAACTATGGGATATATGAGGTGGTTTGGGGAGTGTGAAGATTATGGGAGGCATTATTACTGATATGTATTTGATAATTAAAAGTAAATGAAGGAATACTAAGTTTATACAATTTATTGATCATGTTCAGTTAAATATCTCTCTCGAAATGGATACATTACATCATTGCTTTGTTCTAAAGAGAAATTAATTTGGGATTAGAAACTGATTGGAACAGATTGTTTTCAGCAAAGGAGATATATACTGAAGATGAGATCAGCTATATTAGAATAAGTCTAAGGTGGATTCTGGTCGAAGAAATCATGATCTTGAACGTTAATGTTGATCAGACCACCTGTGTATGCGAATACAAGTTAAAGAGCAAATTGTAAAGCTAGAATTATGGCATAATAAGAAGAAGACAAAAAGGGTATGATAACAGGCTTAGTATTTGACTTCCTAATTGACCTATCTGAAAATCAAGCCATAAAATGGGGTTGAAATTTATTTTACCTCTTTGAATTTATCATTAATAAACAATAGTATGAAGAAGACAACAAAAGATTATGATAACAGACTCGGCAGTTGACTGCAGACTTGATAATGAAGACCTATAAGTGGTTGAATATGTTTACTTTGGATTTATTATCGATAATGTAGTAAAGATTTGTCTTGGAGTGATAATAAAAAAATGCTAATGGCTTTATTGCTTGGGAGTTCTGAAGTTTGAGCACCAGAACTGCAAATTTGATCCTAGGTCCTCGGGGCTCCATCAACTGCACCAAACCTCACAGGGCAAAATGTTAAATGGCTTTATTGCTTGGGAGTTTGTAAAGTGTTCAGAGCTCCAGAGTGATGAGTACCATAATCAATCCTGAAATCCCTCCTCCCCAATCCCAAGTTGGATGCTCTACCAACTGTGTCAAACCACATGAAATACCTTGTTAAGATTTTTTGCTGCGCACTCATATTTACAAAGATGATTATATTCTTGCTGTGGTGCTTTTCTATGATCTATGGATGTAAAACTTGGACATTTAAGAAGACAGGGAAATATTGATACTTTTGATCTTTTATTTAAAATAATGAAAAAAAAAATTATAATAATAGTTGAAAAGATTAATGGGGTTAGAAAAAAATGATGAGCATTGACGTAAGTTGATTCCATTATTACATTAATTCAATCGCCCCACAAATCAAGATATAGTACGTCATTATATATATAAGCTATCCATTTGACTTCTAGCAGTTGATAGCATTTAACAATTAATGTAATATATAGGTTATATTGAATTGGGTTGACCATGATATATGTTCACATTTACATACATTACAAATAGATAAACTCATGTAGATCAAGAGACAACACAGCGCATTTATAAATCAAAAGATGATTTGAGAAAGAATAAGGCTGTCATAGATTGATAGACTATGCATTTCCTGATTTTGTTTTTTAGTTTTATTTTCCATTGTAAAGAAGTTTTAGTTTGTTTTTTTACAACAAGCTGATATTTTTGACCATTTATTTGATTTGTTATTTCTTTATATTTTAATTTAGGCTTTAACGTTTTAAGTGAACTTTATATGGTATTCGTTTTTCTTTGCTTCTAATGTGTTTATGACCGCTATTCACTGAGGAAACATTCAAATTTAGAATCGCTTGCACTCGTGACAGGAACAAAGGCCTGCTGAAACAAAGCCATTACCCGGCAAGGAAAAATGACTTGATCCTGAAGGTTTTAACCTCTGCAACCGTAAATCTACACTGGTTTCTCTCCAGAGTGGACAGTGTAAAATAAATTGTTCTAAAACCATAATGATGTTTTGTCCGAGACTGAATGACACTTGCAATCACAATGCCTTAATGAAGTTATAAAAAGTTCATATAAGACTTGCGTCCTGCAATAAATTTCTCAAACCATTATCCTTGTGTCTGTGGTCACTCTCTTCTAACCATCGCAAGAGAGACTTTGAACAATAACACTGCTTTTTTTAAAATTCTCTCTTTAGACAGAATTTGCCAAACATCAACAAACAACTAGTACTTATAAAATAAATAATTACAAAAGTATTGTTAAAATTTAAAGGCATTAGCGCAAAACAGATATAAACTACAAGTATGTGTGCGTATATATATAATGTTTATACATGAAATGCAGTTGTTTTTTAGATCCCTGGCCAATGTAATAAATAGTAGAATAGTTTTATTGCTTGGGAATTCGTAAGAAGTTTTGAATGCCAGAACTGGATTCAATTCCAGGAATCTTATGCTTTGGAATCTGAACACTACCATTGCTTTAAACCACGCAGGACGGTGAATATAATACGAGCACCTGACATTAACATACATTTTTGACAGTCTGACAAAGATATAATATATATATATATAGCTTAAAAGTTATCAAATTGATGTATCGTTGGTATGAGATAGAGTGATAGCTGAAGGGAGCTTGAAAGTCTGTGTTTCAAACCCCCTATATTATATTTAAAGTCCAAGAGTATGAATTATGCTTGTATTTCCAAAACATTACAGATTCAGCCTGTATCCTGCTCATTTCTCTTCTGGGTGTTTAAATGAACAAGTCCCTATACATGAGGGGTTGGAATGACTTGGGGTCAACCTGGGCATGACAATATTATTGGCACCAACAAGGGATTTAGGCATTCCATCCTCAGATTTTCAATATTATGGATGGCTGAAGAGTTAGAGGGTGGAGTAGATTGAAACCTGTCCATTAAAGTTTGAAGAATTGCTATTTAATTAAACTGTGCACTGATTATATATGTGGGTGGGAGATGATGATCTGGACCAATTGATGAGTGCTGGTTCAGTGTGAAATACATATATTCGAGATCATTTATCTTTTTCACATGTGTGGTCATGTGTATTGGTTGTATGAGATAGAGTGGATAGTTGAAGGGAGCTTGAAAGTCTGTGTTCAAATCCTCTATCTTACATTTAAACTCCAAGTATATGAATTATGCTTGTATTTCAAAAATATTACAAATTGATGTCTGTGATAGGAATATGGCACTATTTTTATAAACTTTTCCAATTGACCTTTATGACATTTTATTTTAAGAAGAAGCAGTTGAAAGTGTTGTTAAAACCAATTATTATTGTATATGGTTAATAATAAGGAAAGATGGATGCATTAAGGACTGAAATCCAATAATTTAAATGAAACTACCATAACATATATGAAGTCTGGGGTGTTTATTAAAATGGGATTAAGAACTTTACAAGCAGAACATTTATAGCTGAATGGCAAATTGCCATTTCAATGAATCTGATTTTTGATTAGTAGATAATCACTAACTGGAAGGGATAGTTAGATAACTTATATATCCATTTGGCAAAGGAAGCCTGCCAATCAAATTGCTATTTTCCAGCAATGAAACATGATGAAATTATTATGATTTTGGGGGAGTTCATGGTATTTTTGTTTAGTACAATTATTATTCAATAAGGACTTGCCATACTACAGAGATAGTTCATTTCAAGGTGCCAACATTATTTTTAACCAATTTTGTCACCTTGCAAAATGATAATGTTTCAAGTTATATATGGATTATGCAATCAAATATTAGTTTTGCAAAACATAAACTGCCCTTCCTCACCTACTTAGCTGTGTTCCATTTTGAATAGAAATGGGAAGTTGACATCCTCTATTGATATATGTGAAAATTAGATTTTTCTCTATGGGGCAATACTTATATTCCATGAGACCATTTCTCCAGAATAAGCCTGCATATTATTAAAGTGGCAGCTTCAAGAGCCATGGAATCTTAGATTGATTTCTAGCTAATATTTTTTTTTAAAAAATAACTTCTGTTCAGTTAATTGAAAATCTGTGTTCAATCTGTATGAATTCTAAGCAATAGACCATATAATTATTTTATTATGTAAAATATATGTTAGACAAACTATCTTTAAATAACCTAATGCAGGATAAAGATCTCTCCAAAAACTCTATAAAGGAACGGTGAAAGAAAAGAGACTACATACTAAGCATAACAATTGCCAATTTTTTCATCCATATTTTTTATTCTTTTAAGAATATTTAAATACCCATTTTCTGACCAATAATAGTTTGCTAAATCACCTATGAGCTAACTATTTGAAAGAAAAATACTGATTTTTTTTGAAACCTGAAAATGTGAAGAAAGTTTTCCAGTTTTGGATTTCAAACCCAAATCATAGATAAACAGAGAGATGTATTACCTCTGCATCACAAAGTTTTTTAAAATATACATATAAAAACTGCAAAAAAATTGTATAAATATAAGATTGCTATGTGTTTTCCTGAAGGTTTGTGATGATGGTGTTTTAGTTGTATTTTTATATTGGACTATTTCCATAATCTAATATGAGTATTGAAGGTCTTTAGAAAAATTTAACTTTATTTAAATATTCCAAATACATTCAACTATTAGTAATAACACATCAAACAAGTTAGTAAATGCACAACATTTTGAGAGGTATTATTCTCCCCTCTTCTTTAGGTGTTGATGGCCTGATCAGTGATAGTATTAGCATGGGATTCGAACCTGGAATCAGATTCTTGAGTATTAAATTTTAAGGTAATGCTCTAACTAACAGTCATCCTGCTAACAAAAAGGACCATCAAGAGAAAAAAAAATATTGGTATTGTAGTGTACCCATACATTCCAAAAATAGACAAATTAAGGAAAATCTGCAATCAATATAACATCAGAACAGCTTTCCAGAGCCACACCACACTAAAAGGAATTCTATCATCTACAAAGCCTTAACTTGAAATGCAGAAAAGAAAAATCTCTATTTGATATTATCTGAATGTGGAAGAACATTTATTGGTGAGACCAGTCATCTGATTGAAAAGCACTTGCAAGAACAAAAACTGATGATTAGAAGAGAGAAAAAACAGGCGTCTAAAGTAGCAGACCAGGCAAGTGTCAATGGACATATGTTCAATAGAGAAAATACAAAAATATTGGATAGGGAAGAAAAGGTACAAATAAGAAAATTTAAAGAAACTGTTCACATGACAATGGCAACAAATTCCATAAGCCAATCTAATGTGACTATACATAATGTATGGAAACCACTAATCAACCTTTCTTCTAGGAAAAATGGAGAAATCAGAAGAAACCTCATAGATAAGTATATGAAATTTCTACTGACTGTTGCCCTTTGGCAGGATGGCTCAGTTGGTTAGAGTGTTTCCTTAACATTCAAGAATCTAAGGATCCAGGTTTGATTCCCAGGCCAGTACTGTCACTGGTCAGGCCAGCAATATCTGAAGAAGAGGGAAGAATAAAACCTCTTGAAATATGCATATACTAACCTGTTTGATGTGCTATTACTAACAGTTGAATGTATTTGGAATATTTAAATAAAATTGAATTTTTCTAAGGACATTCAATATTTATATTAGATGATGAAAATAGTCCAATATAAAAAATACAAATAACATTGCTATAGTTAAAATTTATTTTAAGTCATCATTATATTTGGCAGCCATTGGTAAGCCGGAAAAAAAAAAGAGAAAACAAAAAGCAACAGATTGGAGTCTGAATTTCAGTATATATAATTTAAGGATGGAAGTATCGTTGTACAAAACACTTGTCAATTAGCAGTTTATTTGATGTACAGTATTCAAAAAATAATAATATAGCAAAAACATATATTTAAAAAAGTGTAAAGATTTATTATTTCTTATTAGTTAAGCACATACAATATTATTATTGTTAGAAAAGTCTGTCTTAAAAAAAAATCGTTAGCATTTAATAGGTTGTTTATAATTGTTCTTTTGAGTTACATTTTAAGAATTATGTCTTTTTAAAACATATAATTTGAAGTTAAGTACTTTTGTAGAAATATATTACCCAATTGAAGCAATGATGCAGTTATTAAATGGGTAATTAAGCAGGATTATTTTAGTAAATGTATTCTTTTATTCTTTTAAAGTTTCTGCATATCTTTTAGCCGAATGCCATTTAGAATGAATTAAATGGAAAAATAAAGATAAAATTTACCTACATATATATTGGAATCAAATGCATAATTTTTTGCTTAAAAAGTATAAAAAGTTTTAATTCATTTATATGCTTTCAGAAATAGTATTGTATAACTGGAACTTTCAAAATGATTGATTCTATAGACCCTATTTTTAAAAACTGAAGGTTCGCAGATTGGAATGCAGCTCTGTCACTTCCAGTCAATGATTGTCATGTGACCTCCCCTATGATAATCCATTCCATTGTAAGGAGTGAGTTATATAAACAGCAAAACATTAAATGAAAAATAAAAGAAAAAGGACCAGATCATTAGTCTGTTACTTTGATTAAAATATAAGAATATGTGATTTTTTTTGTTGTTGTTTAAATTTATTGTTTCATTATATATAGTTTTTAAACACTTTTATTGAAGTCAGAATCTCTAAACAAGTTAGAATCTCTCTTTGTTTGTTTCAAAGTTTATTTGAATATTTATATTCAATATAATTTATTCAAATTTTTTACATTTGTTATAATCCAATGGCAATGCAACATGACCCAAATATTTTGGGTTGGTTGCCTAGTTTCATAAATCCAGAAGAGTTGGCAGAAGAAATTTTAAATATTTCGATATAAAATTTCAAAGATGTTAATGTCATTTCAATAGGGCAGTTTATATATATATTTAAAAAAACAATGTTAGGCATCTGTTAATTAATGTAAATGCCTGAAAGCAGAAAGAATGCAAATAATGAAGTTGTAGAAAAATAAATATAAACAAAGTGATTATACAGAAAGTGGATTATTGGTTTTATACAGGGTTTGGGAAAAGATACGCAGGATTTAAATATAAAGGCCATGGAATTGGTAAAGATTATGTTGTGGACATGGAGTGGAGCAGGATAGAAAAGAATATGGGAAAAACTTAAGTCAGGAAATGGGAAGGGAAGATAAAATGGCTAACAGGTTTCTCTGGGTATAGTGGCTGAGATTCCTGACTCCGTATAAGGAGAAGTCCTAGTACAACACATCACTAAGTTTACATTAAAAAGTTTATCACTACAATATTTTAAAATTGAAATAAAAATAAATCTTGATTATAAAACTATATTGTAAATAAACTTTATTTAATACATATGATTTTGCTTTCAACCTTAATGCTAATAACTGAAAAATAATAAGATATAAAAAGTATTTTATAATAAATGTTTTTATTTATTTACTTTGGATTAAAACACACACACACACACAAAATAATTGTTTTTTCAATCACAATTGGCTTTTTATATTTAACTTGTAATTAAAGTGTGAGTGTGTGAGGGTCCAGAAATGAATTAAGCCAATTCCTGTTTTTTTATAACGATGTTTACTTAATTAATTTCTGAACCTTTCCCCTCTGATTTTATGAGAAGCCAAATTGTGAATGAAGAAACAAGTATTTTGTGTGCTTTTAGTTCAAAGTAAAAAAATAAAAAAGTTTTTTTATAAAGTATTTTTTTAATACTTATTATTAATAGGGAATCATGAAATAATTTTAATATGGCACTATCTATAGGTAGTAAATGTCACTAATCTTCATATTTAGTTTGAAAGATATATAGTTAGTTTCCTTACTGAAAATGAGCAATCCATTAAGCATATTGTTTTAGAATATATTTGTGGCCTTTTTGCATTCAGTTGTATTTTTCATTGAAAAAAACAATAACTTATTTTTCATTAAATCTGTATGTTTAATTAAATTTTATTAAAACAAATTTAAATAATGAAGTATTCGTAAAACTAAAATATCAACTGGCAAAAAAAAAACAAAAAAACAATAAGTTTACCAACAAAAAGATTTTCATTTCTGCTTTTAATCTAAAATTGTTTTTCATGGGGCTAAAGTCTTTTTTTTCTTTAAATATTTTTGGTTACAAAAAATTTATTAAAATCATTAAATCCTAAAAATGAAATCATTTTAGAAATATTAAAAACCAAGTTTCCAATTAAAAAAAACCAACAAAAATGAATAATAAAGCTACAGAAAAAGCCCATTGCCTATCTAGCATCATGTTAGTAACAGGCAATTTTTCTCCTAAGAATCATATATTCAAACAAAATCCAGAAATTATTAAATTTTTACAAATAAAGGTTGTTAACACTAGCATTCTGACAGATTTATTTGTTCTCACTAGATATAAGCTTTCAACTTTTACTTTAATATTAAATCATTATTTATCAGAATATAATAAATTTGATCTCATTCAATAGATATTTTAGTTTATAAATTAAATAAATTTTAAAAAATCATACTTGATTTTCAGAATTATTTAAAAAATTAGATTTTAAGCAAAACAAAATGCTGTCACACCATCAAATTTCAAATGGAGCCAATTCAATTTGCAAAATGAACAAAATCTTTGATGTTTGTTTTAAAAATCTGATCAAATTATTTTTAATAAGTACTAAATCTATCAATTTATGCTTTAAAAGTTTACATTTTTTCAAAATTTTTATGATATTGCTAAATATAATAATCTGCTGAGTGACATTAATTCTAGACTGCTATATTTCCTGCGATCGTAATCTATAGTAACAATGTTCAGAAGACTATATTCTTTTATATTTAAAAATAAAACATTTCTGTAACAAATAAATATGTAGTAATATATATTTTTGATTTCTAATAATTATTACACAATTACGATACAAATATAATCATAAACATTTCAAAATATCAAGTTTTTAGACCAATGTAATATCTTCTCAAAGAAATCTCACAAAGTTTGAGATTGCAAAATATGTAAAGGATCCCATCATCATGGAGCTTGAGAAACTTTGAAGATATGCATATTCAATTTTCCTGTCATTTTTTGAATTATTTTATATTTAAAATATTAGAAAATAAATATACATGAATTTTAAAACTATATAAAAAAGCTTTGCAAAATTTCTCAGCAGAAGTAAAAAAAACCCAAATTTAATTTCTAGACATCTCAGCTGATGCCTCAAAAAAATATCCAGTTAAAGAAATAAACTCATTGTTCTATCAACGTTAAGGGAAAACATTGTACAAATGCAGAAGTGTATTTAACATCTCTTAATATATTAATTACTGCTGACATCTTGGAACAATAATTACAACAAAAATATCTCTTGAATGCTAACATTTTTATGACAGTTTTTGTTAATTCTTGACCTTTCATTTCTGTGTAAAATCAATAGTTTATACTAAAACTCAATAACTTGGACTTTATTTCTTTTTAATTATACAAGTAAAAAATATTTTAACAAATCATATTAGACTTTGCAAATATTGAAAAAATGAGTTGAACAAAGGATGTAAAACATTCATTGATCTGAAGGAAATAAGTCTTGAGAAAAATCAACAAGCTTTTTACATTTTTGTTTTTTAAACGTAAACAAATAAATGTGGGTAATAAATCCATCAAATTCTGATTTAAAATCGTAAATTTGGTTTATAGTTTTTGGAATATCTCAAAAGATTTTATCACTTTGTCAATTTTGCCAGATGAAGATATTACATAATCAGTTTTACATAGATGTAATCATTCTGTACTTTTCTTTGATAACATTACGGTCAAATTTATTAACTTCTTTTGTAAAAATAAAACATAGATGAATAAAATCAGAGGATATACATGTATTATTTTTTGTTTTAAACAATTATTGCATAAAATAATCAGAAATATTTATTAAATTAGCAAAAAAAATATTTTTTTTTATTAAAAAAAATTTCGTAAAGTAATTTTAAAAATGGTACGAAGATCACATTACAAAACCCTAAAGTTCTCAATGCCTTGAGGACAGTCCTTTCTTTCATTAACAATAAGGTAAAGATCTTTGAAGATTTCCTACTATTCAGAAAATATTGACCTTTTCATATATTTTTTTAAAATTAATAAATCAAAAACAGGACTGCAGTTTTAACATTATATTAAAAAAATCTACATTAGCATCAGCTAAGACAATGGTAGGCAAGTGAGAAACCTCCAAGTTGAGAAGATGTACACAATATTGGACAATATTAATATGGACCAAATTTGTGAGTCCTAAGGATAGTATGGACAATATTGACTTCATAAAAGGAATCAGAGAAGTAATAATAAATTCAAAGAATAGAACAATCTTTATGATAGGAGTGATCTAAAGTGACAAAACTACCACAGTATTTCTGAAGTAAACAAACCATGGCAATTAATGGATCAGATAGGTGAAAAGATAATTAATTGTTAAATGGTTTTTAATCATGATGCTCATGAAAAGATTAGATTTTTATTAAAAGCTTTTAATTTTTAGAAATTTAAGTGGATTTTAGCTTTTGAAATATTTTGATGCAGATTGCTGTGCCAAAGTAATTTTAGGATCCTACATTTTAAAGATCTTAAATTTTAACTTTAAATCCTAATTTTCACTTCAAGTTCATTGTAATTTTAAATGAAAAATGTGGTAACTTCTAATTTCATTTTTTTAAAGTTTAGATGATGTCATAGTATGACTAGAAAATGCATTAAGATAACTACAATATCAGATATATATATATAATAAATATTCCTCTTTTTCTTCCATTAATTTTTTTGCATTGGTTGTAATATTACTAATGTAAAAAAATAATACACACTCTTTTATGAACTTATATTAATGTCATGTAATATTACATATAATCTTTTAAACTATCTGACACTTTCAATTGTTGAATAATCAAATAATTTGGAAGACATATTTTATTGCATTGTGTGTATAAAGTAGTATGTTAGTATTATTTTTATATTAGTGCAGTGAAACTGTAATCTGTGCTATATTAGTATACAGTACTTCAAGTATACATCATTAAAAAAAAAATTAGTAAATTTTATGATGTGGTAGCAACCTTTTTTTTTGTCTCAGAGCACCATGCATGATCACTTTAGTACTTTCTGGACATTGCCAGAATTAATTGTTTTCCCTGGTGAGAGTTTTTGTAAGCTTACAACTTTTGCTTTTAGTATTAAACCATTATTCTATATCAGAATTCAACAAATTGATCTTGATTTGATAGTTATATATTTACAAACTTTTTATTTGCAAATGAAAACAATTCTAAAAATTTATATTTGAACTTTACATATATTGAAAAAATGAAATCTTAAATGACAACAAAAGAAACCTTCAAAATTGAATAGTTGGCAGAGTAGAATAACTTTAAAAAATGAACAAAATCTTTTTTAATTGAAATAAAATATGGATGAATAAATGATGATCACTGATAAATATATCAAAATTTGGTTTAAATTATTAAAATTGTGTTCTATTTTTTATAATACGTAAAATTATTCTAGTACAGTTTTTATAGTGATGTAATGGCTATAACACCATGATTTTCTTCATTAATATTATGCTAGAAATTATTACCACCTATTTTTAAAAATAAAATATATATGAAATAAATAATAGTGTAATAATGTATACTTTTGATTTCTAATAATTATTATACAAATATTGTTAAAAGTACACATAAAAAAATACTTTTTAGTTATTCCGAAAGTCAAGCAAAGAGACAAAAGCAGTGCTAAAACTCTTTTTACTTTGCCACTATTCGATTATACTGGCTTCCTTTTTTTTTTAAAAAAACTAAAACATCAATATATTAAAACTAAGTGAATTTATGAATATAAAAAAAATAGCAAAACATCTGGTAAAATGCAATTAAGAAAAAGTATAATTCCTGCACTTTTATCAGGATGAAGGCTGTTCTTCTAAATAGTTAATATTTTTCTGCATTATATTGAAAGCATATACATTTTAGTCTACACTTTATTTTTTCCAAAAATGATACATGGTTCAGTATTTCATATAATAAAATGTTTTCTGAGTCCAAAACTAGAATTTTATGGGATTTAAGAAAATTAGTAAAATATTTTTCTTAACCAGTACAGTGAAAATTATTGATTTGGTAATAGGAAGAAAAAAGAGCTGTATTCTTGTATCAAAAAACTTAAAGTTTGAAAAGTTTACCCAGAATCTGAAAGGTGTAGTAGCAAGTAATGGTGATTGTAGATTCTGAAATTGATTCAGACTTAAAAGCATCAGAACAATTACAGAGGCTGCAATTACATAATGAGACTACTATTGCTTTTCCATATCAGGAAAAGTTATTGAAGTTAAAAGGATACTGGACAAAATGTGTTTAGTTATAATGAAAGTCTTAACATTTCATTATTTATTATATTATTAATAAATATATATCTAAATGTGCTCTTTTAATGTACTATTAATAAATATATATTATTTTTTAATACTATAATACATGTAAAAAAGCATCTTTATGTATAAATATGTGTGTGCATGTTCAAAAGTAATTTAGGTTTACATTATACTATTTGTAATCAACATTTATTAACAAAATATAAACTATTATTCATGATACACAATGTACACGAGAGGGATTTGGAACAAAATACAATGTATATCAGAGGTTCTCTATATGTATGAAAATGCTGAAATCACCATTATATTTTTAATATTTAAATACAGAAACCACATGTGAGATGTATGGATGAAATAAGAAAATGTTCAGGGGTGATGTGGAGAAGAGAAGCTAAGGATCGGAGAAGATGGATTGAACTTGCAGAAACCTTCATCCTGAGTGGATTGATAATGGTTGCTTTTGATGATGATGTTATCTATACTAAACTTAATGTAATTAGAAGGGACTTGAATTCAGACTTTCAAGCTTCCCACAGCTATCCACTCTATCTTATTCGCATATCATTGATGAGCTCCCCTTATGTAACAACAAAACTTTATTTATTTTGTTCTATAATTATTCAATCTTGATTGAGCAAATTCATTCATTGCATATATGATGAACTACCTGAAAACAATCAAAGTGCACTAAAAATTTAAAATTAAGTACAGAAATTTAAAAACAAATAAGTTTGAAAGATTATATATTATTTTGTAAAGTTTCATTACTGTCAGTTATGCACATGATATTAAAGAAGGTCATTGGTGAATGATATTTGCAATTATATGATGATAATTGCTTTGACCAAGTTATTTCAACCAAATTATAGATAGCATATTTATTTATCAGAGTCAATAGAACCTGCACAGGAAGTATTTTTAATGAGTGTGTTGTGTCTGAAGTTATTAATCTAATTTTGGGGAATATAGCAGTGAACCTTGTTCCAATGACTGCTCCAAAAAATTATACTTTAAGGTAGCAATCAGTTTAATTTTATTAGTCAAATTTTATCTTTTTTTTTTTTTCATGTGTCATAGTATCGGCCAAGAAGCGAACCCGCTAACCCAGGACAACTGCTTGCAAGGCAGCAATATCACATGATTTTTATTTTACCACTAAACATCACATGATCACCATTCTTTATGCTTAAACAAGCTGTTTACACAGACACTAAAGTCTCCATGTAGTAGCATTACTTACTCAGTCCAAGCCAGAGTAAACCTTCTTGCACCCACTGATTACTCAGGTTTGCATTGAGCGTCGCTACTGTATGGAGAGTTTAGCCTATGTGTGATTTTTATTTTATATAGCATATGGACTTATTTTTATGCACAGATTAACAATCAATAAAATATAAAGGGATCTTTAGAGATTCTAATCAAAAGATGAATTCCCACGTGATTTTATTAAATCTTTCAATTCTGTCAAGTAGCTATAGATTTGATAATCATTAATCATATAGACATGATTTGTGTTTATTGATATCTGCGCAGATCAATAGTTGTTAAATTCCATTTATGAAGCAGATGCGCATAATAATGGTGGATTGTCCTGAATCTGTTGATGATTTTCTAGATTAAGATAATGATGACTGCTCTATGTTCAATATTTCAGCTTAAGTATTTAATAAAATTAATCCGAAGTAACTATTAAAAAAAGAATTTTATTTTAAAAGTTAAATTTAATATTTTACTAAACATATTTTTTTATTTATACAAATATACAATACAAATAATTTGTTGGAATAATTATCCTTTTGTTCAAATATTTATGGCTATGCATACACATGGAACCCCACCATACACATGTGCGTGTGTGTAAGGTATAGTTGTCAATTAAATTCTTATATTTGAAATAATATGTTTGTTAATAATATTGTTTATTGTTATTATGAAAAAACTATGTTAAATAGTTTCTTTATTTTTTTTTTTTTTCTTTGAAAGGCAGCTACTGGTGTATTAACTTTGTTAAATTAATGAATATTTTTAATTTGATGGTATTTAGGAAGCATCTCTTTTATTTAATTAAGATTTTGTGGAAGCTGAGTTAGAAAGCTGAATGTTTTCTTTTCTATAATCAGAATAAGCATCCCACTGGTTTTCTTTTGATTGATTAGATTCTGCCACCAAACTTGGAAAAAATCCATAAAAATCTTATTTTAGCTGATTTGTGAATTTTGTGTCTCAGCATTAGATCTTATCTAAATAAAAGTAAGAAAATTTCTATTATACTGCGTTGTCTCACATATATATATATGTACATACAACAGCTTTACTAGGAATGATAAATATAAAATGATATTTATCATAATAATAGTTCATGTTTAGTCTAAAGGATGTCAGAACTGATTTACTTTTTCAACCACTTTTCATAGTAAAAAAATACATTATTTATCCTCCTCCATATATGCCATTTATAATCCATATTTTCAATTATTGTTTATTTTAAAAAAAAAAACTAGAAAAATAATTGATTCACTTTCAAAAGTTTATACATCATTATTTGCAAAAACAGCCCTACTCAACATGTTACTGTTCCCCAGAATTGCTTACTACATGCCGTTCATTAAATTTTCATCAAAATTTATCCAGAATATAAACTCTCTTTGCTCTAGATTAATGTGGAAGGGTAAAACTGTTGCTATTAGCTTAAGAAGAGTGCAGAGACCAACAAGACTTAATGGCTTGTCACTGCATTCACTTCATGTTCTTTGTCTACAGAAATCAAATAACCTCATTACAAGACTTAATGGGATTTTTCCTGATGACTCACCTTTTCTATCTATTCATCCTACAGATACTCCACCTCCAATTAATGATGGTTGGCTGACACAAGTCTTAATTGACATTTCAAAAATTCTCACACCTTTAACTCAATTAAAACCAACGAAACTTCGTTATTGGGATGCCTATCTTCTTTTTTTTTCAACAATTATCCCAGATCATAGCATTCTCACCTGTACAAACTTTGCCATTATAAAGAAATATAAAAGATGTAATCTAGAGCCAAAATATTTGGACTTTCTTCTAAAGCTAAATCTCAATGCCCTTCCAACAAGCCACTTTCTTGTGATGTATAGAGGTTTTTCATCTTTGGACCCTGTTTACTCACTCTGCCATAGGGAGGATGATACCATATTTCACATTTTCAACAATTGTTCCTCTCTTCAGGGCTGTAGAATATTGATTAATAAAATTTATACACCAAAACATCCAATTATCAACACACTCATAAAAGGTTTTGCTTATGGGGATTTTGCAATTATAAGAAGTGCAACTTTCATCACTTTCTGTCTATGGTTTGTCAGATGTTTCATAATCTTCAAGTCTGTTATACCTGATCCAACATTAATTTTTTTACAAAAATTAAAAGATATCAAAGAAAGAGATTTGAAGTTAGCTCCTCACCTAATAGCAAATTCCACATGGAATCTTATTAATATTGGACATTAAGTAATTTAATGGTTTATAAATGTATTGCCAAATTTAATGTTATTTTATAATTTTTTCTTTATTGTAAACATAGTTAAATAAACCTGTTTTTGATACTAGAATTAATAAAAATTAAAAATTCATTAATTGTCAAGCATTGGTGGTCGAGAGGTCAGCTGACAGAAGCTTTACAAGCAGTTGTCCGGATATAACGGGTTCGCTTCCCGGCTGATGCTATGACATATGAGGAAAAAAAAATCATTAATTGCACATTTAAGATTATTATAGAAACCATATTGATTTCTATTGATAACTTTAATTATTATAGATTTTTTTTCTTTTAAATACTTTCTTGATACTAAATTATTTTTTCAAAAATATATAGTTTTATGCTTTCATTTGCTGCAATTTATAATCAAAAATTCATCGTATTTATCTACTGCACTAATCTCTGTAACTATAACATTTGTTTCAAAGTATGACATGAATACCAACATTGGTAATTAACAGTGAATTGTACTATGATATTGATTTTAAATACATGCTATAGTCAAGGTTGGTGGTCGAGTGGTTTACACAGCTTCCCGGCCCATGCTTTGGCACATGAGGAAAAAATATATATGCATATATACTTATACACTATTGCATATACATATTCCTGGTGTCTAAAGCTTGGACTATTATTATGTGATTTATACATGTCTATACATATTGAAAATGTATAAGTTTAGCTCATTTTTTATCAACATTGCCATATATGTATGACTTAAGTTTATGTAAATTTTTGTAAAGGGTGTAAATAAATAATGCCAGTAGATTACATATTTATGTGATATTTAATTAATTAATATTTGCATAGATATTCACTATGAACCAAAAAAAAAAAAAAATTTATATTTATTACTTTCTAATTTTTAAATATTTTATTTACTATTTCTTTTTTTTTTGAAATGTAGATAACTGAAACCATCAAAATGAAAGTTGTTGATACAGGGAATACTTTGTTGTGTTATCTTGCCATTTTGTTGGAAAGCATGCTTTCTGTAGGGCACTTTCATGTAGATAATGCAGTGAAGATATTCTTCGTTGTTCATTATTAAGCATTTGAATTTATAGTTTACATAACTGACATCATTTTTTTTTTAAATTATTGTTTCCATTTATTTTTAGACTTATTTAAATTATTTATTTTATTCATATTAAAAAAAGTTTTCCACCATAGTCAACTGTAAGAATGATAATAAATTGAGAAACACAAACGAGCGATGTAATTTAAAATTGTGGTTTGTTATTTTCATATAATTTATGTATGTGCAATATCTGTCTAGTCACATGTAATTCAATTGATATACACTTAAATTAAATGATATTCAAACTCATGAATATGTGATTACTATAATACTAATTGATTAGTTTGTTGTTTGGGAGGTCATTTGATATTTAAATACCAAAAGTGATAAATTGATCTTTGATTCAAGAATTTTTAGCTTTTAAATCCACAATTTGATCAGTGTATTAACTAAACGGAATAAAAATAATTGTACGATGAATTACTTGAGAGATTATTATGTTCAAGCACCAAAATTGAACTATGAACTTCAATCCAATAATGTTTTGCACTATAATCTGTAACTCTACGCATTAAATCGTATTATGAGGTGAATTCAGGCAACACATTATTCAAACTAATGTAAGATTAAGTAATGTATAGTAACTTTCAAAGCAACTAGAAATTCAATTCCAAGATTATGGTTATTAAACACAAAGGATTCTATTTTTATAAATTATTTGCATTATAAAAATCAAATAGTGGTTAAAGTGTCTTTTATAATACATTTTAATGTCATAAAGATCATATATAAACTATTACATCATCTACAATGTTTAGTATTTAAAAGAAAGGATATGGATTTCTAGTGTCTTGTATTGTAGTGGAGGTGATGTATAGAGGCCTCACCCATGATAGCCATGTTTAAACTTATTAGAGGCACAAGTGATATTTGCAAATAAATTGATATAATGATATTTGTTTGAAAGTTTGTGATTATACATTGGATTATTTCCTTTAGCTGAATTTTTAAATGGTTTTTAGAAATATTTAAACTTGATCTCTCCTTTTTTATATACTGTACAGTTATTTGCATGCAATAGCATATAAGTTAGTATATAACACAATGTTTGTATGTTATTCTCTCTTTTTAAGCATTTCTGGTGTGATCTATGACAGTATTAGCATAGGAATGGAATAATCAGTAGAAAATTCATGTATGTATAAAGGTTTTCCTAATTTCCTCCTTTTTTCTTGGGAGTAAGGGGTGACGAATGCCTTTTAAATGTACAATGATAGAAAGTCATGTAGATAAAATTGGACATCCCATTAAAAATGATTGAAAGAACATATTAGCATTATTAAATAAACAATTCATCTTATTACAAATAAATATTCTTATAAAGGTTACAAAAGAAATGTATAGTTTTGTAAATTATTACTATTACTAGTTAGTAATGAAATAATCATTGTGAGTTGTTAATCTTGAAAATTGATAAAATCATTTAAATAGTGAAACTACTTGTTATTATATTTTACTTTTAATGAAAATGAAAAATAAAATATAGAGAACTTATTTTAAATAATATCTATGAATGGAGAAATAATTTATGTATCATCATCATTCTATACCATTGTTGTATGCTCAATCTTAAATATTGATTGAACGACTTAAGAGGTGAAATGCATAGTTATGTGTATGTTTGCGTTAGAAAAGAATATCGATTATAATTTAGCCCTACCAATATTTGAAGACTGAATATATTTATGGTTGATATTCTGAGAAGAAAAAACAATTTTCTTTAAAATAGCAGGTCATGCATTATGTTCGATTAGAAGATGACAAAAATATTTGCAAAGAGGGAAAAGCAAAAAGAAGAAAATTTAAGGAAGCTGTCCATATGATGATGACAACTCCTTAAATCATCTAGTAATCCACAATATTTGGAATCACTTAATGACCTTCTCCTTAAGAAAAAATACAGAAATTGGAATTGGTTAGAGCATTATCTTAAATTCAGTACTGAATTGAAAGGTCACTGTTTTGATTTTCATGTTACTAATGATGCTGGTCAAAGTTGCTATACCTGAGGAAGGGAGGAAATTAATACCATTTGATATGTTGTCATCTATAATAATGTGTGTATTATTATTAGCAGGTGAATGTATTTGGAAAAGTATAAAGTTTATACTAGATGCATCATATAATTACCAATAATACAGTAATCATTAGCTAAGGAGCAAGAACAATGGAAGATATGTTTGATGACTTGAGCCATTTGATGAGGCATAGTTCATATGAAAATGAGTCATGAATCTTTTACATTTATATTCATTAAGTTTGGAGAAGTAATGTAAATGTGTGCTATGTTATTGAAAGTTACATAGAACTTGTTGTTTGAATGAAAAAGGGGTGAGATGTGAATTAAGAAGTAGTTTTGTGTTAATAAATATTAAATAGATGCAATGAATCTTTAATACAACATTAAAGTATATATCGTGATCAAATTACTATAATAATTGCTAATCTTAAAACTGAATATTAATGATTAATAGGAAAGTCATTAAAAACAGCAATTATATATGAAGGCATTCCAAAAAACTGATGTTTGTGAATTGAATTATATCATTAAGTGTCTGCTTAGAATTGTGGGTATTACTGTAAGTATTCTCATTAGACAATGTTTTTTTATTCTAAGTTCTTAAATATAAATATTGTTCATACAAATTTGGAAAGGCACATTGTATTCTAATTTGATTCTTCAGCTCCGCTAAATTTCTGTAAGCTTGTAAAAGTGTATTATATGAATTTTAATCATCGTTAGTTACTTTCCAAAACACTTAAGTCTCTGCACAAAATCAGACCACTGTCTTCGAATGATTCTGTTTTTTGCTCTATTTGTTAAGTTATTCCTATCTACTTCCAATCATTTTTTTTCTATTTTTGCCAATGTTATTTACGTAGTTTCATTAATTATATCTGGCATAATTTATTTTCTTCTCTATGCATATCTAATCTAATTTGATTTACCTTGTTTTGTACTTAGCATGTTTATGTATTTAGCACTTTATCTGGAAATTAAAATCAGAGCTTTGGAATTTCTTGTAGGTGGGGAGACAATTATCAAACAATCATGGAATTTTTTCAATAGAGCCTGCAAATACAACAGCTTATAATTTCCAGCAAATTATACATATATCATGGAGAACTCTTGATTTTGGCATAAGTAAAATGTTCCAAGATACTTTATAGGAAATATCTTGTACAAACATCTGCATGTTTAATGGATTCTAACAAAGGTACCCAAAAGAAAGAGTGTTAGAGGTAATGTACTATGTTATAGCAGTTTAGAACCCAGAAGGCTATCAAAAATTGTTTTTATAAAGTTGCATCATATAGAAATAGGCTTCAGACTGTAAGGATATATTTACCATTAAGAATCTGTTTCAGGTAAGATTGGGAAATGTTTAGTGGCATAAACAAATATGAATTGATGGATTATGTCTCTGCGGACATACATGTAGAAGTTACCCAGCATCTGTAATTGTGAAGAGATAAAAGATGTTGAACCTGAAATTGCGCTGATTTTTACTAAGCCGTGCAAAACGATGAATTTCAAAGTTTTCTTTTATATACAATTCCATTTCCACTTTAATTTGTTTTTAATAAATATTTTTTTCCCTGCCTTTTAAATATTCCTAAATTGTTACCTTATCAATTTACCTTTTCTATTTTTCTCTAAATTAACATTTCTAAACCATCAAGTGTTAGTGTGTGTGTGTGCTCTGTTTTTATACATAGACCTACTCACATAAATGCTAATAACTGAACTCTGTCATTTTATTCATCTCCTTGCAGGATCCTAGAATTTCTGAAGATTATTCTTAGATAAAAAAAAATATTCTAAAGAATTGTGAAGACCATTTGTTAAAAGTGTTCACTTATTTCTATTAAGACCACAAAACAAGGTAAGATTGTTATGTTTTTATTAGTTTTAAAACATCAAAATGAATTTATTAAATGACAGTTGTATTGATAAATAGATAAATAAAAAATAGTCAAAGGTCTTTTTTTCCGTTTACATAATTGTTCATATTGAATGTGAATATTTGCTTGGAATGGTTTCTCAGTGTAAACAGAAGCAAATCAATTTCTTTTGTGAATTTAAATTTAAGTTATGTAATGTAGAAATATTACTTATCTAATTAATTATATATCTTATTACAATGGTAACTCTCATTATGTCATTTTATTTTTCAATATAGTACTTGGAGTTTTTTATTACTAATATAGTTATATAGGTTTAGAACAATGTCAGTGACCTTTGTGGTGTAACAAAGTGCAGGAAGATTTTAATGGGGAGCATTGTGGGCTTCATGTTTTCTGTCTGACATATACTTTTGCTTGAGAGTGATTATTTAGCCATTCTTAATTCTATGTATTATCAATGGTGATTATTTATTGCCTTTTTCCAAAAACATGATCAGACCGTTTTCATTGACTGCAATCATCTTTCGCAAATAGCTGATTTTTGTTCTCAGGTTTGTAATCATTGATATTCTAACTCACTAAGTTTGTTTCAACAGATGATGTCTGACTGGCCAGATCTGGAAGACATCTGCCAAGAGATATATTAATTGTTTGTGTTTATTTGGGATGCTGATTGAGGAAATTTCTGTGAGTAAATGATTTTTGATTGGCCAGTTCATGAGCAAAAAGAACAGAAGATAATTTGCAGAAGTTATGAGATAAGCAAGAGTAATTTTCATCCTGGTTTAGCTGCTATCTAAAATAATCTTTAGCCTCAGCATGGCCTTCGAGCATTCCATCATCAGATTTTCAATTGGATGGATGGTTGAAGAGTTGGATTGTGGAGTAGATTGAAGCCTGCCCATTAAAGTATGAGATTTGGCTATCTTAATATATATCTGAGCACTTAATAGCATATATGTGTAGAGAGGTAATCTGGACCAACTAATGATTGCTGGTTTAGCATGAAATACATATATTGGTGATTATTTATCTTTTTAACATATATGTGTTGAAGTGTATCAGTGTTATGAGATAGTGTGGAGAGTAGTGGGTAATGTGAAAGTCTGTGCTCATATACCCTATATATAAAATTTGAAGGGATATTTTAATGTTCTGAATTTTACAATACCTATGTCAAGTAGTACACATGTAAGTGGAACTGGAAGATATTTAAATATTATGGAAATATGTTTTCAGCTAAAGCCATGTAAATATGTTTTTAATTGAAGCTAAATATTTAAATCAAAACGATTATTTATTTATTATGTATGATCACATGATATTTTGAGCTAAAATTATCCCATGTTTGTATTGCATGAATATTTATTTATTGTATAATTGTAAGAGTTGTACTTATGTAACAATAAAAATATATTAATCTTTTTATAAAATAATAATTTTCGAACAGATGTTGTAAAATTTCAAATATTTAAAATATAACTATAAACTTAAAAAAATAAATACCGCCTACAACTATACTAGTAATGATAAATAAAATAGAAAATCATATAACATTACAATACTAACCCAAAAAAAATAAAATTTTACTAAAATTTTTCCATGATCATGGTTTCATCTATTAACAAATAGATTTTTTTCAAGTGAAATTCAACAAGATACAAACAGCATATATATACAAAACAAAATATTTTCCCCATCATTCACTTCAAAAATTGATGATAAATTTTCTTGAATCTGATGACAGCAGACATTCTTTGATGTTAAAGAAAGTTTGTTTTTAAAGTGAATGATGGGAAGATTAATTTATTTTGTATATATATGTTGTTTATATCTTGTTGAATTTCATTTAAAAAGATCTAATTGTTAATAAATGAAACCATATTCTTGGAAGAATTTTAGTAAAATTTTGTTTTGTTGACTAATATTATAACGTTGTATGATATTCTATTTTAACTATAAACTTGTAAAGAGTAGAATATTTTTAGCAGTTAGCTAAAAAAAAGTGATACTATTTCTTACACACTACAGAATATGAGCTTAGGTTATAAAATTACAATAAAAAAATTAGATTTGTGGTACATTGATAAACAGAATCAAGCTGCACTATAAATGATGATTGAATAAATAATTTTGCTTACTAATTTCATATCGTAATCCACCATTGATCCCATTATTTCAACAATAACGTCAAGCGTTGTTAGTCGAGAGGTCAGCGCAACTGCCTTGCAAACGAGCAGTTGGTTGCAGACGGTTGTTGCGGTTCGCCTTCCGGCCGATGCTATGACATATGGAAAAAAAAAGTCTTTAATTTACTTTTAACGATTAAATATATCTACTTTTATATATTTTAATTTTTACACTGCATGCACTTTGAACTCTTTTAACACTTATACTTTATATTGAATTTACCAACTAGACTTTATCAAAGAACAATCTTTTCCCCAGGAAAAATGTAATGCCCAGGCATTAATTATATCTAAAATATCCTCAGGTGCTTTCTTCTAAGTATTTAAACAAATTCATAATACAAATTATAAGAGTTATTATTTCAAATAACACATGTAGTTTAGATGGGTCACTTGAAATTTGCTCAGACATGTTATATAGTTACTACCTGGTCCACTTGAAGTGATGATTCAGTTGAAATGTGTTGTGTTGTTGCCCCCCCCCCCCCCACAATATCTTGGTAATGTAGTTAGTAAATTTGGATTAATCATATAACTTATTAAAAATCTGTAAATGTATAATTATTTTAGTGAAAAATTTTATGCCATAGTAGTTGAGATGTTAACCTGTGACTTGGGATTCAAATTCAGCCAAGTGAACCTTAGACTTTTTTCATATCATACTTTTTTTTGCAGGTGATTTGTCCACTGCCTACCAAAATATTTATATGTTATTGATTGATCAATGATTACATGGCTATTATTAATTAGAATGTAGAATTCGAAATCAATTGCATTTAGTCAGATAAATGTCAATAAGTAATCCTAGAATTAATCTGGCTTGATCATATAAATGTTGCTATGCAATCCCAGATTAATCTGGATTGATCAGATGAGTGTGACAGTATTGACTGCAAATATGAGTTAATCTTTATCACTATTGGGTGTCATGTTCCTATGGATACTGAGCCCATAATTTGCATTTACTTTTTGATCTTTAGTATTTAAGACATATTTTCACTTTTTATGTAAATTTATATAAACCTTTGAATGTCTTTCAAATATTCGTTTAAAATAAAATTGTTCTTATTTTTGAATATGCGATTATATTATCAAAATATACTTTTTTTTTTAAGAGTTGCAATGTTTTCCACAATTTAATGGTTTGTGAAAATATTTTAGGATGTTTGATTCTATTTGTACTTTACATTAAATATGTTTATAAGATATATTCAATCTTTGTCCAATTTGAATTTAACTTATGTAATTTTAAAAATGGGTTAAAAAGAAAATTTTCTTTAGGAAAGGTGTATTGTTCTTCATACATGTAATAAGCTAAACACGCCTACCTGCACTTAAGCTGTTCTATCTTTTAAACAGAAGTACACACTATAAAAAGAGGGACAAAACATCTATTACATAAATTTAAATTTATTACACAATTTTACTTTTTATTTAAATCAAAACACAATGAAAGCGTCAAGCATTGGTTGGTCGAGAGGTCAGCGACAGCTGATTACAAGCAGTTGTTCCGGGTTAGCAGGTTCACTTTCTGGCTGATGCTATGACACATGAGGAAAAAAAAAACACAATGAAAGCAGTTTTATAGAACACTTAAACTCTGATTATATTTAAGAGCAGTCATAATAAAAATATGTCTACTTCTATAACAATTTTTAGTTTTTTTTTATTATGTAGTTCTATGATAAGTATTTATTCACTTCCAACAAAAAGATTAATTTATTTAGACTTTAAATAATAAATAGATGAGCAATGCTTTCAATTCTAGAAGGTCATATTCATAGCTGAGTTTAAGCGCTATGAATATGACCTTCTAGGTCGAAAGCATTGCTCATCTGTTTATATTTAATGTCTAAATACATCAATATTTTCTTTGGATGCAAATAAATGCTTTTCATATAAAAATGAGCATGTAATAATTTTATATTTTAAATAAAATTAAAACAAAAACAAAACATTCTAGAATACATATGAAATAGATACACCAGGCCTTTGATCTAGATTCTTGTAAAGTTATCTGTTTATTAACAACAGTAGTAAATCCACCATACAATAGTGCCATGAAGTGGAAGCTTTAGTAATCTGTGGATGTAAAATGGTTTGTGCATAAAAAATCCCTATCTAGTGTCTATTCATCCAATATTCCCAGACTAGTTTCTAACTTGTGGCTTGAGAAGCCTTGTATCTGAGAATACGGCACCTGGATCTTAGGAACCAAAGCTCCTCACTGATGAAAGCCACAAGCTAGAAACAAGTTTGGCAATATTGGATGAGTAGGGACTAGATATGGATTTTATGCACAAACCTTCCCATATCCATTAATTACTCTGGCTAGATGGTTAATTTTGGGATTTTCTTTTTATACAAGAGGGATTGCTTGACTTTTAACATGCTACTAGATATGCTTTCAAAATATAGTAATTTTTATACTATTACTCTCACACCAAAAAATTTGACTAAAAGAGTTTCATTTTTGAAAGACCATGATTAGGAATATTTCTAAGGAAGATATGTTAATTGCTAATTTTATGTAAGTCATTCATAGGCCATGCAAAGCATGAAGTTCATCATAAAACTTTGTTTTTAAAAAATCAGATTGTGTTAAAAGAATGTTTGTGTTTGATGTATGATTTTTATTATATGTTTAATTCTATTGGGTGTGACAGAATATTCTTCTTTATTTCATTTCCAAAGAAAATATGGATAGAAGAAGAGCCAATTTTCCCTGTGGAAATGTAAATACGACTTCAGTCCAAGATTTTAAAGTACAATAGAATCGATATATTTTTTTATCTCAAATTCTCTGCTTTATTTAACCATAGTTTAAGAAATGCATTAAGTATATATATACAACAAAATGTAATTTTTTTAAATTTACATTTCAACTGCTAGTACTGTTCCAAAATGGCACAAGAAAATGGTTGCTCCTATTTTTATTTTATAAGCCAGCATGTGCTTGTATTCTGTGCATTTCATCATCAAGAAAAAAGAACAAGTATGTTCAATTTTTTGATGCCTTAATGTGTATATGTAATTTTTAAATACTTGTGTCATAGGTATGTGTATACATTAAAAATGTCTGAATTATATATATATTAAAAACATTTTTTTTTTACTAAAACTTTATTATTTACTGAATCAAAAATTAAAAAAATAAAATTAAATAAAGAAATTAATATAAGGAAAAGTAAAGCATTTCAATCATTTATCATGATCCTTTTCAAGGGTGTAAATGAATATAAAAATATTAATACAAATGTATTGTGAATTGTTTTTATTTTTTTAAATTTTTACTTTCAAAATATATAGTACATTTTTAATAATGTTTTTGTATTTATTTATTCTCTTTAAAAAAAAAAAAAATTAAAATAATGAATTTTTTTAATTTTTATACTGTTAGGTTTTTTGTTTTATTTAGTAAGTAACAAAAAACGAAAAAAGGATTTTGCAAAAAAAAAAAAAAAAAAAAAAATAGTGATTGAAGCATTATGTTATCTGAATTGAAAAAAGTTTTAATAAATAAAGTTATGATAATGAAGATTTTTGAATGTAGATTTTACTCATCATGTAAGTGTAAAAAAAATTAATCTATACTACTTTTTTTGTTGATTATTTTTGTTGATATTTTAATGTGTATATATATTTATATAATATGTTAAATGTATATACATCCTACTTTTGAATGCAATCATCCTGACAGTTTTACTTTAACTCTTGATTTGGGGCAGTTGGCTTTCATTACCTACTGTTCTATGTAAAATGCTTTCTAATTAAGTAATTATAAATGGATAAATCCACACATTAAATATTCCCATCTAAAAATATTGCATTACAATACTTATACTGTCTAAACAATTAAAAAGATCTTTATGTTAAG
The DNA here is from genome assembly GCA_028023455.1 of Epiperipatus broadwayi. Lineage (NCBI taxonomy): Eukaryota > Metazoa > Onychophora > Udeonychophora > Euonychophora > Peripatidae > Epiperipatus > Epiperipatus broadwayi. The sequence goes on along the minus strand of JAQFVV010000085.1, from coordinate 1,673,996 downwards.
TGTATTTTTTTAATTTTTGTTGATATAACTTTTAAATAATATATTAGCGATATAGAACTATGTTATATGTTATCAACATATCTTTACTAGATATATATGTTTAAAGCATATTTAATGTAAAAATTGATATCCAAAGATTTTACACATCTAAGGTGATGGATTTAGAATCAGATAATGAATATGGGATCTTCTTACAATCACATGCATAGTATTTTTAATATAATAATATTGTCCATTTAAAAATATATTTGTACAATGAAATTATGCATCAAGCAATATTATGATTATTGCTTTTTAGTTTATATGCATGTCACTTCTGAAGTATAGTCCCTAAACATTCTTTAAAAAATGATTTTGAAATAAAATATTGTTATATAATAGCAATCTTAATATCACACTATGTTTTCTGTTTACATTCAGCATTTTATTAAAAGTATTCACTTTAATTACTCTTCTGAAAAGTGAAAGGTGCAGCAATGCATGTAGAACTAAGATTACTAAAATATTTAGTTACTGGCTTCTTTTCAGATCTATAAAGTCACTCAAATAATCTTCTTTAAGTTCCAAACTTTAGAGTTTTTGAATTTCAGGATATTAACTTAATAATTTAAAAGAGTTAATGGTGATCATTAATAATGTAAGAACTATTCTGCTCTTGATTGAAGATGGCTATTAGCCAGAAACTAGTTCACAATGTGAACATACCATCTAGTGTTTGTTAGTCATTCATATTTTTAGCAGAAGGTTCTGAAGGAATTTGTGAAATATAGCTTCAAAAAACAGAATATAATCAACTTTCATAGGATCATTTTCAAGAGAACCATAATAGATGACAAACTACCTCTGATAATGAAGTATTGATTGCATAATGGCAGTGTTTCTAAGATACATAATTCATGTTCTTCAGCAGTTCATTAACATACCCATAATCTATTAAATAGTCACTGTAGGACAAAGCCTTTTTTAGTAATCCTTCCAAGAGAAACAATGGTGAAGAAGACATTACTCAACAGGTAATCACTGGTGGAGTAGTACAGATTAAGATCTTTTTTGCACCCTAGCTAAAATAGCAAAATAATCATTTACCAGTTTTTGGATGGTTAGCGTGGGATAACCTTGGAAAAGAAAACTTTCACCCAAGTAGGAACATGACAGATTAGTATACTAACTACTATGACTTAAATAAATGCATTTTAATATATATTACTAATAATTCCGGAATTATATCAATGTATTATATAATAATGTAAACCACTCTTCACTATTACCAGTATTAATGTTTTCAGCAATTCCATTTAAATTTTTTATAGCTAAATCAGAAATTGTTGTTATAAGATTTAATGTTTTTCTGAAAATATATTGTAAACTTCGTTATTATAGATGATTAATAGATTAACAGTAGCACTAATTAATACGGACTTCATATACAAAGAAAATATCAAAAACATAAAGTGTCATGCATTGGTGGTCTAGAGGTCAGTGCGACTGTTTTGCATTTGCAGGCAGTTGCCCGGGTTGCGGGTTCGCGTCCGGCCGATGCTATGACACTTAAAAAAAAAAAGAATATATTTAATGTTTTTTATATATATTTTCTCCACGAATTAAGTATTAGTAGTATCATCTTTAATTTATTACATTTCATGATGAAAGTTATTTTAATTTTCTTATGTGTAGGTACATACATAAGTATATAGAAGCTTGCATTATTGTCAGAGATTTTCAGTCAAGTAAAGCCTATTCCAAAATTGGAAATTTTAAGATTAATCGAAAATTTTAATTAAATGAGCTATGATTTTATTATTCATGTTGTAACCATTCAAATATTGACCCGTAAATGAGTAAATTATGTTAAAAGTTTAGCAAGCAAAGTTAAACTACTGCTGGTAATGAGCAAATATTATTGCTTGGCATAGTATTTGATTATGTAGTTAGTTTGTTCTTTGGGCAGAAAATTTAATATACTGTATATATAGATACGTAAAATTATATGTCTAGTTGCTTCTACTTACATACAAATGCATTTTTAGTTGGTTTTAACTAAGAAGTAAATGCCCTGTGTGATATAGTACAGCGGCAGTGTCCGTTTCTGGAATAAGGTCCTCGAATAAATTCCAATTCTGACATTTTCTGCGTCCAAATTTCATATGAACTCTGGAGAAATAGACCATTCGATTATTTATTTTTAAAGGGCTATATAAGAATGACCAAGTATAAAAAATATCACAAATTAGCAATTAAGTAACCTGAAAATAGTGTTTTTGTTCACTGTTATTATATGGATAAATGTCAAATAAATTTTTCATTGCAATGGTTTTTTAAAGAGATGTATATGTATGTTGACAATATTAATTTTTATTCGTTTGCTTTATATATGTATGTCGCTTATCCAGGCCCTTACGTGGGTTTGGGTCGCCCGGGTGCAAAATTGTATTGGCTGTATACGTATGTATAATAAAAGCGCAGACGAAACGGCTCCAAATGCAATAAAGTTGTCTGTCTCGAAAACAGCATAGACGCATAATCATAGACCTAGTCTAACTGATAAAAATAATACAAATACATAAATAACATCTATATTAGAATAATCAGTTAACATGAGTAAAATCAAGTATCGAAGCATCCGGATTTTTTTTTTTTTTAATTATTTTTTTGATTATCTATTGATTTAAATTTTTATTAAGGCGAGTCATCTGTACCGCTCCCGTCCGGTAGCATTGTACCCTTGCATCCCGGGACGGCTTTTATCAAACTGAATCACTGTCAAATGTACTGTTTGAAAAAATAATATATATATTTAAAGAAAGCTAAAATGGGGGAGCGTGAAAGATCAAGAACAATATACAGTATTCCATATCATTCGTAATTTAATACTTATCGTTTTATCTTTTTTGCTAATATTAACTTTTATATAATAATGCTTTTTAGTTCTTCATGTTAATTACTTTCTGTTTTTTTTTTTTTATAAGTTAAAGCAGAAATTGTTATATGCTTTAATGTTTCTTCTGAAAATATATTGTTGAGAAAAGAATATAAACTTTGTTATTAAACTTGTGAAATGACAGCTGTGTTTATTCTCTGGTAAAAGTTGCATCTCAGACTTTATCGTTCAAAGTTTTTAGTTTGAATTCAAGCATTCTATGTGAATTGGAAATAGCAATTGTTCATGGTTAACAAGCCTCATTTGTCTTGATGTCATTTGGTAAAAATTTCATCCATCATTACAAGTTTTTTATTGATTGGTGAAGAATGGAGGCAGGTGGTTTTAAAACAATCTGGAAACACGAAAATAAGTAGGCCTGCGAGAATATTTTATATGTGTTAACTAGTGTTCATCCAACGTGGAAGTGGCTTATGTAATATATATATGTATACACGCACGTATATTTTTTTGTGCGCGTACTTATATTTTTACTTGTATAAATGGATTCCCACTCACGTACACATACCTACTCACCCATATATAAGTGCAAGCATATATACCTATGCTTTCATATATCCATATATAAGTACAAACATGTTTATCTATATACTCATATATATATAGCAGTCTGTGATAAATGAGTATGACCATTTCAACCAAGGGAAAATGCTCTAGAAATGTATTTTGCCGTGACGACATAAAGCAATTTGTGAACTACAAATACGTCCACATATATAAATGCTGTTTGTTGATATTTTGCGATATGATTTTTTAATTTCTTCAGCAGTAAACATCTTTTTCTGTCTAATTGTAGTTCTCATATTTTCTATTCTCTGCCACAACTTTACGATGGAAACAATTAATTTGCTCTTTTTTAGTATGTCTTTGAGATAATCCTTATAATGCAGATAATCTTCCTCCACCACGAAAAACATGCTTCACACCCACATATACCATAAAATATGTATTTAGGAAATCTAGCATGATTTATTCATTTTATATATCCAATCCAATAAGAGAGTGATTTTATAACATAACATTTAGCAAGTTGAAGAACACATTAATTGGTTTTACAGCATACTTAAATTAAAATTTTCTAATGCCTTTGTATAGGATAACTATATCGTACTTCCAAACAGTAAATTAGATAAAACAATAGCTCTATGTGCAGCTAACTTAGTTGCAGTAATCATTTCCTTATAATCAACTGCCCTATCTTTTAACTTGTTAAAAGCAGTCAGAGCATATTAGAGTCAGTGAAGAGCTTCAACATTTAATCCACCTTTCTATTTATAAAACTATTGTGTTTTTTAAATTTACTTACATTCTGAAATTGATAATCACTGCTGAGAATTTTTCTTCCACCACTGGCTGATGAAAGAATTTGAGATTTTGAACATTAATTGTTAAAACAAAATCTTTAAATGTTGCAGTCACAGTCAAAACATTAAATACATTGTATGCAATGATAATGAATTTTACTAGTGAAGCATCAGACTGTAATTCTATTTAGAAGATAATAATTCCTCCTCATTAGTGTGTGCTATAATATTAAATCAGCGATGTTAAATAAGTATTAATTAATGAAAGAAACAGATGTAAAGTGAATGTTTTAATATATTCACACTCTCACTTCCAAGACACTTAAGATTGGCCTATATAAATGCATTTAGGTTTGAAAATAAGACAGCCATTCTTACTTTCTCAAAGTCTTTATCTTTTTGCTGGAATGAGAGTATCCTCATATTTAACATCGCTGATTTCATATTATAATATGGCACTAGTGAGGAGAGATTATTAACTTATGAATAAAATAAAATGGTGAAAAGGGAAAGTAGAGCAATAAATAGAGATCTGAAGAAGACTGCCAGGAACAGTTGAAACTGTTATTATATTAATAAAAATTATTTGTTTAAAGGTATAAGAAGACTGTGATTATTTAATAAGATATATACTTCTGAATGAAATTAAAACCATATATTCTGTAAATTATCTTTTGAATCAGGAAAAAAAAACATCACAATCTTCAGCATACAGTAAATTCAGATTTCAGGAAGATGAAGTTCTTTATTTTTTGAAATTAAAAATTCTATTATTATAAGCCTCCTATAAAAAGTTTCAAAGACAACAGTTATAAAAATTGAAACCATGTTGGATCAAGTACACATTCTTATTTTACACATAGTTTTTTTATCAAATCCCTAAGATTTCTCATTTATAGTAATAATACTGCCTTTCATTCCATTATATTGAAGCTATATAATATGAAATTTTTTTGATACCAATGAATTCCAAATAATGCTGTAAACTTGTTCAGTTAACCAAATCAAATCATTTGACCAAATCACTAAAAGCAGTATATAAATTGCTCTTTTATTTCTGATATTTTTCTTGCATTTGACTGGCAACAAAAGTCATATCCATAATGTTTTTTGATTCTCTAAATTACATCGAGTCTCTGGTAACCATTCATTAATTATTGGAAGCAACCTATTCAACAAAATTCTGGAAGTATTTTTGCTGGAGTGAATAATAAATGATATTTTACAATAATCACTGAAATCTTGTCTATTCCCTATATTTTAAAAAAATTCAAACAGAATTCTTAAAATCAGGGGGCATAACTTGTGTAGCTTAAAAAAAAAATCCAATATGCTTGAAGTTAATATATCATCAACATATTTTTAAACTTCTCCAGATATTTCATTAGGATCTACAATCTTTCCAGTTTTAAGGTGACAAAGAACTGTTTTAGCTTTATTAAACTGGACATCTTTGTCCAAGTCTAAATGAGTAAATGAAATGAATATACCATTAAATGTTATCTTAATTCTTGTATCATTATTCAAAAGATGATCAAAATACTCCTTCCATCTGTTCAAAATATCATTATTACTGTATAGTAGAATGCCATTGATGGATTTTTATTGAGATATTTTTCCAAGTCCATATGTTGCTTTCAGTATATCAAAAAAAAAAAAAAGACTTAGATTGACCATGATTAACAAATGTCTGTATTTTTTTTGCACTATTAATCCACCAATCATTTTTAAGCCTTCTTATTTGTCCTTGAATTTTGCCTTTAATTTTCTATATTTATTATGAAATTTCACAATTAATTTATCATTTTGCAAAGTAGAAAATACTGTGGGTAATAATAAGATCATTGTTAGAAAACCAGTTATGATTCTTCTTTTTAGTTAATCCAAAAATAGATTAACTTGTATCCATAATATATTAAACAGATAACACTCTTCATATGGTATGTGCTAGCATAAGAGATGGTGATCATGTGATGTTTATTGGTTTATCCATAATATATACCGTAATAAAATTCTGTCCTTTAGTAATATGACAATCCTGGAGATCCAAATTAGGAATTTTAATGTTTAATAGCTCTTGAAATTTAGTGCATGCAATAGATGTCTCTAAACAAGTATTAATGTTCATGTGAATGTAATTGGAATAAGATTAATGCCTCTTATCATTTTAATCTTGCAGTGTGCTAATGTATGATCGGTCCAGTAGTCTGCACTTGCAAGCATTCACATAATATGAACTTGTCTTGTATTCTGATTCTTAACTATAATTTAATCTACCATATGCCATTGTTTTGAATGTTGACACATTCATGTTTTGTTATAGCAGTTTTTCTGCTTAAACAAAATCTTTGTGATAGTCAATCCATATGTTGTACATAAATTTAATTTTAACAGACCATTTAAATTTGTGCCACCAATATGGGTCTACTTTTTATTTCAACATGTACATGAGTCTCCAAGAAGAAAATTTTGATTTTTTAAGATATTACAGTATCAATCTTATCCAACAAAGAATAAAAGATATCTCTGAATTCTCTTAATCTAAGAATATAGTCATTAATAAAATTAGCACTATCAGTATTGTGTAAGCAAATTTTAACACTATTAGCCTTAATGATACAAGCAAGTCCAAGAATAAAAGATATTTGCTTAGATTTTATAGCAAATCCAATACCATAGATTCTCTTTTCAGTAATTGATCTGATCTTCCAAAAGAACTTATAGCTTTCCACTTCTTCTGTTAAATTTCCTTCTTCAAGAAGATGAGTTTCAGTAAGACATTTCTTTAGCCACATTCAGGTTTTCGATTCTGGTCTTGATAGTTTTTATCAAATAAAGTTCACACATTTAATGTACTTATATTTAAGAGAAAAAAACAACAGATTTATAATACTTATTTTTAATACTACCACTACTTTCTGCTTTATCACTATTATTGCTGTTGTTATTATTATTTCTATTGCTATAATGAGTAATAATGACAACTTAGCCAGACTTGTATACACATGGAATATGCATCACAGCAAATGTCTTCTTTAGATAAAGAATTTACTGGAAAGAAATGTGTGGATTTCTATAACTCTTTTCGAAAATATGAGCTGTAAATTAGCAGTTAGAATATAATGCAACTAATTATCTAGTGATTAAATAAATAAATGAATCTCACAGCATATTGTATCCAGTTTTTTTTTATATTTCAACTTTTATTATTAAAACAAAAATAAAATAAAACAAGACAAAGTAAAAATAAATTGGCATCATCATCAGTGACTCATAAAACAAGTACTGTGATTCCACTTTTAAGAAAGAAAAAAATATTAGAGATGTTTGAAATGATTATACAAATCAATTTATGACCACAAACACATTTACATATAGAATATGCTGATCTATTATTCTGAATATTTGGTATTTTGCATTGATGTCTTTTGACTTTTTCTGAAACAAACTTTTCTTTCTGAGAAGCTTCAAATCTTATTTATTTATAGCTCTGCATTGTCATTTATTCTCAGCCTCCCTTCCTAATAAAAGCAATCTTTATTGCATTTCTTTAAATTATCTTTGAAATAATGTACATGGGGTCTACTGTTCCCACAAAAATCATGTTAAAGATGACAGCAAAATTCTTTTTAGAAAGTTTAGAAAGTTGTTAATTTGTTTCATATGTCCAAGATATGATTTGATAATAGTAGGCTTTGTAATAGCATATCTAGCAAGCTGAAAAACATATTGACCAGTCTTATGATCTTGCTCTTATATTTTTAGAATTTTATGGATCATCCTTAAATGAATTTTTTTTAAAGCCTATATATTACATCAATAGGGAGCCCCAATCTCACTTCAATACAATAAACTTAGTAAAATAACAATCTCTATACACAACTAATAACTGTTGCAGTTGTCATTTTACTGTGATGAAATTCTATGTCTTTTCAACTTGTTAAAAGTAGCAGCATCACTCTGGAGTTTATGCTGTACCTCAACATCGAAGTCCATTTCTCTATTTTAAAAGATATTGAAAAATTTAAATTATCTCACATTCTCAAGTTGAAAAACATCCAAACTTAAAATTGCTGAAAAATTTTTTTCCCCATCACTGGCTGATAAAAAGCTTAAGTTTTTTTGAACATCAATTACTACACCAAAGTTTTTATATGTTATATTCAAGGCAATAAATACATCTGCAGATTGTTAAAATGCCACTTGAGTTTTTTAAAATCAAATTAATATATCAATTTGCAGTCATTGTCTTGTTTTTTTACTGCTTCACTTTTCAAACAACCTTAACAAGTCTCTTTTATTAGATCATCATTTGACTTTTTCCTTTACTAGTTATTGTATTTCTTTTCATACATATATTTTCAGTCTATCCTTTATAATTCTCCTGACTGTAAGTATAGTTCCAGCACAATTTTTCAGCTGTTTCATAATTTTCTTAATATGTAATATTTTTTCAATTATTTTCTACAATATTACTAAGTCCATATAATTCACAATTAATATTTGCTATTCTTTTACTGATTCATACATCAAAAGCATTCTTCTTTCTCCTCTCTTTTTCTAATTATACTTGTTTAGCATGAAATACGTATATTGGTAAATTATTTATATTTTTGACATATATGTGTTCAAGTGTATCAGTGTTATGAGATAGAGTGGAGAGTGGTGGGTCATGCGAAAGTCTGTGCTCATATACCCTATATATTACATATATTGATACAGGTATATAATAAGCCTGTATTTCAATTATTACATTCATTTTTAGTATTAAAATATTGCTAATTATCACTATTGTTTATGGAATGACTTTCATCTATTCAAAGCTAAATTTCACTAAAACAAGTCTTTTTATAATTCTGATTTTATTGAGTCACAGGTCATTGGAACATTATACTTTTACAGTTTAGATTTTGCAGTTTTATCCCAAGTTCCTTATCACTATTTTTATTTTCAAGTAACTTAAAAACATTAACTTATCTTGTGTTGCACCTCCATCTACAATCATTACTTTGCATTTTCATTTTAAACTTTTATTTATTTTGTTCAATGTCTTATTAATCTCATTTTTAATATTTGCAAACAATCCCATATCATGAGCTGTATTCAATATAATGAACATCTCTTCTAAAGATAATTGTGCTATTTATAATCTAACTATTGTTAACCAATCAGTTGTAATCGGCATATCTAATATAGGCATTACAAAATCAATATCAAGTTTTATTGGCATAATCTTCCATTATCTTTAAAATATTGCTAATCATGTCACAGAAAGATTACGATCATAGAAAGAAATCAGACTATTATAGACTGGATAATGCTAATAAATAACATCTAAACTTAAACCACATTTTGGGTAGTCAAGGTCCTTTAGGCTAGTTGCAACCCATTGGTAAGTCACTAGCTTACTTGATTACATCCTCAATAATCACACAATATCTCTTTGTCTTAATATATTTGCATTTTTAGTCTAAGTTCTGGGTCTATTATTGGCAATAAAGTCTTATCGCTTATATTCGAAATTATGCTATCACATATACAGTCTAAAAGAATTGACCCAACCAAAAGAGTTTATGAAATTACTTATATACTGACTGATGGAAATAAAGTAATTCAAAGTCATCATGTTCAATCAATCTTTTATTACCATGTTTAATAACTGAAATACAGGCTTATGATATACCTATATCAATATATGTAATATATGATATATGAGCACAGACTTTCATATCACTCTAGTTCATATCACTGATAATCTTAGCATATATCTGAGCATTTATTGCATATATGTCTGGATATGATAATCTGGACCAACTGATGATTGCTGGTTTAGCATGAAATACATATATTGGTGATTATTTATCTTTTCGATATATATGTGTTCAAGTGTATCAGTGATTTGAGATAAAGTGGTGAGTGGTGTGAAAGTCTGTGCTCATATACACCTTGTTTAGTAAATAAAAAGGACAAGTTTTTTTTTTCTAAAAAAAAAGGTATAAGAATAAAGGAAATACAAAATTAAAAGGATTTTGTTTTTATTTTTAAGAGAATACTGTTTTTATTTTTGGGTCACTTAAAATTCTCCCTTCACTTTTTTTTTGATAAATCTTGATTTATTATATAAACCATTTATTTAATTTTGTCCTTATGACTATTATATTATAAACTTACTCTTATGGTTTGACCGTTTTTTTTATGGTCTTTTTTAAGGATCATTCCTATGATACATGTATATAATGCATGTGTATATTTTATTTTAATCATAGTTCATCAACCTCAATCTTCAGACATGTGTGCTGAAATATCTATTTTAGACATGCACTTTGAAATTAATATGAAGATATTTAAAACTGAAGAAATTCAAAAAGTAGCATGCTTTGACTTTTGCAAGTTGCAAGATATAGAAGCAGATTGGGCAAGATGCAGACGATGAAAATAATTTCAAGCAGATTAATTACATCATGCAATAATTCAAAAAATTATTTAATTCATAAGGAATATAGATCGTTTACAAAGATACTAGCATTATTTATTTGCTGCAAATGCTGTGAGAGCACTCAATTTAAATTCACGAAAATGCTTATTATAGTTAAAATTAAACTTACTCTTAGTAAGCCAAATCAATTAAAAATACTGCACAGAAACCCCTAATGATTAAAAGTACAGAATTTCTTTCTTTTTTTTTTTTACTGAGTGTTGATGGTTTGATCCTAATGTTATTAATCTGAAAAATAAAAAATAAAAAATTATTGTACAATAAAGTAGATATTATATTTACAATAATTTATCTTATTTATTAGAGAATATATTATGTAATCTAATATTCTATAAATTTTACAAGAACAGTGTTTCAATTATAGAAGCTAAACAAACCTCCACACCAGCGCCATTTTAAACAAGATTATGAAACTGTAATTATACTCTCGTCCCAGCCACAAAATATAGTCTTTAAGGAAATAAGAGTGACTGCTTATTTCCCATCTCACACGGTAATTTATGAGCAAATCTTAAGTATCTAGAAGTGAGAACGCTGGTGTGGAGGTTTGTTTATCTTCTATATAGTTTAAACACTGCACTTGTAAAATTTATAGAGTCTTATATAATTTAATATTATCTAATATTGCATAAATTTTAATATTTCATAAGTGCTAATAAGAATATTAAATTAAGAAATGGATTTAAAGTGAATGATTTATATATTCACATTCTCGCTTCTAGACACTTAAGATTGGCTCATAAAATTACCATGGTGAGTTTGGAAATAAGACATCGTTCTTATTTCATTAAAGACTTTATCTTGTGGCTGGTGCAAGAATATTAATTTTGGAAAGAAAAAAATGGAAGAATACTTACTGATAATTAATCATTAATTTATTTAAATAGTTTTGGGGCAACTTAAATAATTTAGATCAAGTAGATCTGAAATTTGGACTACATAACTGAACTGGCTAAATATTTTTTAAAACCTTAATCAGATAAATTTGAATTAAAATAGAAACCTTAGATAATGTATGTAGTTCAGCAACTTAAGAGGTTTTATGATCTTAAATAGTTTCTGTATGCCTTTTAAATCTTATTTTTGACCTAGTAAATTATTGACAATTTATTCCTCTCCCACAAGATTTCTGAAAGTTATGCAAAAGTATCACTTTAACCTTTAAAATCAGCAATATGAAGAGAATGAATTATGATGTGGAATCAGTAATATGAAGAGAAGATAATTATGGTGTGGAATGGTGATATGAAGAAAAAATAAAGAATTATTATATAAATCTGTAATATGAATACCAAGTAATGAATTATGATGCATAATCAGTAATATGAAGAGAAGATAATGAATTATGGTGTGGAATCAATAAATATGAAGACACAATAATAAACTATGATGTAGAGTTGCAAAAAAATGGCTTTAACTCAGATTTACCAAACTTATTTTTAGTCACTGTCTATGAGATCTCATTACAAATGGATCCTAATACTGCTTTTTGCTCCAGTTTATCAAATCCTTATTGCAATATATATTATAAAAACCATTTGTAATTACTTCATAAGTAACTGGTGATACTGAAAAACTGGAACAATGTGATCAATACAATGACAGTATTGCATTACCATAACTAAAAATGGACTCCATTAATTGAATAGTGTTAATTAATATCATAGTAATAAAATTTATCTTTCAATCATTATCACAATACATTTATTGATTTAATAACATAATAATATGCTGCAAAAAGGATATTTGAATTTCACTATATGAATCTGCAAGTTTAAGACAGCTGCTAATGAAGAAGGACTCAACCACAAAGCTGGTAAAGAATATTTATAAGAGATATTCATATAAATGAGATGCATAGAATGAGATATGATGCAGTAAGGAAATCATGTTAAAAAAGTGGACAGGTTAGGTTTTATGAGCAAGAAAAGATCTTAAATAAAAATATGTTGAATCTATGAAGAATATTAATTCACACTTCATTACTAAAATTAAGATTAATGATTTATATTGACATTTGAATGGGATTCTGGATTAACAATCATCATAGCTTATAAAAGTAATTGATTTGTAATTGATTAGGTAGTCTCTTTCACACAAATATTTATATATACAGGTATTTAATCTAATTTGTTACATGACTAACAAATAATAATTGCACGATTAGTTAATGAGAAGATTTTGAGATATTTGAAATGTCCAAAATGAGATAACTGTTTTATTCAAGTAACTAAGCTGTTACCAAATTCACCACTTCCTTTATTTTGCTGTAATATTTTATTTAAATGCAATTTATCCACTACTTTGAACATATTTTAGCAAAAACCTTTTATTGTACCTATATGCATGCACAATCTATGTTTCAACTGTCCAGTCTTCTTCAGAGCCAATTTTACTTTAGCAGGACAGTCAAAACCTAGATTGTATATGCATATAGGTACAATAAAAGGTTTTTGCTAAAAAGTGTCCAAAGTAATGGATAAATTGCATTTATAACTAAACTACTGTTGATGTTTTTTTTTTACTTTATTGAGCTGAGAATCAGTTCATGCATTTTTAGCTCTTGAATCTACCTACATTCTACCACTTGCACTAAACTACACAGAACATAACCTCCAGCTAAAAATAAAATGAATCAAACATATGTTAATCCTGATATTATTTTTGATTGGAGCAATACAATTAGGATTGTTAATTGTAATCAAACAAGTGAAAATTTTTCACAAAATGATTAGTAGAATTTCATCTACTTCATTTAATTTTGCTAAATGTCTTTTTGGATTTTTACATTATTCTTTCAATTTTCCCATTACTTTCAGGATGAAGATATATAAAGTTTGGTTCAATATTGTTGTCTGAACAGAAATTTTAAACTGAATTTGCATGATTGTCTGATCCACTTGTTCAACAAATGTCATAGGCAGTAAAAAGTTTTCTCAGAGCTTCAATAGATGTAGCAGTAAATGGAGATGTGATGTCAAAACATTTAGGAAGATTTCAACAACAATGATATGCTGAAAACAAGAATGATCAAATCAACAGCCGTTAAGTTCTAGCCAGTGATTAATTTTTGCATTTATCTAATGTATTTTGTAATGCCGGACCAAATCTACTTATAAACTGCAACGAAATAAAGTTCAAAAAAGATTTTAAACCACATAACCATTCCTGAAATTCATTTTCAGTTTCTCAAAGTATTTGTGGTTAGATCTTTAATTTTAATCTGCACGACTCTGAAAATGAAACAACATTCCACTTATTAATACCTGACAAGTGCAGAATCTTCAAATAGATGCTATTCAAAGTTTTCAGTAAACTTGCTGTAAGCTTAAAAAACTAAATGTTTAATATGCTTTTACTTTTCAGAATGTTAACGTAATAAATATTTTCAAAGCAACTTTCAAAACTTATCAGTTGATGTTTGGAAAAGGATTAATGGATTTGTTAAAAGCAACTTTCAAAACTTATCAGTTGATGTTTGGAAAAGGATTAATGGATTTGTTAAACATAATTCTGACATTTTGCATTCCTATTTATCTACAGTTAGTTTTTAATTTGTTGATTGAAGTCATATCACTTTATTCAATGCATATGATGTTAAATAAAAAAAATTATCGCATGGTTTTATTGCTTAATAGTTTATAAGAAATTCGACAGCCGTAAGAGACTGAGTTAGGCATGATGCTCGAACCTTTAGTTTCTAAGTCTACCATGTTACCGCTAAACCAAAGTAAGCAGGGCATGATCTAACTGAATGAAGTGTGATGATATTCATTACTACATAAATATTTCATTAAAATTAAGAAAAATAGTGTTCTGCATACTGTGTTTTTTTTTTAATTATACAAAATTCTTATTTTCATAACAGAAGTTTTTTTAATTTAAAAAAACAAAATTGTTATATATATACACACACAATAAGCAGAACTCTCCATACAGTAGTGCTACTCAGTTCAAACCAGAGTAATCAATGGATGCCAGAAGGTTTGTGCATAAAATTCCTATCTAGTGCCTACTCATCCAATATCCCCAGACTAGTTTCTAGCTTGTGGCTTTCATCAGTGAGGAGCCTTGATCTTAGGATCTAATGCAACCTTCCAGCAGCCACCTTTTATCTCTACTTAACTACAAAACTCTGAGTCTAAAATTGAAAACATAATTTTTAATCCAAGATCATTAGCTTATAGGTCTGAACTCAGTTCAGTAACCATACATTTTGCTATCTTTGGTTCTTTAATAATCATAGCCACTACTATTCTATTAGGCAGGATTAGCAAGTATAAGAAATGGTGATCACGTGATGTTTAGTGGTTTAATATCAATCCTGCCTAATAGGATAATGGTGCCTATTGTTATTAAAGAACCAAAGACAACAAAATGTATGGATACTGAATTGAATACAGACCTATATGACTATATAAGCTAATGAGCTTGGATTGAAAATGTTATGTTTTCAATTTTAGATTCATAATTTTGTAGTTAAGTAGAGATGAAAGATGGCTGCTGAAGGGTTGCATTAGTTCCTAAGATCTAGGTGCAGTGCTCTCAGATCCAAGGCTCCTCACTGATTAAAGCCACAAGCTAGAAACTAGTCTGGGGGTATTGGATGAGTATTGGATGAGGAACTTTTATGCACAAATCTTCTGGCATCCATTGATTACTCTGGCTTGCATGGAGTGGCACTATTGAATGGAGATTTTTGCCTGTTTTAACAGCTTGAGCAAGCATAAGAAATGGTGATCATGTGATATTTAGTGGTTTAATATATACACACACATATGTACATGTTAAAACAACTAATTTGTATTACAACATCAGGAAAAAAATATTAATTTAATTCGCATTGTTGATTAATTTTAGACAACAATGGACGATTTATAGAATCGTATGTGGTCAAGTAGTAGAGTAGATCATTACAAATTTATTTAAATGAACATACATTTAAAGCCACCCTAATCCCCTATTATTTATTTTTCTCTCCTCAGAAATTAATGCCAATTTTTTTTGTATACCAGCAAGTTACTATCTGCTCTACCAACTGCTGTGATGAAATTATTTGTTCAATTGCTTGTTTATTCATTTATTTTTTGTAAATTGTTTCATTTTATATTTAGTTATCTACTTGCTGAAGAGTTAATCATATCCTATTATTTATATTACCGTTAGAGGGCGCCTATTAATTTAAAAAGTTTATTTACATTGCTTATAATAGGCCATCATTTATTAAATCCCATCTACCTATTATAAAATTTGTTTTTCCTAATACTTGAATGGATTATGAATTATTTATAAAGTCAAGCATAAAACCAATTGTGCTATTGGCTATCCCTATGTCTTTGAGGCTTAGAAGGTCTGTAGAAGAGAAAAGCTTTTACATAATTCTGTCTTTTGTAAGAAAAGAACCTCAAGAATTTTCTATGATCTTTTTTTTTTATGGTTCATTGTTCCTAATCTATCGTAATTCACATTTAAATCCCCTACCCTTTTTTTTGCTTTCTCTCGTTTTATATTTAAAGTTTTAAAAATAAGATTCAAAAGAGATCCATTTCCTATCTTGTGTAATAAAAGATAATGTGAAAAAAAAAAAAATAAATGGATGTAATGTTTAATTTCCTCACGAAGTTTAATGCATCGATATTATATTATGTGGGGAGATTCTTTATATTTTTTATGTGTTTTTATTTTTAATATTTAAAATGTATATAAACACCAGAATGTCACCCACTATTTCATTATTTCTTTCCAATATTCCATATCAAATACACTGATTAGTTAAAATAATAATAATAAAAAGTACAGGTGACGCATTTTAGATTCCTGATTTTGAATAAAAACAATGGTCGATTGATTTGTTGCTCGGGGAGTCATATGACCATTTTAATTTTTTAAAAAATAAAAAATTAACGGGGGGGGGGTCTAGACCAATCTGTGAACCACAAATAGTTCGCATACAGAACATACTGGCCATTTTTCTGTTTATTTGATATTTTATAGTCTTAATTTCTTTAGCAGAAAAGTTTTCTTTCTGAAATACTTTCTTACCATGTCTATTCACTGCCATGTCTTCTCAATAGAAATAATTGACATACTTCTTTAGAATATCTTTGAGATAATTCTTATATCATAGATGGGATGTATGTTTTCTATGAAAACTATGCCCAAGTTTACCATAAAATACCCTTTTAGGAAGTCTTCCACTGTTCATTTGTTTTACATGTCCAATCTAATGGAGGTGTGATATTACAGTAGTGGCCACAATAGTCCCACATCCAGTAAGCTGAAGAACATATTGTTTGGTTTTATGACCTTGCCATTGTATTTTAAAATTTTTACAAAACATTCTTAAATGAAACTTTCAATGCTTTTATATTGCACTGATAGGATGTTACATCCATTTAATCTTAACTTTTCCTTTTTTGCATTGCCTTAATTAATTAATCTGTTTTTTATAACTATTCTTTATTTCGAATATAATTTTTACATATTACCCATCTAACAACAGTTTCGACTGCCCCTACAATCTTCTTCAGAACTTTTTAATTTTCTTAAAGAAGATCGCACAGGCAATCGAAACTATTGTTAGATGGGTGATATGTAAGCATTGTACTAGAAATAAAGAATTGTTATAAAAAATGGTTGTTACATTCATCCAATAAATTTGGTCAAATAACAGCTCTATATACAAGTTAATTTAGTTTCAATAATTATTTCCCCAAAATAAAATCTTTTCTCTTTTAACTTGTTATAAGCAGCAGCAGTAGCACTTTCGATTCTGTGTTGTACCTCAACATCTAAGTCCACTTTTCCACTTATAAAACTGTCAAGGTGTCTAATTAATGCTTTGCTCACCTATGTCACCATTTTGAGTTTTTTAAAAAAATTACATCTAATTTATAACGTATCTTCTGTTTGAATACAGTAAATATGAAAATATATACATTGTTAGAAAGAGCAAATATAAAAGAGTAATAAAGCTGATAAAATAGTCATTACCTCACAACAACAAAAAAAAAATTAAGAAAAAGATTTTTAACACTTCTTTAAACGTTTATTTTTACATTGGTTCACAGATTCTAAATTTTGAAAATTAAATGTTAAAATGACATTTTCATAGACACATTTGTCATAAAATGCTGAAAAAAATGATATGCTTTATCTGAGATAATTTTTCAATCTAAAACTTATAAAAATAAAATGGTTGGTGACTTTCATTTTTTACTAGCTGACCCAGATCTTGTGCCTTCCATGCAGGTATCTGCTAGAAATGTTTGGTTGTCCTTCCATGCAGGGTAGAAATATGTTTGGTTTTTAGTCGGGGGGGGGGATAGTAAGAACCGTTTATGAGATATTATGCGAAGAGAACTTATTAAATTGCAATGTATTTAAAAATATAATTAATTATTATATTATTTAAAAATGGGGGGCAACCTAAAATATTCTTTTCAAGTAAAAAAAGTGTACTCAACAAATAAATATCAAACAAAAATTTCTCTATGGTAAAATGAATAAAAATTAAGTAAATCAATAAACATCAAAAGAAACCAATTTATTATGAGCACTGATTATATATATATGCGTGTGTGGGAGATGATGATCTGGACCAACATGTATGAGATAAAGTGAATGGCTGAGGGTGTTTGAAAGTCTGTGTTCAAATTTCTTATATTAGATCTACATTCCAAGTATATAAAATATACTTGAATTTAAAATATTAAAAATAAAATAAATACAAGTACAATTAAATAAAAAGGTAATCAAAAAAATACATATTATATAGAAGTACACGAGAAAATTGATAGTGAAAATACTGTAAATTGGCTAGTTTGAAATATAAATTGCATAAAATTTTAATATATCGATCTCGAGTCATAACTTTAGCAAGTCCCAGTTGATAAAGTATTTTTTTTAGACTAAATGAATTTGAATCTAGTCACATATGATGTACTACTAATTTGAATCACCATGTCTAAAAATGCATTCAACTCATAGGTTGAAAGATTGACTCACTTCAGAATTTCTTTCCATTCTACATTATATTTATTGCTATCAGTACTTATAAAGTCATATGTAAATAATAAAAAACACTAACTGAATACTCATGGCTGATGGGAAAATTTAGCCCTGGCAGGCATGACTTGTAAACGTTATTGTCCAGAATCTAATCCAAGTCTGGTCATGAAGAAGGCCCTAAGCATAGATTCGGTTGCCATGCTCATCCTCCTTACAAATGACTTCACAAACCTTTTTTTTTTTTGGACACTGCAGCATCTAGATCTGAACGATCACTAGAATTTTCATTGGATGAGCTGCTAGAAAGAGCCTCAGAAACACAGGGGTCATCAATGGGCAACTCTGTAGCCAAATCAGAACTAAAACAAGTGGTGAGAGAATCCATTTCAACAGTAAATTTTTTTTACAATTACTAAATCCAAAAAAATGAGAAAAAAAAAAAAAAAATTAAAAATTGCATTTTTTAAAAAAATTCATAAAAAAAATCCAAATTTTATTATAGAAAAAAAAAATATGTACATCTTTTTAAAGGCAACAAAATAATGGAAAGAATAATGTGATACCCATAAGTGGAAGAATTACTAATTTTGTGCAAACTCAATTTAAAATCTATGATTCTGAAAAGAGATATTAATGGGTATTTCATCATCAATTGAACTGATTTATATTCTCAAATTGATAACCACCTAAGATTAAAAGTTGCTAAAAAAGACTCATTAGTGATTATACTGCCTTGAATAAAGATCACAACAAAGAACTGCCAGTCTACTAAGCCTATCTCTATCATTGCTTTCTTAATTTTCAAGGGCTTGAGTTAAAAGAAAAAGCAAAAGAGATTTGGAGTCAGAAATGCTGTCCATATTATTAAATAATGGTAATGTTGTTGCACAAATACAAATTCTATTGTTACAGCTAATATGCAGATATAAATTAAATTGTAGCACAAACTAAATTTTTAAAAAATATAAATATAATTATTAATAATAAATTGAGCGGACACATTTACATACATTTTACCGAGTGTATGATGAAGAACAAATAATAATTAGCCAATAAAAATGAATAGACTTAAGAGTGAGGAGAAGAGAAAGGAAAATGTGTTGGGGTGATAAATAGTTAAGGTTGTGATAGAATAGGGATCAATGAAAGATGAATCAATTATGATAGTGACTTAAGATGAAAATAAAAGAAAGTAAAATACGGATGAGCTATGATAACAATGTTGGTGATGAAGAATGAGATTTTGAACTATTAAACTGATATTAAATCAAACAAAAGCAAGATAATAATGAAATAAAGGCAAGGGGTTCTAAGCTTAACTAATAAAAAAAAAAATTAACTACTAAATTAAAATTGGTCAAGTTTTAATAACTAGAGAGACTCTTACGATTTAAAATTTCTACTGACCTAAACAATAAGAATGAACATAAGAGATCAAGGTGAGGCATAACAAATAACGTAAGAAATTAAAAGCCAATAATAAAGTCAAAGTTGAAACTATTAATTGATAACTTAATTTTCTCAGGGTTCAAATAATTTGAAATTTATTATATTCGGATTGCTAAGAAAGATTTTGCTACTATCCAAAAATAGCAAGCAAAGATAGCTCATAACACAAAAATGGAATTAGTAAAGAATATTCGACTATTCCAATGGCTACAATAAAAATAAATTTTAAATGTTATGATGTATTCATAAATTCTTAATAATAAAGTAAATATAATAACAAATTATAAACTAACTTTTGTTTAATTACAACGAATAACATGATCAAGTTCAGTGAATAATGGTATCTAATAGTTTATAGAAAAGGTTATCTCTAAAACTAAATATGTAACCCTTAAAACATTACTTGAAAATATTATATGTACTTAAGATTAACAGTGTTTTGATCAATAAGTTTTAAGATTTTATATACTCTAAATATAAGGGCTAGTAAAATCAATCATATTAACTGATGATGATATTTCTAACAATAATAATAATAATAATGTGTTGATAGCCATAGCAATAACAATATGGATAGTGTTTAGCAATAAGGCCATGGACAACTGGATACATTTTCAGAACAAAATTTATTTACACTATTTACAAATTTATAAAATAATAACAACTAAAAGAAAACATATATAAACAAAGAGCTTTGCTAATTGCTCAACAAGTTTTAATATAAATGTTTAGCAAGAGAAAGCATTTAAAATATCTCCACCTGAAAACCATCCCCCATCCCCTGACCAATGGTTTCATGCTTTGGCACTCCTCAGAGAGGCGATAGGGTAGCTTCAGATACTAGATCTAAAAAGACCAACCCAAAACCAGCATTTATCTAAGAGTTGACTATTGAATTGAAATCTGAAGTTTTCAGACATCATATGTCTTCAAACCCAGCTATTTAACTTAAATAGCTATATGGGGCTGAGAGATCTTCAGCCAAACCATATATTAGAAGTCTTAGCAATATAACATTGCTTAAGGCTAAAAGCAAAGACTATAAATAGTCAATAAAAAAAAATAGTCATATATCACATGACTCCACTTCTTTTTTAAGCTTGCAGGATATAAACAAAGAGCTGTGCTCATTGCTCAACAAGCTTTGAGATAAATGCTTAGTAAGAGAAAGCATTTAAAATATCTCCATATATATTCTTGGACAGTTACGAACAGAAACGGCACAGAATAAGATTTTGTTACATAACTATATTATTAAGAGAATATCTCTTTGGATCTGTTTACAATTTTAAAACATTAACAACTTTTAATTAATTATTACTTACAGCTATTCCTTAAATTGAATTTATTTTAACTCACTACACGTTTTATATTTTATTTATTTATTAAGCATGATTTTACGAAAGTTATTCATTTAAAATAAACACAGATAATATAATTCCAAAAATTCATATCCAATGGTTAACAAGCTACTAATATTATATTAGACAAGATAACATAATGGATATTCTTAAAGTATAATAATCTGTGCTACAATATATTATTGAAACTATTGACTTACTATTTTATTCATCTATTTAGTATATTAGACAGTCAACACTACTTTGAGAGTCAATACTACTATTGTCCTACATTTCAATCATTAATTTCATATTATAGGACTCTCCCAACACTAATGAAAACATCAGCATTCTAAACACTTGGGTATAAATACTTAACAATAAAGATAATGGTATAGTTTGGAATCACACGCTAAAGTGCAGTTTACATTTTTAAATACTACCTTTCAGGAACGATTGTGTTGTTATCAATATTAAATTGTTAAAACTTAAGAATATGGAATATAGTGAAACATATGATATATCCTGAGATATACAAAATGAACAAATAACCTAAATGACAGTCATTTCACGACTGCAAATGGTCTGAAATCCTGGTGTCATTTTTGGAGCACTTTTAGGGACATAAAAAAGGAGGGGGCAGTCAATCCTTTATTTAAATAACTACATAAATACACTATGAGAATATGGCATTAATGCATTTAAAAATTTATGGGTATCATCCATGGTTCACCCATGATGATCATTTCTATTCTCACTCAGGGTAAAGGAACAAGCACACCTGACATGATGTAACATGGATATAGCACATATTCCAAATATTATACATGTATCATTATAATCATTCAACATGATAACAATCAAATCTCATACTAATATCACTTGCCACAAATATATAAACATTAAGCAAAACAGGTTATATTACTATTTAATACACAAAAGTCATAATTATCAATTCGAAAGAGATCCACAACTATAATTATCATTAGCTGTAAATTAGTTATGTATTACATATAAAATACCATATCCAATACACTTCATTTAATTAGAGTTGGATGTTAAGCTGTTATTACTATTCTGCAATTGCAGCTTATACCAACGAGAACAAAAAAAAAAATATTAAAGATAAAATTATAATAACTTATTGTGAAAATTTTTACCTTTTCACCTGTGATCATACTCCACAAGATTACCTTTACTTTATATATATATATTGAACAAGGTTATATTTACATTACTGGTTTCATTTTCTAATAGACCACTTTTTACATCTGTTCACAAACATACATAATGTTACAATACATGTTAGACTAATAATAATAAACTATGATTACATAAACATTTCCCCCCATTTTTTCTTGTGAAACAAAGAAAGAACAGAATTTGATTACAACCATTTGAAATCTGCAGCATTATTTAATTTACAATATTCTTTACCATTTTACAATTACTCTATTTATTTTCTATCATCTTATTTCTTTATTTATCAGCATGTCAACTATTTATTTTCTTCTTTTAAATATAATAAGTAGATTCATCATCATCAACCATTATCAATCCACTGCAGGATGGTCTTCCAAGTTCAATCCATCTTCTCTGATCTTTAGCTTCTCTTCTCCATATCACCCATGCACACTTTCTTATTTCAACCATCCATCTCACATGTGGTCTCTTTGTGGGTCTTTTACAATCTCTTGGAATCCAGTTTAATATTTCAATTGTCCTTCTACTATTATCTCTTCTAGCAATATGTCCAGCCCAACTCCACTTCAATCTTTTAATTTTTTCAATGAGGTCAGTAACACCTGTTTGTCTCTTACCCATACATTGTGTTTTCGATCTTTTCTTGTTATTCCCAACATGCATCTCTCCATACTTCTTTGAGTGGTCTGAAGTCTCTGTATTACTCTTCTATTAAGTGTCCAAGTCTCAGATCCATAAGTAAAAACTGGTAAAATACATTTGTTAAAAAACTTTCTTTTCAAACACATAGACATATTTCCTTTTAGTATCAAGTTATTTCTACCAAAAGCACTCCAACCACGTTTAATTCTATGATGTATTTCATCCATTATGTTTCCATCTGTATTAATAATCTGACCAAGGTATTTGTAACTGTTAACTTTTTCTAATTCATCATAATCAATTTTTATTTTCATATTTTGAGCAAAAGCGATTAAACATTACTTTAGTCTTTTTAACATTTATCTTTAGTCCTACTTTTCTACTTTCATCTGATAACTCCTGCAACATTTTCTGCCACTCTGAAGCATTATTTGCAAAAACAACTACATCATCTGCAAAATCTAAATTACTTAAACAATCTCCATTTATTTTCACTCCTTTAGTTTCCCATTTTAATCCACCAAATATTTTTTGCAGCACTGCTGTAAAAAGTTTTGGAGATATGGATTCACCTTGTCTTACACCCTTCTCAATATTGACTTTTCCAGTATCATTATGTAATTTAATTGTTGCTCTTGCATTTTTATAAATATTCTTTAAAATATGACAATATCCTGGATCTATACCTTGATGATCCAATGCTTTAATCACTGAATAAATATTTATAGAATCAAATGCCTTTTCATAATCTACAAATCCAAAACATAATGGCATCTCATATTCATTTGTCCTTTCTATAACTTCTCTCAATACTTGGATATGATCTACTGTACTAAAACCACTTTTAAATCCTTGTTCTCTTGGTTGATGGAAATCCAATGTTCTCTGTAGATGAGTTGTAATTATCTTGGTAAAATTTTTATATAAAACTGATAAAAGGCTGATAGGTCTGTAATTTCTAATATCTTCTTTATCACCTTTTTTAAATATTAATATTATTACTGCATTCTTCCAATCATCTGGTATATCTTTATTATTTAGACATTTGGTATATAACTTTTCTAAAAAAAAATTCTATTTCTTCACCTGCTTCTTTTAATATATCAATTATAATTCCATCACTATCTGGAGCCTTTTCTTTCTTCATACTTTTAATTGCTTGTCTTACTTCTTCATTTAAAATTTTGGGCAATTCGGAAGATGTAATAGATATAGGAGGTACTTGTTCTTTATTACTATATAATTCTTGATAAAAATCTTCTACCCATTTCATGTCATCTTTCTTTTTAGTAATAATTCCATCTTTTTTTTTATTGCAGATATAAATTTCCTACCAATATCAAAATGTTGTTTTACATTCTGAGACATAAGTAGATTACCTGAAGATGTTAGCACTTTTAAACTTTTACTAGACAATAGTCTGAACATTTATTCTCTGCAGGTATCATTTAAGCCAATAAACATCACATGGTCTGTATGGAGAGTTTTGCCTGTTTTAATACAGGTTTCATTACAGCTTTTATTTTCTTTACAGAAATTTGTGAGAACTCCTTTCAACACATATTTACTTATCCTCTATGATATGAATACACTCCACACTTATTCATTAAATTTAACTAGTAATCGTGATACATTGTTGGATCCTTAAATGATTGCAGTTTCTTCCATTAACTTTAAATGCTTTCATATGCAGGAAACTGAGTAGTTGGAAATGAACCTTGCTTCTTATTATTATTACGCATATACATTTCTTATACTTTATTGTGTGATGGAACTATTTAATAAATAGCACATTATAAATTTGATAATTACCATGTGATTAGCACAGTAATTAATATACTAAAATTAAGTTAACATTTAAAATGATATTAATGAAATACTATAACTTAATTTAATAAATGTGTTAATTCCACTTATCAAATGGTTTTAATGTCTTATCTGATTTTAAATTAATGCAAATTCTAGGTAACTCAAGAAAACTTTAAATGTCAAGAAATTTAACAAAATATTTTGAAAACTTCAGTAATTCATTAGATTCATTCATTTATTCACAACTGCAACAAAATGATGACAATTGTGATATATATATATTTAAATGTCATAGCATCGGCTGGGACGCGAACCCACAACCCGGGCAACTGCCTGCTAGTGCAAGGCAGTCGCACTGACCTCTCGACCACCAATGCAAGGCGACAATTGTGATATTTAGAGTTAACTTTAAATAATATTTCACCTTAGTGAAAACATATCACAAGTATACTATGAATTTAAATAGCAATAAAAGTAATTAAATATCTATTATCATAGTCCTGCTTCTTTTAAATTTATTTTCCAATTGAAAGTACAAAATAGTTTTCTCCTTTCTTTTCCTCTTGTTATTCCTAATTTACTATAACTATCTATAATGTATTTTGTAAATACTATAATTAAAACATTTATAAAATAAATAGCAAAATTTCAAGCATACGAACTTCTGAGTTGGTTTAAACCTGAATTCCATTTTGGCCAGTTTTTCTTAAATATGCCTAAGTAATATTTACTAAAGCAATAAACCTAAAGCATGTGCAATTGAACATGCGAAGGCAGGGACCTCTACAGGTCTTAACCACAAGCTTACACATTGGAAGAAAAGAGGGGAACCCCATATAAAGAGGGGAAACCCTTCTTAAATATGCTTAATAGTTTTACAGTGAATTATTTTATAATTATCAGTTGATGGTTGTGGTCTGTCCTGCATGTGGACCAAATAGAGTTTCTTTTCCATTAATTACAGACTGCCAATACTTTGTATTTATATGCTGGGAAATAGCGAGAGAGAAATATTACTGTACTGAGTTTTACTTAATCCAATTTCATTTCAATTCAATTCCGATTCTCCTTTCACTATCTCATAATTTTCAGTTTCTCCCCCAGTTCTCTTCCAGTTCTCCCCCAGTTCTTCTATAAAAATTTATGAAGGCCTATTTATTAACTTTTACCAAAGAGCTGATTGTAAAAATTAACAGACCAATTAAATTGTTGTATGTGAATGCATTTACATACAATTAATAATTCTCCATCTATAAAGATAAATGACAGCTAATTAAGCTATTCAACATTATTTTAGATTGCAATAAAATATGTTTGATAACTAATTATAAGGATTACTTTTAAAATAATTATAATTTTAATTCTTTTGATGACAATTGTTTACCAATTAAATATTTCTATAGTTTTAATTTAATCATAATACTAATAAATTATTACTTTGACACTATTGAAATTAATCCATCTGACAGACTGCATGTAAAAAGTCTCACACGATCTAGCATAGGACCAACACACATCTTGAACTGCTCAATTCTTTATCATTTTCAGAAGATTTATTTATGAAATTTACCTATTTTTTATTCTATAATCCAACAATCATGAGACCACACCATTGATTTTGTACATAGATTTAACACTGAATAATTATTATTAATTAAAATTTTAGATAATTGACTATTTAAATAGGGGTTGAAAACTTCGAGCCTAACCACAATATATATATTGAACCATATTAAAATACGTATAGTTCATGAGTATTTTGGCATTTGTAATATTTAAAATAGAAGTAAAAATTTAAAAATCGTCAATGGACACAATTTAGTTTTTTTTTTTGTTAGTAGAATCTATTTTTTAGATATTGTACCGTTTATTTATATATGGTACAGATATATTGGCATTTGATAAAAGCTAAAAAAAGAAAAAAAAGAGTAAACTTTGATTTTTTTTTGTTAGTAGAATTTATTTCTTTAAAAACGTACAGTGAAAGTTAAAATTGTCTTTCGTATTTTTTTTTATGTAATTAAAAATAAAAGTTAAAATTGGAGAGAACAAAAGACACAGATTACCAATACAGATAAATTAAAAGAATTCCAAAAGTAAAAAGATAAGCTAAAAGAAAAATATTTTAGCTAATTAAAGATGGCAGAATTATGCTGAGAAAATAAAGACTTTGTAACATAAATTTTATAAAGAATATACAAGATTATCAACGTATATTTTAACAAACAAAAGATGTGCGCAGAAGTCTGAAAACTGGACCTCTAGTATAAAAAGGCAGGACCAGTTTTGAACATTGCCTTGGTTTGCCTGTTATTCTTTTGGTTGGTTTTGGATTAAAGAATCCAGACCACTCTACAATGAAATAATTCTTCATGCAAGAGTAGACCGGAGCTTTTGCTGACATTGTTACTGAAGATGAACACCAGAGAAGCTTTCGTGACTAGCCTATAGAATCAGCACCAAGAACAACTAATCACCAAATGGCTGAGCTCATTCTAAACCGAAAAACTATGCATAATAAGCTACAATCTTCATGAATTCACCAAAACTTACCGGTAAGTTAAGACTACTTATTCCTGATTGTGACCAAAATTAAGCGTTTGCAAACAATTCTTAAAAATAACATATAATAAATCCCGATAGAGACTTTAATTTTCCTATTCAAGAGACTTTCTTTAAATAATTTTATACAAGAACTTTTAATTAATTGTATAACTGTTGTTTTATTTATCCAACTGTTTCTTATAAATTGATTCATGTCCTCTCCAGTTTATTTAATTACTAATTTAACGTTAAATATTTTCAGTTTGTTAAAATAAAAGAGATTCTACTTTTATCAACTTTTTTTTCATTGTGCGTTATTAATAATCATTAATTATTATTAGGAAGTTTATTATATTAGTTTAGTGAGGTTTAAAAATATCATTTACCTTTGCCAATATGTTTAATAAGTTCCAGGAATAATAATATTTTGAAAAAATAATTTTCGCTATGGTAAAATCTAATACCGATTCTTTAAAAGCATTTTTTCGTTTAATTTGCGAGATGTTATATGACATTTTCAGTGGGTTCTTATAGGATCCTGGCGCCTAGATTCAAATAAATTAAAAGCTGATTTCGTCAATAGCACAAATCGTAACAAATACTAGGCAGAGTTGATCAGGAAACATAGTTATGTTTTTAGAAATAGAAATACAACTTTCTTCTTTTTTGCATAACTTGATCAACTCGTGCATTTATAATGCATATAGAGGCCTAGCAAGACGGAAAACGTTATAATATGTACAATGAAGATTATTTGTGTTCAACATTAATTTAATTAAAGTAAAGTTAAAATTGGACAGCATAGAAATGCATACAGATTGTTTTTCTAGATAAATAAAAGAAATAAATTATAAATGCAAGAGATAACAATCAAAGTAAAAACCTTTTACGAAATAATTAAAGGTGGTGGAAATAATTTATATAAAAAAGACTTTGTGACTAAAAAGTAATGATAAATATGCAAAATCTAAAACTGACCAGAGTATAAAAGAAGCAAATAACTTGAAGCATTGTCTTGGCTGGTCCTAGATGATGAAGCATCCAGGACCACTCTATGCTGAACTGAGTCTTTATGGGGAAGTGGAAACTGGAGTGTTTGCAGATACTTTCTTTCATCATAAAGAGGTCACTCCAAAAAGCTTTTGAGTCCAGCCTTAAAATGAACCTGAAATGTGAAATTGTTGGCAGAAGAAACCAAAGTACATGAGCTCTTTCATCCCAAAAAACCATGCATGGTGTAATCTACATAAATTTGTGGAACTTACTGGTAAGCTAGATGAAACTCATGCCCTAATTTGTGTCTAATTAAAAATGTTTGCATACTAAACCTACACTATAAGCTTATAATATACTACCGATAGAGACATTCACTGTATTATTCAAGGAATATTCATTTACAGCCTTCTAGAAGAAACTTATATAAAAAGTGAACATTAATTATTGATAATTGTTTTAATTATTTAACCTATCTGGAAGAGTGATTGTATGTTCTTTCCAGTTTTATTAATAATTTACCATTTAAATATTTTAATTGATTGTAATAAAATATTTAACATTAATATCAACTTTTCATTGTGCATGCTTAATTTTAGTTATTTAGATTTTATTATTAAGTATAGAAAATTGTAGAAATTACATTTGCTAATATGCTTATTTAATAATTAAGCCTGGGGAAATTTAAAAAAATATTAAATTTAGTTATTTATTGCGAATCTATAGATCTGTTTAGTAGAATCATAATATTATGGTTTATGGACATTCATAGGTTTGAGTTAAGGTGAGAACCTTAAGAGAGTGGTGTATGCATGATGTGAAATTAGGTGATCCAATCTCAGATCCGAAAAATGTGCACTAAGTCTACAACTCTGGCACCCTCATAAATAAATTAAAACTAACTCTATCAGCAATTGGAACTGCAAGAAATTATTATGTCAGTTAATCAAGAAATATAATTATGTTCTTGAGTTATCTAAACTCATACATGAACAGAAGAGTACTAGCACTTTATAGTGTGCAATAAAGACCTAAATGCAAAATGTAAAACGTTACAATATATTACATGCCTGCATTATTACTTCTAGTAATTTAGTTCAGTGGTAATAGTGAGGAACTAAAGGTGTTGGCATTAATTTTTAGTTTGGGAAAATTTTAAAAAATCTGTTCAATTGATATGAAGCAACTGTTTTCAGTTTGCTATTTTGAAGCATTTACAAATTTCCCTATTGAATAAGATATCGTAGCACACATATAATGTGCCAAAAAAGATCAAAGAATATCAGGATGTCACTATTTGTTTTCTGTATTATTATTAAGTTTGTAGATTTTATTGATCATGCTGAATTATTGAATGTTGTCAGAAAAATGAATGTATCACAATTTTTTAATGTTTATATGAAATTTTTTAAATATAAAATTAGAAACTATAGTTAAAATAGTCTACAATAGTCATGCTGGTTTCATATTATAAAGGAGTTAGGCATATAATTATTCTAATTGTTCAAATTGTATTATGAATATAGAATGGAGAATATGCAATTGTGAGAAGACAAGTATGTGGATTCAGATTAGGTGAATAAAACATCAGTAACTTTAGATATGCCGATATTTCTTCATATATTCATAGATCCAGTAAGTGTGAATATCTTTTTATAATAATTTACTTATCAGATTCCCAAATACTCTTTTCTTTCTTCACAAACATCACTCATTTTTTGTATTAATGTTAATTTAGTATGGGTAAACAAAAGATAATCATTTTTTTTAACCTCAGTGTTTTTACATGGTAAATAAATTAAGTATCAATATTTCAACATTTTGAAAGTTTATATTAGCAGCGATTTTTTTGATTATTTACAGTTTTATATAAAGCAGATGAAATTATAATAATTTTAATAAGCCCATAAATTAATTATAGCTGTTAAATATATAATGCTGAGAGTATGAACTTACTATCAGACAAACTTATTAAAATTATTAAAATCTCCTTATTTGTAGCCAAGAGGACATGAAAGCATTTAATACAGTTGAAGAACAAAGGAAAAAAGCAGGGGTTTCTGTTTAATTTGAGTCAATTCATGATTATAGTAACAACAAATTGTTGACAGTTTTTTTGTTTTCTTGGGACATTATATCAGCAGTAGGAGTTGAGGAATCAAATTTGCATTATAAAGCTAGATAGAATTGCATTTATAAGCTTGGAAAAGATATTTAAATGTAAAAACTTACAGTAGAATGTTGATTGCTTTGAACTATCTGAGACTGAAAAGGGTTTATCAAATCAAATTATCTGGAGTAATCAAACATAAGTAATATTCAGTTCATAAGAAACATACAGTCTACTTTACTTTTATGCTATGTTGCATATATCTTTGGATAAATAGTTGGAAGTGAAAGCATTAAGTATGCTTTAGCAACACAACCAGTCTTTCACGAATAAATAATGAAATTTTATTTCAAAGATAAGGCAATGGTAGTTCAAATAGGTAATGATAAAAAAAAAAAAAAAACATTCAGGAGATCAATCTTTTATCATTTTTTAATAATGAAGATCAGAATTGTTTAAATTGTGGTCCTTTTTGGTGCTCTCAATGGATGTTCAAGTTAGAATATAACACTATCCATGTTATATGCTAAGTAGATCTTTGCAATTTTTTTTACAACAGTGATAAAGTCATAATATCCATATGTATATCAATTACTATATGTTACTAAGTAACGCCTGATTACTGTCTACCCCACTTCAATACATAGATCTATATTATGAGCATCTCAGTATATAGAATTATATTGAGCTTCAATTACAGGGTCAGGATCAAAGGTTCCTGGATTAAAACTCAATGCGTATTTCGGTTGTTTAAATGTGATATAAATTTGACAAAGATGATGAATATATATCTATAATTGCAAAAAAAAAAAAAAAGAAAAAAGATGATAAATATTATCATCACGAGGCATGGACTTTTTATCTCAGATAGTTGGCCTTCTGCCAATCCATCATTCAACATTCGTTTGCAAAAAGATATCTAGCTATATTCAGTTTGATTGCTAAAATAAAATAGAAACTTCCGCCCTCCTCCCCACCCGCTTCCAAATTTCCCTTACCTACAAATTGGAAAACTTGGCGCATGCCTTTTCATTCAGTGTGTCTCTCTCTTAGGGAGAGTTTTGTCCAGCAGTGGGATTTTTATTTAAAACAGTTTTTTTTTTTTTTAAAAAAAAAAAATTAAAAAAAAAAAACGCACGTAATTTTATTGCTCGGGAGTTCATAAGAAGTTCGAACGCCAGATCTACGAGCACCAAAGTCGATTCTCCTGATCCCAAGTCGGTCGCTCTACTAACTTCGCCAAACCGCACAGGGCTTAAACTTTTTTATATCGTTAAGATGCATGCATGCTTTCACATGATTAATATTTATAATAGTGACATGTTTATTATTATTTTTGGTACTTTTTTTATTTACCCTTTTGGACAATATTTACATCAACTTATTCCTAAAGATAAAACTTTGAGAACGGGAAATGAGACGTTGTGCACGGTCTTTGAGCTCTGGGTTCGCCACTCTACCACTGCACTAAATCAAACAAGGCACTTAGAAGAAATGTATATCCAACTTGAAGTCACTTTTCGGTAGCCAATTGTGGTTTTATAAAAAAGAAAATGTAAATCTAATCATAGTATTAAAATAAAAAAATAATCCAATTGTTTATTGCTCAGCCATTCATAAGAAGTTCGAGAGAAGTGACGGAATTGGAAACGCGATCCACGAACCTTGAGGTCGGAGTCTCCCATTGCCAGTCTCCCACTGCAGTAAATCACTTAATGATCAATAAATAATTACAATATACATAAATGTATAAGTTCGTGTTTATTATCTATAATTTTCCCACATCGTTTCTTGCTAAGGCAAAAATAATGATATTAACACAAAAACGGGGGAGGGGTTTGTGGAAGTTTTAGAAACTATCATAAAAGTTAACTTAATTACCGTTAGATAATTTATTATCATTCTTATTAGTAAATTGAGATGTTTCCATTGATTTGTTTTACGGATTCTGATTGGCATTTTCTATAACCTCTAACCTACTAGCACTATAAAACATTTTAAATTATGGGTTGTTCTAATTAAATTGTAACCCACTTATAAGTCAAGTGGTGGTGGATGTTTTATTAAGCTTGCTAATCTCTGCATGAGAGATATTAATCCTTGAGGAGTGTTAAGGGATAGTAAATGTCATATCTTTTATCGTTCAAATAGACTCCATCCTTTTGTAAAATGATAAATTATTCTTTTGTTCTCTGACAATTAGCTTTTGAAATTTATTTGATATTAAATGAATAATCAAATAAAAGAACAAAAAGAAATAAAGATTATTTTTTAGTTTTATGTTTAAAATGTTTATTGTATATATATTTAATAGAATTTTGTTTGAAATATAAAATTAATACTGTTTTTCAATGTTTGATTATAAGAGACATTTAGAAATTGAGAATAACTACTGAAGTTTTGAAATAAAATACACTAATGAAAGACTATTGGCATCATTGAACTAATTAAGAGGCTAAAATAGAATTGGATTGGACATGCTATTAGAAGAGATAACAATAGATGAACAGTTGAAGTCGTAAACTAGATCCCAAATCATTATAAAAGACCTAGAAAGAGACGACATGGGAGATAAAGTGAGTGAGATAAGAAAATTTACTAATGTGATGTAAAAAAGAGAAACTGTAGATCAGAAAAATTAGATTAGACTCAGAAATAACTTCATCTTATAATGAATTAGAAATGATAAAAAATATTTAGAGATAGAAATATTTTGGAGATGTTTTAAATGAGAATCTCTGGTATCAAAGGAAAAGAAGTAGAAGATGAGATAAAATGGGTGAGATAAAGAAAAGAAACTGGATTAAACTTTGAAATAGCTTTCACCTTAGAATGAATTTAAAATAACTGAAAATATTTAGAAATAGAGAGATTTTGGGATATGTTTTAAACAAGAATGTTGAGAATGAAAGGAAAAGAGGTAGAAGAAAGCATACTTTTGCAGAGAGAATGTGCTTTTTTTAAAGACATACATTTTTTGAAGTAACTCTAAAATTGAGATGCAAAATTGAATTGTATTAAAAGTATTGCAGGCTGTTGTAGAAAATTGCTTTTGATTGTAGTCCTTGATTGCTTTATTATACTTTCTTTTGTAATATTAAAAAAGGAATTTATTTCAAAGTGATAGTGTTGAAGTTATGAGGGTAAAAAGTTTGACACTTAAGATATTAGAGCATATTGTTTCTCATCAACCATCCAAAAAAAAAAAATGACAAAAATAATAATAGAATTAGTAATCCTACAATGATCTTTAATCCATGAACCACATCCACATATAGAACATACTAGTTGATATTTAGTGTTCCTATATTTTAAGTTCTTTTGTAAAAAAAAAAAAGAAGAAGAAAAAATCCTTTTCTTTACAAAAGACTTAACATTTTGTCAAATAGCAGTTCTTCATTGTATTCTGTCCTGATCCATGTCTTCTAATGAAAGCTATCAAAATTTTACATTCTTTAGTGTCTTTGATGTATAATAACTACTCCTTCTTATTGCATTGTCAAATGTATACAATGTAATACTCATGCACTTTACTACTGTTACACAATGCTTTATTTACCACCCTTTTTTACAGTTTACAGTTTTAATGGTCCCAGCAATCTTCTTCAGAACTTTATATCCCCTAGGCCAACTGTTACATAATGCTTTATTTACCACCCCTTTTTACAGTTTACACTTTCAATTGCCCCAGCAATCTTCTTCACAACTTGCCTAGGAGATATAAAGTTCTGAAGAAGATTGCTGGAGCAATTGAAACTGTGAACTGTAAAAAAGGGTGGTAAATAAAACACCGTGTAACAGTAGTAAAGTGCATGGATAATTTAGTATTATATGATATCTTTGATGTAAGTGTAAGTAGAGCTTGTTTTTCTTATGAAATCGGTAATCAAGGCCACCATAAAATATTTTCTATAAATTTATTACTTTCCATTTTAGATGTCCAGCCTAATGCAGATGCAATTGCACTAGTGAGAGTCTATGGTATCACAATATTTTTAGCATTTTACTTCTATAGATTTATTTAGATAAATAACGAGCTCTGCATTCAATTAATTTAGTTGCCATAGTTATATCACTATATCAATTTACATAGTTTAATGCAACAGTACAATATAAGATTCTGGAGTGTAAAGTCTTAGGATTGATTTCAGTTCTGTCATTTCTGGTGCTTTAATTTCTTATGAACTTTCTTATAACTACAATAAAGTATCCTGTCTTTTAACTCATTAGAAACAGCAACTGCAAATCTCAAGATTTAAGCATAAATGTCATAGCAGCAATGATTTCTAGGATCTTTTTAAAAGCTTTTATCCAAAAGTATCAGGTTTTAGATCAATATAACACCAAAATATTAGAACTCAAGCAAATTGTAACTCAAGCTGTGACTCCTTTTTTAACAATTCTAAATAGTATCAAAACTTCTTTTATTGTGTATTTTCTTTTTGCCTCTTTTTTGAAGAACTCTCTCTTCAATCCCAGCTATCAGGAGAATATACAAACTGCAGACAAATTGCTTGTAATCATCATCATCAACCATTATCAATACACTGCGGGATGAAGGTCTCTCCAAGTTCAATCCATCTCCGATCTTTAACTTCTCTTTTCCACATCACCCTTGCACACTTTCTTATTTCAGCCATCCATCTCACATGTGGTCTCCTTCTGGGTCTTTTACAATCTCTTGGAATCCAGTTTAAGATTTCAATTGTCCATCTATTATCATCTCTTCTAGCAAAATGTTCAGCCCAACTCAACTTCAGTCTTTTAATTTTTTCAATGAGATCAAAATGGTAGATATATTTATTTTAATGCTAAAAGATTTTTAAGAATAGCTTTAAAGTAAATAGTGTAGAAATTGCAGGTGAAGCTTATATATTTTTTTTATTTAAATTTATACATTATTTACTATTTTACAATATTTTTTCCAGTATTAGTTATTCTATATGGTGTTTGAATTTCCACAAAGATTTCTACTTTTAAGCATAGAAAATTAACAGGTTACTATTAAAGATTTATTTAAATGTAGTAGAATAAATTGTGTTAAAGGAATAATAAGCACTAATAAACTAATCCACCCATTATAATGATTAAATGTTGCACATCCACAAAACATCACATGACTTTCTCTGTTACATTCAAGATTAGCTTTTTGGGACACTAATTTATTCTACTTACTTCAAAATCACTTATAGTAATCAATGATCTATATCCCATAAATGTTTCTATAGAGCTGATAATCAATTACTGTATTTGAAAGAATATGATCAAGTGTTTTTGTTTGGTAACAATTGGATATCATACTAAAACGCTTTTAAAACTCTTCTTACCCGTGGAGGATGGATATAGGGTGAAAAATCTTAAATTCAGATACCTCTATTTAGAACACTTTTTTAACTCCTGGTATTATATATAATCCAAAAACCTTTTCTACAAGTGTGATTCAAATTTATGATTATATTACTGTTCCATATGATCTCTGTTTAAAAGCAATTCCGGAGTTTGAAGAATTGGTCTTTTGGCCATTGAAAAACTAAAGCAAATCTTATTTTAGAGAACAATTCTAAAACATGAAGTTGAATAAATTGGTAAATAGGCAAATCACTATGTAAATAATATTAATATAAAAATCTAGTTTGACAGTATTTTATATTATACCAGTTCAAACAAAATATAACAGAAAATATCTGTCAGTGTGGAAATAAATATTAAGCATAACAGCATGACCATCAGCTTCTCTTTTTGTGAGTGCAAGTGGACCCTAGACATTACTGATTTGCAGCACAATTTGTTACAGGCCTTGAATAATTATTTATTGGAAAGGTAAATCAAGCTATTTCTTTTATGTTATTAATATTTTTTTGATCAGTTTTACATTATGGTAATGGCTTTAGTTGGTAACATAATGGATTCAGATCAATATAAAACTGTTACTGTCTTGTTTAATATATTTATTGTTTTATTTCTCTATGTTGATGAATGGAATGGGACTGTTATCTTGTGGGTCATATGAAGAGTTTCTTATTGTAGGGCAAAATACTGTATAGTGATGCTGATTGTATAATATCATTATTGACATTGTTAGAATCTTTTAAGATATTCTAAAAATTATAAAGAAAATTTAATATTTTAAAGCAGAATTTGACAGAAGTTGCTCAGTTAGACTGTTTTTTTTTTGACTGTTAAATGGTGAAAATATCCTTTGTTCTCATTAAGAACTGATTGTTCAAAATTTGCAATTTCAAATATGATTTGTTATAATTCTTTTTTTATTTGTAAATTTAATTTTTTAAAAAAATCAAATTTAATTTATTGAGTTTAAGGCATAAAAACTATCACTAGAAATAACGATAGAAAATGTCAACCTGTTAAATGATAAGTTTTAAAAATGTAATTATTTATGAGGGGAAAAAAGTTGCAGTAAGTAAATAATATAACCAGTTATCATTGCAGTCTATATTTGCAAATTAGAAAGTGATGTCATGTCGTAAAAATCAAAACATGATTTTTCTTGAATATTTTCTTTTCACTTTTAAGTATCTTCAAATTTATTTCAGAATACAATGCATGTTTAGAGGTTGACTTGATGAAATATTTGTAAAGAAGAATAGGGGATATGAGTAAACATGCTTTATAAGACAATTTAAATTTGGTAATGTCAATAAGTAGTATTTCAAGTTTTAGAAAAGAATGTCATAATATATATATATCATTATTTGAAATCATACTAAATATATATCACCATTTTAAATCCAAACTGTAAAAAAAATTAGCAAAGACAGGGTGAAAGACAAAGAATGAAGAAAAAGAAGAAAGGAAAAGTTGGAATCAGAATTATTGAACATACAGAAAATAAATGGATATGTGTTACACAAAAAACCCCATTAACATGGTTAACACAATATAATGACTGATAGGATAAGAAATGCATGATAACTGAATTCTACATTATGCTATCTATCTATTCTAGCTATCTAGTATTGCATGATTGAAGCTGACTAATATTTTGTTTTAAACCTGATAAAGATTAAGAGATTTTGAAGGTTAATTAAAAACTCTGTATATAAATTTAATTTTTTACATGATAAAAATATTTTCTTTTATCAGATTGCACAAGAGATATCTTTCTCTGTTGCTGTTATTTATCTAAGGGAGAGGGTAATTAAGATGAGCTCAAAAATAGTGTAGAATGAGAAATGTATGTAAGTTTGTATAAGAAAGAAATATCTAGATTATTTGCTTTATTACATATTTTAAATCCAGTATTCTGTAACAATTTTTAATTAAGATTTGATGGAAAACAGTATTACTATTGATAATGGCAATGGTTAAATGTTTTATTGCTTAATCGTAATAGGTTCTGCTAGGTATTCTTTTCAAAGTCACAAAGGCAATTATTTAGAATATCGTTTAACATAAAACATTGTTCTAACTGTGAAATGAAAGAGTATACCAGTTTATTAGTGCCAGTATAGTATATGTCATTTTGGATACCAAGGAAAACCTCAAATCCACTGCTAACACAAACAAATGATAAAAGGTCTTGGATAATAGCACCAAACCATTTTATATATTTTGTCTTCTCCACCTAAAAAATTGCAATTTTCATCAAATTTCATAGAAATAAGCATAGGCAAAAAAAAAAAAAATAAATAAATCAAAATTTCAAAAGCAATATTTAGCAAATATTAGTAATTAGCAAATGACAAAATAAGAGAAATTTAATTGGGGTAATCATTTGACTGAAAAAATCAAATTACAAATCACCAATCATTTATATAAAAAACAATATTTAGCAAATATTAGTAATTAGTAAATGACAAAAATATAGCATAATCATGTGACCAAAAACAAAAATCATATTGCTATTATAATAAAAAAATAAAAACAATGTTAAAATATTAGAGCAGAACACAAACGTGCTCCCATTTAAAAATTGTATAAACT
Organism: Epiperipatus broadwayi; assembly: GCA_028023455.1. Taxonomy (NCBI): domain Eukaryota; kingdom Metazoa; phylum Onychophora; class Udeonychophora; order Euonychophora; family Peripatidae; genus Epiperipatus; species Epiperipatus broadwayi. The sequence continues at coordinate 1,635,214 of JAQFVV010000085.1, read as the reverse complement.
AACATAACAATTTATGTGCTTAAACTAAAGCATTTTAATATTACAATTAACAAAAAAAAACAAAAAAAAAACAATAAATTCATATTATCAAAAGTAGCAAATATTAAAATAAAAACACTATGGACATTATGTTAGACAAAAAAATAAAAAATTCAAAAATAATATTTAGATTTTAACAAAATATTTCAATTTCCTTATTACCAAGCACATTTTAAATGTCATCAAATGTTCAAGAGATGTTAAAATCTTGAGGTATAGTGGTGGAATATAGAAAAAAATGCATAACTAATGAATTCAATTGCAAAAAACAGTACATACTGAAATGAAAGAATTTTAATTTTATAATTAACAACCATCACATTTTAAATGTCATCAAATGTTTAATTACAGGTGATATATTACTAATGAATGTTATTTGTTTAAATAGAATGTTAATTTATTTATATGTAATATTATCTGGTCTGCATATTTATTCTATATCCATTTTATTGGTCTATATGATTTAACCAGGTACTGCATATTAATGAAAATATTTTCAAATATTTAAATGTATGAAGAAAGAATATGTAAGTTATATTTCCTGATGTTTAATGCCAAATGGCATCTGAATCAATTAAACTTTACATAGTAATTACATTTATTTGTAAATTTTTGGCACTTAATGTAAGGCACTAAAATTTATATTATAAACATCCATTTTCTGAGATTGATGTATGGCATGATTGACTTGACAATTTTTTTATTTGTATATTGTAAAAAAAATAATGAAAACAAGTTGTGGGCCTAAATTAACATTCAAGTACTTATCAGGTTTTGAGATGATTCAGGGACAATATAGTTCTATTGGTGGTGAATCCAGTTATAAATATATTGTAAAATAATGAGTTTATTTGCATATTAAAGAAAATTTACCCATCAAGAAAATGCAAAATGAAAATGAGATGAATGAAGAAGATTAGAGGAGATGATTGCATTAGAAAGTTTATAAATAAGCTGTGAAGAGGATAGCATAAAGAAAGATGTAGAGATTTCTGATATAGATAATGTTGGTCAAGATAATGACATATACATATAAACAAATGAACAAAAACATACCAAGGAAGAGGTAAAAAATTCCTGAGAAGAATACTGCATCATTATCTTAGATATGATACAGATGTTCAGCATATTATTAGAGAAAATAGAAATTAAAAATGGCAATGCAGATGAAACATCTTCATAAAAAGATAAGAAGATGGAATTATAAATAGAAAATGAAACAAATAAATCAAAACATGGAAGTTGGATAAAGGCAGATAAAATTGGAGATGGGAAAATGGACAAAAACTTAGATTGAATTAATGATGGAAAAACATTTCCATCAAAAGATAGAAAAATTAAATCAAAAACTATAGGAAGGACAGAAAGAGATATGACAGGTGATTTTAAAGATTGATGGACAGATTGATCAAATAAATAGAAGTGTAGAAAAAAACCCATACCCAGGTCAAAGAAGAAGTATGCAGGATGAAATTCAGAAAAATAGAGAAGATACTGACAAAATGCTTGAAGAAATGCATGAAGTCCTACTAACTAAATTCCAAGAATTTGTGTGTGAAATGACTAAATCTCAAGAAAGTAGAAATAATTAAATCGAACAAATGAAATGAGGTAGCTAGAATGATAGTAAAGGAAGTACTAATACTGTCTCAGATATAAAAATGAATTACATTTAACAGCAATAAGATAATGCATTAATAGAGTAATGGATGGTGCATCAAATAGATCAGCGCAAGTCAGAAATGGTAGTTATGTTTTAAAAATATTCTTAAGTGATGCAAGACAACCAATTGTTTTTCACCATGCATATGAACTAAAAGTTGAAAGATTACTGACAAATAACTTATTAAATCAATTATTACAAATTATTATGATGTATGCAATATAAATATGTTTAGGGAAAAGAACATTATATCTTGTGCTCTCAGATCCAAGGTTCCTCACTGACGAAAGCCACAAGCTAGAAACTAGTCTGGGGATATTGGATGAGTAGGCACTAGATAGGGATTTTATGCAAAAGCCTTTTGACATCCATTGATTGCTCTGGCTTGCACTGAGTGGCACTACTGTATGGAGAGTTTTGCCTGTTTTAATTATGATACTTGCTAGTTATTGTTTGTTTAAATAACGTGTTAATTTCTTTATATATAATATTGTCTAGTTTGCATATTTATTCCCTGTTTATTTTATTGGGGGTACAAAATGTTCTACATGATCCAGTCAGATATTGCAAATAATGATTGTGTAGTGGTTATTATCATCACATATTAAAGAAAATAGTTTAAATTCTCTTAAAATATATTAATAATGAATATTTTCCTGTATATTTCCTAAATCTTTAATGCCATATAGCACTCTAATCAATTAAATTAAAATAAATTTAAACATATATAGGCTAACCACTACAATATATATGAAATATTGAGGAAGAAAACTATTCTTTACACATGTGCTATAAAATAGACACACTCTTCCATTAATAAATGTTTTAAAAGTATAAGTGCTCTATCAATTCTAGAGCTTGTTCCTTAAATAAACCAATATTTATTGACTGGGTCTGAATTTTGAGCTTGATCTTATTGCTAGCTTGGTTTTTATATGGGTGGATTAAATTGCACACATTCACAATATATTTCACAGGGAAGAGAAAGTTTCTCATTTTACCTATCTCTGCCACAGAACTTTATTAGTTGGTATATATGTAATAACTGATAATATAGCAATTTATATACGTGAAATATTGAGGAAGGAAACTACTCTATACATATATGCTATAAAATAGACATACACTCACACATCAACAAATGTTTAAAACCATGGTCCACCTATGCTGAGACCTTATTCTTTAAGTAAACCAACAATTATTGCTATGCCTGAATTTAGGATTTGATCCTATTGCTAGCCTTATTTTTAAGTCACATATTAATTACATCTATACTTGTTTAAACATTTTGTTGATGTGGGAGTGTGTGTCTATTTTATAATATATGAAGAGTAGTTTCCTTCCACAATATTTCATGTGTGTAAATTACTATATATATATATATTAAGTGTAACAATGCTCAAGAACTAAATAGGTTTGTAAGTAATCATTAAAAACCAGTCAACACTTAGACAATTCCAATATCAATAACAATCAACAATTTCAAACTGTTGTTAAAAGAAGGTTGCCTTGACAACAGTTTGAAATTGTTGATTTTTATTGATATTGGGATTTTCTAACTGTTGACTTATTTTTAATGATATATATTAATTAAAAGTTTATGTTTATTGTTATAGGTGTCATCTTTGAATAATTGAGTTCTACAAGGTTTTAAAGAAATGAGACTTGAAGAGTTAGTTAACTTTTTTTATTACCTCTAGATATCTCATTACATGATGAACTGACAAGTTTTCTTTTTCTTTGTATTTGTAAGGCCTAATTACCTACCTTAAAGCAATGGAAGTATTTCTGTGAAATGATGGCTGCAACATATATATTCAAAATGAATATGAGTATGAAAGTGGCAAAAACACTAGGCACAAATTGTTATTTTAATATGCTTATTTTCACTTTAATTTATTATGTTATTGTTTTAAAGTTCTTTATTATTCAGTAATTAAAATGAATATTAATGAAGTTAATCACTGAGGAGTTAGACTCTTAATTTAAGCATCAAATTGAGTTGCAGCTCTGATTAACATTTAATTTTTTTTAAATTTAATTAGATGTTATATATATAATAGTCATTAACTTTGAATTTACTGTCCATCATTTGGAAAAAAAATAAAATTAAATTAAAAATTAATATTGTTTATATTTATTATAGTGACTGCTAGTTTTTTCTCTTTTGCATTCAATTTTGTATATCATAGTGGTGTTATTATGGTGTCATTTGCACTCATGTAGTTTTTGATATAGGAAACAAAATTTTAGCGTACTAGTGTAAACAACATGGCTGCTTCTATATATATAAGAAGGCATCTTTAAAATTTCTTAGTTTTATGCCATTTAAGAATTTAACAATCATCATCACTTTTCATCACAAGAAGAATGGAAAAGAAGAGTAATAAGTTTTTTTAGGAAACTAAATGGGTGAAGACATTGACATATGTACATATCAATATGTGTGAATACATACACACATATGTTTTTTTTTTTTTTCAATTTATTATTTAAAACTTTTCCTTCCCAATTTTCTATATTTTTTTCCATTTTTTTATAATTAAGATATTTGAAATTTTATATTTTGATTAATTTCTTAAGATGTGTGATTTTTAAACTAATTTGTGTCATAAATATGTATCTATTGTATATACATGTTGAAATTATCTTTCTGTTTTTAAAATATATTTTATACAATATTCTATTTCTTTTATTATTATTATTATTATTATTATTATTATTATTATTATTATTATTATTATTATTATTATTATTATTATTATTATTATTATTATTATTATCATCATCATCATCATCATCATCATCATCATCATCATTATTATTATTATTGTTGTTGTTGTTGTTGTTGTCTTAACTTTGGTTTGGGGTTTGAAATTTGTGTGCCACTCTTGCTCAATGTTTTTCATAAAAGTAGACTTCAATTTTATTGTAAGAAAAAAAAATTTTTTTTAGTCAAATTTTTATATTTTAGAAAACTTTTATTAAAAACATATGTTAATATAAGGGAAGTGATGTAAATAAAAATTAAATTGTTATCAAAACAATAAATTCAGCTTAAAAAAATAGTATTATCATGGCAAAGCATTTCTAGACTGATGTCACATAAGTTTTAGCAATGTTAATATTCTTCCCAGAAATGAAATATATATATATTTAAAAACTATATGTATCACATACTTATTAAAAAATAAATATTTTATAGTTTAACATAAAAAAATAAGTGAGTACATAAATAAAAACATATATTTTTTCTAATGTCAGTATAAACAATATAAAAATAACACTCACATGCAGCCTATGTTACAAACATAAAGTGTATTTTCTTCTGATGAGAATTATCTCACTTTTTACATTTAAGGACAATAGTTAAAACTATTGTAGTTCATTATAAAATCATTTAAATCTGTGAAATATTCATGAAATCTACTGATTTAAGTATTAGTCTACTAAGTCCATGGAAATTACAAAACTCTGATTGTACCACCAACAAAACAAATACTTGGCTATCATGGTTAATGAGTATAATTTTTAATTTAAATTGTGTAATATGTATATAACTATAATGTTGAAAATATATATTATATAGTTTTGTTATTATCATAGATTTCTGTATCTGCAGAGAATATTTGGGACCCAGTGATGCAGTAGGGTGTTATAAAAACAAATGGGAAAATATATTTTATCATAAATGATTAAAAATAAAGTATAAATCAGTTTATTATTAATAAGATATTATTATGGAAAAAATAGTATAAAGAAAAATAAGAGTACTTTTTTTTAAAAAAAAAAATATTGTTGCTTATATATATTTAATTACTTTTAAAAGATTTCTAGAAATCACAATTTTTTCTTTTATTAAATTTTATTTAATTATCAGTAATAATAATAAAAATGTTACATTATTATTTTTAATTAATTGCATTTTAATCATTTTTCAAAATACTGGTTAAAAAGATGTTTTGAATAGAAACGCTAATTATTATCAATAGTAGCCAAATAAAAATTGTGGCAATGGGAAAGGGTACTCAAGTCAATCTAATTACTCATAAACATGTTCAGTTGTTTCAAAGGGGAAAGTATTACATTTCATTTACTTTTTATTAAATATTTATTTGACTTTTTAGGTTTTGTATAAACCATATATATTTTTTTCTTCATTCATGATGATTAAGAAGAAATGTAGAAGAGTTGTCATTGACTATAGTTAATTGGTTTTAGAAAAAGATTGTGAAAATAGAGGTCAAATTCTCTTAAGGTTTTACAAGTTCTTTCTTGAAATAATTGCGCAATAAAACTGCAATACTTTTTCAGATGCACCTTAGCTTAGAATGATTCATCAGACTTGTCATAAAGGAAGTTGTACAGTACAAACACATTTATTTAGGATACTGAGGAAAGACAGTAATAAAAGTTTTAAAACAGTGACAAACTCTCCATACAGTGGTGTCTCTTAGTGCAAGCCATAGTAATCAAGTGCCCTCAGATTCAAGGTTGCTCACTGATGAAAGCCAAAAGCTAAAAAACTAGTTTGAGGATAGTGGGTGATTAGGCACTAGATAGGGATTTTATGTACAAACCTTACATACATTGACTATTATGGCTTGCATTGGATGGTACTATAAATATGGATAGTTTGCCAGTTTTAACAGCTTGCGTAAACAGGAAATGCTAATCATATGATGCTTAGTGATTTAATACCATTTCTGCTCATGCGCTGATGATGACTATGATTATTTAAGAACCATAGACATTAAAATGTATAAATATTGAAGTGGGTTCAGACCTATATGATTATACAAGTGAATAATCTTGGATTGAAAACATTATTGTGTTTTCATTTTGGACTCATAGCTTTATAGTTAACTAAAAAGATAAAAGATGATGCTAAAGAGTTGCATTGGATTCTAAGATCCATGAGAAATGCTCTTAGATACAAGGCTTTTCACTGACGAATGCCACAAGCTTGAAACTAGTCTGGGTATATTGAATAAGTAGACACTAGATAGGGATTTTATGCACAATCCTTCCTGCATCCATAGATTATGTCTAGCACTGGTGGCACTACTGTATGGAAAAGTTTCTTTCTGTTTTAACAACGTGTGTAAGCATGAAAGTTAGTGATTTTGTTATTTTAGTGGTTTAATATAAGTTTTTATTATAAAATAGGCATAGGTAACATGCCACGACTTTTATTGACTACCTGTACAATATGCCCATTTATGATTATATCAATATAATAAAGTACTATTAAAGCTTTATTTGTTTTGTTTTTACTCATTCACTTAAGAAATGTATGTGAATTTTCTATAATTATGAAATAGAATACTATGAAACAGAACACTTTAAGTTTGTAATATGCTTGCCTCTTTTACCTTAAGTTTATTCTAATTTCAATGACATAATAAGAGTTCATTGAAGTTTATGATGTAGTAGCTCTAAAATTTAGATTGTAACATGGATTATGTTAAGAGGATGGAAAGCATAGTTAATTATAGGACTTGTTTGCTAATTAATGTGCTGAACTTCGAACTGACAAGCTAACTTATATACTGTTCACCCAAAAAACAATAGTAAAGATATATATTTTTACAATTGAAAATGTTAGAGACTGTTAGAATAATGGTTTATCACGTCTGATAGCCTAAGATTTACAGCTTCCTGAATAGAAATTCTTTCTGTCACTTCCGGGTGTTTGGATCTCTGATTATCCATTTGATTATGATTTCTATTACAAGAGACTAAGAATGAATCATTTTTTGCTTGAAAAATTAAGATTTATCTTTTAATAAATGCTTTAAGATGTATATTATTGCAAAACACAATCAAACGAACGTGTATATTAATTAAAAATCATAATTTTTACCTAAGATTAAAAGAATTCATATGTACAACGATATTAATATTTTATGTGATGTGTTTTTTTACTGTATGAGTTTTAAATATATATGTGTGTGTTTAGGATTTTTACACATTATTTTGACAAATGATATTTATTTTCTTAAATGCATTTTGAAAAGCATACAAATCTGTCATATAAATCTCTCATTGAAATTCATAGATTTTAAACTGCAAATTTTAACCTTTCAACTTGAAACATGTTACAATTTAAACTATTTAATATGCAAAATTCATTCAGTATTTGTGAACATGATTAGGAAAATAACTTAGTTTGAAAAAGTAAACAGTCAAACTGAGCAAACGTAAACAAAAGGTTTTTAATGTAAGAATATATTTTAAAAGATTTGAACTGGCAGACCACAGAACGTTGTATCCAAGGATTCCTTTGTTAGTATTTTGATTACCACGGAATATTACTGTTCATGCATATATTTATTTACTTGTGCAAAATGTGACGCATGAAACTTATCAATATTTAAACAAAAGGTAGTTTATCATTTGCGTGTCCTACTCTTAGCCGTTGTGACTGGAGAAGCCATCCCACGCTTGACTAACTATTGGACCATCTTCTACTCCAATTACATATTTTAGCAGTCTTTCTTTTTAAAAACTTTTAAATAAGCTGATAGTTAAAATGTGTATCTATACATATAAATAAAAATAAGTATGTACACATACATACACATGTGCGCATAATGTAAGTAAAACAAACAACTTTTAGAAAGTTTACTCCAAGACGAAGCTCTCTGATAGCCTAAAATATAGGAGCAATGAAAGTGATGTTACTCTCTCAGATATGCTAATTTCAAAATTATAGGAGTTTTAGCGATTTACCGTGACTGTTTTATTTTTTAACTAAGAATAGTTAGATACCTATTTACCAATCAATAATTGGGCGGTTAATAAATTAGCGGTTTGCCAGCCACCAGGAAAGAAAAATAAATAACTGTTTTGGAATCTGAAAAGATTTATCAGGCCTGGAATAAATAACTATTAAATCACTAAATCTTTATATATATACACACACTTGCACACTACATGTGTTATGTTCCTGCGAGCACATCTTTATTATAAAGGGATGGGAAGTAATTATTTTAGAAAATCAAGAAGCAGTGTAGACATGGGTTTTATTACCAGACAAATGCAAGAAAATTGTCTTGGGCAAAAGAGTACATTATATATTGCTTTTTGCAATTTAATCATGGCATTTTGTATTTTGAAGTTTGTGTATTTATAGTTTCTATATGATGGAATAAGAAGTGTTATTGCTAGTGAAGAAAATCAGAGGTGTTTGAAATGAAAACTAGTGTTAAGCAAGGATGTGATGTTATCTGTTTTTATGCAATAGTTTTTTTTTTTTTTTATGTGGCAAAGCGTCGGCTGGGAAGCGAACCCCGGGACAACTGCTTGTATGGCAGCTGTGTAACCACTCGGCCACCAACGCTTGACTGCAATAGTGTTTTGAACTGTTGATAGCAACTTCATGAAATCAGCATCAAAATGAATGGTGAAATTTAAAATTGAATGAATTAAAAGCAGAACAAGACATTTTATTCTCTTGGCTTTAATGTTTTACTGATGATTACACTCACTTTGTCAATTCAAAAGATGATTTGCAGAATTTTCTTAATGATGACTACAAATTATCAAACATACAACTTAAACAATATAAGACCAAAAGAAGAACTGCTTAAGCAGATTGTCTTGAGTTCAACTCAGACTATTTGAATTTCAAGTTTGTATCTTGATGCAAAATTCCACGACTCATTTAACGCCAAATCATCAACTAAAGCCTTCATATGCCAATGCTGCAAAAAATTGGCATTTCTCAACAAATTAATTCAAACAAAAATGCTACGTCTAACTTATTGTTCTCTCTGGATAAAAAATGCACGAGCAATGCTATGCTACAGCTGATTCCCCAGAATCCAGGTACCTCGATCTAATGGACCAACCTGAAGACAACAGCCAACCTAACACCAAATTTAATATTGTATCTGACATATTCACCACTGCCGACTTCAATGAAAGCCAGTACAACAATCCGATGATTCAATTTAACCAAACAATATCAATAAAACTGTTCAAATCACTGGCAGATTATAACAGTGACAAAAGTCTAATCTTAGCTATCACAGACACTAATTGCTCATTATTCAAATTCCCTATTGAGTCTTTCTATAATATCATAAAGCAAAATAATTTGGGAGATGGCATTCATCCCTAACAACATATATATAGCTCTTGAATTTAGCAATTGGACAAACCGCAAGAATTTCAAAAACAACATCAAAACTATTGATGACAAGTTCTTGTGCTATCTTGATGTGGGCTGCTACGCTTCATGGGAAAATAAAGAACTGTGTAATGGGCCTAGATGAAGGCCAGCTTCAAAACATTCTTCAACCATTTGACAAAATTGTTAAATTTAAATATCTGCCAGTAGACAAAACAGAATTCTTTTTCCTTTCAAACATAGCTACGATTGAATACAGCTAAAAAAGGACATAAACTCTAATGATATTCCAACCATAGTCAGACTAAGGAACTCCTTTATGATCCTCTCTTTTTGGGGGGTTAGACCTCAGTGCTTTTATTGTGGTCAGGATCTCATCTCATAAAGGACTCTCTTGCCCATTTTTGCAATTTGTGTGGCACCAGAAAAAGCAGAGCACACAGATGTAGAGACAATTTAATACCCCAACCAGCATTAAACAGTGATCACTTCCAAAGCCAAAACACAATTCAGATGCAACAAACTCAACTCCCAGACTAATCTGACCCTCTAAAAGTAATCGACTGGAAATCACGAAAGATAGAAAACACACTCAGGGATACGCAAAATATTCAATCACAAATACATATCACAGCAACTACAAGCAATGCCATTATAAATTCCCACAACTCAAACAATCCAAAAACAAATGCAGCCATCACACTAAACAGAAATGAGATATTTTTGTAAAAAAATATAATCATTGCTTTTAATTGGATGATTAAGAATTAATTATTGTCAAAAGCTGTAAATATAAAGATGTTTTCATTTTTAAATCTTTATATTTAAAAATATATATATATCTAAAGTTTTAAAAAAAAATCATTATGTAAGACTATGTGACATAGAGTTAAGTTAAAGTTATTTAAAAAAAAAATCAAAGATTGCATTGTTAATTATTCCAAACTTAATGAATCCACCTAATTTATCACCAACCCTTAAGTAGTTCACTTTGTACAATTCTCGCATCAATTAATTTTGCTTAAAATTTTGATCTCTTATATATTTTTGTAATCATTATCCAGAAGTCCTGCATGACTTGTTGCAGTTGGAAGAGCATCTAACTTGGGAATTGGGAGATTCCATGATCGATTCTAGTGCTTGCAGGTCTGGTGTTCAAACTTCTTATGAATTACCAAGCAATAAAGCCATTTGCCTTTGTTTTATTATACAGAAGATATCATTGTCGTTATTTCAACTATTGTCAATCCACAGCAGGATGAAAGTCTCTCTAAGGCCAATCCATCTTCTCCAATCTCTAGTCTCTTTTTTCCACATTACCCCAACACACTTCATTATTTTATTCACCCATCTCACACATGGTCTCTTTCTAGGTCTTATATAATCTCTTGGAATCCAGTTTAAGATTTCACCTGTCCATCTGTCATTTTTTCTACCAATATGTCCAGTCCAACTTCACTTCAGTATTAATTCTTTCAATGATGTCACATGTGTTGTTCTCTTATGTATGTATTTCATTTTTGATCTCTTCTTGTTACTCCTAACATACATTTCTCCATATTTCATATATTCAAAAGATATACTGCATATCTTTCAAAACAGTCTATATTTCTCATCCTAACACCTTTCAGTATTTTATAAGCATATAAAACAACTCAGACAATTGCTCAAGAAAAATATTAAATTCTTTGATCCCTTAAATACCACTGCAATATTCATAATATTGGAATTATGTGGCTTGCTCATTGTTCTATCATATTTGATAACAAGAAATACAACATTCTATAAAAGATATAGTTTGATATTACTTAATTGCTCTCAAATTCTGAGCTAGAACAATTACAAATAAAATTTGGCAGTATATTTTTCTGAGTTGTACATATGTCATCATTAGGTCACAATATTATTAGTATCCAAAGCAAGCATATCCTTTGATGTAGTCATACATAAAGTGTATAAATTTTAAATAAAGTACACATTCACATATATAAGGTATTATTTCCATCATGTTTAAATCATTATTTATCTGCCTTGAGTTGTTTTGCCTGTGGTTTCATGAATTATCTGCTGTACATGAGGGGTCAGATTGTCTTTAGGTCAACATGGGTGTGATGAGAATCTCAGCATCAAGGTGGCCTTTGAGTGTTCCATCATCAGATTTTTAGTTGGATGGACAGTTGAAGAGTTCGAGTGTGTAGTGGATTAAAGCCTGTCCATTAAAGAATGAAGATTGGCTATCTTAATATATATCTGAGCACTTATTGCATATATGTGTAGAGATGATAATCTGGACCAACTGATGATTATCTTTTTGACATATATGTGTTCAAGGGTATCAGTGTTATGAGATAGAGTGGAGAGTAGTGGGTCATGTGAAAGTCTGTGCTCATACACCCTATATATTACATATATTTATACAGGTATATAATAAGCCTGTATTTCAGTTATTACATAATAGAGATGTCTGCCCATTCCTAGTATATGTAGTAAATGGATTATATTGTGTACATGAGAGGTCAGATTGACTTCAGGTCATTATGGGTGTGATGGGAATCTCGGCCTCAGGTGGCTTTTGAGTATTCCATTATCAGATTTTTAATTGGATGAATGGTTGAAGAGTTGGAGTGTGGAGTGGATTGAAGCCTGTCCATTAAAGTATGAAGCTTGGCTATCTTAATATGTATGTGAGCACTTATTGCATATATGTGTAGAGAATGATAATCTGGACTAACTGATGATTGCTGGTTTAACATGAAATACATATATTGGTGATTATTTATCTTTTTGACATACATATGCTCAAGTGTATTAGTGTTATGAGATAGAATGGACAGTGGTGGGTCATGTGAAAGTCTGTGCTCATATATCCTGTATATTACATATATTGATACAGGTATATAATAAGCCTGTATTTCAGTTATTATATATAGTTTAACAAATGTTATGTAATTTAAATGTATTTTCTCACACACATGTTAATACTAACATATAATTTACTATTAATCAAGTTTACTTTATAAAAAGTAATATACATATACATAATATTTTATAATAAATGCTTTTATTTACTATGACTAAAAAGTCAAAAATAATTGTTTTCTTCAAACACAATTAAGGTATTTATATTTAATTCAGATTAAAAATGTGGGTGCTCCAGAAACTAATTGATTCAATCATTATTTTGTGATTGAATTAATTGATTTTTGGACATACCACACTTTTAATCCAAATGAAATATAAAAACAAAATTGTGATTTAAGATTTATTTTTGGATTTTAATGCACATTAAATAAATGCTTTTATTATAAAATTATTTTTGTGTAAATAATTTTTATCATTTTAGAATTCCAATTTCTTTTTGTAATTATTCCAATAGTAATTAAAATGAAGATTAAAAAGAATGTCACAGTGTGTGTAATATCTGAAAGAAAACCATGCAGTAAAATTCAATTCAAATATTATTTTGTTTATGAAAGAAGCATTTTTTTAAAAAAACTTTTACAATCAAGAGAAATTAAAATTTAAAGCAACATTTACCATCAAGAGAAATTAAGATTTGTTTTTTATTTCTATTTGAATTTACCATAAATGCTTTTTATTTTTAGTTTTTTTTTTTTTTGAAAAAAGTTTATCATAGTACTGCTTTTTTATGCATATCAACAAAAACTTACTGAATTTATATTGAGTTTGAAATTTGGTCCACCAATACTATTACATTAAACAATCAAGGTGGCTACCCTGAAATATTTTAGGGTCATATTGCATTACCATTGATTTCTAATATATGTTCAAAATTTGAAGGAAATCTATTTGATAGACATACTTTAAAAATTGATGGCAAAATTATCTTTAAGAATAAACAGTTTTTAAATTAAATAAGTGTTTTAAAAAAGTAGCGACTGCCTTGCACTAGCAGACAGTTGCCCGGGTTGCGGGTTCGCATCCTGGCCGATGCTATGACACTTTAAAAAAAGGTAGTTTGCTCTTTTTTTTGACTGAAATCTTTTATCATTTAGATTTTGTTTTGCAATCATTTTTCTTAAAAACATGGCAAGAAAATTGACGTCTTGCACGTTTGCCCATAATAATCTTATCTTGATTGTTAAAAAATTTTTATTTTAAATTATTCTATTTTTCTGAGTATAATTTTAGATATAAGCATCTGTTTAATTATAAAACTTTTTTACATATAGTGAACCAATTATTTAGTCATCTCATTGCTACATTAGTTATTCATTTTTGTTAAAAATAAACTAACTATAGCAAAACTAATTTTGCATAAGTTAATTATTTATTTATATTATCTTCAGCTTGAATAGAATTTGTGGCAAAGTATTTATTTTTTAGCTTAATTATCAAAATTAATGTTAAACACAAGTAAAATAATCAAAAAATATTAAAAGTAATGAATTTATTTAATATAATGAAAAAGTTATGTGTTTATATTAACTTTAATTTCTTTGTCATGATTATCTAAGTTTAATGCCTAAATATAAAAAAAACTTCGAAAATAATTTTGAAACAAACAAAAAAATATATTTATAGAACACTTTTTGCTTTCCATATATAATATAAATAAATGCTACCATTTTGTGTGATTTGAATTCTGCAATTTGATCTTTGAACTATAATCTTTTTTAATTTGTTGATAACTCTTGACATCTAGAAACAAAAATGAAAACTAGAATGAAAACTAAAATAGTCTCTTCAATTGCTTCACGAGTCATTTTATGATTGACAAAAATTTTTATAGATCCCAGAATCAACTGAAATAGGGTTAATGAAATCTCAATAGGAAGTCTATATATAATTTCATGTAGAATTTTGTATATAACTTAAAATTTATTATTGCAGGTCCAAAAAAATTATGTAGTTGAATTATTGTGTGGAAGTATATCATAGAACCTAGTGATCAAATAGTGTTAAAAAAATAAACAGTATCAGTCATTGTTTTTCATTTTACTCCGCTTGGTAGTTTACAGAGATATCTAGTCATTGTGTAAACATTTTAAACAGCCTTTAAGCAAAGAATTCAATTTATATTTTGGAATGCTTTTGTTTATATTACAGTAAACTGAAAGAACTAAGTGATATAATGATATTTGAAATATTATTCACTGAAAGTTAAATTTTTTTTAGATAAATGGTAAAGCAGCCTACCAATAGATCATTGCAGTAAAATAACATTGGGAAATACATTTTATTCTAGCTGTGCATATTTAGATATTTATTGTTGGCTAATGTTGGATTCATTTGTAATTTAGTGTTGACATTGAGGGCTAAATGTTTCTGGATCATAATATAACTTGTTACTTTCTTTGATCGAATGTCACATGTCGACCTTCTGAACAATGAAATATCTGGTTATTGTTTTTTTTTTTTTTACTCTGTACTCTTTAATGCAGTATTAGAGTAATGGATCTGAGAACTCTGGGCCAATGTATAACCTGTGACTTCTTGACACAGCTGACAAAAATTGTTCTTTTGAAATCATATCCTATGAGCATTGTACTGTTCCAGTTTACTATCTATAATTTAGATATTTTATATAACAACTTATATCTTATTTTCACAATGATTGTATAAAGGGTTTTTAAGTGCACCGATTCATAATATTACTGTACAGTTTAGCAGAACAAAGAAAGGTTTGCAGAAGTGATTCTCTGCTAAATGAAGATTAAAAATATACTCGATTCAGATGGGTTGATTTAATTTAATTGTTAAATGTTCAGTCTTATTATGGTGGACAAATATCGTATTAGTCTCTAATCATCTGATCTTATATGTTTAGTTATTATATTATAAGCTGGATTGTTTACTGGATATTTCCAGAAAAATAAATAAATTTTAAACTAAATTTAATAAGTTTTACTCGTCCTGTATTTGAACCTAGGTTATAGGGATGGCACGTGAATGCGCTATTGCAAACCTTCAGATCTTTCCTACTATTATTATTAAATGAATTATAAATTATTATTCAATCTGTTTTTAAAAATTCATAATTCCAAGAACGCGTTTTTTAACATTTGAAAGACAGTATTTTGCTTCATTTCATATTTGGTTTACATTTTCAACTGATTTCATTGTTATTAATTAAAATATTTGTTTTTCATTGTCTCTAACGTGTCTTAGTTACTGATTAAAAAAATAATAATTAAAAGCAGAAACTTTAAATAGTTTAGTTTGCCTACTGTTTTAGGTATAATAATATTAGCAAATCCTTTGTGCATTAATAATTGCTTGTTCCAATTTTAAAAAAAAATATTAATAAAAAATTTAATTTGCATTACTGAAGGTTGAATCAGGCAAATTAAAATTGTTCTATCTTTAAATCATTATTGAAAATAATATATTGAAATTGTAAAAAGCTCCAGCAGGAGAAAATTAATTCCATAGAAGTCTTTTTCATCTATGAGGAACAAAAATGTTATTATTGAAGTTAGTTTTTTTTTTTTAAATACAGAAAGAAAAAAAAGGGAAGATTATATCGGCAACATAAATGAATTAGTGAATGTAAAATAAGAATAATCAAGTGCGTAACAGCGAAGAGAAGAATGATTTTTTCCTAGCTACATGCACAACCTTCTCAGAATTAATGCATGCATTATGCAGTAACATACACTAACCATTCATTGCAAAAGTTTTAAGGTGCTAGCATGCCCAGATCATGACTTATAACATGAAATATTAGTGTGTTTTATACTTAACCTATCTTAGAACAAATTTCTGGATACTACATTTAATTTTAAATTGAGAAAAAAATCACTCTTGAAATGTTTGAAATTATTCCAATTGTGATAGTAATTTTCAAGTGGATTACAAGATTTTGTAATGGCAGAAAGAGTTTTAAAGATGATTGGTGAAGACATAAAACATGCAGTCACATTTCATGTTGTAACTCATCATCCAGACAAGCTGGCACTGTAAAAGTTTTATTGGAATAAGAAAATTATGTCAATACATAACACAGGTGTTCAATCAGAGTTGTCACTGCAGGTAGTTTGGAGAGAGAACCAATTATGTGTTCTCTAAGAGCACAATGTGTGCATATTGGTAAAACAACTTTCAGCCTATTGTAGAACAAATTTATTACAACAGTTTTCCATAGAGGAACAGCAAAGGAAAATGTATTACTAGGTTCTATAGAGAAGTGGGTGTTTTTTTTTCTAATCTTAATTTTCTTTCTAGCTAAAAATAGTAGTTATCAAATTACTGTATCAATGATTATTATGAAAATATCGAAAATAACTTAAGTGTGGATTGGTAGACAGAGTAGTAAGATTATTGATATGAATTTTAATGGAAAATATTACTTACAGATAATTCATGCTATTTTTATATTGATGTGCAAAATGATATGTAAACAACATTAGAAAATTGTTATGGGAAGTTTCAATGCTAGAATAGATAATCTTTTCATAGACAGAAATGCTGTTGGTAAATTTCAATAATCAGACAGAATTGAGAGATGACATAAACTTGTGGAATTTGCAGGAAAAGTGTTCACCATATATAGAAATACTTTATGAACCAAGAAGTACCTAAAAGAAGAGGCAACAGAAGTGAATTAGATTTTGATTGTTAGAAAAAATATATATTTATGTCCATAATAATATATAAAATTAAAAGTGTATGAAGCGCTTGAAAGAGAGGCTATACAGAGTGCAAAAAAATTAAACACTAAGCGCTTTCGAGACTGTTTGCCTCATATTCATAGTGATAATGTAAAATGCAGAACAGAGAAATAATGGTGATATGCAAAGTATATGCAAATGATTTAGATAGCCCAACATTTGGAAATGTCAAAGCATGTGTGATGTCTATTGATAGAGTTATTGTTGCCATTAATGAAGTAAGCTTCTCTAATTTTTCATTTGATGTCGTTATTCTCTATGTAAACTATTTTGGGGTTGGAGGATTCAAATATATAACCTGTCTTCTTGAAATGTTCTAAGAATGTTGAAGAATTGTCGTTATTTTTCTTTGCACTATTGTAGGTGTATCTAGGCTGATTGGTCCTATTGATTATGCCAGCTTTGATTTCACCATAATAAATGGCATGGCATCCGGGTTGGGAGCATGAAATGCTATAAATAACATGGGGGAAGGGGTCTGAGAAGGGTTGATTTTGTTTTTAGAATTATTGATTAAATGATTGGTGCAGGGGGAGGGGTGTTTGAAAACTGATTTTAAACTTGTTGGCCAAGACTTTAATTAGTTGATTGGAGATTTAGGTATATATGGGAGGATAATATATGGAAGCTTAATATCATTATTATTGTTTGTGATTTTCTTATAAAATTGTTTAATTTTGTGATTAATTGTGTTGAGTTTGTAGCCTGCTTGTAGTAGATCTTTGGTGTAGAGATTATATTATCTTTTCTATCAGATTCAAATTTGCATAGTTGCATATTTCTGTATAAGAATGCATGAAGGCCTGCAAATTTGTGAGAGCTTGAGGAATTGGAGTGTGGGTGTATAAAGCCTGATTTTAGGGGCTTTATTATCATTGAGTAATTTATTGTTCTCTCATCATGCGTTAGATGAAGGTCAAGGTATTTTAGACTCTGGGAGGCATATTCTGCTGTGGAGTTGATGGTTAGATTGGTGTTTTGTAATAATTCTTGTATAATACAGTTTGTAGTGTCTTGATTGGCTATGATGAATACATCATTTAAATACTGCGTGTATATAATGTGTGGGCAGTCAGCTTGGTATGTGGTTAATTCAAATATAGAGAGACAGAGACGTTATTAAACAACGATAATATCAACTTTAGATATCTTTTATTTTCAGAAATATTTCAGTGAATTTAAGGAAGAATTTATAAATCACTTTAAACTGTTAACAACCTTTGAAAATGGCTTAAACTTAAACAAAATCATTAAGAAGATAATAGATATTATGCAGATTGCAGAATGAAAGATAGAAATTGATCAGTAAATTTTGTACTGAAACAAGGCATTGGGTAGAGAAAAGAATGAGTGTAAAATTAAAGAAAAATGAAATATTTTGAAGAACCAATATCTAAAATTCTTTAATAAAACAATATTCATGACACGTAGAAATATAAATTGAATTATTTACTAAGGCAATAAACCTCAAGATTGTGCACTTGAAAATGCGAAGGTAGGGACCTCTACAGGTCTTAACCACAAGCTTACGCTTTGGAAGAAAAGAGGGGAACCCTTCTTTATTTCAATCTACTTTCTATATAAATAGGTGAAACTGAATTGGTTAGATCTGAAAGCATGAAGCTATTCAATACTTCACTGATTAAGTCCACAATTCCTATTACACATTAGTACTCGTGAAATCGTTCAATTTACGAGTCAATGGGAACGATCTTATAGTTAGGAAAACAATAGAAATAAGTAAATTAGATATATGTTGGACTATTTCCATCATCTATGAGTTAATGTTAAATGTATTGAAAATTTTATTTAAACTTTCCAAATATAATTTGTTAGTAATAACACACAAATAGACATCACAGATTAGTAATTACACGTTTCGAGTAGTATTATTCACTACTCTTCTTCAGGTATTGCTGGCCTATATGCACAGTGATAATATTCACTTAGAAGTTGAATTCACATCTTTAGATTCTTGAATATCATGATGAAAGGTATTTATGTAGTAATAAAAAAGTTTTGTACTACTAAATATATTGGGGAATTTCATAAAGATTTTTATAATATTAATTTTCCCATCATTGGCTATGTAATTCTTTTGCATATGTGAGTCTGTATGTATAACAAAGTGGTTTCTTTGTTTTTTATATCATGCAGCTGAGTGCAATTTTGATGGCAAGCACCATAATTACCACTCTCATGTTAGTTGTTATTACTAATTGCTTTATTTATATTAAGATGTAATTATGCATGTTATGTATTAACAAAAAAACAAAGCTTCCAAAATTTTTAATGAATTATGTTTTACATATACAGTAAGATATGCATCAAAGTCTATGCAGGAGAGAAAAGTTTCAAAAAAATGATAAAATCTTAACTATTTTTAAAAAAGTAGTTTTAAAAACAAATTTGTGGCTTAACTACATTTCTAATACCCACATGATAAAAACACATAAAATGGCTGAAATAATACAATAAAGATATTTATGTTTAAGTACAGAGAAGAAAGAAATGAGAATTTAATTATTTTCATTTTCTATCAGCTCTAGATATAATTTTTACTGTGATAATTTACAAGTCATCAACAACTCAAACCAACCTAAAGTAGAATTCTAATAGTACAGTAAATCACACCCATGTATTTAGAGAATTTCTAGAAAAGTTCAATGAATATTGCATTTGATTTTTGAACATTAAAAAAGCATGTGGCCCTATAAGTATTTCTATTGTTATTAAATCCTAGAATCATTATGACAGAGCTATGCAACAGTAGTGATTAGTAGCATGTCAATCCTAAGATGATTAGTTATTAATTTCAAGATGACTCTGTGTATAATTATATCTCATAATATTTTATAGCAGTTGTATAAAGCATATTATGTGAATTGAAATGGAAAGCAGAAAAATAAAAATAGGGCTTGAAAATTGTTGGTTATGATTGATGAAACCAAGAAAAAAAAAAGGAAAGGATAAAATGAAGATTGATAATAACAAACTTAGAAGAATATATGAATCATGCATATCTTGGATTAATTTTTAATACAATAGAAACATAAGGCATGAAGCTCATTAAATAATTAAATTTAGACAGAGCACCTTTGCAAACAGTAAATTAATATTACAAAAGAAAATATGCCTATAGACTTGTAAAGAATAATTTTAAATAAACATGTATTACAGTGCTTATTCATGGACACTTAATAGAGGAACAATATAGAATATACAAACTTCATAGCAGTGTTGTCATCAGTTGTGGATGGGCATCTGTTTTCTTCTTCATGGATGATACCTGTGCGACCTTCCTTGAAATTTTTTTATTCATTTATTCACACTTCTTTCCAATAAAACCCTTTCTCCATTCTGTGTTTAAAGTCTTCAATAAATATCAGCAACAAACACATCCTCAAACCACAAAAAAATGACCCGCTATAGTTTACTCTACTTTTATGATAATCACAAGTGAGATCGCCATGCACTGCAATCACATTAGAATTGATGAAACATGTTCAAAGTTGCATAGCAGAGTCTGGGGAGACAGTGATCTTATATGGGAAATCCTGATAAAACAGTGCAGTCAATAGAAATTTTAATATAGCCTGGAGTGCAGATAATTTTTGGCTAACCATTCTTAATTGGACATATTTAATAGTCATTCTCTATTTACAGAGTTATTAAATTCTTATAACAAACTGTAAAAAAAATTATCGGCTTGCTTTATTGTTAAATTAAGTAAATCAATCACTGTTATTAATATTATGGCTCGTAAGATGATGACTCTTATAATACTACCTAGTATATAGTAGATTAGTTAAAAATTATCTAAAATAGTTTCCGGATAGACTTTAGTAATTAATACGTATCAAAAACTATATCTATATCGTATATGTGTGTATATATGTTTTTTTAAATATGGTTGGGGATGGCCCATTATAATCAGATTTGATATGGTTTTAAATTATTATTTAAATGTTTAGATTAGGAAATATTTAAGATGACTTGAAGGAATTAAAATATTACTTAATTAAAAAAGAAACAATTTTAAGGCATTTTAAAAATTCATTTCACACACAATAATTTGAAAACGTGATGAATTATTTAATTTATCTACTTGAAGGAATGTAAATAATCAAGGTAACAGCGTACTATAATCAAATGAACCATATTTTTAATTATTATTGCTTTCCCCTGAAGATATGTCTGCCAATCTATCAAAAACTGCAAAATGCCGTAATTAAACAAGTTACGTATGTTTGGCTATCGTTGAAATTAGCTTTCTTATTTCGTTCTACCTTTTGAATATATTTAACATCTTTAATAATGATGGTTAGATTTATATAAAATACATTGATAATATTGTTAAAATGTTCACTTTAACTTTTTTTTTTTTTGTTATTAATATATAATACACATATTTGAATTACGTATTTGCTCAAGGTTCTGATGTATGCCTAATGTTTTTGTTTGATTTTAAGCATCTAAATTATTTTACTTTTATTATTACATTCATTCTTTTTCAAATAAGGAAATAAAATTTAAATCTGTATTTATAATTAATTCTGTGTGTAAATATTTAAATTAGCTTGCGATACGTTTCTTTTAAATTGGTAACAGTCACCTTATCTTAATCTTAACCAACGTTTTTTTTTTTTTAAGATAGTGAGTTAAATTGTAATATATTATTTACATTTATGATTATTTTTTTTTCAAATTATAAGAAGAAAAAATGATGATTTTTAGGATGAGAGCAAACGACAGTACTGGAATTATTAAATATGAAAATCTGGAAACTGTGTGCAAACATACTACATTCAAAGTATGAAGTTTTCTGCTATATAGACAGATGTTTCAAGATTAATATAAACATGTTAGCAAACAAGAAGAGTAGGAGCTCTTTAAAAAAAAAAAGATTTTAAAAGTTATTCTGTGAATATATATATATCTATGCTTGTAGTAGTTTTTTTTCTTCTCATGTGTCATAGCATCAGCCGGGAAACGAACCCGCTAACCCGGGACAACTGCTTGTAAAGCAGCCGTCGCTGACCTCTCGACCACCAAGCAAAATATATGGACAATAGAACAAACAGATATCCGTGATATCACTGAAAGAATAAAAAAAACTGAAATGCAGATAAGGTAGACATCTTGCTAGAATGCATAATAATAGAGAGGTACATTACGGTCTAAACTGGATTCCAAGAAAATATAGGACTTAAAAGGGGATTACATGTGAGATAGATATCAGAAATTGAAATTGGCATGATATGGAGGAAGGAGAAAATAATCTTCAATTTGGAAAAATACTTTAAGGTCATAGTAAGTTCTTCATCTTGCAGCGGATTAGTAACGGTTGGAAATTACCAATGAACTGATATATATATATATATACAATAAAAAAACTGGGTTTAATTTTATAAACAATAGTATATAAAAAATATCTGTAAATAAGTATTAGATTATATTTTTAATGCATTGCATTTTATAACCAGATTGTTCTTTTAGTATATATATATATCGTTGAGCTACTATAACAACGCTACAGCACATGTGATTAAGGTATACATTTCTGATGTTTAAATCATATACAATCTCTGTGCTAGTAAATAAAATTGAATATTATATGTATCAACATAAAGAAACATAAAAAAAATATGAAACGAATGGAAAAAATAATCAAGTATTTTATTTAGCATGATGATCTTGATCGACTTCTTTATTAATAATTACGAGGATGATGATGATGATCAAATCACATACTCCCATTTTGATGATATCATTTGAACAATTCTAAAAGAAACACAGGTTATATTTTCTAATCATCATTATTTTAAAACACCTATGGGATAGTGGGACTAAAAGTCACATCAAGTAGCTTTCTTTATATAATCATCATATAAATGGTATAGGTTCCTAGAGAGCCACTTTGCTTTATGGAAGATTTCATATGATCAAGTACTATCTTCATATATAATAATATCATCCTGGTCAAGCGTTGGTGGTTGAGAGGTCAGCGACAATCGCTTTATAAGCAGTTGTTCCGGATTAGCAGGTTCGCTTCCCAGCTGATGCTATGACACATGAGAAAAAAATATCCTTATGTTAATATAATGATATATTGCCAGCTTAGAGCATAAGCACTACCAGGAACATAAACAAGCTATTTAAGTATGCAATCGAAATGAGACCAAAGTTAAATAGAATGCCATGGACATTAAATTTTTAAATAACAAAAACAAATATTTTTTTAAAACAGTTAAAAAGAAAAAAAAATACACCTGGTTGTTTGTATATACAAATATAACAATAATACATTCCCAAACTGATGTATCAAATATATATATATATATTTGATGGTATTTTTTTAAAAAAAAATTATAAGGGTTGTCATATTTCTTATTAAAGCAGACAGTTAATTCTACTATTAAATAGAGCTATACTTTTCTAATAAACAAAGTCAATATATGTGTTGATAATCTACTAATGACTGTGTTTCCTGGTGATTGTTCTGGTATTTTTCAGTCTTCAGGGAATGCATGATGTCCTCTTGGCGCTCATCATTCCAGAAATGTTGCAGTAGAATGACCTTGCACCCTTCAAATATGGTCGGCAGCTTCTGCAGTGAGGTCTATATATCCTACCCCCTCCCCCAAAGCATTCTTATCTTGGATTTAATAAGTGACAAGTTTATTGAACAGATAACTTTCTAAAGCTGCAGTAGTCATTAACTATTTCTTGGAATTGGAATTTTTGAATTCTTTGGATTGTACGCTTCATTTCAACAAGCTAAAGTGCTTGTTGAGCAATAGAACAAACTTCTTTCAGGGAATCTGGACAGGCTAGGCGTCACATTATCATTATCTGTAGACTATTAATTAATACTTACTCTAGGCATGGCATTTTTCATTGCTGGAGAATTTGATTCTGGAAGGGGACCGCAGTTATCACACCTTGTTGAAAGATCTTTCTGAGAAGTTCTCCATTACAACTACAATAAAATTAGTACTAGTGTTACTTTCAAGATCAACAATACTTTTATACAGTAATTATTATCCAGTTGCAGTGATTTATCATAGTTATATTCTGTTCTCTTGTTCTATAATACATGTTTGGACCGCACTATAGTTTCATATACTCTCTAATAATGAGATTATGCATCTTGGAATCCATGAAAGAGTAACTATCTTGCAAGTGAAAACATCTGAATCATCCATCTGCATGAAATTCTGAAAGAAGATTACCCTATCGATTCAACTGATAGAATATGAATGCATAAAAGTATCAATTATCTCACTATAAATTTTTTTGTATAGCCTTATTGATGTCTGATAAAAATATGTTTTCTCCAGTTTATCAAACCTGTATTCTTAATCTATCAAAAATTATTTTCTTTACCGTTTTTCTGTTTACTTAGAACTAATCTCTTAATTACAACATTGTAATTAATTATAATTAATTGCATGTTGTTGCTTTTTTTTTTTTTTTTTTTACAAATTTATGTTTTTCTTTTTTTTTTTTTCTATTTAGCTAAGTATGAAATGAACTTTTCATAGTTTTTTCTATCTATTGATAAATTCTTCAACTACATATCTTATTTTTTAATTTTTATAAAAATATTTTCTTTTATTCAAATATATACAGTATATACATTTACATATAACATCTCTGTGTAATGGAAATAAAAATGCAAGTCAGTGTAAGATCCCTTAGGATATTAAATATAATTGTTAAATATAATAAATTTGAATATAACAATAGAATATTTATTATTTATTGATCTGCAAATATATAGAACATTATAAAATGCATATATATATATATATATGACCCAGATTTTTATATATATAATATGTGAATATAAATTAAAATTATAGTATAAAGAAAATTTTATAAGAAATATAGTTACTAATAATAAATAAGAAGATATATTTTCATCTATTTTACTGTGGATTGATGTATTCACATTTATTTAAAAAAAAAAAAAAACTTACTCAACTGTTTCTTTATTCTTTGAATAAAATAAGTTGTAAAATGTCCAACTTTCATCACAATTAAATATGCTCTGGCTGGGTGATATTCATTTTTACCAATAACTTTTTTTTTCTACCAAAATATAATAATGGTCTTGCTTTTAGCAGATTATACCCTCTCTAGTTGTTTTGTTGTTTTTAAATTCATATCAACTTTACAAATGTTCTTAAATTTAATAAGACTTAACAATATGCTTAGAAGACATTTTATTACAGAAAATGTTGCACATCAAATTTGGAAAGGATAATAAAGAAGAAATAAATTATGTGTTCTCAATCTAAAATGAAGAAATTTTATTAATAATCATGGTCATGTACTGTGCTCCAAGAAGGAAAATGGTGCTGCAACTTCATTGTAAAATTTATTAAATTTATGAATTTCTATGCATTTCTTATTTATTTATTTACATTTTTTGTTTATTCCCATTTTTTTTTTTGATAGCATATAATTTAAGTAGTCAGAACTTAACCAGATTAGCAAAGAAAAAAATCTCTAAAATACTACCAACGGTTTCACTGCTACAAGCAGACTTCTCAAATGTAAAGAACTACAAAATAACAACATATTTATACTAAACATTACCCACAATTCCACTTACTTCTCATACACCCTTAATATTAAAAGAACTTTTAAATAAATTAATTGCTTCAGAATCATACATTTTTAATAATAAAGTTTTGAATTTGGGATAATTTTGACTATTTATTGACTAGTTTAGCTTTATGCTTTTAATGCTTAAATTGAAGTAGTGTATATTGGTACAACATAATTTACAGCTTCACTGTATTTACATAATTAAAAACATGTTTTTTTTATTACTATAAAAATTAAGATTTCTTCTCCAAACTAAATAGTCTTTGCTGCAAAATTTTTGTTTTTAAATTGACATCAAATGTAATTAAAGCACACATTTAGCTTAATTTTTAAATGAAATATGTATTTATTTATTTTTTATTTGTGTCACTTTTAATTTATCATATTTTTTATTATTCACTTTATGCATTATAATATTTATTATTGATATCAAGTTTGCACTTTTTGTTTCAACCCACTAAGCATGTTTTGAAACATTCATGGATTTTTTTGTTCGGTTAATTTTTTTTTTATTGTATTTTTCCTTTATCTGTAATTTTTTCCGAAAGTAATTTACCCATCATCACATTTAATGTTTTAGTGAAATTTTATTAAAATCTTATTTGCAAATAAAAAATAATATGAAGTTATGAACACAAAGAATTTCATTTCAGTTAAGCCTAAAAGTATATATTTAACCTGATTTGCCTTAGTTGCAGAAACCTCACACAGTTTTTGTAGTTTTGGACATTACTATGACACTGTGATCACTATATCTTCTCTGTTATTTTAAGCCTATCTATAACTTACATTTTCATGCACAATTTTATTTTGCTACAGTTACAATTGTAAATTTATTAATTGAAAAAAAAAACTGAAGATGTCAGCATTATATGGACTTTTTAGATAATGCCATGAGTGAGATAGTTCTAGATATCAATAGAAATGAGAATTTTTGATTGGCAAAATGTTTTAGCATAAACCAAATAAAAGAAAAATCACTGAAGAAAATGGAAAATTGTAATATTCAGTAATTTGTTTATAAATTAAAGATTATTTATGCAATATTTTTATAAAATACTCATTTTAAATCAAAACTTATGTCAATGAAAAGAGATTTTTTTTGAAAACATATTTAAAAAGATAACTCTTAAAAAGTTCATTACAGCAAAGTGGAAGCAATTTTTATTGGGTAAACTACAATCATCTTTTATCATAATGGTAAAGAAATTATTTTCAAAATGTTAATAACAATAAATAATATGTTCACTTAAAAATTTTTTTTTCTTTGATAATTAACCTTAAATTTATCTTACTTTTAATAACATAGAAGAATTCAGATGTCTAATATTTTATTCGATTAACTTTTTGAATAGACAAATTATATCCAATGATATCAAACACCATTGTTATAAATAAGAGTGCATTTAAAAATGTATTTTTATATTTTACAAACATGAAATATTAACTTTTAGAATGCCTATCATTTGAAAACTTTCAATTATAATACATAATATGAAGATTATATTGAAAATAGATTTAATTGTAAAAGTAAATGTAAAAATAGGGATGAATATATATGGAAGTCTCATTAAAGCATATTCAAAATAGAAAGATGGAATTTTCAGTGAAAGAGGTTAATGAAAAAAAAATCTTGTTTTTTTAAAAACCTTTTTGTTTTAGATAAATTTCACTAAAATCATAAGTATTAAAAACAAACATGATTTTAGAAGTATTAAAAATCAACTTTTCAATTAAAAAAGAAGAATAAAAAGCTGGTTATAAAGTTATTAATAGTCTACTTTATTTTTTCACAAACAATGACAAAGACTATTTCCTGTCTAATGCCACATATTTTCATCAAGCTATTGTTTCCCTAAAAATTAAATATATTCAAGCAGAAGCTTTATGTAAATATTAAACACTTATTAAGAAAGAAATATTTAATGATTTTTCCAAAAAATGTATAAACAAAAAATAATAGATTTTTCATTATATATTGCTGAAAAAAATCTGCAAATGTTGAAGTATATTTCCTTCTTAATGAGAAATTTATTTTTGCCATCTTGATATACTTACTGCTGCTGATATCTAAGTATAACAGTTACAACTAAAAGTAATTTAAATTATTGCCAATCATTATCATTAGATTTTGGTCATTGAAACCTCTTAATTCATATTACAGCTTCAATGGGATTTTTCAAAAATCTTTCTGACAGGTTAATTGATTTATCTTAATATTTTAACTGATTAAAAGTTTTCATAAGCACTTTTTGTATTTATTTGGATGATTTAATGAAAATTATTATCCATTTGAAACATTGTAAGATATAAGAATCAGTATAAAGCACTGAAAAAGTGCCAAATTATAATATAATATTCAAAATATTGATATGTAATCTCAAAAGTTTATAAAATTATTACTATTTTATTGAGAATGGATATGAAAGAACTTAATCATGTTTATTTTATCTGTTTTTCCTGTCATTATGAAACACTTTTGTTTATTTCTAAAAAGTGTTTGTTTTCTGTTTTAAAATGCTGTATTAATATTATCATAAATGATGCAGTTTTTTTATAATATAATTTTTTCTATAATGCTTTTAGTAACATTTCAAAAAAATCTGAAGAGATCAGTACGTTAT
This sequence comes from Epiperipatus broadwayi, assembly GCA_028023455.1. Classification (NCBI taxonomy): domain Eukaryota; kingdom Metazoa; phylum Onychophora; class Udeonychophora; order Euonychophora; family Peripatidae; genus Epiperipatus; species Epiperipatus broadwayi. The sequence goes on along the minus strand of JAQFVV010000085.1, from coordinate 1,606,498 downwards.
AGACAATTGGCGTAGATCTAAGGCATAATCATCTTAGATCTACAACATATCATACTGTTTGATACATAAAATTTGCTTTTGGACATTTACTTCCATTTGATCAAATTTTCATGCAAAATTTTTGGTATAAATGAAATATTTTTTGCTTATTTATAAAATCTTTTTGATTATTTTTACACACTAATTGGTTGATTATTATTTAAAACAAAAGAAATATACATGTAAACTGTCAATTTATTCATTTGTCTGTAATTTTTAGAAGTAAAAGTTAATAAATATGTCCATAATTTAATGAAAGAAAATGATATTTATTATGTCATTATCTGTCAGAAGTGACATGATGTTAAAATCTTTCCAATATCATAATTATTATAATCAAAATATTAGATTTTAAAGCAGAAAATGATAGATTTATTATAAATTACTTTTGTTCATCCATATTAAAAAAACAATTTTTAAAAAAAAAATTATGTTCATTTTATGAAAGAGTATTTACACTAACTTGGTTGATGACATATATGGTACATTGTTTCATTTACAAGTCAGTTTTTAAATATTTAAAAATGTCATATATATTTTTAGAACATTATTCATTTATAAAATTAAATAAAAAAATAAACCAAGTCCAACTTATTCAGTTTTACTGTAAAATAAAGATTATATGCAGTAGAGAAGGCGAACATTTTCAAAACTCTCCCCAGGTGAAACAAAAGAAAGTGTCAAATTGTTAACTGATTAAATGGGCTTTGTAGATTGTAATCACATGAAAGTGAGCAGTTTTTATTGTAAAATAATATGATATTCTATAATGATTTTTGAAATTTAAATATTACACTAAAATGTTAAAGTAGTAAATGGTTCATACAAATCTAAGATCAGAATAATAATTTGAGAAAGGTAGCTATTTTATAATAAATGTTTTGACAAATATTTATACTAAACAAAGCTCTTTAACATTCTGGAGATTGTGGGTGATATGTGGGATACATGTAAACTTTTGCTAAATACTGTTATGTATACTTGCTGTATTGGTTCAAGATCATGTCTGGCTGTGCATACCTCAAAGCCAACATTGGTATAGTTGTGAAAATAATTTCTAGGTTGTAACTGAAAAAAGTTTAAAATCATGCATAAACATAATAAAGGCAAATTTGCAGCATTATTTACCAGTAATTAACATATCTTTTGGGTACGTTCAACTCCCATTGCTGTTTTTTTTAACATGTGCATTATATTTCTCTGCTTAATAATTTCTAGATTATAACTAAAAATAAATAAATAATCATGTAATTTATTTTATAAATACAATAAAAGCAAATTAGCAATGTTTTCATTTATTTATTTATTTTGAATTTCAGCATGCATATTAATGGATATATCTTTGAGGTACATGCTTCCTCTGGAACAATTTGACTATGATCTCTACAGGGTTTGAAATAAAAATAAAAGTAACTGCTAGATAATCAATACCTGTTCATTAGCCTTTTTTTCCACTGATGATTATGATACAATAATGGTGCATACATTTTTTTTATATTTTATAATTAAAGCAGTCTTTCATTTACACACAGTTGAGGACCTTGGAAATATAGGTTATCATCTCTTAAGATATTTGACCCAACCAGATCTTTGCAGTTAGATCAAGCACACACGTAGAAGAGGTTTTATTGTTGTAATCCATCTTAGAAGCCAACACAATATTTTTTTTTGAATGTCTTTAACCATAGTTTGAAATGTAAAAGTATACATTAGTTTTAATATTTGAAAATATAAGATGATTTCACATGAGTACAAAGAGACGAATAAATAACTTGGTGCATGAGCAGAAAGAGATGAATATTTTTTATGGTAGGAGTACAGAGATCGATGAACATTTAATATGGACTATGGACAGAAAGAAGTGAACAGTCAACATTGTGCAATAAACATTGGTACATCATCATAATTGTGAAAAGTTTATAAAGATTGATATTACAAAAATAATATATAAATAGATTTGAAAATTTTTTGTTTTATCAGTATAGATTAGCGGTTGCATTGATAAAAAATAAATATATTTGAACTTTATTAAATTTTTTTTATCTATATGTAAAGTTAAATAAAATGTAATAATTTCTATTTAAATAAAAATTATTAATAATAATTTAAGGACTTATTGAAAAGTGATTGTTATAAATCTTTATTAAGAACGTGATATTTATGAAATAAATTTGTGTAATATATGTATTAATGCAAAATCTCGCATTATATATATATGTTGTGTGTATGGTTATGTTCAAAGAGTTTTAAGTTTATCGGTATTTTTAATATTTCTCTAAACGAATATATATATATGGAAAGAAAAAGGAATTTAGTTTTTTTAGAAAACAAAGATCAAATCACGCATTATAATATATTAAACCTGTAATGGATTGAAATGTTGTAAATTTGGTTTATTGCCCTACATTTGTATTGTTAATCCTTTTTTTTTTTATTGTTATTGTTCTTATATTGTGAGTGTAAATAATTATTTTTGACTAGATTAGCAATTCCATGGTTTATACATGACTTATTCTTTAAGGTGGTTGTTCCATTTATATTGTCCTCTATTGTTTTACAGTATTGATTCATTGGCATGCTACATTAGTCCCCCCTATTGATTTGGAATCATTCTTTCCTCTTTTCTGATCACTGTATTTAATTTTGTATTATTATTGTTGTTAAGTTTTAACATTAAAAAGTTTTATTCTAAAAAAGTAAATTTCTGTCATTTCTACGTAATTTAAAACAATCAGATTTGCAAAGAGGGGGGAAAAACTGGATTATTTAATTTTGCATATATTTTTCAAATCATTATTTTTTTAAAAAAAAAAAAGCTAATGTGATGGAGTTTGCTTTTACTTATTTTTCATCCTAGTAATGGAATTTTTATTATTATTTCTATAAATGTATTAACAAATGTTAGAAGGAAGTGTGTTAAGAGTAGATGATCTGTAATATTGTTGATGTCATAAGTAATCTTTGGATTTAAAAAAAACCCTCTTTCACTCACTCAAATATACACATAAAATATACAAACATGCATATATACCTTATGTTGTTGTTAACGGTGCAAGTAATTGACCTTAATGTGAAATGATAGCACAACATCCTGCTGTATCTGTGACCTGGGAACAAATGTGGCTAAGTAAACTAGAACATTTTTTTTCATTAGATAACCAGCCTTTTAATCAAACCAACTACTTATCCACTATTGGTCATTTAGTAGATGTACCATTTTTTTCTTAGCTTGAGGATAAATTAAGGATAGAAAACTACTTAAACGTCACCCCCACCTGGCATTTGACAAGCTATTTAAAAACTATTTTCTGTATTATCTATTAATAGTGCAAGTCCTAGATTTGTGTCTAAATTTGGAAAACGTGAACATTTTTTGCTGGCGTTTGAGGATATTTCACACAAGTTTGAGCTTTTCCTCAGATAATCATTCATTTATTTTTTGGTAAACATCTATCCATTTTTAACTGAAGGGTAGTTGGGTTAGATGAGTTTTTTTTAACTTTTATTTAATGAATTGACTTCTATTTCATTTATTTTTAAGCCAATTATGTAATGGAGCAGATCTTTTTTTTTTTGTTTTCTGTATAACAGTGGAATATTCATTTGCATCTCCAGTTCATAAAAAAGTAAAGATTAACGGACTATATCCAAAACTTTGAATTTAAATACAAAGTGACTTGAAATGTTTTCACATAGCTGAGGTTTGCCAAACTCGGGACTTTCCAGTTAACTGCTCATAATTAACCAGACTATCCATGAAGTATTAGTTATTAAACAGATATCTAATTGTCTTCTTGGAGAGCAATGTATTGAGCATAAAAGAAAAAGCTTGATTGTGATCTATTTTAATTTTTATCATTAACAGAGGAATACAATGATATCAAAGAGAATAGAAGCAATCCAAGATTTTTTTTTTTAAGTGTCATACCATCGGCCGGGATGCGAACCCGCAACCTGGGCAACTGCCTGCAAGTGCAAGGCAGTCGCGCTGACCTCTCGTCCACCAATGCAAGACTTTTGTAACTTATTCTTGCAGCAAATATCACAGTTACAGTGATAAGAGTTATTTAACCTATATTTTATTTTACAAGGTTTCTCTACATCATTTCTAGGCTAAAGTAAAAATTAGTCAAAAATTTCATTTCTAATTACTCTAGTTTCTGCTTCTTTTCTGTACTAGAATAAAAATATAAGAAAAAATGTTACTAATCACAATAATCTTTCATGAAAACTCAGGTAAAATTTAATAATGAAGAAAACTATCATAGATAATGTTGTGCACCATGAATTTTTTTTTTAATGAATTTTATAATATTAAATTCTTAAAATTACATTTAAAATATTTTTTCTCTCATGAATATTAAATAATTACATTTTTAAAAGCTGAGCGAAGTAACTTAGCTATTTGTAAGCCTACAATTATTAAAAGTACTGCACAGAAACCCCGTTATTTATATTTTATTATTACCTACATTTTTGTAATATACAGTATGAATTGATACTATGAGTGATATCCATTGCAATAGAATATAGTGGAGAACTGCTTTTGTAAAATATAAGGAAAAAATAAGAGCAATGATGATACTCATCATATTCTAGTCATTTGCACATGGCAATGTTTATAATACAACATATTTATAGAAAATCATATTAAGTGAAAATCAACTAATTACAAAAGACACACATATAAAATATCTTCACCATATTTTATTTTATAAATCACTCATATTTAATATCAAAGGAAGTTTTTGTACTAGGAATGACCTCGATCTTATGAAAACGTTCTTTGATATTAATGGTGGATGTTTGAAATGAATAATGGGAAGGTTATTTCGTTTTTGTATATATATATGTGTGTGTGTGTGTTTAATTGAATTTTCATCTGAAGTCTGTTTTTTAATAGATGAAACCATGGTCATAAGATAATTTTGGTATAAATTTGCAATTTTGCTAATATTTAATGTTATATGATTTTCTATTTTATTTATTAATATAGCGTTAGACAGTATTTATTACATTCATATGTGTTTAATAATGAATAATATTTCTGTAGTGTAATTTTCACATACCAAGTTGAGAGGGCAAAAAGTTTGACACATCAGTTAAACGATAGTAATTTGCTATCTATCTATGCTGAACAATGACAAAAGTATGTGTAAGAGATTGTAATGTGGATCAACTGATGAGTGCTGGTTCAGCATAAAATGTGCATCTTTGGAATCATACATCTTTTTCACATGTCTTTGGTCATATGTTTATGATTACATCCTGCCACATAATGTTAAAAATGGATAGAAACCAGTCCCTACCTTGCGTGAGAGTGATATAGTGAAAATTACATTACAGAAATATTTTTCATTATTGGATAATCTCTAGTCTAATGAATGACTAATAAAAAATATTAATATTCATATGTATTTGTTTATTAATTCTTGTCAATAAAACATAATCTGTACATTTGAGCAAAGTTATAAGCAATTTTTAAAAAAAATGGAATCAAATGTTAATTGATATCAACTAAAGTCACGGTTGATATTAGAATGTTATTATCTATTAAGACAGTCATCAACAGTGGTGATATTTCCATAATCAGATTGGCCATCTTCTTTTCCTATGCAGTCTGGATTATCAGATGCCAATTTATCTTTGAACAAAATACTCACAGTGCCCCGAATGCCTACATTGGAGTAATAAAAAAAATTAAAGACAGAGACAAAATGCTTACACCTTCAAATTTATTTCAAGACACGTGGAATAAGGTTTTGTTTTTATAAACAATTTTTCAAAGCATACCTCGAAATTACAAGGAAACAACTTGTTTGGGACGAGAACGAGAGTAGCTTCTTTGAAGCAAAAGACAGTTTAGTTCAAAGTCATGTAAATTTAATTTAATAATTGTAACAATTTTTTTTATTGTTTAATAAATTATTTGTTGTTTTTTTTTTTTTAAAAAAAAAAATTAAAGGAATTGACATATTCTAGAATACTTGTGACATGATAAAATGTATTCTAAGATGAAAAAGTGAAAAGCAATAAATAAATAAAACATTTTTATTTATTATTAAACATAAAAATTTAAATTTAAAAAGTCAAGTATTGTAAAATAAATTACATTATTAAAATTTATTATGAATTTCTATGCATTTTTTGTATTGGTGATTTGTTTTTTTCGTTTGTTTGCATGTACATATTTAAAAGACACGGATTGTATTTTGGAATAAGTCCTTGTTAACTCATTACTGTTATCAACTTTCTAAATAAAAAACAATGACATTTCATAATAGGGGACAAAATATAGGCCATTATGAATATCTTTGAACTACTACTACACTATGCTGGTAGTGTTTACTGATATAACTTTCTATTTCAGTGTGAATTTAATTCAAAAATTGCTTCCACTAAAACTCATGCACACTGCCAGTGGTGCAAACTTGATTAGACCCCAGAATTCCAGAATAAACATATAAGCTCTTTAATCATTGGTTAAGTTAGAGCAAATAAACATTTGATTTTATGATTGTTTCTAAGAAAAGTTTAAAAAATATATACATGATAAATGTTGTAGGGTTATATTGTACCAGTCAAAATAGTATGCTCACTTAACAAGATTCCAATCCTAAGCAAAAGTACCTTGAATCCGATCATGCTCGAGATACACAGGTCTGGAGCAATCCTGAATTCTAACCTATTTGCCTATTCTTCGAATCTCTGACCCAATGAACAACAATACTGAGGATACAGTAAAATTATTTTAATTCCGTGCCCAGAAGCAGAGCAGTAGAGCATAAGATCAGACTGATGATGATGATCGAGGTCGGAGTAGCCCAGGAATTACATTTATTATAGTTATTTATTCATGCTAAGCTATCAGCTAAAGAAAGTAGTTCTAAATATTAACTCGAAACTAATAATTCAACGACAAACCAGGATTTACATGAAATAGATATATTTAATAAATATTAAACAAACGCATATATATATTACAAAAGATTAAGGAAATGTATGTATATTTTACCAACTAGTTTCAGGCTTGGGACAATATTGTTTATTTACAAGACTTGGGAATTTGTTGTATAAAATCCCCTCTACCACTCATTTAATAAATATAATTTTACAGATACAATTTTATAGTGTTTTATAACTTGTGCAGAGTTAATAAGCTAATTCAAGAAAACTTTTGCTACGGAACATTGTGAATGCCGAAAATAAATGTAAAAGATTGTGACAGTTTTAACAGTAAATGATTTATTTGATAACGGGCAAAATATATGATTTCAATCATGTATTTCTTAGGAGAACCATTATTTATACTTTTGTTCGCATTGTTTGGCAAAGATGTCTTTTAGAAATAAGAAACACACAATGCGCTTTATTTACAAGATTATATGATATAATAAATAATTTACATTTGTCTACGTCTATGTGAATCGATAACGGTTTTTCAAAGAAAGCATTTTAACTCAATGAACCGAACGTATTTTTTTTACGAAATGAATCTTTATCTTTAACACATCATTGCAACTTACTAAGGCTAGGTGGACGGTGATTAAATTAAAGACAAGAGTAACGGTACTAGCATACATTAAAGAAATCTGGCCTTCATGGCATTTGGATATTTTATCATTTAAAAAGAATATTTGAGACGAACTTAGATTTGATATGTCCACGCATTCTGGCAGAGTGATATCGAAGGAGAGGCTGGGTTTGAGAGCCCAGGTCTGGATGCACTGTAATTCGCAGCACATAATTTCATAAACCACACGTTCCATAGGGAGTAGTATCCCTGATTACAAACGATTTAAAAAAATAGGGCGGAGCTTCAGGCTTCCGATGTCCCCAATCAAGAAATGGAAAAGATAAAATATCCGAATAAAGGAAGAGGTATGCCAGCAATGTCATTGGACATGAATATAATTTTATAACATAATTTTCATATAATATTATTTTAAAACTTGGAAATTGTCTAACCTCTTGCACAATAATTTGTTTTCAATCCTGAGTCATTTAACAAATGGTGATCTATATCATTAAACTAATGAAATTTACATTTAAGTTTGATTTCCATATACGTATTAATTAAAGAATTAGCCCTCCAGGCAATGGTAAGAAAAGGTAGAAGTGCCGCGATCTTTTATAACGGCAACTAAACAACAAAGTAAAATAAGCATCCACAATAAAATACCTTTAGATATACAACCAACCTAGCGAATGATTTCTATTTCAAATAAACAAATGAGTATAATTTTACTAATGAATTTAATTAAAGTTGCAAGGTTGACTGATACTGACATATTAGAGAAAATAATATATATATTAAACAAAATAAGTTGTGTATATTGAATTGAGCCACATAAAGTTATATAAACCTAAATTAAGCATGAAAGCAACATATATTTAGAATTACATAAGTATTAATAAAGGATTATAGAGAGTTTACGAGCAAAACTAGCAAAACATCAAAAATCGATCTATGAATTAATTTAGCTACAAATTATAAATCACCCATGAATGTTCGTATTAAGGCAGCTCTAAATTATATGATTTTACCAAAGATATCAGCATAGGGGCAGGCAGGCAGGTTGGCAATTCTACATCATCTCGTATGGCTGGACAGATGGAATTTTATGGCTGGTAGACAGTCCTCCAAGAGGAAGAAAGAAATGCGAATGGCTCCACTACTCACGCTCCATTGCACTAAACCTCTCCTGACTTCTTAAATGATGGTCTGGCAACACTTTTTGAATCAGGAATGTAAAAGTCCACTCTCCAGGTAATTAATGAACAAGTGAAAGCAACTAATTAATTCATCAAGTGAAAGCAACTAATTAATCCATCACGTGAAAATAACTAACTCACTCAATAAGTGAAAGCAACTAATTCTTTAACAAGTGAAAGCAACTAATTAATTTTTAAATGGTCTTATGGGCTTCTTTTATACCCTATCTCTACAACTCCCTTACAAACAACATTTAATTAACAACATGTTTTTATACAGATAAGGCTCGAAATACCATTATTAGCTATTTTAAATCATTTGATAACAACTGATAAATGATTTGTTTTCGATCTGAATTGTGATTGACAATTTTAATTAAAGGCAACAAGCTGAATTTAAACAAAGATTATTTCAGTATTTTGAACCTTCCTCATTTTCTTTATTGTCACATTAAATACACACGGATATAAAAATAATTACAAGTATATAATCAAATGTATTTTCCAGCAATAAACATAGCAATAAAATTATTGCTTTAGTCATAATATATATATACGCAACACTCTAACTACTGTTTCATTTTTACTAAACAAAATTAAGTTTACCAATCTTTCTAATGATTCGGCATACAGTATGTGAGTGAATAGCATATATTTATAGCAAGGTCTAAATTGCCACCCTCGCAGGAGGTTAATGTAGATCGCGAAGCATGAAGCTCGATGATGATTAGACATTGACTGCTTCAATATATATATATAGAAAGATGTAATTGTTAAAGTGAGAAATCCTTGTTGCTGTGAATCCCACAACAATAGTCACAATTGGAGGAAGATATCATGGATATATTATTATTGCTCCTACAAGTTCTGTCCATGTTCATGGTTGTATGGCAATGTGTAAAATAAAAGTAAAAAAATATAGTAGAATGCACATTAGAAGTTTAAGGTTATATATTTTTGTTAAAAAGTGGATATATATATAAGTACTTTATTTTTTAAAATCATTCAATGATATATGTGTTTTCAGATAAAGTAATCGATTTTTTATTCTGCCTGAGATTTGGTCCTATAGGGTCTATTTAATCAGAATTCACTGCGCTTGTTTTATAATTTATCTATATTGGTATCTTTCATGTATTAATAAGAAAGTAATTGGATTTTACTGGATTCCAGAGATTAAAAAAGACCTAGAAAGAAACCATATGTGAGGTGGATTACTGAAATAAGGAAATGTATTGATGTGATATGAAGACATGAGACCGTGGATGAGAAAAGCTGGAGTAAACTTGGAAAAACCTCATCTATATATAGTGGATCAACAATGGTTGAAAATGATGATTTTGAATATTAATTATAGAATGTTTGTCAAGTGTTGGTGGCCTAGTGGTTAGCATAGCTGCCTTCCAAGCAGCTGGCTGGGTTCGCTACCCAGTCAAGACATTTGACATATGGGAAAAAAAAAATACAATGTTTATCCATCACATATAACTTTTTTTTTTTAAGTGTCATAGCATTGGCTGGGACTTGAAACCGCAACCCGGGCAACTGCCTGCAAGTGCAAGGCATTCATACTGACCTCTCAACCTTTATTGAAATATATATTATAATTAGATTAATATTAAATAAACTCTTTATGCTATCGTTTTTCTGAATGAAAAGATGAAGATCAAATTAAATTGCTATGATTATCTGTCAAGTCATAAAAGGAATTCAATTCTCATTGTTTAACTTGAGTCTACAACTTTATTATATGCATTTTTATTGGATACTGTCAATGTATTTTACCTGTTTTAACTTTTGATTGAGAAACATGGGCTTTGGATTTAAAAATGAAGTAAAGATTGCTCTTAATGCAAATAAGTGCATAAATAGATGTATTGAAAATAGCAAAGAAGAAAGAAAACAAATGAATAGATTTAAAGCCAAACTTATGATGTTATTATTCTAATGATTAAAATATTTCAATGGAAATATATGGTGCATATAGGAAGAAGAAAGGATAACCAATGATTTAGGATGATTCTTGATTTGATACCTAGAAGATCTAATTTCAGATGATGCGATAAAGATTGCAAAGTTTGTTGGGTAATATGGAAAACGAATTCTTCTGGAGACATTAATAGGCATATTAGTAATATATTTTTCTCGCAGCCATAATGAACAAACTATTTTCAAATATCACTTTATAGAGCAAGAGCCTTTCTAGTGCATTTTTCACAAAGAAACATTAATTAGAAGGTAATATTAATAAAGCTGACATTATGCTGGATTGTGAAGATCTATTTGTTTTCTCCTCATTTTATCTTTTACTAAGAATAATTAGATTCCCATTTATCCTGTTAAATTGAGTTTGCCTGCAATCTCAAATCAAAATTCTGAGAATGCTGGGAACCTGAGAAAAATATCATGTTTCAGTCAGATTCAAATCCCCAGGTCATTTATGGACGACCATGCCACAAGGCCATTCAAATAAAGAGTACAAATAATGTACGCGTGTATATATAATTATAAATTAAAATAAAGTGAATATAAAAACTATGTATCAGTATAAGTTTGAAATTCAACTTATTTTGTGTGTTTAGTTTGTTAAGTTGTTTATTGTCTAATTAATATTGAAAATACGGTAAATTCCAGTACAATAGTTTTAGATATATTCATTTATTTTGTTTTCTTGGTTTATAATGTTTTGTCTTTTATAAAAAGTGGAAAGTAAAAAAAAAAAAATGCTCTTAATACATTTCTTTAAAAAAAATATCAATAATATTAAGAATGCTTCTTTTATCATGTTATTCGTATTTGGCAGATAATGTTTATGTAAACTTGCAGGTGTTTCAGCCAGGTAAGCTAGGTCATTTTGCAGGAATCTTTTACAAGCGGCTGCTCAATGCTAGCAGATGGACGAATAGTTGAGCAGTCAACCCGTGGTGTTGACCAATATCCATTAACGGCAGCACCATCTCTGATTGACCAAACTATATGGACCACTTGAGCCATCAGCTGCCAATTTCCAGTCAAATAGGACTGATTTGCAAGCATTGTTAAATTAGCTGGACTACATGAGCATCCAAAATGACTAAAAGATGAAAGGGAGTTTTTGGGAAAACACCAACTGTAGATATTCAGATGCGCCTTCTTTTTGCCGAGCTTGGGAGAGCAGAAAATTTATTTTATGAGAAAGTTTTTGTTGTAAACTTTTCTGAAAGTATGCTGGTTGCGTTGTTTATTAAGCCTTGGTATGGAATGGTTATTTGTTCTCTTTGAAATATTGAGCGGAATAGTAAATTTGTTCCAGTTAATATTGGAAAACATAAAATCATGTATAGAAACCTTTAAATTTACATGATTTAAGAGATGCTTGATTAATTTTATAAAGCAAGTAATGCATTTAAACCAGAAATTCAACTTTATCATTGAAGATACGGAGCACTTAAAATAATGTTGAAAGCAGTGGAAAGACTTGTTAAAAAGTTAGTTTTGATTAGATAGGTTTATAATTTTAGATTATAGATTTTTTTTCAAAAAAAATTTGAAATTTCACAGTAAGTAGATTGTGTGAAGTAAAATATTGAATTGATTTTTGGTTTTTAATATTTTATATTAAATAATTACTTTAGAAATGAGTTTATAAAGCACTATTTTCAAACGAAAAATGAGATGATAATGAAAGCTAATACATATGTATTAATTAATTATTATAGTATTATGTGTGTGTCTATATATATAAATAAGTATTTGTAATTAGAATTTAAACTGCGTGATGCAGAGGTAGAGACTTAGAATTTTTTTCCAGATAGCTGACCCATAACTAATCTAATTAACTATCCAACATTGCTTAGTAAACGGGTATCTAGTTATTTTTAGTTACAAAGTAAACAGAATTGGAAACTCATCACTTTGCAAATGGCAAGTTTTGTGAGCCCTGTCTTTTCTTAAATTGTTTCTTTATAAGGACCGTTGGAAAAAGCTTTTGTCTGCAGTGTGTTATTTTGAAAAGTCTGTTCAATCTCTCTTTTTTTTGCTATTTGTAATTAGAAAATGCAATTTTTAATATAAAGATATCTATCAACTTTTCATCAATTATATATATATGAAATTAAAGTAAGCTTTAGGAAACATGAAAACTTTCTCTACAACACACACATATATTATTTATATATGTGTGTGCAAATAACTCATAACTCAGATTATATGTAATTGAAATGGAAGTAACTGTAGCTTCCAATGAGCCCTGTAACATAAATAAATTATTAAAAGAAAAACCTGTCCATTTAGCATTTGTTGGTATTTATGCTTAGTTTATTTAAGTAATTTTAAATGAGGGAGTGAGCTCGATTTATTGATCACACACACACACACATATATATATATAGAATAAATGATACAGGATCCCATTTAAATATTTAGTGGAGCGAAGCTGAGCTTTAATTTTAACAACCTCCAAATATAAAATGAAAACTTATTTAATATATATAAATAATAATTATTATAACTTAGATTATATGTAATTGAAGCTAAAAGCTTATTTATATTACAAGACTCATTGAAAGTAGTTCATAGGTGGAGCTCTTACTGGAAAGTCATCCTCTTCACAGCTTGCACAAAATGGCTCAGAAGGTTGGTTTTGCAGCAGTGAAAGTTGCCTTTTATTTGACCCTTTAAAGCCCTTATTTTGCTGCTAATATACCCTTTCATTCACTAAATTTCAGTTTTAGTGCATTTTTAACACAATTTTCCTATGTCTACCTTGTGCTTATCAGCATTTAACTACCTCATCCCCCCGTTTGGTGGGTGGTTTAACTATTTTATGGACCATAAAGGGTTTTATTCCCATTTAGACTCTTAAATATTTCTCCTACTCCAATTCTCTGTCACTCAGAACTTGTTTATAAAGTTTTTTGTTTGTTGTTCCAGTTATTTAGGCCATTTTAATGATCTTTTTTTTCAGACCTCCCCCCTCCTCTGGGGTAACTACCTGCCTAAAATTCCACTCAATTTTCTCATTATTCAACTAAAATTATTAATAACAAGTTTTCCAGTGGTTTTTTCGCTTTTACATCAACATATTTATTTTTTCCATTTCAAAAATTGTTTTCTTCATTTTACTTTTCATTCTTTCAAACGGTTTAAAGATGGCCGCTACCCTAGCGGAAAAAACATGCAGAGTCCTAAAGTACATGAACTAAAACCTTCAAAATTACCCAAATTCTATCCAAATCGAATTTCAAACATGACTAAAAACATCATCACCAAAGAACCTATTTCAAAGTCTCCATCTCCTTGCCCTCTGGACTTTCCTCCCTTTCAGGCTGTGATTTGCTCTATCAAAGGTAAAAAGCAAGTCAAAAAGAACAACATGACCAATCATAATGTCATTCCAAGTACAATGGGGAAAACTAAAATTACTCATCTACAAAGGACAAAAATCAGCCTGTTGCATCTAAGCATAACTCAGAAACCACCTCATTCATCCCTGAAACCTCAACATATAGTAATTCCTTCAAGTTAATGTCACATATGGATCCTCTGATTAATCCACCAGTGCAACCAAGCCTATCAACATTACTCTTTACTAAAGACTCTTCTTTGCCTAGACTACACACTCTTTCCACATCGTCTTCCCATTTCATATGTATCCCTTTCCCCTTCACCATATTGTACTTGAATTTGATTTTGCCATGTAACCATCTCTTTGTAAATCTTTATAACTGTTGTGTATTTTGTTTTTTTGATGAATAAAAGCTTTCATCACTGAGAAAAGAAAAAAAAAGACTCATTGAAAGCTACAGTCACTTTCGTTTCAGTTATATATATATATATATATTATAATAATAACATGACCTGAGCCAGTAGTTAGAGAAAATGTAGAAAAGTAAAATTATACAAATTGAGGGAAGAGACCATGGAAATTGAATTAACAAAATCATGTAATAAATAAACAAAAATAAAATGAAGTGAGTGATTATTAAGTTATTCCTAATCTTATATAGTACTTTAGGTTATGAAATATTTTATAAAATGAAAACTGTACCTTTTACATGTATATAGGATTATATATGTATAGGCATATATGAAAAATCATCTATGCAAAATATATAAAAAAATGTCATCACTTAGGCAGGGGTTCTGAATTGCTTGAACAAGTTCAGGGATTCAAATCAAGTTTTTTTATATTTATGACTGTGTGCAGATGAGTAAATTATTATAAAAGAATAATGTTTAAAGTTAATATTTATTATGATATGAAGTAAAGAAAATAAAATGCAAGACATTTTCAATGGAGAGCAAGTTGTCAGTAACAAAAAAAAAAAAATCATTTGTGTAATTTTCATAACTATTTCAAATACAATATTATGCAATTAAATATCATTAAAATTAAGGCATAGAATAGAAAATTGGATATTTGGGGACAATTTTTTTTTTGTGTGTAAAGAATTTATTTATTTTTTATTTTAATAATTTTTATAAAGGCAGTTTCATGATTTTAAACTTCACTTTTGTAAACTCAAATGTTTTTCAAAGTCATAAAAAATATAATTGGAAATTAAGATGTTTGTTTTTGTGCTTAATTTTATTAATTAAATATGTCATTAACCAAAGGCTGATAGAAAAACAAGCTATGCCATCTTTCTCTACACAAATCATATTTTTAAGAAAATACCTAGCATTATATCCAATTTCTGGGTAGATGTATAAAAAGATTAAAACAATACTTGACAGTTGCATTTGCAGTTAGAGTTGAATCAGGTGAAAATGAAATTCAATTGTTAATCATCAGAAAAAAAAAAAATAGAGAGAGACCAGTGTTTGAAGGCATCAAATATATAACTTTCCCAAAGGACTGAGATAAAAGATGATAATGAGTAAAACAAATCTAAGATAGCAGTGAAAAACTAAGTTATCATTATCATTTTTCAATTGCCACTATAAGAAATTTTATTTACTGTGATATATATTATAAAAAAATATGCCAATTGCAGAACTTTCTTAAGTCACTATTTACTATCTGAAAGTGCAATCACAGGTGGAGTAGTGGCTATAGAGTTGAAAAATGTCTTGTAGCTAACTATTTGTCTGACTTACAAGAGAACATATGTCCTTGAATCAATAGCAAAAATGTTAATATCGAAATATAATTCAATTAGATTATAAGTGTTAGGAATGCTTAGATAAAAAAAAAGCTTAACTTTCAACACTTATCATTTATGCTAAGCTGCTTTTGATATCTTGATCTGATATCATATTCAGAGCAATGACTGGTGGACAGGAGAGTTGGAAATATAAATAGGATGTGGATTTATACAAATGAGTTAAGGTCACTCACTTTTTAGAGGGAGAAAGCAGGAATTCTTTTTATTTATCGAGTTAGAATTATTTGTGATGTGCCATGCCTCCTTTATTTTGTGCTTAGAATCATTTCTCTTGTTGCACACTATACTAGCTGATGTATGTTCAAATGTATGGTTGAGTTTATTTTGGTGCTCCAGATATATGGATTGCTTTTAGCTCTTTTGTAAAAGTACTGATGTTGGGACAATCTTGTTGCTAAGCTGGTGCCTGATTCTCTAAAATAGATTGTTGTGCAGCCAGTTTGAGTGCACACAATCTTGTAAAGAGTATATTGGATGTATTTGGTAGGGGGTTTTGTGTTTGGAATTGTTGATCAACCTATTTACTGATGGTGGAGTGTGGAGGCTGATCTTATATATGATCTACTTTGGAGAATCACATGCCATTCTACCAACAAGATTATCCCAACATCAGTACCTTTACAGAAAGGCTAAAAGCAATCCAGATTAAAAATCCATATTTCTAGAGCACTAAAACAAACTTGGCCATACATTTGAACCTACATTGGCCAGCATTGTGTGCACTGAGAGAAATGATTATAAGCACTAAGTAAAGAAGGCATGACACATTGCTAATAATCCTAACTTTATAAATAAAAAGGAATCCTGCTTCCCTCTTCTAAAAAGTGGGTGATTTATTTAATTTGTGTAAATTTACAAAAATTTACATCATATTTACACTTCGTACTCTCCTGCCCACCAGTCATTGCTATGAATATATCAGATCAAGATATCAAATGCGGCTTAGCATAGTATTATAATAAACATTGAAACTTAAACTTTTTTTTAATCTAAGCAATCCTAGTGCTTATAATTTAATTGAATTATGATTTGTCTAAGGAAAGTTAATTAATATTGAAATGATGATATAAAAAAAATTAAAGTGATAAAAGAATAAAATTCTGCAAAACTAATGATTTGGAAATACAGTTATGGAAAAATTAACTACTTTGAAGAAAAGAAACCAAACTAGAAAGACTTACTTCATGCTGAAAGGTTATTTTGACATTATCAAAAGTGTGTTTTTTTTTAAAATTAAACCATGATTGGTGAAAATAAAAAGAGGTAAACTACTAGCAGTAATACCAGAAATATGTTATTGAATAATGAAATTACTGGTAAGAGCTCATATACACATATAAAAGAGTTTATGCATATGTAGATCTGCCTATTTATTTATAAACATATTGATGTATAATGGAAATTTTTATATTCACATGGGAATGCAATGCGCTTTTGTTTTTGCTTTAAGTTACTGTAATATAATATTTTTATAATTTTTTTATTTCATTAAAATATTATTTTAAAAATTTGAGTATTATATCTGTTTTTTTTTTTTAAAATTCAATTCTCACAGTAGTTTTATACATGAGATTGTGAGTCATCTGGTGTATAATAGAGTTTCCAATATATCCAAATTATGCTAGTCCATGGGTAATTTATTAGGAAAGAACAAATTTTTAAGAATTAATGAAATTAAACATATTAGTTTTTCAGATGAAGATAGAATCAGAATCTGTGGAGGCATTCTTACATTTTGTGGCTAGTTCAAATGTGTATGTAAGATTGTTTACTGTTAGAGGAATATAACACATTTCATTAATATTCCTTCATTCACATTATAAATCAATGATGATGGATGATTTAGTAATGTTCCAGTCAATATTTTTGCTGGATGAATGACATTTTTGTTATTAAGTTTATTGATATCAAATGGCTTGTTATTATTTTCTGTCATAATGACATATAAGTATACTGAGAATTTATGACATTCTTCATTTGATCAACTTCATTATTCATATTAGTGTATATTTCTGCATTTTCTACAATATATATTGTAACTGTATAGAAAATAGTGGACCACAAGTTAGGCACAGATTATAACTGTACTGAATGTATGGGTTAATAAGAGAGAATCAGGTTACAATTTCCCAAAATTGGGTACCAATTGTAACAGTCACTACATTAGGACTGAATTATGAGGAGATGGGAAACCATCATCATACCCAAATAAACAAAGTATAAAATTAAATATAAAAGAAATGAGCATGGTAGTTCAGCACAGATCTAACTAAGTTCACCAGCATTACACAAATGTAATAATCATTCATAATTATGAATGATCAACAGTAAAAATATATCATAAGGCAATCTTGTGACTGTATTTGAAAGAGGAACACTAACACTATAGACCAGGCTAATTATTTAGCCACTGCTGAACATAGGGTAGGATTACAAACAGAAATTATCTGGATGCACATACTTAGGTGGTATTCCATCAAAATATAATAATAAGTCAAATAATTCTGAGATACTAAAAACATTCAGACCATCATCAATGCTCTGACCACTTAGTTACTATTAATGTACTGGCCAATTATAAAGTAAATTTCTAAACAAATAATAAATATTTGTAGAGCATGGATTTTAAAGGATATCCATTTTTGCATCTACAAAGATCATCATCATCTGGATTTCTATAACACTAAACAGAAACTCATACCCCTTATAATTGTTGTACACAAATCTATCTCAGGAAGCAAAACTATAAACTATTACTATGAGCAAGAGATAAATAAACAAAACAGCTTATTACAAATGACTTTAAATAATTCCTAGGCTTACCTGACTATAAGAAAACAGTTTTGTTAAAATCATAAAAGCTGCCATGAAATAAAGTCACACACACTACAATTTATGAAATAGGAGGATAGAATAAAGAAATTAGGTTTAAAAATATAATTTAAAAGCAATTGTTTTATAACTAATTCATTAACAATAAACCCAAAAAATGACATGATAGTATGAAAATCTAAACATTCATTTCATCCAAAAAATATATTTTCATAAAATTTATAATCAATCAGTTGATTTCTATTCGTAAATTAACTTTTTATTCATTTTTTTTTTTAAAAAACTAAGAGTTGGAAAATCTTGTATTAAGTGTTTATGCTTTTAATTCAAGCAAAAATTATTTACATGTTTACTTTTAAATTATAGATTATAAATGTCATTTTCACTAAAGAAATTATTTAAGTAACTCTCCAGCATCACTTTATATACATATGATGCAGTTGATTTATCTGTAGTTCTCTGCATATATAAAGCAGGATATCTATAACTAATTCAGCAAGCTGATGGCCCCTCTAGGTAAGCAAGTCCCTTCTAAACAGTAGTCTGGTTTATTGTCATTTTTAGGAAAAGTATAATCCAGATAACTGATGGCCTGCAGCATGCTTCCTTTAGTCTCTATGCTGTCTAATATGGGTTATGAATACATAGAAGCTGGGTATTGCTTCTGTGTGAATCCAACCTCTACTGTAGTGAATTAGTAGCAGCAGCTGGATTCACTGTCTTGCCTTCACTAGTATCTTTATGGTGGTTATGCTGTCACCATCTATAAAACAAAAAAAACCCTTTCAATCTTTTTTCCAACCCTTTTATAGTTAAGATGGGGAGAAAAAATGCAGTAATTAAAAATAAGTTTTCCCTATCTTGATTGAAAAAAAGTTGTTGACTCTTTTCAATTCACTTTAATTCTTTGAAAAACAACTTTGTGAAATTTTATCAAATTATGTTATATAAGCATTAATTACAAAAAAATTTGCTAATCAAAATAGATGGTGGAATTTTATAATTACCAGTATATGAATTATAACACAGAAACATGCTTGTTTTAATTTCAAAATCAGGATTAATTAAATATTAATTAGATCTTTAAATGTTTAAATTATTTAATCCTTAATTGTTATTCCAATGTAATATAGAAAATAAAAAAGTTTGTCTGTGCTTAATTCTACTTTTTCTTTCAACTTTATATATGTATACACATGCACACATACTACTATGTTGTTGTATGTCATGAGACACATAATGGTCTCATAACCCACCTCATGGGGAAAATGAAAATAGAAATGATACACCAACCTAACAATAATTTGCATAATATATATGTATAATTAATACAAAGTTTATACCTCAAACTATGCACTCATAATTTTTTTTATTAATTTGACAGGCATCTGACAGCTAACAGAATGGATAGTGACTTGAAATTCTGAGATAGCCAAATAATTCAGCCACTGGACTGTAAATACACAATTTTTCTATTAACACCAAGAGAGTTATTTCAATTTAGACACTATAAGCTACCACAACTGTTGATGTGAAATAAAAATACAAATATCTTTGCAAACCTTGCTCCTTCGAGTCTTAGGGGCTGGAAAATATTGAACTATGCCTTGCTCCTTTTCTTGGAGACTTAGAGGCTGGAATCATGGCAGGACTATGCTAACTGCACTATAATAAACAACGGGGAATCATAAAGTGATTTGGAGCTATGCCTGAGATAGAACACACCTTATAGTTGAATGAAAACATTGTATCCTCAAGCCAATAACAAAACCTTCCATTCATCATCAAAACTGAAAATACAGCCAAACAAACTCCAACAATCAAAAAACTCCATCCAATCTTCAAAATCATAAATTTTCTGTTCAACCCTAAACATGAACTTTTTAAAATCTATAATTTATAATCATCAATATTCATGTCACATTTCACAGTAATACTTTAAAAATAATTCTGTATAAAATGTGTCCTTTTTTCTTTCTCAGATGTGTATTGAAATAATGGCCATCAGTATGTATCATCATTGACCTACAGTTAGGTAGCCAATTGTAGTGGTACAGATCTGGGATGATGGCACCCAATAAATATAAAATGAAAAACAAATGAATATCCTGAAGAATGAATATGAGTGGCCAGAGCATTGTTAATGATCAACATGTTTTATTATTCCAGCTTTATTTTTTTTTCTGTCATCCAAATTAGTTTAAATAATCTACCTGAAGTTGACAAGGGCTAAATAATTAGTCTGGTCTTGATTTGATTTTATTGTTGACCATTTATGATGATGAATGATTATTATTCTTGGGTAAATATAGTTAACTTACTTAGCTAGCTGTGCTGATCTCATTATATTCATAGCTCATGCTCTTCATTTTCATTCCTGATGATATTCATTTGTATGTAATTTTATATATATATATATATTTGTTGACTTGCAGTTGATGATGAGTGTCATCACCCCAAATCCATACCATTACAATATATATATATGTCATACAAAATAAATTATCTGTTAATTAAAAAATATTGTAATAATAATAAGAATAATAAATATAATGATTATCTATTATACACAGTCTTTCAACCCACAGAAGTACTTTCAGTTAATTCCTTAATCCTCTTCAACGGCCATTAAATTAAAAAAAAACAAAAACATATATATATACAATAAAGAATTTTACGAGTACAGGATGTGAATTTATATTTTTCTTATTGATATCAGAATTAATCTAACATTTTGACTGGATTATAGAAGTTATTCAGAGATATTGCAGGAACACTCAAAATTTAGAACTCTCAGATGATTATTGCAACATCCCTAAATGATTTCTCCTATCCAGAAAATGGCTCATGAGATCTTTTCAAAATATCAGTACAATGTTAATGTTAACTAGTAGAAAAATATACATGGATGAATCTAAAATAGTCATTTACATGCATGCCACCCAATGAATCTTTGAGAAAAATTGTGTATACATGGATGAATCTGAGATTGTACTCGTATATATGCATGTTACACAGTGAAACATGTATTGATATTTGTTGGATTTAATAAGGAATGATTAAAAGCAAAATACTTAAACATTGAAAGATTTAAAAGAGACTGAGATAGAACTGAGATGGACATATCATTAGAAGATATGGCAGTAGATTAGCAGATGAAGTCTTAAACTGGATTCTTAGATGTTATAAGAGACCTAGAATAAGATCATGGAAGATGAATGGATGAGATAATGATTTTTGCTGAAGTTGTTTGATAAGGTGAAGTCATGAACCAGAAAAATTGGATTAAACTTTGAAATCTTCATCTTGCAATGAATTGATAATATTGAAAATAATTTGTATATAGTACCTAATATAGAAATATATAGCAATGTAGAAAAAATGTGAAAATGTCCACCAACTGGCTTCATTAAATAGCACTTGTGTATCAAATTGTGGAGTACTGGAAATTTTTTTTTTCCTACAGTGAGCTAGTTAAGGACCTTGTAGAGTGCAAATGAATTTTAATAACTATATATATATTTTAAATTTTTTTGTGTGTATATACATACATGTGTGTGTATGATAAAACATATATTCTTCATACAAGGATCTTTTATTCTCTGAATTGTGATTTTTTTTATTATCTAAGTGAAATTTTAACAGACTATTCTTTGTGTCTCTTATAAGCTGTTATTGTCTGGTTTATTTTAAAACATTATCATCTGAATTCATTATTATTCCATATTGCATTTTTCATTACTTTTATCTGTTTGGTTTTTTTTTTTTTTTCATTTTATTTTAGATCTTAATATAATTAATTAGTTTGCAACAATGGCAACACACACTATATGTAATCCAATTTTAGAACCATCTGCACAAACATGGGTGATTAATAATCAATATACACCAGGTATAAGACTAACTTTAACACCAGATCAGTTTCTAATTGTTGGGCTTCATCAGTAAAGAGCATAATACAACTGATTAAGTGCTTTTTACTAAGACTGATAAACTGATGCTGGTATGGGAGTAGGTATCCATAAATTACTTCTATTTATACATAATTTTTAAATTGGTGTCACATATGTGTAGTTATTTAAATAAGTTGACATATGTTCAAATTTATATAGTATTTGAAATTTCATTATTATCTTGATAGTAAAAATAAAGTAATAGTGTCTGCCAAATGGATATATGTGATCTAGTGCTTCTTACAATGAAGGTTAATTAATAGTCAAAAACATGCATGAAGATTTTTAGGCAGTGCCATCTGATATCCAGTGATTAATCATACTTATATAAATGGCTGTAGGGAGTGTTAAAATAGATTCAGAAAAGTCTAAAGCTTTTACTTTTATTTTGCATACCTGATTAATTTATTATTCTTATTTATCCCTTATCATTATTACCATTTTTCAGTTCTTATTCGTACTCTGCAGAATGATGATTTTTTTAATCACGATTTTTCTTTTGTACATCATTCCAGAAATTATCTTCATCAAGTCATCTTACATGTGGTATCTTTATAAGTTAATGACATTCTATTGATATCTAATTATCTATCACAATTATTTTTTTTTAAAGACATGCCCAAACTAACCCTATTTCAGCCTTTTATTTTTTTTGAATGAAGGTAGTGATAGCTGGTCATTCTGCCACCCATATATTTAATTTTTGATTCCGCTTTGTTAATCTCAACATAAATATCTTTATATTTTATTGTTTGATCTGCAAACTCCATATTGATCTTCTACAAATATCTGATTATACCCATAAGTAAGCATTTTAATTTCAGGCATGTTTTTTAATATGGTTATTTCTATTAAATATATTTCAATCCTATGATTAACTTTATTATGTTTTTATCTGCATTGACCATATTATCAAGATATTTATAGTTATGGATTTTAAATTTACTATTAAATTGAAAAGGATATATAAAACTGCTAAAAAGATTTGAAAACATGCATCACTCTATCAAACAGACTCTAATGACTTTTTTGAATGTATATAAACAAAAGAGCTCTTAAGATCCACAGACTCATACATATTGACATGATTTGATTCATGATACCTACACCAATGGGTCAAGGACTGTGATATAGCATTTTCAAAGCCCAAATATTTGTGATTTTGTTATAAAAGTTTATTATTAAAACAAAGTGAACTGTTTCTAGTCTGTGTGTGCAGATATTAATTTCCGGAATAGCATCAATATAGAAGGGTGTACATTTTATTATCTTACTTTCTACTGTAGTCTTTGTAATTGATCGCTGAATTTGTTTTCATTATTTTGAATTTCGTTTTCAGTATAATTTATAAGTCATAATTAAAATAGCAGTGTTATAACCAATAGTGCTGGCAATAGAAAACATTTTTCAACAATTTCAAACAAAAAACGAAAAAAAAAATGATTTGCAGAAAAAGCCATTCTGTTTATGTGGGTTTTATATCATCATAAGAGTAATCATATAGATATAGAGCAGAATTGTAAAAGTTTTCTCATTGGTTCTTTTTTTTTGTGTGTGTGTGTATCATTTTTCGTTGCAGCCAATGTTTAATCAGAAAAATTTGAGGTGTGGTAAAAACACAGAACACAATCTAGCAACGAATTAATAGTTTGTCCATATCATAGTAATAGATTGATCAAGATCTTAAATTAAAACGCACATTTGATTATAGCGAAGAATGTCTTAGCAAGTTTAAACAGTAGCATGAATTTTTTTTATTATAAAGAATGTGTGTGTGTGTGTGTGTGTGGTGGGGGGGAATTAGGTAAAGAAGGAGCAATGAATATGTGAATGAATTTTTGAATTAATAGCTAATGAAGGCCTTATTCCAGAGCAGGTATATAATGCAGATAAAATAACATTAGAATGATGAGCACACTAAAAATAATAATAGAAACAGAAGATGAGGATCCCATAGGATTTAAACAGTCTAAGACTACATTTTTTGTCTTAGCAAACTCCAATGCAGCAGATACTTATGGATCAGAAAAAAAAATGTCCTAAATGCTTGACAGGTCTTAAAGTTTATCTTGTAAATTATTATACAAAGCAGAGTACCTGATTATAATGACATAACATTATACTGGTTTCAAAACATTTTTATTCCGCAAACCAGAACATATTACAAATTATAGGACTATCCGGAACTTGCAAAATTCTTTTACCTTGAATAACTCTTTAGCTCAACTCAATGCTGAACTTATGCATAAAAATTATGTTGCTATATTATTTTTATCATTAAATGATACACTTCTTATTCAATTGTTAGATCATGGACTATTGTATTCTTTAAAGGCTAAGTATCACTTGCATTGCATAAAATAAACCACTAAACATCACATGATCACTATTTCTTATGCTAGCACATTACTGTTATTAAAACAGGCAAAACTCTCTATACATTAGTGCCGCTCAGTGCCTACCAGGGTAATCAACGGTTGCCAGAAGGCTTGTGCATAAAATCCCTATCTAGTGCCTACTCACCCAATATTCCCAGACTAGTTTCTGGCTTGTGGCCTTCATCAGTGAGGATCTTTGGATTGATTACTCTGTTTGGCACTGAGTGGCACTACTGTATAGAGAATTTTGCCTGTTTTAATTGCATAAAATATTTGATAAATGATGTGACCGTTTTTCTATGCAAGGTGCATAAATTATGGCCTGTCATGCAGTCTAAAATGAAAAACTATACATCGTCTTATTGATTGAGAAAATATAGATTGTTCTGACGATTAATAAAAACAACGTCAATGATGATATAAGTAGAGGTGTAGATGATGAGTCAAAAGGCAAAGAGTCGTACACAAATGACCAACTGATTAATTTGTTCGTTCATTTAATCAAAGTACTAGCAAAATATCGCTATATGACAGAGAAAGGAACCACTAAATTTTTCATTTAATAGGGAAAAGCTTTATTAGGAGAGATTGAAGCATATGAAGTAGTTTTGTCTACATGATCAAATACATATGAATGCAGTAATGGACTTAAATTTATTATCCTTTACTTTTTTAAATTAATAATTATTTTTAAGGATCAAATCCAGAAACATTGTTTAAGCTCTGTTGTTATTATTATAGATATGTATTTGAGTAACTTCTTTCATTTTTGTAAATTTTTTAAGTTCGAAAAAGTCATAAAACAAAGGTTTTGGGAAAATGGCGTCAAACAAGTACATATGTATAAATTAGGACAAAATATACAATAGAGAATTTAGTCAAGCGTTGGTGATCGTGAGTTCAGCACAGCTGCCTTACAAGCAGTTGTCCCGGATTAGCGGGTTCGCTTCCCGGCCGATGCTATGACACATGAAAAAAAAAAAGAGAGAATTTAGCCTATATTTCAGGTAATGAGTTGGTCACCTGACAAACTTGTTAGAGTATTTAGAAGCTTCATTTATGGGCTAATGATTATCCAGTTGTTTTTTTATTTTATTTTATTTTTTACTTTTTGTGGTTAATATTCTTGATATATATATTTAAAAAAACATCTGTCATTTTTATTAATCTTTTGAATAAGATTCTAAAAACATATTAATATAAGTTTTTAAAAATTAATTTTTAAAACGTCTTTCAAGTCATGTTAATATTTCTAAGATGATTTTAGTATCTTATTAAATAATTCCAAAGTTTTTTAATTAAATAAAAAAAAAAACAACTATAGCTAAAATAAAAGGGAGATAAAAAGTGAAAAGAAAAAAATTGTTTAATAAAATTTTGAAATAATAATAAAAAAGTAACTTTTTGCAGCAAAGTTTTATAAAGAAAAGATTTCTTTTTTTTTTTCTAAAAAAAAAAAGTTAAATTAAGCCATTATTATTTTTAATATGTAAATCTAGAAATTTATTAATAGTTTTACTAAATCAAAGTCTTTATATGTTGCTGTTAAAATTTATTCTGTGGATCATCTTTTGAATTGACAATGTTAGCACAATTATCAGCATATTATAAATAGTAACATTCCTCCACAATAGTGCCACCTAGTGCAAGAATTAGTAATCAATAGATAGTAGTGTCCTATATAATCTTTAATCAGTATTTTTTTTCCATCTAGCTTTTATAGAAGTCGACAAGATGAAGTTTTGTTTTTGAGTTTAATCAGTTCAGAATTAAAATATCCATGACCAACTATCATATTTTACTACTTGCTTCTTGATACCATGAATATCCAGTTTTAAAGATAAATAAGCGAAATCGAAAAAGGTATTAATGTACGTCATTATCCAATATCAGTTTTTATTTCATTTGTCTCATATTTTTCACCTTTAGTAATAACACTTTCTATCATGTAAAAGCTGTAAACTATGAGGAAACTTCGATGTGAAATTAACTACGTTCTAACAATGCCATAAACTTATATATATATATGTCAAAGCGTTGACTGGGAAGCGAATCCGGGCCAGCTGCTTGGAAGGCAGCTATGCTAACCGCTAGGCCATCAACGCTTGACAAAATGCCATAGACTTGTTTAATTAATTGAGTGCCTTGGCCAAATCAATTAAAGTGATATATATGCCACTCTTTTATTCGTGACCCTTTTATTGCATTTGCCTAGTAACAAAAAAAAAAAAAATGATTATAGTGTTTCTTGATTTTCAAAATTAGAAATAACATATTTAATAAACTTCTTGAAAGTATCTTTATGGTAATGTAGGATGTTTAACAATAACATTCCACTATAACTACTGCAGTCTTGTTTATCAAGAATTTTAACACTTTGAAATACACAAAAGTTCTGAAATTTGTTATTGTCTTAGCTATAGTAGTTCAAGAGGCTCTTGGTTGGTATATCTTTTTTTAAATTTTTTTATATGAGAATGTATTAATTATGTCTATGTTTAATTGATCTATTTGTTAGGAATGTTCTCCTGGAATATGGCAATACATTTAGCAAATTTATTGGTCATAGTATTGCTTTGATCAATTGATTTTTTATAATTGCTTTATGTGCATTGGTTCTTACATATCACCATTTGATATTGTATAATAAGCTGTTTTGATTGATTGCAGTTGTGTGGATGTTGCCTCAAAGGTAAGATTTTATCATTGTATTCATTTTATGTATTGTGACATTTAACAGGTTAATCTAAGGACTCGTATGCCAAAATGCCTGCCAAGAGAGCATCTAATTATATTCATACTTTTACAATTGGTTACAATAACTTTGATGAGAATAGTTTAATTTTATTTTCAAATTTGCTAAGTAATAGTGATTTTAATTAGTTCCTTATTTAAATCTTAGATAGCTTTAGTGGAATATCCAGAAATACCAATATCAGACCATGGACAATTTTCTTGGTTATATCATGAACCCAGTCACTGTGTGGTAGTTATTTAATATGCTGAAAACAAATGAAATTTTGGCAATATCCTAAAAGACTATTATAATGTCATCTATAAATGATACTGAATTTACTGTGACTCCCAAACGAGGTAAATGACAACTTTCATAACATGCTTTATCCCTGTATCTATATAAACTGTGTCAAAAAGAATGTTGATGATGATACATGTAGTATCCCTCCACTAAGTTTAAATGCTTTTGAGAGATGCATTTAGTTCTTGAATTTAATGAATCTCTTAATAATATAATTCTAAATGAGTATAACTAGGTGTTGGAGCTGTAGTAATAATTGTTGAAGCATCAAGAACAAACATTTCCAATTGATTACAGTCAATATAGGCTTGAAATACATAGGATGCATAGTTATATAATTTTGAAAATAGAGTATCCTTCTGGACTAACAATATGACGTAAACTGTCAGACATCCTTTAACTGCATGGTATGATTTGGATACTTTAGGGAGAATCAGATTGTTAATATTTTTGATGATGATTTGTTGGCAAATATCTTTTGGTATATATGTTCCCTTGTTATTAATCTCAAGTCATTGACCATAGACTATTTTTTTCAGATTTTTTACAACGACATTATATTATAATAATTGATAGATTAGGGAGATTGATTTTAGCTGAACATAATTGTAACATTTATGGAATATTGGAATTAAGATGTAATCAAAATTCTTGTATACTACTACTAGTATTTCATCAGCATTTAATACTACATGTGCTTTTAGGCAACTTATTTTATACTTACTTCAGAAATGAACACTTTCATCTAATATTTTATATCAATTTGCAGATGGTATGGTTTTACAGCTTCATGTTTTTTTTTTCTATATTGTCAAATGTCATTCTATTTACATAGATATTACTTAGGGTATGTTTGTCATGAGTTAAGAGAAGAATTTTACTGGCACTAATAGTATTTGTTTGCTGATTTAATCAGTTTTATTAATTTGGTATGATTTTTCTTAGTTTATGTATCTTTGTATTCTAATTATGAAGATCATATAGATGATCAGCTAATTTTTGGAAACCTCTTTTATGTCTCTTATCATATTTAGAATGCCATTAATGTCATTCAAACATTGCTTTACTAAATCTCTTGGTTATTATTTAGTGGTGTCATTAACCCCAAGGATATTTAAAATGTTTTTAAACTTTAAGTAGACTTCTATTCGAGAGATGAGGTATGCTTTGCTTTGTTTCGGTAGTATTAGAGATGTCTGTCGATAATTTTACATCCAAGGGAATTTCTTGTTTGATAGTGTAATCTTATTTGGTCACATTGCAGTGTGTTGCAATTATTCTGTGTTACACATGCCCGAATAGAAAGTTTATACATGGCATACAGTATTTTGTAATGTAATAGTGTTTCAAAAAAGAGGCCTATTAGCATTAAAGTATCTGGTGGATGTAGCAGTGATAAAAATTCCAATACAATCTTACCAAACTCAACATTTAATGACTGTGGTATTGGACTGAAGTCACCACAGAGAATGGTAGTATCTGGAATGGGGTGCCAAAATCTTTTGCTTTCTTGTAGGAGTATATAGTGATTAAATGATATCTCTCTAATAAATGCAGAAAGGGTGTTACAATTGCATTTACTGACAGGTATATTATATTCCATTTCTTCATTGATATTTTTGCACTTACTAACACTGCCACTACTAAACTGAGCATATGTTTAGCTCATGAAAAAGTATATGATTTTGTTTTAGGGCTTCTATATGCAAAAATAATGCTAGCAGTATTTCTGTAAACACAATTATATTTCCTGATATAAATTCATAAACTAATTTTCGTTGCGTTAATACTATATACATTAATAGTCAAAGTTTGTAAACTATACATAACAATGTATCATCATCATCATCAACAACAACAACCATTATTAATCCACTGCAGGGTGAAGGTCTCTCCAAGTTCAATCCATCTCCTCCGATCTTTAGTTTCTCTTCTCCACATCACCCCTGCACACTTTCTTATTTCATCCATCCATCTCACATGTGGTCTCTTTCTGGGTCTTTTACAATCTCTTGGAATCCAGTTTAGGATTTCAGTTGTATAGATGATTTAAATCATTTCTTATTCTTGAAGCTCTTTTGCATGTGACTTCTTAATCAGAGATCTGGTTATTCAAGTTTTTGTAATTATTTGTATGGACTTCTATATCCATTTTATTGCTGGTGTTTTACTTTTCTGCTAACTAGTTACTGGAATATTTTCCGGAAGTTTGTGCATTTTTGGATTATATCAATGGTTTTGATTTTTACAAAGATAGTTTTCTCTTAATTGTGGGAAATCCATTTATTATTGATA
The DNA here is from genome assembly GCA_028023455.1 of Epiperipatus broadwayi. Lineage (NCBI taxonomy): Eukaryota > Metazoa > Onychophora > Udeonychophora > Euonychophora > Peripatidae > Epiperipatus > Epiperipatus broadwayi. Next base: position 1,576,101 of record JAQFVV010000085.1, on the reverse strand, counting down.
TCATTACAGTTTAACTGGTTTAATTTGAACATTGCTATATGATCAATATTATTGTTTATTGTTCGCTGCAAATTCATTGTCAATGGTGTATTTTATTCATTATTTATTTTGCTTTCTTTCATGGAGTGATTAGTAATCAGCATGATATTGTCTTGTTCATTGTTATTTGATGATTGACTTTCTAGATTTATAATCACTACTACTGCAGAGTTCTCCTGATTTATTAGCTGTGGTCTGTTGTTGACAACCACACCTGCTCATTTATTTGTTTTTTTTTTTACTATTATTACACGTGATTTACTTTATGTATCTTAGCTTAATTCACCAGGTAGGAATTATGAAACTATATGTCCCAAACAGGCACATTTAAAGCATAATGGTTTGTGACCACATATACTGATATTGATTGTATGGATATTTGGTGAGGCAGCTCTTCAGGGAAATCACTTTTTCTAACTTTAACTGTATTTACCAAGTATTTATAGATATTTTGAATGGTATATTTGGGGGTTATTTCTTTAGTTATGTTGATGAATTGTGCTATATTTTTGATGGAAATACTTAACCTGTGAAGTCTGGAAGTGCATGCATTACAATTCTATATGTTGTAGGATTTGCCCTCTTGATGATAATATTCTTTCTTTGAATTCTTTTTTTTATACTTCATTTACAGCTTGTTCTTTAGCTGCTTTGTATAATATTCAAATCCTATGAATGACAATGATAAATGTGCTGTAGATTTTACAGATTTTTAACAAATCATGCTTATGCAGCAGATGATAGTCAAGATGAAATTGATTGGCTATTTGATCTAACATAATCTATTATGTTAATTATTGATATTAAATGGATTTATACTGTTCTCAAAAATAGGACAACAGTAATCATTTAATTTGCCTAAGATTGAGATTTTCCACTGTTAGTTTTTTGATTAAGCTCTATATTTTGTTATTTTAATTTTTGTGTTTATCTGTTTTATTTATCTTTATCATTTTCTTGCATTTGCAATTGCTTTTCATAATATGGTTTTTTGTTCACTTTACCCAATAACAATGTAATTTTAAGTTCATATTGTACAAAGTTTTTTTTTCTTCCCAATATGATATTATTTTTTTGAGGTACTTTTTCTTCTGTTTGGATTCTGTGTATTTATTCTGCCCAAGTTAAGGCTGTCCAATAATAATAGTTTATTTATTTGGACATCAACTATTAAATTATTTATAGATTCTCCTAATGGAATTATTTGATTTTTAGACATGTTATTTAGAGCCAGTTTTTTTGTCTTACATATTTTGTTTACTGATTTATCATTTATTTGCATGTCATCTAAATTCTCATTATCTACTTATCTGTGCTATTATCTGTATTACATTCTTGTATCAATAATCAATTTGTCCAAGTCTATAGAGCCTACATAATTTTGTGAAATGCTGCCTTGTTTATATCTGTTCAAATTTAAGTGAATAGTAAACATGGATATATTATTAAATGTCTTAATTCTCATATCATTATTCAGAAGATGATCAAAATACGCCTGTCACATGTTTGGAATATCATGTGATTTTCATATAGGGGAACACTATCAGTAGATTTAATAGGATTATAATATTTTTCATATTCATTTGGAACTTTTAATGCATCAAATAATGATTGAAAGAGATTATTGATGTATAGGATTAAATATAGCTATTTTTTTTTGTTTTAGTATTCATCTTTCCAAATATAGATATTATTTTTAATCAAAAACATAAATATTAAAAGATGTATTTTATCTAATAAAATTTTCAAAGTTTTTCTATCTAAATTACACTTTTAAAAATTCACATTTGCTTCATTTATTATATCAAAGATTTATACTGTATTGTTTATAGTGAATATCATTTTCCCATATAAATCTGACAACTGGATATTTAACATAAGAATAATACAGAAACTTCAGACTATTTAATGATGTATAAAAATATATATTGTGGAAATAACAAGTAGGGATTCAATTTAAAATACATGGATGAAAAAAAACAAATAGGTGTCATTGATATATTGACATAATTAAAAAGCTAAAACAAAGCTGGTCTGGACAAATTTACAGATAAGATGATAATAAGTGGACAAATAAATTTTGAAAGTGGATTCCAAGAGATTGTAAATGATCTAGAAGTTCAAACAGGAAATTGATGAATGAAATAAGAAAATTTGCTAAGTTATGTGATGAAAAGCCGTGAATTGGAGTGTTGTATGAAGTTGGGAAATTTTCACCCTAATCCTACAGTGAATCAACAGTCTTTGAAACTAATAAATGTATATCATAAATTTCAATATCACTAATTTATTACAGAATGTATATTTTTCAAGTTTAATCCAGTTTTTTTATTCATGCTTGCATCATCCAATAAAATATTTTACAGGATGAGAATCTCTAAAATCAAGCTTATCAAAAAAGTTAAGTTGGATGCTTTGCAGTGGATTGCATTTTTAAAAAATGACTGCTAGATAGTAGCTTATAAAAAAAACTATATCTTTTAGCCATATAATTGCTAATATAATAATCATATCAGTAACCGACATGAAAGATGCTCTCCTCTAAAATAAAATTAGTTAGGGGTGCAGTACAAGACTCATAAAAAACAGATGGATCCACAGTGAGTTATTACTATAATATGAACTGGACTCAAAAATTATCATAGTCAGGTCAAAATGATAACATTGTTGATAAATGATATTCAAAATTAAGACATATATATTATAAAATGCTAAAAAACTATGATGCTGGGGAGATGATCAATATAATATGAATAAAACATAGCTCAATCATTGGTCACCATTTTGTAATGGCTATTGATTATAATATGGGATGATAATATAAAAAAACTTTACTATGTCTCAGAATTGAGACATCCATAATAATATAGATCTAGCCTAAATGTGGAATGTCATTATATAACAACCCTAAAGTTGATTTGGCATTTTATAATAATTGCCACTTGTACATGATCACCATCAGCTAGTATTGGGTAACTACTTTGTCACAATAGTAATGGATTTTTTATCTCACTATCTCTCTGTTTGTTCAATCAACATTTGTCATAAAGAAATGCACTAAAGTTTTATATTTTTTATTACGGAGCAAAAAACATTCATAAACAAATAGTAACTCTGTTAGAACCTGTGTAAAATTATTTAGATTGTTCACTACACTATCATAAAATACTAACAATCTCTATTAAAATCTAATTTATTCAGATTATATTTAAAATGAAATAAAGCAAACGAGATCATTGCCTCAGACATCAATAAATCTATTCATGATTCCAAAGTAAACTGCAATAAGCAGCAAAACCATATATCATTGCCCTAAACAATGAGGCATGTTTAAGACATCTATTTGATTGATAATTGAATAAAACTAAATTTCAATCAATAAATAGCTAATTTCCTACATACTTTACTAATCTATTATTATTTATAGTGATACAAATTTACTTTAATATTTAATAACATTCTGTTTAAGTCAACTAGTTTTTAAATCATTATAATTACATTTTGAGAATGTTTTCTGAACTATACAATATTTATAATGTTTAAATAAACTAAACCTTTGCTCATTTTTGTATCTATTTTAATAAAAATTAAATATAATATCAATATTTCATTCATACCCTACACTATAACAATATGCAATTATTGCTTCAGTTATATTCTAAAATGAAACACTCCACAAGAATTTATTATCAATAAATACATTAGGTAATTTCACATTTTACACTACCCAATCACATTATATTTCTATTGGACATTTACTGATTTATAATCACTGATATTATTCACCTACTTAAATCTCCAATCAATCAATTATAAAATGGACTTTATAACAATTAAACTATATATGATGATAATTGGCAGTTATTCAAGCCAAAGATAATACTCAGTTTTCTACTAATTAATAAAATTTATGATTTCTACTTCAGAGAAATTGAAGAAGGTAATTAAGACAGATCATTTTGACTAATAAAATAAAATCTATTAAGATTTTTGTAATCGGACAAGATAAGCAAATAAATAATCAACTCTGAGTTAATGAAATTATTCCTATTAGTAATATTGATTTAAATAAGTAAACAAATATTTAAGTGCAGTAATAAATATAAAATTTATATGTAATCAGATTTTTAAAAAAATGACATATGAAAATATACATATATTTAATTCTATTTCACTTACCAAAATGGGTTTAATCTTGGACCAAATTTTAAGTACCAAAATTATCTTGCACATTCAAAAAAAAGAATTAAACAGATTCATCAGATTTTAAATCAACTCCAAATTTATTGGTTTATAATAAAAATTTATAACAGCAATAATAAAATATAACAGAACATCAATTGATGTTTGGCAATAGACTAAAATCAATAAAAACAATAAAATCTATGTGTGTGGAACTCCAAAAAAAAAAAAAAAAAAAACATTGCAAGACAATAATACAATCTATAAAAATGGAAGCAGAGATTTTTAAACACCCCCCTGAGATTTTTAATAGCATATACAATGATAAAAAAAAATGTAATCAAATAAAAATTGATCTTTATTTATTCATAAATGTAATCTCTAAATAATTAAACAAACAAAAAAAAATGTCATATTTAAACCCTGTTCTATCCGATATTCTCAATTTAAATTTTGAACATACAAAAAATTAAATATTTGAAAACATCAGGCCATATTAGCTTATATCATCAGATAAGAACCTGAATAATAAGAACTAAATGAATCTCCCTAACTCTTTTATAGTGTGAATTCTATCATACCCATATATATTATTTACCTATGTTTTTACAGTAAAGTGTAAATATTACATTTCCTTCAACAAAAAAAAATATATATATACATATATGCATAGTAATCATATATAAGTGAAAGTCTGTCCATTTTCACTCACTATCCACTGATTCATCGTAGCTTCCAGTTTTTTATTTCCAATCCTAAGGTGTAGAGATGATTTTTCTTTGAATAGAGAAGATAAGCATGTGTAGTAACTAATGCAGATTCAAATTCAATTTCTTTCACATTTAATTTCCAATGTTTTCTTTTAAGTATATAAATATCCAGTTTTCAAAAACAACAGATGCAAAATTACACTTCACTGGCTTTAATTTTTCTTTTTTATTCACAATAATGCACAAAGAGAATTGCTTTAATGACACAATCGAGTTCTAATCAAGCGAAGAATCAATACTAGCTCTTTTTTTTTTTTGACTTATGAAAGTGAAGTTTAAATCACTTATTATCACACATAAGTTGAGTTAATTGATCCCGTAGAATTCCTTGATCTGAAATACGATATCCATAGAAACATAATGGGGTTTATATCCACAAATAAATGAATGCAATTCTGGATTTTTTTAAAATCACAGAATATATTTATATAACTGATCTGCAATACAATGCATTTTGATGGGTTTTTCTTTCTTCCACATTTTTGTCATTTCCCCTGGAATTTCATCAGCTAGTTGCCCCATTGAATGCACAGATAGTTAAAAATTTTATTTTTCCATAGTTTTATCAATTAACCACTTAACAAATAAAATTTAATAAATTTTTAAAGACAGAAAAATGTATCTGTTCTGTGCAATGGCAAAATGTTAAGAACTCAAATTACAGCCTTGCAGTTCTATTTATAAGCTACTCTTGATAACATTATTGTTTTCATAACAACTGTTGGAAATCACTCAAGTTTAACTCAATGATGAACAATTTGTTCAAGAAAATTTTGCTTCCAATTTATAAGTGAAATGGAGATTTTAAAAGAATTGGATACAGCGAGAATGGAATCCAAGTTCGATATGATTTTTCATTTTTAAACCAAAGTAAAGAATTCATATTACAATTTTAATACATTTTAATGGATATATTTTACATATGTTTTTAATAATATTTTTTTTTGTTTTAGCTAATTTATCAACACACATATATGAACCATAAAACATTTAATTTAGTAATAGGTGTTGCTATGGTGATTGCAGTAAGAGAAATTGAAATGCATAATACTTAATAATAATGTTGATTTTATTTAAGTAATCTTTTATGATACACTTAACTATTTCCAAAATCTATTTACTTATTTATTTGTTTATATTTTTTTCTGAGATTGATCACAACAGATTTAGGATTTTGAAACTAGAATTAGCAGTAAGCAATATTATTTTAAAGCATTAGGTTGCTGTGGTTATCTAGTTCTAAGTATTTCAAGATCTCCATTATCTATGGACCAAGTGAGAAGAAAACTAAACAAGATCAACAAACTTCTTTATTTTTTTTTAATACTTTGACCCACAGTTAATCTGAATACTTATATATGTCAATTAAAACATTAACTCTGAAAATATTGTTGAATTTATATGGCAAAGTAGCCTTTAAATAGCCCCACAGTGACAAAAATTTCTTTAATAACCCTAGAAATAATAGAGTCATTATTCATGAGACTTCCTAATTGTCTGTTAATGAGAATTTGAGCTTTTTTTATTCTTGTTTTATTCTGTAGCTAATTATAGCTAAATATCCATTTACCAATTAATACTGAATGGTTATCTGGGTTAGCTATGGATTGCCTCACATCCTAAATTTCAGACCTTGATTTGAACCTGGGTTGTAAGCATCGCAGACAGATGCACTGCTGGTGTACTACAAAACCATTTTATTTATTGTATATTACAATTAAATAAGTACATTTATTCATTTTTTGCTTAAGCAATCACAGCTTGAAGGATATATTGGAAAGAGTTGCCATATACATATATGTAAATATACTTACACATGAATGCTTTTATATTAACGCACTCACAGACTACATTTACCTACCATCTGTTTTAAAAGTCAATCTGCATATTATAAGCTCATCAAAAAGTAAATCAATATTTATTTCTGCTCAAATTTTTAAGATTTAAAATTTTAAGTATTGATTATTTTTATGGATGCATACTGAATTTGTCAAAATATCCAGAATTTTTAATATTTATTATAAATTGGTAAAAATTAAGATCATTTATATATTTATGTACAAAGCTTGCCATTTATATATATATATATTTACCTGAACTTTTCTTCAGAAGACATTTCATATGTGTATATACATATTCACACACATATTGTACATGCCTTGATAGAGTCCAGAGATTATAGTTTATAAAGATTGGATCATGTGCAGTTTTATAATTTATGCCAAAGATAATCTTGTAAAAACGGAAGTCTAATTTATTTGCTCTATACTTATTTCAACCTGAAATATTTTATCAGTTGCTAAAGGATGTAAAGCCACCTTGATATTATGTCTATATAGACAAGCATTATGTTTTTTTAGGATGTGAAAATGGAATAAAGCACATATGACCTTCAAACTATGGGATGTAAGAATGAAAAGTATACAGCCCAGTAAAGTGGTTATATAGTCTTTTTTTAAAAGTAGAAAGTCAAATATGATGTGACAAATATCAAATCTCTTGCTAGTTCCCAGTTTTTATCCTGGCCTTTTAAAAGGGCTGTTGGGAGTTTTTTCAATTATTACTTAATTGTTGTTTTACATGTATATATATGTTTGCTTGTATCTATGTTATTAAAATCTTGGTCTACACCTGTTCCAAAACAGTTCTACAATTCCAGAAATTTTGTGACTATCTATAATTCAATCTTCACATAATTTTCATCAGCAATGTGTTTAATGGTTAAATAAAAACAGTTTCCTCTGATCATTATTATTAATTATATAAATATAATAGAATTATTACCAAATAGTCAATGACTGCCTCTGAAACTGTTAGTTTACCATTAAGTAAATGTTTAAATAAACCTTAAAACATAGACATAATAATAATATGTTATACATTCAAGTGTCCACATTGTAACCTACTTTAATGACACAGAGAAATCAACAATAGAATTAGGAGAATAAAAAAACTAATGGAATTAATAATTAAATGTCAATTATAGTTTATCAAAGTGAAATAAATCACAATATTATTTATTTACAATGTTTGTAATTAAACAGGCAAAACTCTTCATACAGTATTGCCAGTCAGTGCAAGCCAGAGTAATCAATGGATGCCAGAAAGCATAGTGCATAAAATCCCTATCTAGTGCCTACTCATCCAATATCCCCAAACTAGTTTCTGGCTTATGGCCTTTGTCAGTGAGGAGCTTCGGATCTGAGAGCACTGCACCTAGATCTTAGGATCTAATGCAACCCTCCAGCAGCCACCTTTTACCTCTACTTAACTACAAAACTAAGAGAATAAAAATTGAAAACACATTAATATTTTCAATCCAAGCTCATTAGCTTATATAGTCATATAGGTCTGAACTCAGTTCAGTACCCATACATTTTGATGTCTTTGGTTCTTTAATAACCATAGACACCATTATTCTATTAGGCAGGATTGGTGTTAAACCACTAAACATCACAACTCAACAGTTATGAGCAAGTATAAGAAACAGTGGTCATGTGATGTTTGTAATTAGTTGCTGAAAACATTTCTAATGCTGGATAATATAAGAAAAAGGATATCATTGTCGAATATTACAATATTTTGACAGCTTTTGAAGCAGGAATGAAGGCGATAGTTTGAGCTTGTGTTTTTTTCTTCAAAATTTTACACTGTTAGAATAGATTTATTGAATTACATTTTAGAAATTCAGATAAAAACTAGCTTCCAACTAATAGCCTTAATCTGACTTCAATTCAAAGTCATTATATTCAATGTTTTCATTATTTCATGTTCTACAGATTCCACTGACATCTGGATTTATTGTTTCAGCCAGTATAAAGATACTATATTTTACAATTCCTGATTTATGTTTATTTAAAAAAAAAGGCTCATAGTTACTTTTTATTCTACTGATATGGAATTGTTTTTAAATCCTGTCTAAGTATTTTGGAATTGACATTATTAAAAGTTCAAAATTACCCTGATTTGAATTGCAATTTAAGGAAACTGTATACTTTATATCTGGAATGGAATATAAATAGAATTCCTCCATTTCACTCATAGTATGTTACATTTAATAAACTAATAACATCAAATCGCTAAAGGAACCAATCTTTCAAAATAAAAGTAATTTCTTGCAAGTTAAAATAAAATCAAAAGTGCTCTTTATATTCAGCATTTATCTTTCCAAAGATGAAGAAATTAATGGCTCACTTATTAAATGTCTGGATGATGCTAGAAAAGAAAAGTGGAAAGAGATAAGAGAAAAACCAAACTTTATAGTAGGGGTGGTCAACTTTTGTGCTCATAAGATCTACTTTTTATTTTGGAAATGTGTTGCGATTGACTTGTTGTCATAGACATGGTCTAAGTAGAGGGAGATGTGAAATATGTACTATTTTGATATATCTACCCAGTAAAAAATAACAATTATTTAACGGGCCAAAAAACTCATGTCGTGGGAATTAAAGCAACACGAGTAATTATTAACAATATGTATTAATTCAAATTAACTACATTAAATCAAGATTAAAAATATTATTTTCAATAATGATATGGCTTAGTTCTCTTCACCTATCTAGAATTGAAAAAAAAAGAACAAAAATAAAAAAACTTGAAAATCTTGACTTAGTTTCACTCGTTACCTGACAGCTCTTACCAGATTGGCCTCGCGATCGACCAAAAATGGCTTTGCGATCGACCGGTGGATCACGATCGACTTGTTGGACACCCCTGCTTTATAGGATCTAGTCCAAATACCTAGTCACTTTTATGTGAGCTTAATGGTTGTAAAAAACAGGAAATAATGAATATTGTCACTAGTAATGCAATTACCATTAGTATATTAGATTTTTATATTCAAGTTAGGGAGAATGAAAAAAAAGCATCATTAGAGCAGGATTACAAGTTTTTTTCACAATGTTGCTCTAATCTCAATATAATAAACTTAATAGATATTAGTGAATTTGCCCTTGATTGTAAAAAAAAACCCAGTTTTCCTGGGATCCAGATTTTCTAAAATACTTAGGATCTAAAACCAAAACATGATGATAGCAACATTACTCACACAGAAATTATTACAGAAATTTGGTCTAAAATCAACGTAGATATAGTAATCTTAAAACCAATTAGACACATGAATGATTCTAAAAATTGCTATCCAGTAGCAACACTATATGCAACCCACAAGTTATTTGAAAGAATCATATTAAGAAATTTTGTCATCTTTCTATAGAACAGCATAAAGAAGCTGCTGCAAACAAGTTTTATCATTAACATCTTAGGCCGGAAAGGCTTTCAAAATAAATTAAAAACATGCTGCCTTCATTAGGTTGCATCAATAAACTGAGATTAGATTGTAATATTGTTTAGAAAATAGTATTATTCTAAAAGATTATAAAATCCTTAAATACAGGAAAATCACAAATTGACTTGACAAAATGCTTCCCAATATAAAAATTTAAAGGTCACTATGTGATAGTCATAGTAGATACATTATTTTACAAATCAATCTTCCATGGGGTTTGGTTCTCTCAGTATCTTCCAAGGTAATTCATATGGCATTTCTTTACTTTCATTCCAAGAAATAGAAAAAGTCTCTGAATAAGAATATGAATGGGTTGGAAATCATTTTTAAAGACTGAAATATTATTCCTAATCCAACAAGATAATATGCTCAACTTTTCAGCTAAACAATAGGAAAACTTTTCATAATGTGAACATAATCTCTTTTGCAGTAATAGAGACACACAATCTTACCATATTTTATTTAGGAGAAACTTTGGATTGTGGACTAATTTGTTGTTCTCATTTATCTAAGGGTAGATCTAAAATAATTTTTAAAAATAACTTCTTTGGAAAGCTATCTAGTGTTATTATTTGTCTGAAAATATGGGATGATGGCATTTTAAATATACATATATACCGGGAGTAGCAGACAGATTAAAGAAAATCTGCAATCAATATAATAGCAGAACATCTTTCCTAACCCATCTTACATTACAATGAATTTTGAGATCTACAAAGTTTAAACTTCAAATGCTGAAAAGTAAAAACTGCATCTATGGAATGTCATGTGAATGTGGAAGGATTTGCATTTGGTGATATAATTGCTCCATTGAAAAGTGAATGCAAGAGCACAAACTAATGATTAGAAAAGAGAAAACGTATCTAAAGAAGCAGATCATCTTTGTACCAATGAATATATGTTCAATTGGGAAATTAGAAAAATATTGGATAGAGAGGAAAAAGTACAAAGAAGAAAATTCAAAGAGGCTGCTCATATGACTATGGCAAAAACACCCATATGTTAACCTAATGTGACTATACATAATTTCTGGAAATTATTAATTAACTGCTCTTAGGAAAAAATGGAGATATGAGAAGGAATCTCATAGATAAGTATATGAAATTTGTACTGATGGTTTCCTTTAGGGGGATGGCTCAGTTGATTAGAGCATTATCTTAAAATTTAATATTTAAGAATCTAAAGATTCAGATTTGATTCCTATGCTAGTACTTTTACTGTTTAGGCCAGTAACACCCGAAAAAGGGAGAATAATACCACTTGAAACGTGTATATACCAACTTGTGTGCCTACTAATAGGTCAATGTAATTGGAATATTTAAATAAAGTTTTCTAAAGACATTCAATACTTAATATTAGATGATGGGAATAGTCCAACATATAAATATAACTATCTGATATTACTTGAGGTTGGATGTAAGTATTTTATGGATAACTTCCTTAGCACTTTTATATTCTACCAAAGAACATTGTGCTCCAATTTAGAAAAAAATTACCTTTACAATTTTTTTTTTTTGATATTAAATTAAATATTATCATGAGAAATATTACTGGTTCATGTTTTTTTTTTTTTTTTGCAATGGCATCCTCTTTCTTTATCTATGATATCAGAAGTTGCCCCTCAGATAATGTATAAAAAGCTATTAAATGGATCATCTTGCTAATAATTCAAAGTATAGTTTTGCTGCCTAAAATTCATTTCAAATCAAGATTATACGATTTAAAAATTATAGCATAAAACTCAATGTCATAAAAGGAGGTTACTTGAGTGTCCATCAACAAATTCATGAAAGCATTTACTTAACTGCACATATCTTCACAAATGGAATCTAATAGCTATTAGTCTATGTAGATGTGGCCAAAAAAAAAAAAAAACCCCAATGAACTATGTAATGTTTATTGGTCTATAACCACAGTGTCTGATTTAAAGGAATTAATAAATTGACTATCTCTTATTTGGAATTTCTGAACATTCTTCATTTACGTCATTTTGCTAATAGTTAAATTTTCTAATATTGATACGCTAAAAAAAAATAACTGTATGGTCTGCGGTCTATGTTATACTTTTATGAAGTGTTCAAATCTCACTTTCATACCTAAGAAATGGTTTAATACATTTATAAATGATCTTTATTTTCAGGAATATAGGCATGTTTTTTTTAATGTATTATATATACATATAGAATGGAAAGGTTAAAATATTCACAATTGTATATAGTTCAGCATATATATAAAACTGTAAACTGTTTTATTTGTATTAATCAATGAAACAGTTAATGTTACTGGTTTGTTAACCTAATGGAATTTTAGAAATATTTACATCGATATCAATTCACCTCTTAAGTTGTGAACTTTAAAGTTTTCAATTTAATTTTATTTATGTAGAAAATTGTAAATTTAATGATTTCATTTGATTTGTGCAAATGGTTTACATTTAGGATTGTATACTTTCAAAAACGTTAAAATCTGATATTTTTGATATTTAAATTTGATAGTGGGGGAACCGACTTTGAAAAATAGAATTGATTTCTGATGTTTGTAATGGTTGTCTTTTTGTAAACATTCGCTGTGATATATAATTTGCTATAGGCCCACTCGGGAGAATCTAATAAACTCTCCTGATTTGCTCCATAAGGATATATTCATCAATTCTTTTAGTATTTCTTTTCCAATAAAGAAACCCAAAAGTATATCATTATTTGATAATAATAGTTTTTATTTATGTTTCAATTATTGGTCATAAATTCAGTCTTATATAAGTAGATCAACCAAATAGGCTATTGGGTTATTGAATGCCACTTAATCGACTTATTTGGGGTAAAGGTTATTTAACAAATATGAATACTCTTTAAAAATTATTACTATAATAAAAATATAATTTTAAACATTTATCACGATGTTTATTATTGAATTGTGTGTGTGTCTATATATATATGCTGAATGATGTATATATATGTAAAATTATATATATGTAATTATTAGTCCAGTTTAGGTACTATAAAATCAATGTTAGCCTTGATTACTATGTAATTGATTTGTCATCAGAATAACTTATCAATTCTGTCGATCTTGAGGTTTTAAATATCTTAATCATTTATTGAACTTGGGACAAACCCATTACACATTTTAGCAGTAATAGACTGATAGATATTCCTAAATCAAAGCTTGCTTCAGTCAAATATCATAAGTCTTATAATGCAATTAATTTTCAATTGCTTTACTATTTCATTTCTAACTTTTTCAAATATTGTAAGACTATTTCATAATAACTACTATTTTAAACTACAGTTGTTTATGTATATAGGTATGTATGTTTATAGAATGTTTTTTGAATGATTGTATAGCAAGTTTTATAAGAGTCATTTTGTAAATAGTGAATGTGATAAAGCCATAAAATACAGCAATGGTAATTTATTATTTTTTCTATGTTAAGAAACGTATTTATATGCATATATCTAATGCTCAAATATGAATTGTTAAACAATATACAATATTTTGGAGAAATGAACTTTCAAGTGCTGGTTATGTAAAAAGCAATGCTTCCTTAGTCTCAAAATCTAACTAGTCAAGCGTTGGTGGCCTAGCAGTTAGCGTAGCTGTCTTCCAAGCAACTGGCCTGCGTTCGCTTCCCGGTCAACGCATTTGACATATGAAAAAAAAAAAATGTAATTATAAAGAGATGAAAAAAAAAATTATGTGTTTGGTATATTTAACAGTATTAACTAGGAAAGTGAATATTCAAATTATATTAGTGTTTTCTTAGTCTCATTCAAATTGATCCTAAGTTACATTCACAAAGCAGAACACTTAAATATTTATTATGCAGATTTTGTAAAAAAAAAAAAAAAATAATAGCTACGATACAAATGTGTAATATTCAAATACATATATATAACACTAAATAATATGTAATATTCAAATATATATATATATATATAACACTAAATAATATGTAATATTTTGAAAAGATGAACTTTCTGTTATCAAAATATAATTATAAAACAGATTCAAAATGGATTTTTATTCATGGTCCATGTCATTATATTAATGTTAGATTTACACAAAGAGAACTAGAAGAGTGATCTATTCAATTCACGGAGAAGTTACACTTTCATAATATTTACTATCCATATATAATAACACTGATTATGACTAGACAAATTATCCTGTGATGAAGCATTATCTATTGTAAAGAAAAGATTAAATGACAATAATAGTTTACAAACTAGAGCAACTTTTTACTGATAGCAACATTTACATGGATGAACTTGAAATGACAACCATAAATACTACTCCACATTCAACTAAAGTTTGGCTTCACTATTTTGATTATACATTTGTTATATGGCCACATGGTGAAGCATTATTACAAGCATTATGGATACACATCAACTGGCACACACAGGAAAATACTTAGCATATAAATGTAATCATGATAGAGACATAAAGCATGGAATTATATTATCACTATGGAACAGCAAAAATTTGGTAAAAGAAAACACCTACATAAAACAAACTCATGAAAAATGGTTATCCATCAGCTGTCATTTTAAAAAAAAAGCTTAAATAGACAAAAAAAAGAAACATCAGAAGACTCATCATAGATATTGCAAAAAACCATACATATCAGAGATAGGAGACAAACTACAGAAAATGTATAATCAATAAAACATCTTCCAAAGTCATAACACATTATAGAAATCCTAACCTTTACAAAGTAAACATAAAATGCTGAAAAACAAAAATTGAATCTATAAAATGCCATGTGAATGTGAAAGAATATATATATTGGTGAAACCAATAATTCCACTTAAAAGTGATAAACCAATGATTAGAAAAGAAAAAATAAATGCATCTAAAAAAGCAGATCATGTATATACCAAGAACATATTTTTAATTGGGAAAGACAAGAATAAAGAAACTTTGAAGAAGCTGCTCATGTAGCAATGGAAAATATTCCCATAAGTTAAACTGATGTGGTAATTCGGAATGTTTAGAACCCACTCATTAAACTTGCTTTTAAGAAAAAAAAAACAAAGAATTCAGGAGGATTTTTCATAGACAAGTATATATGATATTTGAACAGACTGTTTGTTGCCTTTGACAAAATGACTTAGTTTATAACATTACCATAAATTCAATACCTATGAATCTAAAGATCCTAGGTTCAATTCTCCTATGGATGCTGTCTGATCAGACTAGAAACACTTGTTGATGAGAGAATAATACCACACAAAACAATGCACTATATACTAGTCTGTGCATTATTACTAACAGTTAAATGTATGGGAAAAGTTACATTCAGTTTGAATTTTTCTAAAGATATTTAACAATTAATATTAGATGATGGAAATAGTTCAACATATAATTGCTACTGAAATAGTATCACAAATTGTCAGAGAAATACTAAGTTTGCAGTATGGAATTGATATTATATAATTTTGGACATTATGAAAAGTTATGTCTAAAACTGACCAGAGTAGAGTATCATATACAGTTCTCATGTGATATAAATCTAAAGAAGTTTTTACTTTTGCAGCTAGAATCTCCAATTTCCTGCCAAAAAAAACTGAGAAAATTAGTCAAAGACTTAGTGAGCCACTATTAAGAGAAAGGATAAATGCTTAAAGATTTTACAAGTATCAAACTTTGCATTCCATTAGTAACATGAAGACCTCATATGACTTTTTCAGAAAGTAAGTAAGTCATATTCTAAATAACATGGAAGAAAAAGAATGGCAAAAGAAGAAACTTGTAAATGTACATGGGCATATCAAATGTCATTCTGTACTAAACGACTTAAGCCAATAAACATCACATGACCACCATTTCTTATGCTTGGGTATAACTGTTTTAAAACAGGCAAAACTCATTATACATATTGCCACATACAGCAAGCTAGAGTAATTAATGGATGCCAGAAGGCTTGTGCATAAAATCCCTATCTAGTGCCTACTCATCCAATATCCAAGGCTCCTCACTGACGAAGGCCACAAGCCAGAAACTAATCTGGGGATATTGGATGAGTAGGCACTAGATAGGGATTTTATGCACAAGCCTTCTGGCATCCATTGATTACGTGAGGAAGTCACCCAAAAATTGCTTCTAGAAGAAGCAACAGAATTATGCTGTAGAATAAGAAGAAACATTGCATAACACCAAGAATCAAAATCAAACATTCCATATAAATCTTTCAAACTAGACAAATCCATGATCATTCTCTTGCTCACAAAGACAACACTACAATTATAATGAATACTACTGATTAGGATAAGAGAGCTTCTCACTGCAGGCCAATACAAAAGTAGCAAAAAATTCTATTCTAGCTCAGAAACAAAGTTGCAAGCATTACTCAATAAGCATCACAGGTATTTCATTGATTTAGAAAAAAGCATTCTTCATCTTCATAGTTTTCCTAAAGTCCATAAGGATCAAATTCTAATAGATTTATTATTCTTAGAAATTAACTTTGTCGAAATTTGTCAAGATTCTTATTCTTTTTGCATGTAAGACACAATCCTTTGTCAGACATTATTCGACAACATTATGAAATTAATCAAGAACATGATAATTGAAAAAACTGACATATTGGTAAAGTTGTATGTGGAAAGCTTATTCACAAATATACCCTGTGATGAAGCATTGTCTATTGTAAGTAAAAGATTAAATGGCTAAAGTAGTTTATAAGCCAGAACCATTCTTCTTATTGATAGTGGAATAGAACTCTTAACATTCTGTGTAACAACATATTTTTGATACAACACAAAATTTTTCCAACAAAATCAAAGGATGACTATGGGTTCACCACTATTGCCTTCATCAGTAATATTTACATAGAAAGAACTTAAAACCACAGCCAAAAATACTACTTCATATCCACTTAAAATCTGGCTTTACAAACTTTAGACAAACAGAAATGAATTATTTCTTCATCTGTTTTGTAGTTAGACTTTGATACTAGGAGGTTATAGTTTTTAACATAACTGGCACTCAGAAGTTCATCTCTCCAAAATATTACATATCATTCAGCACACTGCAGATGGATATTTAGTATTTGCTATGTTATGAGATCATTAAAATGAATTTCTAATGGCTCTGTTTTGTGAATTTAATTTAGAACTAATTTGAATAAGGATAAGGAAATGAATATTTGCTTTCTTATACTATATTGTCTAAATCTATTATCTATATGATAATAAGATCCATGGATGGAAATGAATTCTTTTTTACCTGCTTTATAATTAAACTTTTATATTAGGAGGTAAATAATATAATAGAGCCAGTGTTCAATAGTTCATCTCTCTAAGACCTTGTACATGCATATATATATATATATATATATATATATATATATATATATATATATATATATGCAAACATAAACTATATATTTTAATCATATATTTATTTTAATCTAATCAACTTTCATTCAAAATTGAACCTTGTCAAGATATTGCCTTAATTCTATATGTCACATGATTTACTTATCATCTTAGCATTCCCTCTATTGCTCAACCTCAACCCTTAAAAATGTTTTTATACTTTCCAATTTTTATTTAATAACCATTTCCCCCCAACTTTATTGAGTCTTGTACTAAATTCATACATTTCTCTTTATTTTCTTGTATATACATTGTCTCATACACTTTCCTTTTTTTTATAATTTCTACAATATTTTATCACAATAATTCTTAACATTTTATAATAAAAGGAGTGCTAAGATGATATGTGAATCATGTGATATATAGAATTAATGTAACAACTTGATAAGGTTCAATTTTGATGAAAATCAATTAGATGAAAATAAATATATAATTAAAATATATAGTTATCTATTAAATTGATTATGTTTACATATATTGAAGTCAATGAGAAGATACATAAGAAAGACAACATACTGGTTTAAAAGGGAATAAATCATCCAAGTTTTATATATATGCCTATTCTCAGAACAAATAAGTCTGAATACATTACTAATTTACAAGCTACATTCCTAAACAATCATTTAAATGAATTTGTAAGTAATGATCATCTTTTTCAACCCCAATCTGTTTTGTCAGATTTAAGAGGATCTTTTTATCTGACAAAATAGCTTGTCATCGATAAAACAAAAAGGTGGGTGTTATTTACAAGTTCATTTAAATGATTCCTTAAGAATCTACTTTGAGTTACCTTAGGAACATATTTGGACTAGTTTCTTTCACAAATAGGTTTATATTTTCAGCGTTATAAATTTGATAACTTATAAAGTACTTCATGTTCCTATTAAAAGCATTAGAATGCATAAGTATATATACATACATATATACATCCAACATTCGTTTGTTTGACATTAATTTAGATTTCATAAGGCCTTCACAAATGCAGCAGATAAAGCATAGTCATTTCAATCCATTGACAATTGCACAGAAAATATAAACCAACCTTTATCAAAATGAAGTGATTATAGTGATAGAAATGTGATGGTACAGTATTTGTCTAACATATAATCCTTTACAGTATTCTTCATTGTAACTATAATAAAATGCCTTGCACAGAAAGTGTCCACTCCAAATATTTACTCACAACTTTTTTCACAATGCAAATGACTGACCATTGTATTGATTTATCCAAGATCACACAATAGACATAAAGTTATAATAAAAGCTTTGATACAAATGAGGTACATTATAAATTTTATGCTACTCTCATTGCCCTTATATGAAAGATATAACAATTGTATGATCCTATATTAAGCTGTTAAGTATATTCTTTTGGAATGCAACATCTATTTTTTTAGTATATATATATATATATTAAATTGAAGATATTCCCAGGCTACAGATATAAATAAAATATTATTAGGTAGATCCATGTATAATTTATTAAAATATATCTATAAACCGATGTTTTGACCAGGTCACACTGAATATCAACTGGGTAACAAATATTATAAAGTAATTGTAGATGATCAGCATGACTTGGTTGAAACATCAGTTTATATATATATATAAATAAATTATACACTGATATATCTGGATAATATTATATATATATGATCCTAAAGTTGTGTTTTTTAATAGGAAAACATATGTTCATAATCAAATCTTTGTATTTTAAACCATTTTCATTAAAGCATATGTTCAAGTAGAAAAATTTATTTTAAAAATAAATTTATCTATGTACATAATTTCATTTCAGTCTTCAGTCTAAAAAAGTGAATTTAATGAAAAACAAATTATGTATTTTTAAATCTTTTTTTATAAAAAAAATTATCATAGAAATTAATTTTAAAAAACAATAAAAATGAATAGTAGTTATAAACAAAACTTATTTTTTATATGTTGCCACATATATTTTTGACAAATTAATTTTCTCCTAAATAATTATATATATTCAAACAAAAGCTAGATGTAAATGTCACATAATTATTAAGAAATAAATATTTATTAATTTTACACACAAAAAGGGCACTCATTAAAAAATAAATGTATTTTTTTATCAACATTATGGGGGAGGGGGTGTCAAAAATTGAAAAGTATATACTCTCCTAAGAAGAAATTGAGTTTATCTCTTGATATACTACTGATTGCTGCTGGCATCTAAACACAATTATAACTAAAATGTTAATTGTCAAAAGCTTTTGTTATTTGTAGTTAATGCAGATTGCAGTGCCTGTATGAGTTTAATATAATCCTCCTACACTTTGAACTTAACCTTCTTATTTACTATATACTATGTTAGATTTTAGATCAAATGGCGTTATGGCTATAATCCCAAGTAAGTCAAATCTTTATATACCTATGATAAAGTTGATTATAAAATAGCTTTTAAACAATCCCTTGCTGGGCAGATGTGTTTCTAGCATTGATTTTTATAGAGTAAAAATGGATAAGATGGTAGTATTCTCTAGGCTAGACAGGTTGGGTTGTGAGGTCTTTTCTTGTTATAGTATCTAGATAAACATAGCAGAAGGCCTTATTATTCTAAGAGCTTGATAAAAATACCTGAAGATTAGTCCATCTTTCTGCTTATGGTTTGGTAATTGCCTTCAGAATGAATGAGCCTAGAAATATTTCAATGCCACAAACTAGCTTATATATTTTTTTTGTATAGAGATCTCATAGGTAGGCAATTGATAATGGTCATTAAATGATTGTCTAGCTTTATTTGTATTATTTTATGAAGAGTCCCTTTTTAACCAGTGTCCATCAATTGAATGCAAATGCAGTAACTGAAATGATTACAGTTTGTTTCATACCAATTTTGACTAAAGGATAAAGGTCTCTACTGTTATTAAAAACCTAGAACACCATAATATATAAATACGGAACTGACTTCAGATCTGTAAACTATACACATATATGAGCATAGATTGAAACATTATTTTAGATTAGAGATGTTAGCTTGATAAATAAAATAATGAAGTAAAAATTGGTAACTGTAGAAAAAATGTATTAAATCCCCCCCAAAAAATACAGGTGCACTACACACAGATTTAAAGCTCCTCACTAATGAAATCATAAACTAGAAACTAGTTAGAACAGTATTGGATATGAGTTATTATACATCACCATCTAGCATCTATTAATTATTCATACACTAGGTGGCATAACCTGGAGTGAGAAAAAGAGAATTTTCTATTGAACAGCATTATGAAAATTGGTTCACATGATATAAAATTAGTTTTATAAAAAAATAAAAGGATTGTAAATATATTAAATCCTTCACTACTTGTGTGGAGATCATTAACTTTTACCTTTTTAGAAAAAGCAAGAAATCTATTCATATTCTAATAATTTGATGTTTGTAATGTTGGCTTAGGTCCTGCTACTGAAATGTTTTAATCTAGTGTTTGACTATTTTTAAAAAATCCATTTTCCATCTAAGCTTGATGTTCAGATAATGACATGGCAGATGGATATGCTAAACATTTCACATTATACCATTTTATAAATATTAATTCACCTTGAACCTTAACCGAAATTTACCAACGAAGGAAACTTTTCCTCATAATATTTATTCATATTCAGTATTATAAATAATTATGCAATGGAGTCTGTTATTCTATGACTTCATTAAATCATGCCAGGTGTATTTCATATTAATTAATATTTATTCAGTAATATATGATGAGAAAACTAATATTCAGTATTATAAATAATTATGCAATGGAGTCTGTTATTCTATGACTTCATTAAATCATGCCAGGTGTATTTCATATTAATTAATATTTATTCAGTAATATATGATGAGAAAACTAATATTGTTGGTCGTTATTAATGTATCGTTTATGTCAAGAACTATGCATATACTATAAAAATTTTAGTTAACAAGTTAAAATGTCCTTGATGAAAGAGAGAAAAAAAAACATGCATACATATATATTGCAATGGTTGAAAAACTATTAAATTTTAATATTGAGATCCTGAACTTGGTTTCAACTAATCGTGAAAATTATATGGAAGAATTTTAAAAGAAACATTTTCTGATCATCATTAATTTGCAACAATCTATGTGAGGGTCAGACTAAGAGACACATCTAATAGTACATTTATAAGCCAGATATATTAAATAGGTTACTGGAGTATCATTCCCCTTTATGGAAGATTATACATAATGTTGTATTATCTTTCCACATTAACATACATACATGTTCTCCAGACGAGAGAATAAGCACTGCTTAAGAACATAAACAAGCTTTTAAGTATATATTGGAAATTAGGCAAGACTTAAATAAAAATTAGAAGGATATTATTTAAATAACAAAAATGATTGATTAATCTTCACTAAATGATTAACCTCCATATTTTGCTGATATGTGTACATTTTACAGTAACGTTTAAAAAGCCTTGCATTCGAAGGTAGTCGCTGCCTTTGAATCATGATAAAAACACGTACAAAATTTCAATCCAAATTCCAATAAATTAAATCAATATATATATATTGAAATAATTTACTAGATAATATGAATGAGATATATAATAATAATGTCAATAATAATAACAATTTTATAAAGATAATAAGAAAATAAGTTCAGGCCTAAGCACTTTTACAGTATATACATAAAAAGTAAAATCTCTCTGCAGATTTAATAATTAGTTAGCTTATTGCCCAATTATTTTCCAGAAAACAATTTATTTTCGGCATAGTCGTTTTTTAAATATTTGTTATGCTATTCTTTGGTTTCGTTACAGGCATATTTGGAATTAATCTCTAACTCTGAATCTTCATATTCTTTATACTATATACATAAATACAGATTAAGAAATTAAAAATACACTAATACAAGATTATCCTA
Organism: Epiperipatus broadwayi; assembly: GCA_028023455.1. Taxonomy (NCBI): domain Eukaryota; kingdom Metazoa; phylum Onychophora; class Udeonychophora; order Euonychophora; family Peripatidae; genus Epiperipatus; species Epiperipatus broadwayi. The sequence goes on along the minus strand of JAQFVV010000085.1, from coordinate 1,553,543 downwards.
AACACAACTGTACCTATTAAATCTTATATGCTTTTAGATAAAACAAATGTACATTTATTAAATTATAGAATTTTTACCTTTATAAATATTTTACATTCATTTTAAACTCAATTGATTTGATCCATATATTTATAATTTTATGACCACATGTTATAATCATCAATAGGATAATATTTCTTTAATTTGAAATTCCCAATTATTTTATTTAGTTGTTTATTTCTTAACTATTAAATCTAACATTTTTTTCTCACTTTAAACTCTGTTGAATTCATTAGTAGATAATTTTCTATTATATCACCTTTTTTGAGAAGAAAAAAAATGAGACAATGAATTGTTTTTCTACATTTTCATTTCTGATTAGATTTTTTTTTAATGCTCTGACAGTTTTTCTTTTTCTGATTTATAAACTGGTATTTCGGTATTATTCTATGTTATTATTTTATTGAATAATTCTTTTACTCTGCGTATCGAAAGAAATGATATGGTCTTTTGGTTTCTAGGGCAACAGGTAGTAGCCTTAAAAATATATTCTTTCTCAATTAACCATGAGGAAATGTTATGTGAAAATTTTAATTTCTTTTACAAATTTCTATTCTAGGCTCACAGACACCAAGAGAAAAAAAAACCAGTACCATCTCCAGACTAAAGATGATTTATAAATATAAGCATACCACCACGTCCTCACAGACATCATGTCAGTTATCAAGCTGTGAACTGGGAGTACAGTAATTAAGCATATAATTTATATAGTGATCCAGGATTACAGTTGATCTGAACTAAGACTTCTTCTATCACTGATGCTGTCAAAGTGAGAAAGTTGAATAATATCAGGAATTCTACACTGGTACACAGATTCTTAAAAAATTTCTACTGATGAAGAGTTTGTTTTTCCTTTATGATAAAAGTGTATACTATATATGGTTTGTGTGATGAAAATGAACACATTAAAAATATATAATTGGTACAAACATGTATCTTGAAAATGCGTACTAACATAATATGCATTTAATTTTCAAAATGGAAACCTCCATACCATCACCCTCTTCTGTCTTATCTATTTATTTATTCAAATTTTACTTCTTTATCAGTTAAGAGGAAAAAAAATACTGTTTTACCACTCCATCCCCAAGTCTTTATTTAATCAGTTCTAATGTTTTTAATTGCTTTTTGTTATGAAATTTTTGGATACATCACTATTTTTGGTATTTTGTGGATGTTTTATAATAAAGTTCTTTTTTTTTTTTTCATAATCATTTGGACTATAATTTTATTTTCATAAAAAATGTGAATTTAAATTTGATACCATTCAATTTCACTATTCATGGATAAAAAACAAGGTCATCAAACCAATGCAACTCTGATCTTTGTATACTTTATTTGAAATACTATAGAATTTTGGGTTTAGTATGAATCTGACTTTCCCATAGTGAATTGAACCAACTACAAAATGCTGATTTATAATGCAAGGTCTCTTGGATCTGATATCTTTCTTTCAATTATGGTTTTGACACCTTTCAGTTAGACTCATTTTCTAAGTATATGAGAATGATCTTGAAACTCCACCTTTTTTATTCATGAGTTCAATCTTAGGCCTGATTCTTTTTCCATGTTATTTGTTCTCCACTTCTGAATTATTTATCTGACACCATTCTATTATTCTTCAATAGCTTATTTGCAAAAAGTAAACATTGTTGATTAGACAGATTTCAGAAATTTTAACCTTTACTTCTTTAATTGCTTGATTGAACTATTGCAAATGTGATTTTTTAATTTAATTTTTTTTTTTTTTTTTATTATTCTCCCTTTAATTGGAAATATTTTTTTCATAGAATTCACTGTGCAAATTTTCTGAGTTCTTCATTATTTTTGATTGGTAATAGTGTGTTGTTTTATCTCAAGCGCTACATTTACTTTTGATTGATCCATAGTAGATGTATCTATCATCAATACTATATCTTCATAGATTTTTCTATATTGTGCTTATCATTTTGCCTATATAATTTCTCATTTGTAATATCTCCATTAATTTTAGAGCTCTCCACCCTATTCATTTAAGTGTTAGATGATTCCATGTCATTTTCTTCGGGTTTACCATTGTTACTCTTCACATATATTCATCTTATTTTATCCAATATTATTCATGTATATTCCTTTTTAAGTCTTGGAAAATTATTCCACTGCTTGTTGATTTCTGTCTGTTTTTTAATCATTTTTATCATTAATATCATGTTATTTTCCTTCAAGATTTGTGAGTATGTCTTTTTCATTTTTCTCTTTGTACTTTATAAAATAGTACACCATTCATCACTACTTTTGTGCAGTGTCTCTTGCTACCATTTATAGTGGTTTTATAATCTATTTGTCTATCTAATCTCCTAAGTTTATATTTTAAATTGTATTAATTTTTCTTATTTTATATTTTTAGTATTACTTTATTTTTCTGTTTGCTTGCCTATTTATTTAGTACCAGCCTCTTAATCTCATTCCATTGTATATGTTACTTATATTTTCTGATCAAGAATACACAATTATGTACTACTTTTCTTTCATTCTAATGTATATTTTGTGGCTATTTAGAATTAACTTTCCTACCCTCCTGTTAATTTTATACTTAGATTACTAAATTAGCTAACTATTGAGTAATTGCTAATTTAGACTCTAAATTGATTCCAGCTTTTTAGAATTCATTAGCCTATTTATGCAATCAGTTTAATGCTATTTCATATAATGGTAAATAAAAAACTATTAAATATTTTATTAAACACAGAGATCATAAATTCAATTCTCAACTAATGATTAGGATCATTATGGTGATGAAACCACATTTTTCATTTTTTTAAAATCACGTGGAAGGATTTTTTAAAAATTCCTCAGTCATTATATTTCCTGATCATCATCAGTTTACAAAGATATATATGAAGGTCAATCTAAGAGTTGTATCATCTAGTAGCTTCATTTATAATCAGATTATAACAAATAACTTCCTAGAGTGCCACCACCATTTATAGAAAATGAAATGTAATGAAGTAATGCCTTCCTAAATCATATTAAACAGTGTTATATTTCTATCATATGAATAACACAATACATTTAAGTATATTTGCCCATGGATTTTTTTTTTCTGCTTATTTATAACATTTACAAAACTGAACACCCATTTATTGTAGGCATGAATAATTATTGACTCTAAATAATAGTGTTGTATTCAAATCCCCTAAATATTTTTTACTTATCTATTTCTGCTATCAATCAATAGTCAGAAAATACCTATCTAAAGCTCATTTATTACTCAGGTTTACTAAATATAACTCCAAAATAGAGGAGATAAAGTAAATTATTGCTCTTAATGCAAATGATTAGTAAATTTATGATTTCTAAATTCCTTTACTTTTTTATTATGCATGTCATTTTACTTAATTATTGCAATATCATGATAAATTATTGAATTAGAAAGGAATGAGTTTACCTTTTTTTCATACATGTGTATAATAGCTGCTATCCTTTGAAATGAAGCTGCTGTAGTAACATAAAGAGGCACTGATGGAAGTAAATATAACTCATGATAACATGTAACTGTATTATGGTATCTTCTAGATCATAGTTTTTGCCATGAATTTATATTGAATGATTGTAATCTAATAGTTTTAATTTTATTATATGCTGCAAGGGTTGAAGCTTTAGATACTAGAGAAAGAAAGCAAAATAGATGAATTTCTACTGAGATGTACTTTATGTGGAAATTGGAAAATATTCCATTGAACATGTATTTTTGTAGTACAGAATATTGAAAGAGGATCAGAATAAATAATATGGAGTGGAAGAAATTAAGTAAAGGAAGTGAAAGAAGTACAAAATTTGTGGTTTTTTAAATTTTATTTAGATCTTTATAAATAAAATTGAGGAATATAAAGATAGAATGATGGAATTTAAGAAAAAGGTTTTGTTAAATGGATAGGAGGTAAAAAAAAAAAATCAGGTCTGGAAAAATGAAGTAGATGAATAAGTTTGGAAGAAGGAAGTAACTTGGCTAATAAAGTTTCTGGGTATTTATTTTATGCATAGAAATTTCTGATTTTATTTAAGGTGAAATTATTTTTCATCGTAACTGAATTCTTAAGTGCAAGGCCTAACTTGACCATTACTACAAAGCAGAAAGGCAAGTATTTCAATCTTAATCTTAAAGCTAATTTTTTAGTTTCAAAATATTTTTAATAATAAATATATTTTATTTTTAGAATTATCTCATTTTTGAAATCATGTGGAGAAACAAGAAATTATATAAAATTTTCCCATTATATTAGTAAAGATAGGAATACGATCTTTTTTTGATTTCTTAAAATAAATTTATTGCTTTAAAGTATTTTCATTATTTTTGTTATTTCAAAACATATTTTAATAATAATTAAATAATAAGCAATGAATTTTATTAGTGCAGGGTCAGATTGTAATTCTATTTAGAAGGTAGTAAATCTTCCTCATCAGTGCCATATATAATATTAAATCAATGATGATAAATACAAGGATGCTCTTGTTTTAGTCAAAAGATAAAGACTTTGAGAAAATAAAAATGACTAAATCTAAATGCACTTATATTAGCTAATCATAAGTGTCTTGTAATGAGAGCATGAACATATTAAATCATTCACTTTACATCCATTTATTTTGATAATCTTATTACCACATATGAAATTTTATAATAAAATTATTTTATTTTATCACAAGCTCTATTCATATTAAAATTTGCATATATGAAAACTTAATTATATAGAATTTTATCCTAAATTTAGTTAACATTTAATAATTTTTCAAAAGTTTAGAAACATATCTGACTCCATTTTTATGATAATGAGTATTGTCTACATTATTATTACTTTTTATTTTAATTTACTTTTAAATGTTTATTTATTTTTGCCTTCATACTTCTATATCATCTATTTCATGTACTGGTATATATATGTTTCTCCTTTGCAGTCTCTGAAAAAGCAATAGTTTTTTTTTTTTTGTCTTTTTTCTGCTCGTTTATAATCTATTATATATATGTGTGTGTGTGTGTTTTCTTTGCAATCTCTGAAAAAGCATTATTTTATTTTTTGTCTCTTTTTTTCTGCTTATATATAATCTATTTTATATATTTATACTTGTATGTTTCTCCTTTGCAATCTCTGAAAAAGCATTAGTTTTTTCTTTTGTCTCTTTTTCTGCTTGCTTATCATATATCTTGTATATGTGTGCTTTTCCTTTGCAATCTCTGAAAAAGCACCATTTTATTTTTGTCTCTTTTTTTTCTTCTTGTATATCATCTTTTATATATTTATACTTGTATGTTTCTTCTTTGCAATCTCTGAAAAAGCATTTATTTTATTTTCTGCTTGTATATATACTTTATATGTGTGCCTTTTTGCAATTTCTGAAAATGCATTTTTTTTTGTTTTTTTTTTTTCTATTTGTATATAATCTATTTCATACACTTTTATATGTGTGCCTCTTTTTTTATAACATCTGAAAAAGCATTATTTTATTGTTTTTGTCTCTTTTTTACTGCTTGTCTATCTCGTAATTTATATATGTTTTTTCCCCGGCAATTTCAGAAAAAGCATTATTTTTTGTTTCTTTTTTCTGCTTGCATGTGATCTATTGTATATATTTATAGATGTGTGGTTCTCCTTTGCAATCTCTGAAAAAAGCATTATTTTATTTTTTGTCACTTTTTTCCTACTTGTATACCATCTATTTTATATACTTGTATATGTGTGTTTTTCCTTTGCAGTCTTCGAAAAAGTATTATTTAATTTTTTTTATTTTTGCTGCTTTTTTGAATTTTATTTTTGTATTTCGTCAATCATTATAATTATTTTGTATAAACTGAAGTGGCAAATAACTTTCTATAATGATCATTGTCAAATAAAATATATTTCAATGCTATCTAAAATATTTATCAGAAGAACATGTTTAGAGAATACTGTATTCCAATATATATAAAAAAGGAAAAAAATCATGAGTAATTAATTTCTAACTGTGGCTTAGGTTAATCTAGCTTTTTTCATTTGAGTTGTTGCTTTCTCATTATGAATTAGAGTTATGGAATGTAGAAATTAAACTGAAGAATGATATAGAGATTACAAATAATATTAAATAAATTAGTAATAATTAATACAGAAATAGTTGGATTAGAATAGTAATGTAAAAGTAAAAACTAACTTATAACTATAATGAATAAAAATAAATGTCAAATAGTTTATTGCTTGGGAGGTCATAAGACATTTGAGAATCAGAAATAACTTGTTAAATTGCAATCTCTGGTTGTTTAGCTTTTAAATCGATATAATATTTTTGTTGAGTTTTTGATTTGGAAATATTTTTATGCTAATATTTTCAAGACATCATCAGAAACATTTTTATTTTGTATTAAAAAAATAAGGTAGAAGACTCTGCTCCTTTCTGGCTCAGTGCTCCATTTACTACATTTGTAAGTGGAATACACAGCTTTATGTCTTATAAAGTGAGACAAAAATCTGTAATAAGAAGAGTGGCCTTTCAAATCTTTTATTAATGGCATCTTGACCATTAGATTTTCTGATAGATTTTGATGACATTTGGATAAATTCTTGATATATGTAATAATTTCTGAATGAATTCATGTTCTACTAAAAGTTTAGTCTTGAGAAGAATGAGTTGAAAAATTTTATATTTTGAAAAATTTATTATTACTGTGGATTTTTTTAAAGATATTTTAACTATTAACAAAATATCATAAGACTTATAGACATTACAATTAAAAGATAGATTTACTAATGGCTTCCTCAAGCCTAAAAGTTCTACCACTATATCCATAGATTTGATAATCCTAAGCTATATGGTTAGTGATTGGTATTTGTGAAGCAGGTGAATGCAATGATCTTGGATTGTCCTGAATCTCTTGATGAGAGTCCAATAATATGTAAGAAGATCAAATCCAGCTATTTTTATGATTGGATTTGGAAAGAGATCTATTTTCATGCCATGATTTTTCAGATGTTTGAAAAGATTTCTAGTTGAACATTCAAAAAATTGATCTTGATTTGAAATGAGTCTTAAGTGATGGAAATTATATCTTGAATTATTGATATCTGATCAACTTAACAGCTTTTGATATCTGGAGGAGATTAAAATTATGAAAATATTGAAGACTCAATTTTCTTAGGATTATTTTTCATGGTAGTATTTAACTGAACCTCTAGAAATTTGGCATGAAAAATTAATCATTACTATTATAACTATAAATGTTTTTGGACATTCTAATTTCATTAAAAAAGATATGAAAGTCAAAAGAAAATTATATTTACATTTTTATGCATACTTGCATGCAGGAATGACATAGAAAAAAAAAATAGTCAGATTTGCTTTGGATGTAATTAAAGTTGGAAATATGATTGCTTGAATACACAATCTGTAGTCACATTAAATATAAGTTGGCTAATAACAAATTCCATGTGAGTAGAAATATCAAGATAAAAGAAAATGGTGAGAGAAAGAGAAGAAAGAAGAGAGAAAAAATGTTGTTTATATTGAAAGCAGTATTTAATCTTTAATGAGATTACAAAACAGCATGTGATCATTGACAGTCAAAATAATTAAGAATAAAGAGAAGTGCCTGGCAATAAACAGACTTGTGAAGAAAAGAAAAATATGTATCTTTATAAATAAATAGTACAGTTTCTTTTTAAAGTGGAGAATATTAAATTGCATCACAATTGTCACTGAAGGTTGTCAAGAATAGTAAAATATTAACTTGTTTATTTATAGCTAATCAAACCAAATACCATTCTTCTGATGATACTGTTAAAATGAAATAAAAAGTATTCATAAAACCTTATCCCCTAAGAAGATATTTTATATCTGAGCGAAATGTCATATAAACATGTGGTTTGAAAATAAAATATTTAATAGGCTAGATGAATTATGCCTAATTGTACTACAACTGTAACTTCAAATCCTCGTTCAAGTTTATGATGTCAAATAATGTAGTTTATTAGGGTAAACTGTAGCAAAGTATTTTTTGTAATAATCAATTGTTATTACTTGGCTAAAGTATTTTTGCTTAGACATCTTTAGGAAGATAATGTAGTTATTTTCAATTATGTATTATGAATGAAATGATGACATTAGTAACTGCTGGATCATTTTAGGAAGGGGGGGGGTTACTGTAAAATTTCCTGAAGAATTAGACATAAAGCAAGAAAATAGCTCTTATGGGATATTGTGTTTAACAGATTTGCATGCTATATATTTTTTCTGACCCAGGGCTTAAATCTATGTGGAGATCATATAATTTTTAGACAACTAATAATATAGCAAGTAAATTTTGAGGTTTTTCAGGTAGCAAGGTCATAAACAACCTACTGTAGCCATTCTATTAAAGGTTGGTTAACTGGTATTTAGCATGGTTGAACGAAGGCTAAAGATAGTTTCAGACAATGATCTAGATGACTTTCCATACGCGAATTATAAAGAAAAAATCCAGATTCTGACATGATGCACCCTCTCTTCACGTCTGGTGAAGGGGTATAGCTCACACCTGCGGATGATGAATCCTATCTTTATTTTTATGGCTATTGTGCACTTTAATTCTCTTATATATGCATACGCACAAACCATTATAAGTAATATTTTAAATCACTCTTTAAAAAAAAAAAAAAACTAAGTTATTTTCGTAAATTTATTCAAATTACCTCTTAAATTTGTTGCTGTCTATAAATAAATATTCTTTGTCATGAAAGAACTGACATTTAATAGGACCTGTTTGTGGATGAATTAATCTAGATGGTTAAATGATATTTTCCTAGCCTAATTTAAAATTATATTTACCATACCGTTAATGACTAATTTACTGTAAACAAATGATGAGTTATTATACTCATTCTCAATATAAATGCCTTTTTTTTTTTGTTTAAAAAAAAAAAAAAAACTTTCTTTACCCTCTCGCTTTCATTTTAGCAAATTTTGTCGTCTCCCCTCATTTCTATATGGAAGATTAATTATCTCGCAAAATGTTTCTCCGTTCGTCGTCGTCAAAGCTGACAAATTTTTGTAATTTTTCTTCTACGATGTTTTACGTCTCCAAGTTATGATTAATAAGATTGTAACACCAGGTATGTATAAGCTGCTCTAGAAAAAAGATGTGGATGACTACATTACCACTGAATATTATTTCATTCGTTTTTCCCCCCTCTCTAAATATTTTAACCCTTCCTCTTCGCTTCAGCTGCTATATCGGTAATTCAATGAAGCGTAATGCGGCATGCATGATAAACTCTCAGTTACCATTCTGTTAGAAACAATTTTTTGTGTGTTTGTTACTTCATTTTTAACACAGGTAAACAGCTTCTTGGTCGACGGTTATCCACCCCCCTCTCCCCCATCTCTTCTCCCTCAAAACACTTTCTTTTCTCTCTTTTTTAAATAGCTACCAGGAGAATTTTGAAGTTCATATTTTTGTATCAAAGTTTTTAACTTTAGATTATTCTGTCTGGCATTTTATTGATTGCATTTAACTGTTTGTTTCGGAATGCAAATCAACTGAACGTTCTACTTGTTTGTTTTATAGAAAAAAATAAAAAATGTTTGCATTTTACAATCATATCTGAGAGTGGTTGTTATTTCTTTTTGTTATGTATGTTTTCTTTTTGATTATTTTAATTGACTCGTGCAGTCAATCGTAGTTTTGTGGAGATTGTTTTTATTATTACTTTATACTTTTTGTTTTATTCATATGAAAAATTGAAATATAAAAAATTAAATAAATGTCTATATAAAAGATTTTATTGAGAGATAGAACTCTGTGATTGCAAAAAGTCTCCAACTTCCCTCGGTAAAGGTTGGGTGAAAGAGAAGAGCTAGTCATTAGACTATTCAAATGCTGATGGTGAAGGTTGTAAAGATTTCCCCCCTTATTTTATCCTTTAGCTAATAAATAGATATCCATGAATCGCCAATCCCCTGCAATCTCTTCTCTAGAGGTCCTGGCGTCTCATCATCATCATCATTATTATTATTATTATTATTATTATTATTTTAATGTCATTAAAATTTAAAGGTTAAAACGCAATACATTTTTATGTAAAATTGGATACTTTGAAAATACATATATTAGAATAACAACTCGATAAAACCACAAACCTAGATTAGAATTATAGATAATACATTGTCAATTATCAGATATGAGCTTTTATAACTAGCGATGTACAAAATAAAAAATTGCACCATGGCAAGAATCTTTTAATTTTTAACGGAAAAATAAGTATATAAAAAAATTAAATGATTTAAAATTTAGCCTTTTTTTTAATGTTATGGAAACAAATTCACTGAAACTTCCCCTTGTTTCTAGTTTCTCACTGATATTGTGATCATTGACAGTCCATCCATTCTTCCCTGTGAAGTACTGGTTCTTAGATGTAATTTTATTATTTTCAGTCTAAAAGATTATTTGAAAATTGGTGCCCAAACTTGAAGCATCAAAAAATACTTGATGTGATGTTGAATGTATAGAAAATTTTAAACTTTTCAAATACAAACAACTTGTTAGTAATAACACATAAATAGACATGTAGAGGTCGCTACCTTCGCATTTTCAAGCGCGCATTCTTGAGGTTTATTGCCTTAGTAAATATTATTTACATATTCAATGTACGTTAAATAAATTTATAATTACAACTTTAAATTATCGTAATAGATTTCAAACTATAAGATCGTTCCATTGACTCGTTGTAAATTAAAAGATTTCGCGAGTATTCATGTATAATAGGAATTGTGGACTTAATCAATGAAGTATTGAGTAGCTTCACGCTCTCAGATCTAAACGCTTCAGCTTCACCTATTTATATAGAAAGTAGGTTGAAGTAAAGAAGGGTTCCCCTCTTTTCTTCCATAGCGTAAGTTTGTGGTTAAGACCTGTGGAGGTCCCTACCTTCGCATTTTCAACACAGGTTCCTGTTTTTTCTATTTGTGTGTTATTAGTGAGAAGTTGTTTGTATTCGAGAAGTTTAAATAAAGTTTAAAATTTTCTATACATTCAACATTTACTGATAGATGACGAAAATAGTGCAACATATTATCATATCTAATATACCATCATCACTAACTTTCAGGCAAATATAATATGACAATCCTTAGTGATACCTAAATAATTCAAAAAAATACTGTCATAAAAATAGAAAACAATGTTGGAGCCAGTATCCATAGTCGTTATTTAACACCATTTTTAAATGCCTTAAACTTTTCACTTGTAGTAATAACAGTTCAGTTCAATTCATCATGTAACAGCTATATAATACAAACATTCTTCCATGGATAATTAATTAATTTTAAACAATATTATAGATAGACCTGTTTAATTAATTATTAATTCAAGTGCTTTGACCAAATCAATAAAAGTAATATATAAATTAATCTTTCGTTTCTAACACATTTTTTATAGAGGTCTGCACAGCCACCTTGCAAGCAAACAGTTGGTTGCAGCCGGTTGTTGTGGATTTGCCTCCCGGCCAATGCTGTGACATATGGAAAAAAACAAACAAACATATCTATATTGATTCTTGATTCTCTACAACCACATTAAGTCTTTGGCAATAATTTATCTAAATTCATATGGGGTGGCATTAAGGAGTTTTAAGTTGAAACTCAAATTCATTTATGGTACTTGAAAGTCACATGGTCTCCTAATGAACTAATTTTTTTATTATTTTAGTTAATGCTTTATCTATACTTTACATTTTATTATGGAACCAGACATGTATCGGGCCTATGTAAAGGGCATCATTTTCATAATACTTTTTAAAAATATTTCAGAAAGAAAAAAATTGTTAAAAGGTTGCATTAACATTTTTTTTTTCAGAAATGTTACAAAAATGTAAGTATTACAAAAACTAAATGCAAATATGGAACTGTAGTTGTATTTTTATATTGGACTATTTCCATCATCTAATATGTGTGTTGAATGTCTTTAGCAAAATTTAATTTTATTTAAATATTCTAAATTCATTCAACTGTTAGTAATATCACAGCAAACAACTGTTAGTAATATCACAGCAAACAAATTAGTATATGCACCAACTGTTAGTAATATCACAGCAAACAGGTTAGTATATGCACAACGTTTCGAGAGGTATTTTTCTCCCCTCTTCTTTAGGGGTTGTTGGCCTGACCAGTGACAGTACTAGCATGGGATTCGAACCTGGGACCTTAGATTCTTGATTATTGAATTTTAAAGTAACGCTCTAAGCAACTGAGCCATCCTGCCAGAGGCAACAGTATGTAGTAATTTCATATACTTATCTATGAGGTGAACTATAGTATCTATTTTTTTTTCTTCACTAAATATCACATTTCAAACATGAATTTATGTACTGTAATCACATTATCTTTGAGATTTAAATACTATACCATTGAGTTCCATATGGTAGTTAAAGCAGATGCATTGATTCTGAGCATTTTTTCCTTCAAAATTTTTTATTTCCTATGTCTTTTGTAAAATACCCTTTGCAGAATTACTTGATTTGAATAAAATACTCTTAATCAAATTAAGCCTCTTAAATATATGGAAGGAATCACTTCCTTACATAAAATGTTTCATAAAAAAATTATAATGATGGAACAAATATTTTTTTTTCTTAAAAAATACACCCTCCAACAAAGAAATGTTTAACTTGAACATCAGATGAACATTTAGGGATTTTAAGAAGTATATTGTGAAGACAAAGATAATGGATTCTTGGGTTCATTAAAAAAATAACATTTGTGTCTTTGACAATGATTTTATTATTAGTGGTTTGATTAAAAAGAAACTTACTACATTTTCTGTATGACAGAATAATAAATTGAATGGACCATTGCATAATTAATATGAAAATTTAAAGGAAGAAGTTCCAATGGCAGCTTATTATAACCATTTCGGATCTTTTTTGGATGCATTAAAAGCAGCATATGGACTCAAAGAATGGTGCTATAAAGTTAAGTTTATCAATGTCCTCTTGTATGTAATGATAGTTATATTTCAAACAAGTGGGAAATGTTTTTATCTTTTTTTGAATAATGATATAAGAATTGAGATGACAACTTTTAATAAAATATTTATTTTATCAACTCATTTAAATTTGGACAAAGATAACCAGCCTCATGAAGTCAAAATAGCTAGTGCTTTTCAAACTTAAAAATGGAAAGGTTACGAATCCTGATAAAATATTTAGAGAAAATTTAAAATATGATAGTGATATATTAGATTCAGAAATATTGGAATTTGTTTCTAATAATATTTGGTCTCATGAAATTACACATTTAATCTTAAAGTTGCTTTTTATTGTTCTAATTTTAAAAAATAAAAGAATAGATACAAGTGTAATATTTGATTCTCCAAGTATAAGTACTTGAAGTTATATAATTATATAAGGGGTTGAACACAGATTTTCAAGCTCCCTTCAGCTGTCTGCTCTATCTCATACAACTGATACACATAATCTCCAATATACATATTTTTTGCTGAACCATGGGAGATAATGATCTGGGCCAATTGATTAGTGCTGGTTCAGCATGAAATACATATACTGGAGATCATTTATATTTCACACATGTGTGTGGTCATGTGCATTGGTTGTATGAGATTTATTTTTATTATGTAGTTTCTGCATAATGAAATAAGTTCTATTTCTACAGCTGGAAAATTTGAGGCATTTCAAATGAAATCAGCTGTTACCCCCATTCTCTATCTCATTCTTCTAAAAATCTTGATATTTTGAATAGTTTTAAAGTTTTAAGATGTCTCTTCATTTATTTTACAAGTAAAAATAAAAAACCTTTAAACCTAAACAAAAAAGAACATTACTTATGATTGTTCTTAACATCTCTCACTGAAAAAGACATTCTATTCTGAAAGAACAAAGAAACGCCTGATCAAAGAAAATAAAGAAAACGCTGAGATTTTCATTTGATCCAATTTAAGTATTAAAAAATATAATTTCAGAAATTAAACTAGTTTTTTAAAAAACTAAAAAAACAAAATTATTTTTGAAAAATATTGAAGATTTTAGTAAAAATATTAAAGAAATATTTAAAAGAAATATTTACTTTTCTATAACGTAAAAGTCGACCTTTTTGTTTATATTATAGCTTTTATGTTGCCGAAATTGAATATTTTAGAATAAATAAATAGCAATTTATTTTTGAAAGAACTTTCGTTCTCTTCATAACCTGAAAAATTAGTGATATAATTTTTATAAACGTATCTGAGTTGAATTTAATATTATAGGTGACTATGTTTTAACAATAGGCTTTGTCTTCAGTTTGTGAGTTGGCCAATTAAAAGATTTGATTTTTACCTCATACAACCAATAATATAATTAGCGGTTAAAAGGTTAAACAAGTACGTGTATTTCTCCAACTCTGGTTTTCATTTTTATGACTCGGTCTTTAGAACTATTTTCTAATTGGTTGAACTTTATTTTCATGCATTCTGGGATTACAGTATGTGAACGGTCATGCTATCCCAGCTGATTCAAAAGGTAATTTGTTTGTTTATAAATCACTGAGTGAAGGGTTTTTTTAAAATTTGAATTGATTAAACAAATAAGAATTTGTTTTCTTGGACTTTGAATTCACAATATGGTAATGGTTATCTTGCTAATTCAAAAGGATATCTATAAAATGTACTTTATATTTGAATGCCAGATATAATCATTTCGATTTCAGAATTAATATTCTTTATTAGATAATAATGCTGAAAAAAATCTTAAGCAATTTTTAATATGAATGGTTGTCATATTTAGAATGTAAACCAATTTAAATATCTTGATAGCTTTTTATATAGAAAAATGAACTTAAACGACAAATTGCAGCACAGAACCCAGTGCACTTCTGCTGCCTTTAATAAATTTAAAGTAAGCTATTTTATCACAGTTATATAATTATTGCAAATATATTAATTATATACAAACATGTTATTTTACTTAAACATCGCATGATCACCATCTCATATTAGCACATAATTGTTATTAAACAAGGCTGAACTCTCTAGACAGTAGTGCCACCGTGTGCCAAACAGAGTAATCAATGGATGCCAGAAGGCTTGTGCATAAAATCCCTATCTAGTGCTTCAGATCCAAGGCTCCTCACTGACAAAGGCCACAAGCTAGAAACTAGTCTGGGGATATTGGATGAGTAGGCATTAGATAGGGATTTTATGCACAAGCCTTCTGGCATCCATTGATTACTGTTTGGCACCGGGTGGCCCTACTGTCTAGAAAGTTTTGCCTTGTTTTATTTTACTTAATTTATTGCATGGATATATCGATGTAATATAAATGCAATGAAAAACTTTTATTTAATAATGCCATGTAAAATTCTAAAAATACATCGGCCAGATCATAATATCAATCAATACACTCTTCAGCTTAAAAATGTGGTATTATAGAATCTAGTATAGAAAATATCATATCTTCATTGGGTTGGTCATATGAAATAAATTAACAATATAATAATAATAATAAATATGTATTTGAGTATGGATTTCATGAGAGAGCAGACCTTGTTTATGTTATAAAGATGATCTCAATGACATTTTAAAGAAGTGTAAAGTTGATTGTTTTTATTAGGTTTATATGTTTGAGGATAAAATACATTTTCATTGGGAAGACATGGTTAAGAGAAAATACTCATCTCTAATGTATTTTTCCCTCTTGGTATTCAATGTGTCCAAACTTGTTATTTTCACATTAAAAAAATAAGCTTAGATTAATTATATTTTTAAATTAGTATATAGCCTATGTAATTTATATATTATATATATATATATATATATATTAAAAATCAGTCACATATCACATGACCTATATAGCTTGTATTACCAATATGTAATATATAAAGAGCCTGCTACTAGCTCTAAACAAGCTTAATTTTTTTTTTATGATAAATGCTACAAGAGAAAATACATGAAGCTTTCCCCATCCCCAGACCGGTTAAAGAGCTGAGTTTGAAGACATGTAGGTGTCTGAAGATTTGGATCTTTTTCTTAATATTTTTTTTAATATTTAAGAATTAGATAAATGCTTGGCTTGAGTTAATATTTTGAATCTTATGTCCTAGCTCCTCACTGATGAGAGCCATAGCTCGAAACCGGTCTGGGGATGGGGACCATCATAGATAAAAGCTTCATGTATTTTCTCTTGTAGCATTTATCATAAAAAAAAAATTAAGCTTGTTTAGAGCTAGTAGCAGACTCTTTATATATATATATAAACATTACAAGCATAAAGCTAAACTAGTCAATATAAAATCAAAACTACCCCAAATCTAAAATTAAACCAGACCAGAATAAAAATAATATTAAAACACAACCTAAGGTTTCACTGCTACAAGCAGACTTCTCAAGTGTAAAGAAATAATAAAAAAAAACACAACTTATATATACTATTAAAAACTACCCACAAATCCATTCACTTCCCATCCACCCTTAATATTAAAAGAACTCTTAAATAAGTTAATTGCTTCAGAATCATAAATTTTCAATAATAAAGACTCTTTAATTCTTCTTTTGATTTCATTTCTCTCAAAGAAGACAACCTTAGCTTCATCAAAATCAATAGTGTGGCCTGTATCTTTTTCATGGACATACAAAGCAGAACTAAGATATCTATTTTTAACTCTACTTTTATGAACCTTTACTCTTTCATTTAAACTCAAACTACTATTTTATTCCTTGTTTATTTTGTAAGAAGGTTTACATAGGTCAGAGTAGTTTGAGTTTAAATGAAAGAGTAAAGGTTCATAAAAGTAGAGTTAAAAATAGATATCTTAGTTCTGCTTTGTATGTCCATGAAAAAGATACAGGCCACACTATTGATTTTGATGAAGCTAAGGTTGTCTTCTTTGAGAGAAATGAAATCAAAAGAAGAATTAAAGAGTCTTTATTATTGAAAATTTATGATTCTGAAGCAATTAACTTATTTAAGAGTTCTTTTAATATTAAGGGTGGATGGAAGTGAATGGATTTGTGGGTAGTTTTTAATAGTATATATAAGTTGTGTTTTTTTTATTATTTCTTTACACTTGAGAAGTCTGCTTGTAGCAGTGAAACCTTAGGTTGTGTTTTAATATTATTTTTATTCTGGTCTGGTTTAATTTTAGATTTGGGGTAGTTTTGATTATATATATATATATATATATAGCCTATGTAATTTATATATATATATATATATATATATTATGTTACTATGAATGAGTGTACTTTAAGCACTCTGTTACTTTTTAACTAATATACAAAATGATATTGAAATAAAGTGAAGTGCCAGTTACTGATATTAGAGCTTGGCACAGTTAATCAAGAAGTCCTTGAAACAATTCCTCTCAGCATTTTTATTGTCATAGTTCTCATGCAGTTTTAGCTATTATGTAATAATTGATAATTTGCATAAATGATGAGCTTATCAAGGATGCTTAAAATGCATTCATTCATAGTAAAGTTAGTATATAGTATATAAATATTTTAATTGCTAAATAATCATGCATGTAGTACTTGTAAATAATATATCTAATCATAATAAAATAATGATATATTGTAATTATGAATGGTGAATCATATTACAGTAGTTAATAATATTTATTAATATGTAGAAAATTATTAAAATCTTTGCTGAAGATAAATGTACATAAAGTACTTAATACAATTAAATGTCAATTACCATTTCAGTAATACATCTTGGCTTTTTTATTTTTAAGTAATAAAATATTTTATCTTTGCTATCAAATTAAAATCTATAAGATGATATATTTATTCCAATGTGCCGCAAAGTCTCATGGCACACCTGTAGTGCATCTATGTGCCATGTGTAGAGTCTGGATTCAAATCTAAATTAGCTAAAAACTTGAAAATGTTTTTTAAAGTGGCTAATTCATTGCCAAGCAGTTTATCATTTATAGTTGGTCAATAAATGTGTTTTTGCTATTCTTATCTAAAGAATGAAACAAAGATGAAAAACACTTAAACTTTCATTATTGTGCAAGCCCAATAAGCAACATTTTATTTTTCATTACCTCTCTATGAGAAAATATTATAATGCATAATGAGATATTTATTTTATATAGCATTATTATAAACTGTAATAGTAATAATCAGCCATTAAGATAATGCAAATGTGCTTTGTGGATTTTTAACTATAAATGAATACTCTCACTTCCAATGCATAATATTAGCTCAAAATTAAATAGAAAACATTTAAATCACCCTTCTAAATATTAAGATATTTCAACAGTGCCCTCTGTGAATAAATGTGAAATTTATACCTCAAACAACCAAGCTCAAAATGATAGTTGAGATTTTATATTTATTCATAGAGTGCATTGATGAAATGTCCTAACATTTGGAAGAGTGATATGAATGTTCTCTCTCTATGAGAATATGATGGAGGTCCTTGGATCTGCAATGGACTATTTAAAAACTTTTTCACCTTTACTTTTTCTACTGTATTGAAACAGAAACATACAATTCTAGTTTAAAATTGGGTTATAAGTGTGGTTTTAGTACAGCGAATTCAAATATCAATATGGGTTCATAAATGGAAGTTAAAGTTAGTATTACAATGTTGATCCAAATATAAAAGTATATTACAGTCTGAGATCCCATAAATGTATGTCTCTTCATCACGAAAATGTGAACTGCATCATATTGCAGCCACATTTTAATTTCTATGATCAATATATCAAGACATTTTAACAATTCAGATTAACCATTGTCCTTTAGCTAAAAATAACAAGACTTTCACTTACTGATGCCTAACTGGGTTTTTTAATGGATGGAACTATGTAAAGGAAAATTTTAAGGTTGTTTGAGATGTATGACATTTCCATGTTTTACCAGTCTGGACTCAAAGTTTAGATCAAATTATTTATTTTCAATTGGTTATTTTTGTATTCATTAAATGATGTACAAGATTTAAAACTTTTTGTTTCATTAAGTAATTATAATCCATGTTTGTTATTTTGCTATGATTATTTTAATTTTAAACAGAGGCAAAACTCACTCAATGAGAAGCAAGAATAATCAATGGATGCAAGAAGGAGAAGCAAGAGTAATCAATGGATGCAAGAAGGAGAAGCAAGAGTAATCAATGGATGCAAGAAGGTTTTTGTACATAATCCCTATCTAGTGTCTACTCACTCAATATCCCCAAACTAGTTTCTAGCATGTGACTTTCATCTGTGAGGAGCTTTGGATCTGAGGGCTCTGCATCTAGATCTTACATTCATTGATAAGAGATGATGATCATGTGATGTTTAGTGTTTTAATACCAATCCTACCCATGTGATATTTTAATTTTATTTAATCATTATTAATAATTTACTAATGTTAATTACACTGTAACCAAACATTGACTATGTTGTTGCTTAATGTATGAAATAAAATCACATAATAATGCGGTACATGTCAGATTTCCCAGAATAATTTTAATAAGTTTGTAAACCATACCCTTTTATTTAATTTATGATCAGATGAAAAAGAAATCCTGCCTCATCTGGTTCCCAAGATCTTACTTTAGCAGCAGACTAATCATTCGTATTTCATAGGATTGTATTCTGGTTGCATTATTACCTGAAACTATGAACTGATTAAAATTGAGGTTTTGATAGCTTCACTGTTAATAAAATATTTCATTCTTGTAAAATATTGATGATTAGTCCGGGTATTGTATAAGATCTTGTGAATCAGATGGAATTGAATTCATTTCCCATCAGTTCAGTAGATTAATATAAGAGAGTTTTTGCAAGTTATTAAATTGACTCTGGAAGGTTTGATTTATAAAGATTTTTATAGTTTCTGCATGTGAAAAATATTACTTCATTAATATGATTCATAATTTATATATTAATAGTAAAACATCAAATAGACTATTAATA
This sequence comes from Epiperipatus broadwayi, assembly GCA_028023455.1. Classification (NCBI taxonomy): domain Eukaryota; kingdom Metazoa; phylum Onychophora; class Udeonychophora; order Euonychophora; family Peripatidae; genus Epiperipatus; species Epiperipatus broadwayi. The sequence goes on along the minus strand of JAQFVV010000085.1, from coordinate 1,533,629 downwards.
ATGTATCTTTGAGTAGCAAAGTGTTCTAAGATTTTTAAATGTACATATTGTTAGATTAGACATGTTTTTTAGCAGCATTTTTTGTCTCATCATGGTTATGCTATCTAGGATAAAGTTTAGTAATTATTAAATGGCAGATGGTAGTGCTTAATAAATCCTTATTCATTACTATCGTATTCAAAATTCCCAGCATAGTTTCTAGTTTATGGCTTTCATCAGTAACCAGTTTTGTACCTGGGAGCAGTGTGCTTGGATGTTTTGAATCTATTGCATCATTTTTTCTGCAGCCATCTTTTATTTCTCTGTTTTATTATTAAGCTCCTAGCCAAAATCTGTTGCAAGCCAACTTGCTTATATATTCGTGTGATGTCTAATTAATATTGATCAATGGATAGAGCTGCCTATTGTTATTTAAAAACTGTAAACACTATAATGTAAAGATATAGAACTTGTTTTATTCCTGATGAGAGGAAGTTACAATAGATCACAAAAATCCAGGTGCACTGCTCTCTGATCCAATGCTTCTCACTAAGATAGAAACTAGTTTGGGATATTGAATAAAAAACGTTAGGTAGAGATCTGTTAAGCACTATTGTCTGGCATCTATTGATTACTGAAGCTTACAGTAGATGGCATAACCATAGCGAAAGAAAAAAAAATGGTACTGATTAGTATAGCATAAGCTGCTAAACTGTGGTACCTTATTAGTTTTATGCTTTTCTTTTAATATCTGAAGGCATTTTGTAATTAAAAATGATTTTAAAAAATAAGATGTTATCAGAGTAGTGATGGAGGATGATTATTGTAATGTTATATATAAAGAGGAAGATAAGTTAATATTTGTTTCAGTGTTTTTAAGACTTTGATATAGTGAATTGAATTACTTTGATTTATGTCCTAAAGATAATAATTATTAGGTTATAAATAGAGATGATGATTAGAACATTTTTATATAAGGCAATTGTAAGATTAAATGATCACATTTTAGGAGAAAATAATATGAAGTTTGGCATAAAGCTGTTGTTTTTCTGATATAAGGGGGGGATCTCATAAAAACTATTCATTACACTCTTGCATGATTTCATTTCTATAGAATAACATAATGAAAGATTTAACTTTTTATGTCGTACATTGACAGGATGGAAGTTTATAGCATAAATTGTTCATAGTCACAAAGTAAAAAATGTATCAAATATTTAAGTCATAGAATAATTATTTTCATTACTATTATCTTTTGAGATATTTGTTAAGAATTATTTTAATGCATTATCAATAGTCATAAACTTTAAAAAGTAAATATGGTATTATAAATTCTCAAATATGAAAGATATTTACATATTTCATTGCATTTGAAAATTCAGTACAATATTTCAGATCATCATGAAGAATTTGCATAAAAATAACAACTGAAATTTATAAAAATTTATCCAGATGAAATAAACTTCTCACTACTGTGAGCAATTACATTCTAAAATTATTTATTTTCAGCACAAAATAAACTTAAAATTTTTTTTTTGTATTAAAGCATTATAAGATCATATATCTTGGTTATGCATGTAGATATTTAAAAAAAAAGTTTTTTATTTATAAAAGTAATGATTCTGTGAAATATTGCCAAAATTTTTATTTATTTGAAACTCCAATGAAAATGTATCTGCTGTTTTGCTAAAAGAAATGTTCCACTTTCTAAATGTGTTTTCAAATTTGAAAATCAAATTGTTCATAGCAAAATTATACAAGACAATAAAATAAATGTTAAATTTGAATTTTTTATATTATTATTATTATTATTATTATTATTATTATTATTATTATTATTATTATTATTATTATTATTATTATTATTATTATTATTATTATTATTATTATTATTATTATTATTATTATTATTATTATTATTATTATTATTATTATGATGATGATGATGATGATGATGATGTTTCAAAGCAAAACTTTATTGAGTCTAAAACATTACAGAGTCACATATAGTACTATATTGGTTTGTTACAAATGTAAAACAAATTACAACAAAATTTCAGTACGTCTTTATCAATTCTGCATACTTTCTTTCTTGTTTTTAAATTTGGTCTTCTATTTAGTTCAGTTTATGCTTGCATCTCTTTGAAGTTGGAACAAAAGCTGATGTTGAAAATGTCATCATCTATCATATTAGACTTTATATTTTATAGACTGGATCTTTGTTTCAAGTGTGACCATGTGGCTGCAAACACATCTGGTTGAGCTAGGATGCTGTCTCTTTTTCTGAACAGTTCTAGTTTTATTGAATATGTTGCTGGGTGGCGTCGAGGGTTATTAGCAAGTGCGAAAGTGCATCTGGTACACCAGTAGGCATAAAGGCTATATGTTGCTGCACGAATAGCAGGGATGTTGCCTTTTTTAAATGTATTTATTATTTCATCAATTGAAATGATAGCCTTTCTGTATGTGGTAAACATTGTGTGACGTATTGTTTCTAGTGCACTGCAGGAATGAAGAAAATGATCTTGTGTCTCTTCTTCTCTATGACATAGCCCACACATGGGGTCTATATTTGTGTAGAATCTACGAAATCTGAGGAAATGTGTTGTGGGTAGAGCATTAAGATTAAGCTTAAGTAGAAAATCAAATAATTTTGGTTCTAATGACCATTTTCTGAATTGTTGCAGTAGTTGCCTGTTGTCTATCCCAAGAACTGATGGATGTAGATTAGGTGTCTGGTTTGGGTTTAGTATATTATAAATGTCCCAGTATGTATACTTGTTGTCATTATTGAGTGCTATTTTGTTGTATATTGGCTTGAGTTCTTCAATCAGTGTGGATAGATATCCATATGAAGGGGGTGGTCTGTCTGTGGGTATTATACTAATTACACACTCCAGGTCTGGAAATCTTTTTATGGTTGCTGTTATTAGATTTACTGATTTCTGTGTGTAAAAAACATTGATTGTATGGAGTCCAAGTCCATTGCTATGTGGTGGTCTGCTCAGATTTTTTAAAGAGATTGCCACTGTCTTTCTCTTCCATATTAGTTTGTTACAGATTGATGAGATTTTGGATATGAATGTTTTTGCAAATTTGATTATAGGTGTGTAGTAGGTAATTTTTGTAATTATAAGTTGATTAAATAGTGCTACCTTTGCGTATATTGACAGGTATGACTTTTCAAGTGAGGTTGTGATTTTTTCAGCATCTTTTTTTAATTTATTTTGAATTTTTTGCCTCATTCCATTGGTTCCAAGGTAGAATGGGAAACCAAGGAAAGCAGATGGTTTACCATTAAACATCTCTGTACAGTGCTTGCCTGTGTATATTGACCATGCAGCAGTTTTATTTGTGTTAATTTTTAAATTAAAATTTGAGGTATAATTCTTGATTATCTCTTGTAATATGGGGAGGTTCTTTTTAGAGGGGAGGAAAATGGTTACATCATCCATATAGGCTATGCATGATATATTTAAAGCAGTGTTTGGGATTTGAATGCCTTTTATTTTTTTCTGTATCTCTATTAATAGAGGATTTATATATATTGTAAAGAGCAAGGCACTGAGGGGGGATCCTTGTGGGATGGATTGACTCGGTCTGAAGGTTGGTGAATTTTTCCCATTCAATGTGATGTGAATTTCACGGCTGAGTAGCAGATTGGCTATTATATATAGTAGGGATGGAGGTATTGTTGTTTTTTTCAGCACATCTAATAATTTGGCTATAGGCACTGAGTCAAATGCTGCCTCAATGTCTAGTTGAACTATAATTGGTGCATATTTCTTTCTTTTTTTTACTACTTCGATTATTGTTTTGTACATTAAGGCACCCTGGCCAATGGATGATCCTTTTTTGGCATATTGTGCTGATGATAACACAGGGAGTATATGTTGTTCTATTTTCTCCTTTATTACTCTTTCAAGAATTTTTATTCCTAAAGGTCCCATTGAAATTGGTCGTAGATTAGATAAAGATGATATTGCTGTTGGTTTTTTGTTAAATGGAACCATTGCAATTGGGTATAGACTTTGTATGTTGTAAATTTTTTGGGATATGTAATTGGCTAAATCACACAGGTATTTGGCTGTGAAGTGACTAAGATGTTTGAACACAAATTTTGGAATTCCTTGTGGTCCTGGGTGACATGTGTTTGTTATTGTTGCAAGTTGAAATACAATGTCAGTTGTTTTTATTGGTGTGTCTGTTTCAGGGTCTCCAAATATGTCTTCATTTGGTATGTACACTCTTTGTTTTTGCAGTTTTTTTTTAAAGTGGTGATATATTGGGTTTATCATGTTGTGTCCAGCTGTTATAGAGCCATCTATTTCAAGTGCCATAGGCACTCTGACTGTGGATGGGTATCCCAGTGCCCACCGTATGTATGCTCTGGTCCAAGTGTGTTGTTGGGTAAGGTATATATTTTTTCTTTTTTATTGCTACATATTGCTTTAGTGTGTTGCATGTATTGTTGTACATTTCTGTAAGTTTTTTTATTTGTGTTTGATTATCTGTAGTTGGTCTGGAAATGGTTATTCTTTTATGTAGTTCATCTGCCAAAGCTAATAATCTGGTGGGGGGTGTTGAATTGCAGGTAATATGATTGATGTTGAAAGAAAGTATATTGGTGAATGCTATATACTTTTGTACTGGATCGAGTGACATGTTTTGAAGTTTTTGGAGCATTATATATGTTTCTGAATATAGGAATTCAGTTGTTTGTGCTGGAAGAAGTATTCGCATAGTCTTTTGAAGGGCTGTTGTTGTATTCTGTATTTTTGTTAGGTCGAGGGTGATGAACTGGGCAGCATGATCTGAGATTATAGATGGACAGAGTTCAAGATTAAAATAATGATGTAACATTGGTGAGTAGAAACACAAATCAATAAGTGACTTATATCTATTGTTATTAAAAGATATTGAGTTTAATGGGAGAAAACCTTCAGCACTCATAAGTGGGATTGTTATTTGATGGATCCATTTGGTGACAAAAGTTTGGTAGGTCATGTTGAAATCTCTCAGGAGTATTATGGGATTTGGTGTTGCTGTAAGCCTTGAATTTATTTTTGCTATTATTCTGGAGATGATGACAGGGCCTGGTGGTATAAAGACAAATACTAGGTTAAGTGTGATATTTTTATGATGGAGTGTTATTATGATAAGATTAGAGTCAATATATATAATTTTAAAAGAATCAAAAGGGCAGTTGTGGGATATAATTATACCTGTGCCACCTGATGGTGATGATGATTGCCTTGAGCAGGCACAAAACCCTTGGCTGACTAAATATTTTGAAGGATCAATTTGAGAGCCACTGTATATTTTTGTTTCCAATAGCCCCAGTATGTGTGGTTGTGTTGTATGTAACCATTTTTTGAGTTCAAAGAGTTTTTTGATGGCATTTAAGCCTTTAATGTTTAGAGATCCAATTTTTATCTTCATGTTACAGGATAATTTTATAACAGGGTATTGATTTTTCTTGATTTTTTAATTCTAAATTTTTGTTTATATTGCAGTAGATGGATGCTGATACATATTTAAGACTTGGAATGGTTTATTATCAGTTTTTCTTTCATTTAATATTGGTTCAGACTCTATACAGGCAATTATTATTATTATTATGATGATGATGATGATGATGATGATGATGATGATGATGATGTTCTTTGTAATGTACCAATAGTTAGTAATTTTCACTTTGTCTCTGTTTCTTTTCCAATTGATGTTCATCATCCACCTATCGAATTTTATATTAAGATGTGTTATTCTAAAATTACTTGTTCTAATGTTGTGAAAAGGGATTATGGGAGGGGTAATTATGTTGATCTTTGTAGAAAATTTTCTGAAGTTGATTGGAATAATATGTACTCAATGATGTGAATTTTTGCTTGGATTATTTTTTGAAAATTTTTAATGGATTTATTGATGTATATATTCCTAATAAATTGTCGTTTAACAAAGGTTATCCTCCTTGGTTTTCATATACTCTTATTAAGATTATTAAAAGGAAATCTTACCATCATAGACTCTATTTTAAGACACAGAATATAATTTATTATAATAACTTTATCAATTTTAGAAGATTGGCTAAATATATCTATAAACGAGATTTAGAAGAATATATAACAAAAATTGAAATTAATATTTCTTCTAATCCTAGAGAATTCTGGAATTTTGTTAATATTTCAGGCTTGGGTAAGAAAAAGGTTCAAATGATGGTTCTACACTAAATGCAAATGATTTTTCTAAACATTTTGCAGAGTTATACTTTTCACAACATGGGATTGATTCTAAAATCACATTTCCTGGCAATTTGTCTAGTGCTAAATGTACAATTGATCATATCTCTAGGGAAGATGTTATTGTAGCTATTAGGAGGCTTAAGACTCACTCTAGTTTAGGATGTGATAATATTCCTTCTTTTATTTATAAGGGGCTAGCCAAATTTATTGCAGTACCTCTTGCCTTTGTTTTTAATCTGTCTCTTAATTCTTGTACTTTTCCTAGTGTTTTGAAATGTGCTAAAATGGTTCCAATCTTCAAAAATGGTGATCGAGATTGTGTTTCTAATTATAGACCGATTTCTGTTCTGCATACCATTGCACGAATTTTTGAGAGATGTATTTATAATAAAGATGTGGGTAAGATAATTTCTTCTTCTCAACATGGTTTTAGTCCTAATAGATCAATTGATAATAATCTACTGACAATTTATGATCATATAGCTCATGCTATTGAAGATCGTCAAAGACTAAATGTTATTTATTTTGATTTGTCAAAAGCCTTTGATAAAGTTGATCACAGTGTCTTCCTTCATAAATTACATAAAATAGGTTTCTCTAATAAACTTGTATATTGGTTCCAATCATTTCTGTGTAGTTGTACAGCATATATTAAATTCAATAATAAAGTTTCATTTAATTTTGAATGCAATTTAGGTGTTCCACAGGGTAGTATTTTAGCACCCATGCTGTTTAATGTTTACGTTAATGATCTTAAGGATTGCTTGAGATATTCTTTTCTGTTAAACTATGCTGATGACTGTAAGATTTTTAGAAGAATTATATCTGTGAACGATCGTGTTCTCCTTCAGAAGGATATTGATAACTTTAGTGCTTGGTGTGAGTCAAATAATATGACAGTTAATTTTGATAAATGTTCCTTTATTTCTTATTCCAAAAAATCTGAAGTTTTACAATTTTGTTATTATATCAATTCTCATAAAATTATTTCAGTTAAATGCCAAAAAGATCTTTTAATTATGTTTTCTTGTAATGGATCGTTTATTCCTCATCTTGAAATGATTGTTGGTAAGACTTTTAAGGTTATTGGTGCCATTCTTAGACATGGTTATCAGTTCAGTAATGATACTAAACAGAAATTGTTTTTTTCATTGGTTCTTCCTATTATTGAATATGGTTCAATAATTTGGAACCCTAGTTCTTTGCAAGGATGTAACTTGTTGCAGTCTATTTCAAAGAAGTTTTTCAAATATGTTTCTTGGGAGGGTAAAATGATTAATCTTTCATCTAGATGAAAGTATAGGGATTTGAAATATTTTTATAAAATTGTTAATAAACAGGTTATTTTATCAGATATAGTTTCAACTATCTCAATTAGGTCTTTGAGTTATGATACTAGGTCTACTTGTGTATATCGGATTCAAACATGTCGTTCTAATATTCTTAAATTTTCTCCTTTATTTAGGTTACCCTCTTTATATAATCAAATTGGGAGTGACCTTAATCTGTATGATATTGATTATAAGAAATTTTGTAATCTTGTTAAACTGAAATGTTATGTTTGATTTTGTCTTTTAAATTTTACTTTATTATGTATACATTTATATTTTCATTTTATGTTATGTTTTATTTTCACTTTTATTGTATGTGCAAACTGTAATTGGCTCTATGCTGTTGTTTAGCACTTAAATAAATGAATTGAATTATTATTATTATTATTATTATTATTATTATTATTATTATTATTATTATTATTATTATTATTATTATTATTATTATTATTATTATTATCATCATCATCATCATCATCATCATCTAAACATGTTAATCTTTTTATATAATTAACTCATATTTACATTGTAAAATAAATACATGTGCAGTTCAGCACAATATCTATTTATATATTGCTTAAATGTTTATGCTATGAAGCATATAAAAATAAGTGCAAGCTTTATTGTGCTACTATCATAATGAAATGTTATTAATACTTCTATGAGAATTTGATTTCCCAGTTTTTTTAAAAGTTTGTTCATTGCATCATTTTTTCAAAACCAATTAGTCATGATCAATGAAAATCATATTTATTTTGATTAATATTTATTTAGACAAATTATTATAAAAGAACACTACTCTGATAGTGATACAGCTGACATTGGGAGAGGAAGAGGTTACATTGCATCAGATTTAGATATTGTGTTTGAAAATAAACTGAACTGAACCCCAAATAAGAAAGATAAATTTTAGTACATTTAAGATAAGGATGAGTGCAATTTTAAAAGTAAAGCAATGAAAGCAAAATAGAGACCAATAAAATTTTAAATTTTATTCTCACAGGAGGTTTTGAGCAAGTTCATATCTTGATATGTTAAGGTAGTGGGAAGCCACAGTAAAGAAATTGGAATGATAATTGTCTTGTCTAAATCTCTTTTATTAAGGATTTTAAGGTACTTTGTGACTGTTTGAAATTACAATTAATGCATCTTGCGAAATGTTATGTTTGTAGGGTTTCTTTTATTTAGAGCATAGAAAAAAAGAAATGATTGAAACCCCATAGAAGTCAATTTATGTGAGACTGGAAAACATTAGATGACATTGTGAAATAAGAAATATAGATATGAAAAATAGAATTCATTATTGATGAATTAAGAATTTAAGATAAAGTTAATTGAATATTGCTTAGGGGTAGAGGATTAATAACAAACATGGTGAGACTGTTGAAGATAATTGGAAGTCATTAGAAGAAATAAATTGATAGATGCTTATAAACAAGATGGTAACTATGAGTTTTTGAACATTAGATAATGTAATAAGTAGTATTTAGTGAAATAATCCATTTTCATTTGTGGAAGGTATATTTTGGTAGATGAGGTAAAGATGTTATCATGTTTAGAGCTACAAACCTTAATGAACTCTTCTGATTGTAACTTTATCTTAAAATAATGAGGAATTGGTAAGATGATTGATTATTATGCACCTAATTGTCATTATTAGCAGTCGTTTATAACTGACCATAGCCATTTTAATTCCTGAAAAAAATTAAGAGAAAAAAGAGAATAAAAAAAAATTACAAAGTAAATAAAAAAGTTTGGACCCACAATTACAGTATCAATGTTAATGCTAGAACCCCCCCCCTCTCAATTAATGCAGAGAGTTGACCGATTGTATGAAAGGCTTATAATAATTGGACCCTATACTAACCTAATTGATAGAAAATAGTAGAATTGAAACAAATGGAAAGAATAATGCTGATTAATGTAGTTATAAATGTTAGTAATAATTTTTTAGTGAATTAAGAAGTGAATAATTTTTATTCATATTTTATTGAAAACTAACTTCCTTATTACAACTTTCTATTTAAAAGAAAATAACTCGATTTAATATATATATATGCAGATATAGGATGTGTGTGCATGGACATTTATGGATATGTGTGTGCATGTTTATCTATTTATATTATATTCATCAATTTTAAGAAAAGAGATAATAGAAAACTTAATTTTAAGTAAAATTTATTTACACTGCCAAACTAGTTTTCTTCTCTCTCTTTTATTTAATTTTTTTTTTAAAAAAGCTGGTGTATTATTATACAAAGAGGACAACATTATGCATAATTTAAAGCTTGCAAATTGACCGTGTGAAATGAAATAATTTATTATATAAATAAATATGTATAATGTTTATAAAATACATTCACTTTTTCGCGCACATACATTTTTATATAAAGAGAAAGTTAGAGATAAATGAAGTCTACACGTTAATGAATTCTGTTTTAACAATTAATTCATTTACTTGTTTTTATTTTATTAAATCGGGTTAAGTTGTTCCTTTTTTTCTTATAATCCTTGTGGCAGGTTATCATTATCAAGAAATATTTGTAAGATGGATTACCTGATATTATTACTTCATAAACAACTAACATGATACCACTTTTCAATTGCATGACCAAAGCTGTACCTGTTGTTAAGCAACATTCAACACAAATTATTTATAATGTATCATCTTGTGAGTGATAATTACTTCTAAAAGACTGGCCTGCTCTCCTTTTCACTGAATTCTATTAATAATATAAGAATATAAACTTGCTTTGCATGTACGTGTGTACTATATATATATAAGCTAGACTTAAATTTTGCTTTCACGTAAAAAAATAGAACATTAGGAAAAGAAAGCGATACATTGATATAGTAATCAAAAAATAAATATACAAAGTCAGTGGAGGACGCAATATCATTATATATATATGTTCATGGTAGTTCTTATATACTATACGTTGAAGCATTATCGTTTTGAACGTGATCATAGATTAACATATATATATATATAACATATATATTTATGAATGGCTATCTTTGATTAATGAAACATAATAATTTTTAATCTAATAAACAACTTTATTATATATTTTTTTATTTATTGGAAAATTTTTGTTACTTGATTAATAATCGTTTATGTATTTATTTTGAAAAAAATAATGATTAAAACGCAGGATTTATAAACCGAACTTGTGTAATATATAACTGCTGTGTGTCTATTTGAAAAACTATATGGGAAGCAGATCTAACCAATGAGATCTGATTGATCAAAATACATCTTCATTTTTCTCTCTTAGTATCTGCAGCAGATTATTTGAAATATAAGAGTGAATAAGTAATTATAAATGAGACGGTGAGCCAAAAAATATTCACATTTTGGCTGTAGAATTTATTTTAAAAATCTTTCAGAAAAGACTAATTTTTTGACATATTTTCTGTTTTTCAATACATTTTGTCCATCTGTCAACAAGCTTTCGTATTCTCTTATTTAAAAAAAAATGTTTTAAGCTGAGCTGTAAGTCACAAATGTCTCATTATCTTCACCTCTTCATCAGATATGAAACTTTATCATGTAGAGCCTCTTTCAAGGTACCACAAAGTAGTGATTCTTTTTAAGAAAGTTATTTTCCTTAGTGTACCAGTCCAAATTTTCAACCACTTCTGTTTGTGCTCTTCTATGAGATATTTAAATACTCATCTCACAACTTTTCAAAACCCAAGTCCATAGAGTATTGCATAGGCTGTCATTTGCTGGTTTGCAAATAATTTGCAGTTACTTGTGTATCCAACAGGATCAATTCAAGTGCACATTAAGTATTTTCATCAGATGTGGATGTGGAAGGGCAGCTGGATTTTTTTTATGGCTGACATTCATGCAATTTCCCTATTCATTCCTACATACTCCTTCATGACAAAACACTTTTTTTTCTATTCTGTGCACAAAATCTTCAAAAAATATCAGCATCAGACACAACTTCAAGTGACAAAAAATGAATAACTGCATACTATTTTGTGAAGTCACAAATGGAACAACCATTAATTTTCTCATATCATAACCACATTTGAACTGAAGTAACCCTTTCAAGATTGCACAGCAATAATTGGGGAGACAGTAACCATGTATGGAAAGAGTTAAGATAGTGCAATAAAAGTTTTAATATAACTGGAGTGCAGCTAATTTTTGGCTCCCTCTTGTAAAATCATGAAGTATAAATAGAAAGAAGAGATAAAATTAAAAAATGGAGACTATCATACAGCTCTATATGTGTTTGAAGTTTATTAAATTTAAATTAAACACATCAATAATATAAATTTTATAACAGTAAATAACATCTCACATATATTTTATGGTTCTTTTATGAGAGATTGTTGGAGAGGTCTTTGCCATGCAGTGAATTATTTACAAGCTGTTATAAGGATTATTAAAAATGGAATTGATTATAATTCTTACCAATCCAAAATATAATATGTGCACTTATTGACTGGAAAGAGTAACACATTACATTGTAAAATAAAACATGTAATATAAGATTCAGGTCTGTTTTGATGTGTGGCTTGTAATACCTAAAGGCTTTGCACAGCTGATGAAAAGGGTTTTTCTGAAATCAGTTGTTTTTCCTAGTTTTCAATTCAGAATTTAGTCTATATATATATATTGTACCGGTAAAATCACCATGCCTAATCACGCACAGTAATCCGAATTCAAACCCAGTCCACGTCTAGGAATAAATTCCAAAATGCAAACTAAATTCAAACCCAAACCCCTGGCGTGACCAACCGATGAACAACACAACAATGGTACGTGGTTTTCCCTTTACTAGCTTGTCGAAAAACACAGACTAAATTACCCTATATTGGTACGGTTAATAATTCAATATATATTTAAGTTGTCGATACAGACAGCAGGTGATTAACTAGGTTTCGGGAGTGATAAGAAAAGAGAGACAAAAATAGATTAGATAAATTTTTAATAATTATTGAAAGCATTGAATAATATGTATAGATACGGTAAAATTTTCATACGTATATTTATAATAATTTGCTGCTAGTCCTTAATAATTGTTTTAGACTGATAAACAAAACGCATGCCAATATTTATATGTTTTAAATGGTCGTACGAGTTGATATGGGAATCAGAGTAATTTGAGCATTTAAAATATTTAATTACTATTTTATATTAAGTTGTTTGATTTTAATAGATTCAAACCATTACGTATACGGATAATTGGAGGAGGTTTTATATAAAAATATAATATAATAATGATGTACTGATGGTTGCAGAGATTAAGATATACTACAATAATAACTTGCGGTGCATTGACGGAAGACCGGGCGGCTTGTACTTTGACAAGTCTTAATGCCCCCAAGTAGATCCGGGACACTACAACCAGTCGGGATCATTTTCAAACCCCGGTGATCCAAGAGATTATCTGGAGAAGAATTTCTTTCTTTCCAATTGGTAGTAAAAACGAGACGCCAATTTAGGCGAAGGAAAAGGCACTGCCACAGTAACATCGAGGAAGAGTGATCGGAAGTGGACTTAAAGCGAAACTATATAAAACCTTGGTTATCTCTCCGTAACATTTTCTACGCAACAATCTGATATGACTATTCAAAATAAAACATGGCGAAATCAAAAGATCACAAAAGTAACGATTAATTCATTTCACTCTGAAACTCATAACTCCCCAGGTTGTTCGGAAGGTAATAATAGTAACAAAAATATTCACTTTATATTATTACTCCGTTCATATATAAAAAATAATATAATAAAAATTTAGACTTTATTTTAAATATTTGTTATTTGGAGCAGAGATTAAAATATCATTTTGACAAAATAAAAGGAACAATACAGGTACTTGAATATTTCTCAACTCAACATAAACGAACCAATTTTTAGTTCGATAAAAGAAAATTACTTTTAAAATGAATATAATAATAATACTATGAAATAAACTTTAATGACTTTAACTAGAGTTGAAAAATATTATTATTGGCATCGCTTTGTTTGTAAATGTAAGTAATAATAAAAATATAAGTACATTCACTAATGAATTACTATTAGGCACAAAATATTAGTAAATCATCATCTAAAGACTAGAGCACAGAAATATTAGAGAAGAAATTTACTGACAGGCTTTAGTGTAACATTTTAACGAAGGAAAACAAGAAATTTGCATGTCATTACTTAGATTAATTCATAACAGATTAAATAATAAAATTATTAAGCTTAGAAGAAAGTTAAAAAGTTCATGTAACAAGGGTTACCATTCTTTCTTTGTCCGGCTTTTCTCCTTGCGGTAATGTTTATGCAGAACGTAGGCGCGCATTTTGGATTCCTTAGAATGGCATGATTAATTTAAAGGTTGGAATTGAGAAAACTGGAAGCACAGGAAACATTATAAATCAGCGGCTCAAAAGATTTAAATCGGCAGAACAGGGATCAGCTTCTTGGACTTAGCCCAACATTATTGCAATTTACCGGGCAACTTCTTAACCACAGTTGAGATGATTTCTCTGGAACAACTACTTTGCTGTAGCTCGAGACGGTCTACACACAGCAAAGTCAAAAAGTGAAGTCCTCTAGTATATTATAATATAAGATGGCTACGGTTGATCATTCTGCATAGTTTTTGTTCATGACTCCGCCTCCTTTGATTTTCTGGCCTCCAGCAATATCTAATTTTGACTATACAATTTCATTCGCCTTTCTTGATAAGAGTCCTACATTTCTCATTTCCATTGTTTGATTTACATTTATTTCTAAATTCAATACATGATTCTAAATTGACAAACTAAATAATTACATAGGAATTCGTGAATACAAAATTGAAATTCATTATCTTAACTTTCAAAGTACAAACTAATTATTCTATACATTTTGTACACGTAAGATTTGACTAAAAATACCGATCAAAGGAATGTGACTTTTGATCAGCATTTTTAAATGACTTTGTATAATTTTGAAAGATTTAAAATTTAAAAAAAATATACACGCAATGAAACTTTTAAATTGAGCGAATATAAACCTACAAACCACACACACGAATATTATTTATCATGATTTGTAATATTTATACTTGTAATATTTACATTAAATTCTTTTAAACAAAGCATAAAATAACTAACTTAAAATTTATGTGGCCTGGAATAGAAAAAGCCTCATTGCGGGTAAATAGTGATTTAGAATTACCGTACTTCAAAATGAAAACTATGAAACTAAGATCGATCCTTCGATCTGTCTGTTTCAATATATATATATATCACATCTTCTGTTAATAAAGCAATAAGACACTTTAATGCTCTTATTCATAATAATCTAATGAAGAATAAACATTCATTTACATTACAACTGAATGTTGATTGTTGCAAATAATTATCTGAGAAGAGAGAGACAAACCATTGAAAAATAGTGCCATGCACTTATACAAAGATTATGATAAATGTATTTGAAATCTAGTAAATTTAAATTCTTCATCTAATGTTAAATAGAAAACTTAATAAAAAATAATTTATAATCATTTAACTATTTAATGAAAGATAATCGTTGTAAATAATGAAAAAATAAGTGTTTATCAATTATACTTTTTATAATTTATATTTGGGATGATTTATAAAAATCGCCATTGTTTTAAAATGTATAAGTTTGTTATTTATGGACTTATATGATACCAAACTTAGTTCAAGAAATGTAAACAGTAATATCATAGCCAAAATTATTTTGTTCCACATTTTGTCTAAAAACAATTAGTAATCACATGATGATGAGGGAGAGTAAAAGGAAAATAGTGATCTATCTGTCCAAATCTTTAATCATGAATCAAGTAAAATTAGTTGGATTGTGGATTAAAAATAGACTTTTTATGATGTTTCAAATAGATCTCTTTTTGCATATCCAATAATAAAAGTAACTTGATTCGATATTTTTAAATATTACTGGAGTCTCACCAATAAGTTTAGGATAGATTAGAGTTCTTGTGCTTATCTGCTTCATAAATGGAATGCTAGACAAACACAAATTGTGACTTACATAGTAAGTGGCTGCCAAATCGATAGGTATAGTAAAAGAATTGAAGGACTTAACAAAAGCCACTAGTGATTATATTTTATGGTTGGAATCTCTGCAGATTTCTTTATGATATTGTGCTAATAATTGAGCTGTCAAAAAAAAAAAGATCCATAGGTTAAATAATAATAGCAGTTTGAATGTATTTGTAAGAATTTAATTATCTATATTAGATGCAAATTGTACAGTATTAATGATTAGTTTAATAATTATAAATAAATTAGATGTGAATATTTAATAGATGCAAATACTCTAAAACATGAGCAGTTGAATGTAAATTATAGTAATACCATCTAATATCCATGAATTACTCAAATTTACAGTTGACTGCATTAAGAATAGTCAGAGTGAATATCTGCTCTTAAAAGCATTTGCTAAATGTAAGCAGAAACTCGTTTGCCTACAATTGACTG
This sequence comes from Epiperipatus broadwayi, assembly GCA_028023455.1. NCBI lineage: Eukaryota > Metazoa > Onychophora > Udeonychophora > Euonychophora > Peripatidae > Epiperipatus > Epiperipatus broadwayi. Next base: position 1,517,617 of record JAQFVV010000085.1, on the reverse strand, counting down.
CATTAAGAGTAGACAGAGTGAATATCTGCTCTTTAAAGCATTTTCTAAATGTAAGCAGAAACTCGTTTGCTTATCCATTTACATGCTTAAATTAATCAATAGAATATCATCAATTTGTTGTCAAGGGAACACTTACCTGAATATTGTTTTGGTAACAGTTTGCAGATATTCTACTGATTTGTTTAAGCATGAGGGCTGTGACAACTGATTTATATATGATAACCAATTAGTTGCTACCTTGTTAGTTTTAATATAGATATATATTGTATGTGATGAGTTTAAAAGTATTTATAATAAATAACCAAAGTACACATATTGGTTTTTTTATGGTATTAAATTCAAAATGGTGCATATTTTGTATATTATTATAACAATAAACATTCCAAGCATTCACAGGAACTGTGCTCTATTAAGATCCAAATTCCAGATTTATCACTTATGTTAGGGTTCAAAGTACATATTCTTTACGGTAGCATAGAAATAATACTCTTATAATTTAATATATTTTATTTTTAAAGTACTGCTTTAAGAACTGGTATGATTTATATTGTGAAAGTCATGTAATATCAAACATTTTATGTGATGCAGGTGAAATGATAGTTTTATTTTAATAATTTTATGCTAATTAATAAATTTCATGTGTTAAGTTATATAGTAATTTTTATAAGTATATTGAGTATTTGTAATAAACAGCAACTTATTAACCTATTTAAAGTATTGAGATTATAAGCTCTTAACAAGCTTTATAGAATATCCCCAACCCCAGACCATTTTCTGCTACTGACTTCCTCAGTGAAGTGCTAGGATATTCAAGAATCTAATGCTTGAATATCCTAGCACCTTACTGAGGAAGCCAGTAGCAGCTCTTAACAAGCTTTGCAGAATATCCCCAATCCCAGACCGGTTTCTGCTACTGATTTCCTCAGTGTGGTGCTAGGATGTTCAAGAATCTAATGTTTGAATATTCCTCACTGAGGAAGCCAGTAGCAGAAGACCAGTCTGGGGATATTCTGCAAAGCTTGTTAAGAGCTTATTTGCGAGCTCTTTATATAACATTTGTAATACAAGCTTGTTAAATTATACCATGTGATATATGACTTGATTTCTTTGTAATTTTATTTAAAGCATACTATATTTTGAACCTCACTTCACAATTTCTTTTTTTATTAATAGATTTATTTTACTGATAAAATTTATCTTCACAAATAGTTGTAAAACATTGAAAAGTGCTATTTTAATTAATTTAAGAGGAGGAAATTATTGAACATTTTATCTTTAAACTTATGAAACTATTTCCTGCAGTTAATTTTAGGGCTGTTTGTTGAAATTTTCAGTTCTTCTCCTGTAGTGGAAGAATTAATGGTATTAGATACATTCTCATCTAAATAATTAAAAAATCGTTTCTTTCATTTGAGTGAAATTGTTTATTTAATCTGCCGCTAGAGGTTTTCAATTGTCTGATAATTTCTTGACTAAATAAATGACTATGATTTTACAATTTTTTGTAAGTTAGGCAGTAGTAAAATGATGGACTCAGAAATTAAAATCCCTTGATCTAAAGCTCAAACGTCATCATGATCTCCCTAATGAGTAAACATTAAATTATATTATCATCATCATCATCTTTCATCTGTAAAGAAGAACTGACTTCATTAGTCTTGGATTAGTCTTTGCTTGATGCAGTGGTAGAGTAGTGAATTCTGAAAATAAAGGTCCATTGTTCATAGCTTAGCCTTGTCACTTCTGAAGCTTAAATTTCTAGTGAACTCCTGAGCAATGGATCTTAGTTTAAAAATAAATTTGATACTTTTCTTTACATACCTGCACTTGGATAACAATCATGTTCAACATCACGGAATCTTGCTTGACAAAATGTGTATCACATTTTATTACAGCATAATCCATTTATAAGAGTTTATTTTATCTATTTTCTGCACTAACTGTAAAAATGATTTAGTAAACGATTATACATTTAACAGCAAAACAAGTTTTTTTATATTACAGATACTTATTTTATTCAGATAAGTTCTTTCAATACTAAAACATGTTCTAGTCATAGCATTATACATTTAAAGATCATTGAACTATATTATAGATCGAATTAGCATAAAATTGAATTTTGCAAGTTAATTTACATTGTAATAACTATACTGGAAGTTGTAGATGCCATTTTTATCATGTGCATATCATTAGCTATAGACCATGCCTCCTTCACCTATCTGTTTTTGTCATCTCTGTCAGAGGAAATAATGTCAACCCTAGAGAGATCTAAGTTGTGCCTTGACTATAGCTCATGATGTTTACTGCCTTTCTTAGCCTGGTTATATAGATAATTTGTGCTGGGTCAGTCACAATCTTGTGGATAAGTTACTCTCATTTCTCCATAATAAGCCTTTAAGCAATTTGATTTTTTGCATGTAATTTGGTATATAACATGGTGTGCAATCTCTCTAGTTATTTTATCTTTCAAATTGTTTAACAATTTATTTAAAGATGATGGTGATTGAACTGATGTTGTGTATATTGGTACATATTTTTCTTAATTTTTGCACAATCTTAGACACGTAAGGGAGACTACTCCATTTTTTTGTCTTCAGATTGGAGATTTACAGAATGCATAATTTTTGCCATAGAAATTGACTATTATTGAATTTAGTTTTTTAGTACTGTACCCCATATTAATTAGATCTTTCATGTATAATTTTGTTTTTTTCTCTGATCTGCTTTGAACTCGTATAATTTTCAGTTCCCATAGAGAAAACCTTTCTCTCTTGTCTATTTTTTAGATTTAAACGTTCAAAGTCAGAACAATGCATTGGATCATAGGATGGAATAGAAGCTCTTAAATGTGAGAGGCATCATACACCCTAAGTCTATAACCCCCCTTGTCCCATAAATACATGGAACTGAAAGGTTTTCTCCACAGGAACTGGAAAATTATGCAAAGTTTGAAACATATTGAAGAAAACACAGAATTATACACAAAAGACCTGATTAAAAAAATAAATCCAATAATATCCAATTTCTATAGCAAAATTATGCACCCTGTAAATCTCCAACCTGAAGACAAAAATGGACTAGTCTCCCTTGTGTATCTAAAATTGTGCATAAATTAAGAAAAATATGTACCAATAAATATCAGTTTTTGATCACCTCTGTCTTTAAATAAATTGTTAAACAATTCAAAGGATAAAGTAACTAGAGAGGCTGCATGCCATGTTGTGTATAAAATTGCATGCAAAGAGTCAAATTGCTTAAAGGCTTACTATGGAGAAACAAGAGCTAACTTATTCACAAGTCTGGCCCAGCACAATTGTCTATACAACCAGGCTAAGAAAGGCAATGAACACTCATCTATATTTTTAGATCAGGAGCTACAGTCAGGCCACCACTTTGATATCCCTAGGGCTGACATCATTTACTCTGAGAGAGATGAGAGAAAGGTGAAGGAGGTATGGTCTATAGCTAAAGATAGGCACACCATAAATAAAAAACAAAATAGCACCCCTCTCTGTAAAAATAGCCTCTATAATTTCTAGTACAGTTATTAATTAGAATGCAAATTAACTTGCAAAATTCCACTTTATGCTAATTTGATCTATAATACATAAAACAATATTAATTGCTATGATTATGATATGATTTACTACTGAAAGCACTTAGATGAATAAAATAAATATCTGTAACATGAAAAAAACCCTGTTCTGCTGTTATATTAGACAGCTGAAATTTTGATGTTTTAGAATGTACATGACTATCTGAGTTATGTAAATCATACAGTTTCTTTTTCACTACAATTTTTAGATACTAAAAAAATTGTATTTATTTTTATATTAATTGAAAAAAAAACATGTTCTTAGGAGAAGAAATTTACTTTATTTACTCTAACCAGAGACATTTAAGTTTGAATAATTGATGGATAGTAGATGATAATGCTATATCTATATTACCAGGCAAGCTTCTGGACTTTCAGTGCATTTTTAAGCTCGGTTATTCTGTCAACTTAAGTGATTGTTGGATATGTAGGTTCTAAAGACCAAACTCACACTGATTCATGGATTACCCAAAAATGTGCCCTGTGAGGGATGTTCTACTATTATAATTTACAGTTAAAGTGTGCTGACATAACGAGGAGTCTATGAGTTAGAAGATTTGGAGTCTGGTTACAAGGATAACACTTCCTCTTTCATATCTTACAACCAATAACAACATTAAAAACATATAAGCAATGTAAACAAGACTCAAGTTGTACTGTAGGGAGGTGAATATAAGAAGATTTAGCCAACTGGGCCTACCAGACGTCATCAAAATTTTCTGTACTAAATTTGGATATGGGAGGAATATCAGCTCTGTCAAGATTTTGACCTGAAATTGAAAAATTTATGAAATTACAATTGGCTTTCAGGTACATTTTACTTGGTCATATGAAATAGATGATGCAATCCAGACCTAACCTTTATAAGTTCTGGTTCCAATGATGGTCCGCATCCACCTATTAGGAAAATCCTTTCTAGGTTTGCCAAAAGCCAGCACTCAACATTAATCACTTAATTGGTCTTGCAGTTTCTTTAATTTATTGCAGTCCCAATTCTCATTATAACCTTAACAAGGAAAAGTGGTATATTTTAATCTTCATGTGGAAAATAACATAAATAGAATTCCTCCTTATGTCTCCTCTATTTAAAGGTTTAATGCTGTTACAAAATCAGCTGCCAAAAAGTCCATTCTCCAAGGTTTTTGCAAAATCTTACATCATTGTTGGGATTCAAGATGTGAAGAACTCCTTGAGGAATATGAGGGATCTGGAGATTTGGGAGTGGCAGATTCATTTATAGAGTTATTTGGTAGTTCCAGGAAATCAAGATAAGAACCATTGAAAATCTCATCTTTACCAACCTCCTTTGCAAACTGAATGCTAATGAAAATTGTCACACACAACATATGAAATTTCACCGATGGCATTGTGAAGCACATTGCACAAACAAGTCAAGTTAGACCCAATTTTTCCAAGATTGGGAAACTAGAATCTTTCTCCAGGGAACTAGAATCAACAATTGCACTCTCACTCAATGCAGAAGTTATCTATGAAGAAGTGGTTAATACCCTTAAGTTGACCAAAACTGGAAGAGCTGCAGGTACACATGATATGTTATTTGTCTTTCTGAAACATTTGGATCTTAGAGAAATTAAATGACTTGCCACTCTTTATACTGATATTTTGCAAAGTGGTTATATACCTGGAAGTTGGAAATTGTCCAAAGTTATTGCCATTCCCTAAATCAGGGAAGTCATCAAATTCTGTTAAGAGCTTTTATCCTATTTCCTTTTATTCTCAATGGCACTTACAAACTTTTTGAAAGAATTCTTCTGGCAAGACTAGTACCAATTTGTAAGCCTGCTTTACATATAGAACAGGTTGTTTTCAGACCAGGTCATAACTGTTGTGATCAGGTTCTCTCACTCATTGTATACTTTGTGATGAAGGTTTTTAACTTAGTTATAAAATAGGTGATTTTAACTCTACCTTTGAAACTGTTTATATCTAAGTCATCAAATGTAAATCTACTTTTACACTCTTGGAAAATGTCCTCAAAGATAGAATATTTAGGGTTGTTCTTGGCAACAACTGGTTTATTCATGATCTTTCTAGAATAGCTTCAATGAAATTTATCTATTCTGACAACACTGCTCTTGCTTTCAGAAAATACACTTTCAGTGAAATTGAAAGAAACCTAAGGTCTGATTTAAAAGTATTTGAGGATTATTTTAGTTTTTGGCATCTCAAGTCTAATCCAGAGAAATTGGTTTCTTTCAGTTTTTGGCATCTCAAGCCTAATACAGAGACATCAGTTTCTACTTGTTTCCACCTCAAGAAATATCTAGCCAAAAAGCTCTTAATGTTAATTTATGTAATTACAATGTAAAAAAATCAGTTACACCCAAAATAATTGGGAATTAAATTGAATCAAACTCTTTTCTTTAAATCCCATTTTGCAGATATAAAAAAGATCTTGCCACTAGGAACAATGCCATCTCCAAGCTTGCAGCCATTACATGGGGTTCTAATGCTGGCATCCTTAGAACTTTTGGACTAGCAGTTGTTTATTCTAAGGCTGAGTACTGCTTTTCAGTATGGAGCAGAAGTACACATACTGATCTCATGGATACTTAGATCAATGAAACCTTGTGTATTATTTCTGGCACTCTTAAATCACAACCAATAGAATGGTTACCATACCTCCTGCTAACCTCAGATACAGATTGGCAACTATTAATGAATTCAACAAGCTTGTTGAATTACTAAATCTTCCAATCAGTTTTACTCTGATAAGTCCTCCAAACATCAGGCTAAAATTGAGGCAGCCCTTTTGGCTTATTAGTAATTCTCAGCAGCTACACACATTGGATACCAAGTGAACCCATCACTGGAATAACTGATATAAATAATCATATTCTAGTAGCTTTCTACTCACTGAATACATGGTTTCTCCCTTTTAAGAAAATTCTGGTCAAAGATTAATAATCAGAACTGACCAGGATTGATGCTATTATAAAGTGTGTAAATGGGGATTTATAGACTCTCCAAGCTTTGCGTGTGGAATACCATATAGATATTTACAAGGAGTGTCCAATTTACTAGGTTCCTATTGGTCTCTTTGCTCTACATAACTTAGAGGAGTTGGATGTTTATTGGTTAAGAATTTTTTTTTCTCATGTGTCATAGCATCAGCTAGGAAGCGAACCTGCTAACCTGGGACAACTGCTTGTAAAGCAGCTGTCGCTGACCTCTTGGTTAAGAATTATTGGTGTTGAATTTTAATGTGCTGACACTATACACTAAATAATTAGTAATAAATTTACAATTCAGAGTTTGGTTATTTTATTTCATAATTAGTTCACAAAGAGAGCTTTAATTCTCTGATATATATATATAATACAGGATGAGAAGATGTTTAAATGAAATCAAAATCAAAATATTTGGGCAATATAGTAGTAAATGATTAACAGCTGGATGTTTTGCTATTCAAAATCTTTAGGGTAAGCATCACATTTCAGGCTCTTAACAAAGCATATTATTTTGATAATGATTACGTAAATTAATTTTTCAGAATTAGAAGATTATATAGGTAAAGTTATTTAAAAGAATAAAGTACAATAACTTATATTAATTTTTGATAAGGGTGAAGTACATTTTAAAATAAAATTAGAAATACTTAAAAAAAATTTTTTTTAACAAAATCTGTATAATCATGGTTTAACTAATTTTTATATTACGAGCTGAAATAAACACAAGATAGCATAAAAAATATTACACCATCTCGATGAATATGGCCCAGTTGGTAGTGCATCAAACTTGGGATTGGGAGATCCCAGGATCGATTCTGATGCTCACGGGTCTGGTGCTCGAACTTCTTATGAATTCTCAAGTAATAATGTCATATGCCTTTCTTTATTTTGTAATAAATAATATATGTATATAATTATAAAAATTAAGCAACTTTTCTTGGACAAATGTGAATTAAAGTTATATGCATTGATACTCATTCACACAAAAAGCTATAAATTGAATGAAAATTAATATAAAATATAAAATGAAGCTAAGTGTTTTGAGAGCATTAAATGTCCTCATAGTCATAGCATTAGAATGTTTATGATTCTATAGGTGTGTATATATAGACAATTTATTCAAACTGTATGAAAATCAGATAGTCCATATCTTAGAAGGGGAAGCAGGATTTTTTCTGGTTTATGGCATTATAATTGTTAGCTATATGCCAGGCTTTCTTGACCTTCTGCTTAGAGTCATTTTGTTTAATGCATACTATGATGGCAGATGTGGGCTCAAATGTATGAACTGTGTTTTTTTTGATGTTCAAAGATAATCGACTTATGCTTGGGATTCTCTGTGGCTTGTCCGTAAAGATATCTGTTGTGAAATCCAAGTAGGAAGTGGTGCACATGATTCACCATAATATATAGCATTGCACCCTCCTTGAGAGGCATGCGATTTTATATACAGTGTGTGATATTTGATCTGTATTGAGTCTATCCTTAAAATTATCTATTAATCTGTTTGTTGAGAGAGGAGTATGCTGGCTTACTCGATACATTTGTGATCAAATTTTGTTAATGTTTTTGGCTATCCAAGGATTATATGGCAGTAGTATCAAGCATAGTTCTCAAATATAATGACCTCATATGAAGAGTTAAATTTTATAACAGGATGAAATCAAACCTTCCCAAAGATGACAGACTCTGGATTCTACTATCATATATTCCTTGGATATCAAAAACATTAACAAATTTGCTCACAATCACATCAAATAAGCTATGTACCTTCCTCAACCAACAGATTAATAATTCTAAGAATAGAGTCAATACATATCAAACATCACCACCATGTACAAAATTACAAAGTCCCAAGCAGGGTGCAATGCTGTATATTATGGTGAATAATGCACATTCTTTTCTACTCAGATTTCACATCACATATATCTTTACAGATGAGCCACAGATAATCCCAAGCATAAGTCAAATTTCTTTGAGCACCAAAACACCATCGGTTGTATATTGGAGCTCACATCTTCCACTATAGCATGCATCAAATGAAACTACTCTAAGTCAAAAGTTAAAGAACCCTGGCATATAGCTAACAACCACAATGCCATAAACTGGAAAGAATCCTGCTTCTCCTTTCTAAGAAATGAACTATCTGATTTACTTATAGTTTGATTAATCTATTGTCTATATATATACACACTATACAATCACAAACATTCTAATGCTATGACTTTGAGGACATTTAATGTCCTCAAAAGTGCTTAACTTTCATTTTATATTAATTTCCATTCAATTTATAGCTTTTTTAATGATTCCATGCCAGCATATATAACTTTAATATGTAAATGAATTAAAATGATGCATGAAAAATGACAGACAAATGAGATAATAAATCAAACACTTAAATGATTTAATAAAAATATGAAGCATCACTTCTTGGGATAAATAATCCTTCCATGGAGCATTACTTCCTGGGATAAATAATCCTGTCCTATTGTACTGAATCTGAGACAGTTGGCTATCATATTAAATATCTGAGAGGGATATAGATAAGATTTAGTCTTGAACATTATATAAAGATTTCTTGGTTTGGTAGATAATGCATTTAACTGCTATGCTTAACATTTGATGCATTTAACTGCTATGATTAACACTTGACATGTAAATTGAGCTAGAAGATGAATTTTTTTTTTTTAAATAGTCCATTCACAAACAAACGGACTTGTCTTTTCAATATTGTTTCATGAATATTTCACCATTCTTGACTATAAACATCTGAGATGTAAATTCAACTATATGATGACATTTTTTTCAAGTAATCCATCCACAACTAAACAGACTTGCCAATAATTCTATTGCTTCATGAATGATATTTCACTATTCTTAGCTATAGAGTAAAGATCATAATAAAATCTAGATTGTTTAAATAAATGCCATTGCATTTATAGCAAAACACCTATATGATGTACTGGGTCACCAGTCATGACTTACACCTAATACTGAGCCTTTTTCTTCCATTTACTACATTTCATGTAGTTTGTATATTGCGTCACAAAACATTACATGACCTTCTCTGATTACATTCAGCAAATGCTTCTATGATCGACAATTTTCTTTATTTAATAGGTATGAGATGAAATTTGAGAAGGCTGTAGACACTAAATCATACATTCTGTATGGCCTTCATCATAAAACAAGACCATTAACTAGAAATTTATCTTCGGATTACATTATTAAATAGGCTAATATAGATTAGTTGTAAATAAATCTTGTAGAGATTTCAGCCTCAATCATCATGCATAAAACTATTCAGATTTATTTACATCTAAGATATGAGATGCTTTACCCCATTTATTACATATTTCACCCATATATGTATAGCTATATTAGAATAATAATAGACTGATTTATAGAAAGCAGTCTTTGCATCAAATACTTATGCTTTAACATCAAATTGGTCATCATTACAGTATTAATGCACATTGGGCAATTGTTACAATTATTTAGATTATTGGCAGTACTGCAAGGCTGCTGATAGAGGGAGTTATTTCTGAAATGTAGGTATATTTCAGAGTGATTTATTTATTTATTTATTTTTAGTAAAGAGTAGTAATGGTAATAAAATGTATTACACATGATGATTCGAGTTAATAGCTTATTTTATCTAATGCAAGCATGATTACCCTGTCCTATAATAGATGTCTCTAGAATACCTTAAAAGTAAGAAGTATTTGGATCACCATTATATATATATATATACACCTGGGTCTCGTTTTATGCGATAGATAGGTTCCTCAGAAAACACGCGGAAATGAAATCGTGCAAAAATAGACGTAACTTACCTTGAAAAAGGGGGGATATGGACTGTGATTTTTCAAAACTCATGGAAAAGCAAAGCACCAACGTAAAATTTACTTTAAAATTCGTGCAAAAAAGAAATAAGGAAATAAAATATGACTAATAAAAAATTTCAAATTTGAAAAAAATTGATACAAGACAAACTTTTTTTAACTATAATATTTAATTTTATTCAAAACAATATATTTTTATGCATAATTTACAGTAATTTATATTTTTTTATACACGGTTTAATTATTATTGCTATTTGCTGGTAAAAAGGTTCGTTTGCAAACTGATAAAAAAAATCAGATTCTTCACAAGATGAAATACAACTAGCGCCAACGTCACTCTCAGGTTGTGTTAATTAATGGTTTTCTGGTGACAACGTAATTAGTAATTAATCTAACAACTAAAAATTAAATTTCTATTTTTGTCTTTAATTTTCAATTTTAATTGTGCTCACCTTTTAAAAATAAACTTGCGGACACTAAATGATTAATAATTGATTACATTCTTTTTTAAAAAGCAAAAACAGAATGTGATTTAAAATGCAAAATTAACACGCACAATGTTTGAACAAATTTACATTATAATCTTATAAAATTTAATGTGTGTATACATAAAATGTGGAAATCATGATTTTAATTTCATTATTGCATAAAATCTTACTATTATAAAGCACTGAAAATATTGAAATTACTAAGTTGAAAGTCGAATTTCAATAATGTGCTATTACTTTCAATATAACATAAGTGCGTGAAATTTATTATTTAAAGTAATAGCACAATATCGGAGTTCGACTTCCGATGAAACACGAATCGCATAAATTCAAAATCGTGTTAAATAAGTCCACGTAAAAAGAGACCCAGGTGTATATATATATGAAATTAAATCCACAGCCAATGTGTATTGATGTGCAGTGACCAATCAGATGCAGTTCTACCTCATTTAGTAATTAATTTACAATATGTTTAATATATTAATATATATTAAATATTAAGAGATGGTTAAATATGAGGCTCAGCTTTTCCCTCTAATTAGATCTAATAATTTCAGAATAGACTATAATTGTTTTGAAATTTTGTTAGTATATGTAAGTCACGCTCTGCGTGTAACTGTGCCAATAAATGGTATGCTTATATAGATCAAATCTAAGGATATAAGGTGGTCTTATTCTACATTTTATGTTTACTGATAGTTTACAAATAGCTCACTGGGTTTTTCTCTACTTCAACATTGCAAGGAATGGGATAGAAGAATAGATGCATTAATAATGAATAGAGAGTTGGAGATATTGAAAACTATTATGGTGAGTAAAAAGTGTTTAAATATATATAGAAGTAAACAGAATATTGGGTGTGAGCTAATTCACGATAATAAATAGCAAGGAAAGTAGTTTACTGTTCAAGGCTGGAACAGGATCGTTAGTAACAGGAATATACACATGAATGGAGAAATGTGAGTGATTTAGTTTGCAAGTTGTGTAAGGAAGGCATAGAAAATATTAGTCTTCTGTCATTTGAGTGTAAATGCTTGCAAGTAGAAAGGGCACAAATAATGAAGTTGTGGGAAAATAAATATAACAAAGTGATAACTGAAACACAGGCTTAATATATACCATATGTCTATATATGTAATATAGGGTATATGAGCACAGACTTTCACATGACCCACCACTCTCCACTCTATCTAATAACACTGATACACTCAAGCACATATATGCTGAAAAGATAAATAATCACCAATATATGTATTTCATGCTAAACCAGCAATCATCAGTTGGTCCAGATTATCATCTCCCACACATATATACTATAAGTGCTCAGATATATATTAAGATAGACAATCTTCATACTTTAATGGGATTATATAGAAGGTGGGTTCTCGGTTTTTGCGCTGGGTTTGGAAAAAGATAAGGGGGTTTTAGATATAAAGGCCATGGAATTGACAAAGATTATGTTGTGGAAATGGGATAGAGCAGGATAGAGAAGAATATGGAAAAAACTTAGGGCGGGAAATGGAAAGGGAAGGTAAAGTGGCTAATAGCTTTCTCTGGGCATGTTAACTGAGAGAGTCCAGACTCCTAAAAAGGAGAAATCACAGTGCATCTCATCTATATCTATATGTATGTGTTGATTTTATTTTTGTAAAGATAATAGGCAGTAGAGTCCTATCACCTACTAATATTTGATATAGCTTGTCGCCACCATTTAATATATTTATTTTGTCATTTTATGTTTTTAGATGTGTTAATCAAAAATAATAATCATATTATATATATATAATGGAGAATATGAAAGTATGGGTCTGTTATTACAACCTTATGAAAATAATTTAATTAGTATTTCTTCTCATCTTTTACTCTTCTGCTGTATTCATGGTATAATATTACTAAACATGAAATTATGATTAATTTTTTTTTTCAAATCAATAAATTCATCCTAATTATAAATAATTAAAACCTTCTATTAATAATTGATCCAGTCAATAACCTGAGCAATAAAACCATAAACTGAGATAAAAGTAAATTAGTTTACCAAAGTGAAAAATAAAAGCAATCCATTAATATTTACTCTGAAATAACAAACTCTAACCCCCTCCCCCCGTGCCTTGTTTTCTTCTTATGCCGTCAAATCAAGTTAATTAATTTGATTACGTGTATTCACTACATTTCACATTTATCCATTAAATACAGCACAAATTTTAATCATTTCAGATTTTTCAATATTTTTTTCTCTTTAATTCTTATATAAATATTGAATTAAAGTTTAGATTTTTTGTTAATTATGCACACTTCAAATTTAAAAAAAGAAAAGAGAATCATTATGTAGTTTTGAATTGTTTTCTTTTTTAATATGATCAGTTTAAATTAGTTGAGGTTTATAGATATATATACTCGGTATATTATAATTTCAAAAGCTACCCATTTTTTATTTTGGAAAACTAACTAACAATTTATTATTGAGATTTTGTTTTCAGGCAAAATTGACGGCAGGGGAAGAGAGTATTTACTATTATAGGCAGAAATCTCCCTACCTCGCATCCATAGACTTAACCACCCACAGTTTCAGTAAGGAATATTAAATGGTATTAAATAAAAATATAGAAATTTATTATGAATTTATTCATAAATTTCATAAGAATAACCACACGTATATTTCTCAGCCAGCAGTTCTTCAATATGTGCATTGTGAGACATGGAATCTTTCTATCTAATTAAACTTATTATAGTACACTTGCTTTTATGACTGCATTATTTCATTATTTTGTTAGTTATTTTTCTAGATGTGCAAATGATTACATTTTAAAATTGCATTGTATTATCCTCATTTTCAGCAATTATCAGCCCACTGCAGGATGAAGATCTCTCCGAGTTTATCCAGTTTTTTTCCAATTTCTAACATATCTTCTCCACACTACACATCCATTCATCTCACATGTGGTCTCTCTCTCTCTAGCTGTTTTACACTCTTTGGAATCCTTTTAAAACTTCACCTATCTATATATTAACTTTCTAACAATGTGTCCAGCTCATCTCCATTATGGTCTCTTAAGTCTTTCCACAATGTCAATAATACCTATTTGTTTTTTCACTCATGTATTTTGTTTTCAATCTCTTTTTGTTATTTTTAACATATATCTCTCCATATTTTGTTATTTGAACTCTCAGGATTTCCTTCCTTTAAATGTCCATGTCTCAGATTCATAAACAAGAACTAGTAAAACACACCTATTGGAAATCTTTCTTTTCAAACATGTAGTCATATTTTCTTTTAGTATTAAATGTAAGAGTACAGTTTTGGTGTAAAAATATTATTGTTAAGTGCATAAGAAAGTAGGAAATGGTATCATATATAGTATTAAGTTGCTTATATCTTTGATAGAAGCAATTTAACTATGATTAATTTATCTATTATGTTTCTATCTACATTATTAATCTGATCAAGATATTTCTAGTTGTGAACTTCTAATTCATCATTATTATTCTTTATCTTGTTTTAAAAAAATCAATTGAACATTAGAAGTATTTATCTTCTACTTTCTTATTTTTATTGAATTAACTCTTGCAACATTTTCTGAAGCTCTGGTGTATTATTTGAAAAAAAAAAACAGTGTCACATTATCTGCACAATCTAGATGACTCACATTCTACCTTTTTGCTATTTTCCCTTTTTAATCTACAATGTCTTTTTGGAGATATGGAATCACCATATTATAAGTCTTTTCAATGTTAATCTTCTTAATATCAATGTATACTCTAATCATTGCTGCTGTAATGATTAGATTTGATAAAGAATATTTGATAAATATTCTTTAGATTATGGCAATATCCTGGATCCATATTTTGATGATTAAATGTTTTAATTATTGTAGAAATGATTATAGAATCAAATGTCATTTCATCATCTACAAATCCAAACATACTAACAACTTATATTCATTGGTCCTTCTTATATTTCTCTCAATGATTGGAAGTGATCCACTATGCTATTATTTTGCAGGTGTATATATATATATATATATATATAATGACCATGGTAATAGCTCTAAACAAGCTTTTCCGGTAAATGCCACAAGAGAAACCATTTAAAATCTCTATCTAGAATTATCCCTATCCCAAACCGGTTTCAGGCTGATGGCTCTCATCAGTGAGATACTAGGATATTCAGACACTAGATCTAAAATACCAACTCAAGCCCAACATTTATTTAAACTATTAAATAAAAACTCTGAAATTTTAAGATACCTATATGTCTTCAAATCCAGCTATTTAACTTAAATAGTTATATGAGTCTGAATAATTTTCAGGTACACCGTATATTAATAGCCTTAGCAATATAACATTGTCAAAGCCTCAAAAGTAAAACTATTGTAGTAAGAAAATCAAGTCATTTATCATGTGACTTAACTTCATAAGCTTGTATTACAAATCTAATATAATGAGTGTGCTAATAGCTCTAAGCAAGCTTTTCCGATAAATGCCGCAAGAGAAAGCATTTAAAATCTTCTATCTAGAATTATCTTTATGCCCAAACCAGTTTTGAGCTTATATATATATATATATATGACAGAGATGTTTAATATTTCCCAAAAATTTTCATCAGTTTTGCAATAATTATTTTGTAGATTAAAATGGAAAGCTAACAGAATAAAAATCCATGAAGAGTATTTAAGTCATCTAAATTTTGTAGATGTGGTTATTATTTTGCAAATAATGCTTCAAAGCGTCAGGAAATGTTGCAAGAGCTAGAAGATTAAGTAGGAAAGTATGACTAAAGATAAATACAAAGATACTAAAGTAATGGGATTTTCTCTGAAAAACGAATGTTAATGGCCGAGTGGTTAGCACAGCTGCCTTACAAACAGTTGTCCCGGGGTTTGCTTCCCGCCCAACACTTTGATGCATTAAAAAAAAATTGATAATCATGGATTACAATAAATTAATAATTATGAATACCTTGATCAGACTATTATTACATTTGGAAATATAATGGATGAAATTAATAAGAGATTAAACTTGGATCAAACACTTTTGGTAGAAATAACTTGACATGAAAAGGAAATATGTATTTGAAATGGTAGATTTTAATAGATATATTTTACTAAGGTTTTTGTATGAATCTAAGATTTGGGCTCTTAATAAAAGAGCAATACAGACATTTCAGATCTCGTAAGGAAATATGGGGATGTATGTTTATGGAGTAACAAAAAGAGATCTACTGCAGAAAGCATGCATGAGAGAATAAATAATTATCACTGACCTGTACTTCAAGAAAATGTAAAAGACCTAGAAAGATATATGAATTGGCAAAATGAGACAATTTGCTGGAATGATTAAGAGAGGCTATAGATCAGAGAAACTGAATTGGCTTTGGAATGACCTTTATTCCACATAATATTAATAATGGTTGAAAGTGATGGTGGTGGTTATCCATTCTTTCAGATATATACATGAAGACATAAGGTCTTATAGCAATGGATATATAGAGAGACTATTGCATATACATTGAATAGAAGTAAATATTTATAGATTTGTTTTATAAAAACAAGTTTTATAAAGATTTTGGTCAATCCAAACATTGTAATTCAATGTCTGCATGAGCCTACCATATAGATGTTGATGACTACTCAATTAAAGTACAGAAGTTTCTTCTGATTGATCATTGACTTGTACTCTGGTTTTTTTAAATGTAAAGTTGATGCTGTACTTTGTTAATTATGTAGATTTGGGTATGGGTGAGTGTAACTTTTTTACCAAAAATTTGGAAGTTTTTTTCCCCAGAAAAGTGGATTATTCTTTGAAATGCTTTATCACAATATATATATTCTTTAATTTTACTTTTAATATTTTGTAAAATAAAAATTAAGAACATTTTATATATTATATGACATGAAGTTTATACAGTCTGTTATTAGATAGCTTGTAAAGCAGTTCTTGAAAGAAGAATAGAAAAAAAAGTGCTAATTGTAATTTGAAAATGTGTGAGTATATAATGACTAACTAAGAAAGTTTAAAAAGAATGGCAGCAAAAATCGCTGGCATTTAATTCTATCTTAAATGTCATTACAAATGATGCAACCAATCCATTATTTATGAGTTTTAATTATGATATCTTATATGGAAGAGCTATATATAGAGAGAGTGGGGAATGCAAGAAGAGAAATTCTTAAATGTGTAGGCTTTCCACCTTCTATATTTTGATGATAATGCATATAATGAGAACAAAAGGCAAACTTTCTATTCAAATTACTATGTAATATGATTATAGTATGCCTACAGTATCACATAAAAGAAATAAAGGCTTACTTCAATAACTCCTCCAAGTGGAACAGAACAAGGCAAATTATTATCAGAATCAATGATTGTGATTGGTGAGGATTTAAGGGTTTTCTTTATTGTTTTATATTTTCTCTAAAAATAGCTAGTTTTATTTACCAGCTAATACTTGGATTGCTACTCAGGTAGACTATGAACCAGCTAATTTAAAATAACAATGCTAAACCTACTTATAACCTGAAAAAATATGTTCATTTTACTTGGTCCACAATGTCAGATCATGAGAATCTGTATATGCATATCATATACATGCTTAGATCTTAAGTAAATATTATCAATATAAATAAAATTTAAAAAAAAATAGCTATCACAACAATCAGTACATAGGTATCATATACAAAGAGTCATGCAATTATATGTGTCTGCACTACAGTAAAATACATTGCTTGCATTACTCACATATATGAAGAAACTCATTATACATATTTATGTGAATATATATTTACATATATATTGTTTTTGTTTTATCAAGGCATCATTCACCTTTAGTTCAATTGTATCTACAACCATTCACCAGCCACAGAGGTCAGACTGACATCCCACAATATAGATACTTATGAAATATTCACTTTTTCAAGTAAGCCATATAGCACATTACAATTTAATTTCATATACATATTATTTTTAGAGATACTTAACTTCACATACACACACATATATAATATTTTAAACACTCCATAGTTAAATTCTTTCAGCCACACTCTCCCTTTAAATAAAGAAAAGCTCGAATTCCATCTAAATGGAATGTGCTGCAAAATTCAGACTTTTTTTTTATTTAAAGGGGAGTGTTGCTGAAAGGATTTAGTTATGGAGCATTTAGAATATCTTATGTAGAGTTCACCTAGTGTTGTGCATTGTTTCTATATATATTTAATAGATTTTAAACTTTTGTTCGATTATACATTATTGAAACATATAGTTCAAGACATATGAAAAAGATAAATGATTCCCAAGATGCACTGTTTGTGCTGAACTAGCACGTATCAATTGGCCTGGATCTTTAGAAATCTATCAATTAAAATATTGTAATTTGCTATCTATATATATGTACTGAACAAATGATGAAGATATGTGTAAGGGATTGTAAGCCAGCCAACTGATGAGTGCTGGTTCAGCACAAAATGTGCATCTTCAGGCTTATTTATCTTTTTTACATGTCTTAGATCATGTGTTTCAGTAATGTGTGATCCAATAGAAGTTTAAAATGGTATGTCTATATACAAGTTGTGACAATTTAATTCCCAGAATGGCCATGTGATGGCACCCATGATCTAATTGTATCAAAACCACTATTCATTTAGCTATTGAGAGGATAACAAATATTCTTGTGTACACTGTCTCAAAAATGGGTGATTGAAATTTTGAGCACGTATGAATATCAAATTTTGTATGACAATTTGCAAATGAGCTACTGAAATGTTACAACTGTTGTAAGTGGCTTATGGTGAAAATACTATGAAGAAATAGAATGTGTTCGAGTGGCATATCTTAGAGGTTCAAGGATGGGTGAGAAGATGTGACGGCTGATCCCAGAAGTGGACAGTCAAAAACAACAATGACTGAATTTAATACTAACAAAGTGTGAGATGCAATACAGTCCAACAGATGATTAAATGTGAGATTGATAGCTGAAGAATTGCAAATTTATTGAGAAACAGTTAAATTAATTTAAATAAAAAATTGGCATGAGAATGATTTCTGCAAAGTTTGTGCTTCAGATCTTGATGGATAAACAGAGATATTGTCAATTTGATGAGAAACTTTTAGGTCAAAAAAATCAATTACATAACTAGACCATCTTGCCTGTTTACCTCACTTAGCTTCCTGTGATTTTTGGTTATTTCCAAAATTAAAAACTGCACTGAAAGGATAAAGATTTTGTACTATAACTGATATCCAACAGAATGTGAGACAGTTGCTCAACTATATTTATGAAAATGAGTTCAAGGTGTGCTTCCAAAAATGGCAACAACATTTTAGTCAGTGTATAGATGCACAAAGGGACTGCTTTGGAGGCGACAGTAGACACTAGTGTACACTTCCACATGTATATTTTATAAAGATGCATTTCAGGAATAAAATTGACTCATTTCGTATATGAAGTTTGAGTATCTCTAAAAATAATGTGTATGTGAAGTTAAGTTGTAATATGTGCTATATGGTTTACTTGAAAAAATATATGTTCTATATATATTGTGGGAAGTTGGTCTGACTTCTGGGCTGATGGATGATTGTGATACGCCTGAGTTAGGATGTGAGTGATGCACTGATAAAAACAAAAACTAACAATGCATACTATCGTGCCATAATGGTATCTCCATAAGGTATTAAAAATGTATAGAAATTTATTCCTACTTTGCCTGAGTGGAATGTAGTGTGAGTTTAGATGCACAGATAAAACAAATTATTTACCTATATATGTGTATGTTTGGATTTCTTCTTTTTTTTTGTACATGAAAAAAAAGTCTATAAAATTATTTTTGATGCTTCAATTAACGGCCGATTTTTGAGATGAGTTCTTTAAGTTATGTAATTGAATTATTTTTTATATTATTTTAGTAGTTTTTTTGAAAAAAAATCATAATCCTAATACTAATCATTGACAGACTTTAATGAAGAATTTTTTTTTTTCATGTGTCATATCGTGGCCAGGACGCGAACCCGGGACAACTGCTTGTAAGGCGGCTGTGCTGACCTCTCGACCACCGACGCTTGACGATGAAGAAAATTTTTTAACAAAGAATTCGGATTGTTTGCTAATTTTGTTTATATTTAAATGAAAGTGGAGAATTTTTTTTTTTTTCATATGTCACAGCGTCGGCCGGGAAGCGAACCCGGGACAACTGCTTGTAAGGCAGTTGTGCTAACCACTCGGCCACCAACCTTGACTAAAGTGGAGAATTTTAAGCCGAATTCAATGTAGTGGTGGAATTGGCCGATCCGAGAGCTGAATATTTTAAGAATGGAGCTCTTCTGACACTAGTGAGTTCGAATCTGACAATAGCTTATTACGATATATATATATTAATAGATGATTGTTAAAACTTTATTGGGTTTTAAAATAGATTATAATTAGAGGTTTTATTTTAAATGAAATATATATATTTCTGACTTTTTGCCTTGTTGCTCCTCTACCCACACCTTCTTCGAAAACAAATTGTACTTTAATATATATTTTATTTAAAGAAAGTATTCTAGTAATGATTACTTTGATAATTATTTGATCATTCTTTCTAAAAATGTCATTATATACATTTAATGATGAAAACAACACTTGGGAAATGATTGACATTTAAACGTTCGCAATGAACTAATTTACCTGGTAAGATCATGGATCCATGGAGGATATTTATCAAGAACATCAGAGTGATAAAGGAAAAAGATAATAGACTAGCTTCTCAATGAACTTCAGGAACATGTGGGAGATGAGTGGCATTGAGACGTCCACAATGAAATAATTAAATATACGGACCTGGTGTGTATCCATGCTTATTTTAAATCTATGTACATATTTGTTTTAATGATGAATGTAAATTAATATTATTTATTGTATACCCATGTTTAAGTTAAATGTTAGTTTATATGGTTGGATTTGTTAACGCAGAGCTGTCTTGCTCATAGTGAATGTCAATAAATTATATACTTTTGTAAAATAAACCTTCCTTTGTAATCTTTATAACAATAAATCTTCCTTTGAAAAAAAAATATATATATATATACATTCAGAAATTTGTTTATTGGAAGGAATGATAAAACAATTAGTAATTTTTGAAATGCATCTCTAGAATATAAATTTAACTGTAAGAGTATTATTCTCCATTTAAGGATAAGCAACCAAGGGACATTTGCAAGTACTGATTATTGAAGAATACAAATTATTAAGAATGTTTTTTACATATATGGTTTTGTGAGATTTTTTATATTATTGTTTACTCCTGCTATTAATTGTTATTAAATTTTAAGATTATTTTAAATTTGAGTCAGTTTTATTTTTTGCACCTGACTCTTTATTTAATGATTCTTGGTCTATGCTTAACTTTCCTGTTACCTTTTTTTTTTCGAAGTCTCAGCAGTCTCAGAATGCTGCTATCTTCATAAGAGACAATTAACTTTGTTTCTAGTTTATTACTATGTATTTTAATTATTGATTTTTGTTGATCATTAAATTTCACTTTTAAAGTATTATTTTTTGTTCTTAGGTCATTTTGTAATCTATCTCAAACCATACATTTATTATATATGTTTAACTAATTTAATAAGCTTGTATTTAGCACCTCACTGAGGATGCCAGTAGCAGAAACTGGTCTGAGATTGGGAATATTCTACAAAGCTTGTTAAGAGCTTGTTTTGCAAGCTCTATATATAACATTTGTAAATACAAGCTTATTAAATTATGTCATGTGACATCTGACTTGATTTTTTTTTTTGTAATTTTATTTTTTGCTATGATGGCTTTGGTGATTTTATATTGCTAAAGCTATTAATATATGGTGTATCTGAACTTAGTTCAGTCCCATATGATTATTTAAGTTAGATAGCTGGATTGGAAGACATATGGATGTCTGAAAATTTCAGAGTTTCTACTTAATAGTTATACATTAGATAAAGTGCTGGGCTTGTCCTGGTATTTTTAATCTAATGATTGAATATCCTAGCACCTCACTGACGATGCCAGTAGCAGAAACTGATCTGAGGTTGGGGATATTCTACAAAACTTGTTAAGAGTTTGTTTTGTGAGCTCTATATATAACATTTGTAATTATAATTTTATTAAATTAGGTCATGTGACATCTGACTATTTTTTTTTTGTAACTATACTAATGAAAACACTAAATGTGTATACATACTCTTCTTTTCTACATATATAGAAAGAATATTATATAAATCTATACACCTGCATGTTTAATGTAATTTTTCATTCATGTTTCAATTACCAATTATTAGTTAATTATATAGATGTACATATTCATGCATTTTTTTTAAAAATATAAGTAATTAATTTCATATACTTTTCTTCTATTTGAATTTTAAAAAGTGTAAAGATTTTTTTTTTTGGACAATCTATTTTGTGCTATTATGTAGTAGTAATTTATCAAATCTTTTTTTTTTCTTAATTGTTCTGTTTTCTTTTTTCCTCTTTTTTTTAGTTACCCCCCCCTCCCTTAATTATTTACCTATGTGAGCATAGTAAACCATATTACAACCTTCACAATTAATATTATAAATTATACTTTAACTTTCATTTTAGAAACTGATATTAATTGTTCTAGTTTTTCCTATTTGATCATCCAATATTTATGTGTTTATTTACATCCTTTTTATTTTTTATTAATGTTTTATAAATCATTGGAGATTACAAATTTTTTTTCCATTTAGGATTCATAGAATTTTTATTATCATTAGAATTATTATTTTTATGTCAGTGTTAGAATTTTTCTAAAAAAAATTTAACTTATTAGATATTGCGTTTGAAGTATAGATTTTATATGGATTAGAAATATGCATAAAGAACAAATGTGAAGATAAAAGATAGGAAGTTTTAGAAATATACATATGAAAAAAATGGAAGAAATAGAGTTGTAAATTAAGGAATAATAATGAAAATATGTGGAGATGCAGAGAGTATGAGAAAGAAGAGAGGTAAGAGAAGAACAATCTTATGAAAGAAAAATAGCTATAAGCTTTTGCAGAATAAAGCAAGAAATATAAAGACTTGAAGAAAGTAGTCAGATTTAGTATGTGGCATGTATATTTTGGCAAATAACATCTGTTAATGATACATTTAAGAATGTTGAAAAGAGAATAAGATTTGAAGTATTTACAAAAATGAAATAAGAAAGTTTACAGTCGATAATCTAGCTGTATTTTGCAGGTAAGAAAAAAAGATTAAACAGGGAAATGTTAAACTTCTCTTTAAATTGTGAAATCCTTTGTATACCCAAATAGTACTTGAAATAGAGATCTTATTATTGAAAGAAGTCTATGGCAGAGAAAGAAAAAAAAGATCTAAAGATGCGAAACTTACTAAACTGAAACTACTCAACAAGGGCTAATTCTTAAAAAAAAAAAAAAAAAATTACTCTACAGGCCTCGTTTGGCTCATGAATTAATTATATATATATATTATGGGTGCGTATATATATACACACATTATTACACCTTAACGGTATATATATAGTCAAACGCGGACACTTAATAATAGATATTCATCCATGTGGAAAATTAGAGACGTCATTCTATATTAGTCTTGATTTCAAATTGTATCCATTGAATCTTTCATTTCTTTTCATAAGAGATTTTAAAATTTCTGCCTTTTTAAACTTCTTATTTTTTTTTATCATTACGATTTTTTTTTTTTTTTCTATTTGGTTTCATTTTCTAAAAATAATACTCTGTTTTGAACAAACTTATAAAAATGGGGCAAATATATTAAGGTCACATAACATAACTACTGAGTTTTAAATATCTCTGTTAAATACAGATAATATGCACATGTGAAGGGAGCTTACTTTTCACATAAAAGAATTCTATCTTTTGTAATTAAGATGTTTAACATGCAGGTCATTAGAAGGAGTTTTAATCTTTGTTTACTTACTAATTGAGAATATTTTAAAAGAATGTCAATATTTTAGTATTTTCTTTAATTTTTTAAAATACATGTAAATCTACCGCATTTGTTTACTTGCATGCATTTGCATTTTTTATACATATATATATGGTTATATCTCACATAGATCTTAATAGCTAAGATATTTATGAAGTTATAACGTTCTATATTCTTACAGAGTGTCTTCCCCTTAGTTTAACGTTGAAATAAATTAGTAGTGTCACAAATAAAGCTCATTATTTTAATTGTATATTTAATGGTTAGTATATGTGTATATTGTATATTTAATGGTTAGTATAGATGATAATAGATGGACAATTGAAATCTTAAACTGGATTCCAAGAGACTGTAAAAGACCCAGAAAGAGACCACATGTGAAATGGATGGATGAAATATGAAAGTATGCAGGGGTGATGTGGAGAAGAGAAGCTAAAGATCGGAGAAGATGGATTACACTTGGGGAGACCTTCATCCTGCAGTGGATTGATAATGATTGATGATGATGATATGTGTATTAGATGTTCTCAGACAGGAAATTTGATGAACCTGGGAAACTAATGGTTTTTTCATTGCTTGCAGAAAAATGCTGGGATAACTAATCTATTTGACAACTGTAATATAATAACAACTCCCTGCATAGTTTAACGCCATGATAGATCTTCCGATTCTGAAATCAATGCCCAATTCTCTGATCGATTCTAATTCTGGTACTTCCAGCCCTCAAACTTTTTCTGAACTCCAAGCAATAAAGCCATTTGATTATTACCATTAATATTATTATAGGGGATTTGAACCCAGACTTTCAAGCTCCCTTCAGCTATTCACTCTCATACAACCATACATATGACCACACACATGTGAAAAAGATAAATGATCCCTGATATACATATTTCATGGTGAACCAGAACTCATTAATTGGTCCAGATCGTCATCTCCTATACATAGATATATAATAAGTGCTTAGTATATATCTTCAAACTTTAATGGACAGGTTTCAATCTACTCCACCCTTCAGCTATCCACACCATTGAAAATCTGATGATGGAATGCCCAAATTCCTTGTTGTTTGCCAATATTATTGCCATGTTAACCCTAAGTCACTCTAATCCCTCATGTATAAAACTTTGCCCATTAAAATACATAGAAGAGGGATGGGCAGAATACAGGCTGAATCTGTAATATTTGAAAATAAACATACTTTATATAGTTGGAGTTTGAATGTAATTATAGAGATTGGAACTTGAACCCTTCGGCTCTCCATTCTGTCTTATACATGATTACACACATGTGAAATCATCAGATTTTCAATGGTATAGATGGCTAAAGAGTTGGAGGGTGGAATAGATTGAAACCTGCCCATTAAATTTTGAAGATTTTCTATTTTAATATGTGTGTTGAAGATGATGATCTGGACCAACTTCATCATGAAATACATATATAGTAGATTATTTATCTTATTCATATGTGTGTTGTTATGTGTATTGGTAAGAGATAGAGTAGATAGCTGAAGGGAGCTTGAAAGTCTGAATTCAAATCCCCTATAATTACATCTAAACTTCAAATATATAAATTATGCTTGCATTCAAATATTATTATAATCATTATCATCATCATCATCATCATTAAATGGCTCTGTTTCTCTGGGATTCTTAAAAATTTTACATACTGGAAGGCACAAAAAATGGGTTGCAATCTACAGACTTTCAACTCCATAATGTTTTTCTGAAAGTTCATGATGATGGTATTTTAGTTGTATTTATATATTGGACTATTTTCATCATCTAGTATTGAATGTCTTTAGAAAAATTTAACTTTATTTAAATTTTCAAAGTACATTCAACTTAGTAATTTTTCTAAAGACATTCAATATTTAATACTAGGTGATGGAAATAGCCAATATAAAAGTACAACTGAACTTCAGAGTTTGCCACCCTATCACTGTGCCATATCTGGGATGGCTTTTCTCTTGCAATTATATGTTTGTAAAATACTGTTTACTTTTTTTAGCTTGGAAATGGTTATTCTATTGTTTGGTTAAAATCCCTTTAGTATCAGAGCTTATAGACCAAATTCAAGATACATTTAGTTGTAAGCCAATAAACATCACATGACCACCACCTCTTATGCTTGTGTATAACTGTTGTTAAAACAGGCAAAACTCATTATACGTATTGCCACACACAGCAAGCCAGAGTAATCAATGGATGCCAGAAGGCCTGTGCATAAAATCCCCATCTAGTGCCTACTCATCCAATATCCCCAGACTAGTTTCTGGCTTGTGGCCTTCATCTATTAGAAGCCTTGGATCTGAGAACACTGCACCTAGATCTTAGGATCTATTGCAGATAATGGAGATAAAAGGTGGCTGCTGGAGGGTTGCATTAGATCCTAAGATGTAGATGCAGTGCTCTTAGATCCAAGACTCCTCACTGACGAAAGCCACAAGCCAGAAACTAGTCTGGGGATATTGGATGAGTAGGCACTAGATGGGGATTTTATGTAGAAGCCATAGGGATTTTATGCACAAGTCTTCTGGCATCCATTGATTATTCTAGCTTGCTGTGTGTGGCAATACATATAGTGAGTTTTGCCTGTTTTTACATTTAGTTGTGAAAGTGGACTGATAAAACATAGTTCCTGCTGAAATACATATTTCCAAAATTCTGTATTTTTTCATTATCTGAAGATTTTTGTTTAATGTTGTAAAAGAAATCTGTATTCTATTATTTGAGAAATATATAACACTTGGCATATGAGTAATAAAAAGAAGATATATTCAAGAATTTGTCATGTGTTAATAAATTACTCTCTCTTATCGCATTGCCAAATGTATACCATATAATACTAAATTGTCCAAGCATTTTACCACTGTTACACAATGCTTTATTTACCACCCTTTCTTACAGTTTACAGTTTCGATTGCCCCAGCAGTCTTCTTTAGTAGTAAAGTGCTTAGACAATTTTGTATTATATGGTGAAATTTGTTTAAACGTTAATAGTTTTAAGATATTTATCTGGATTAAAAAAATGTATTTTTTAACCTTAATATTCTTTCATGATCATATAATTTAAACTAAATTGATGTTAGCTTGACAAAATTTAAATTTGTTGTACATGTGATTTTCAGTTTATAAAATTTGTGACAAAATAAGGCTATTTTTAGCGTAATTATTATTGAAATTAATTTTAAACATAGCTTAAATAATGAAAATATATTAAAAGTTGTAAAGTTATTTAAAGAAATGAGTAAGATAATTCTTTTTCTTAATTTTTTTTTATATAAGTTTAAATTTTTTATAAAATATGGTGTAATTATAGAAGTAAAATCACAATCATAAGACTGTCAATCTTTTTAATTTTCACCCTTTGGTCAACTAGATGTCACAAAGTATTTAACCATCCATCAACAGGTCAAGAACAATAGTTCTTAAGCAAGATATCAGTGATTAAAAAAAGAGACAGAATCCTAGCATCAACAAATATAAAGATACATGGAGCCTTCTCAAAATACAGGAATGCGAAACAAATTAACCGGAAAAGGACAAACAAATTAAGAGACAATAGGTCCAATAACCACTCATACAGATGATGAAAAGAGAAATGACATAACCCTGCAGAGGACCTGATTAAAGACTCAAACTTCCCCAGATAGCTTAAACTCTTACACATCAGTTATAAACCTTAACCTCGGTTAACATTATGCCTTTGTAGTTCATAAGTCATATACCTAATAAAATATTTAAGGAACTCCTATTATTCAACTGTAACCTCTTATAGCTTTTGTTCTATACATATGACATCAACCCGTAAGTTGTTCATATCTAAGTATTTATTTCACTAGAAATTAATTCTGACTGTATCCTTTGTAACTTATTGATGTAACCTTGTATTCTTGATCAATAAAGTTTACTTTGAAAATAAAATATATTTTTTATATGAAATATCTTTGAAATATAAAAATTAACTTTAGAATTTTTTTGCATTACAACTGTAATGTGAATATGTGCCGTCATTTTGTGCAATTTAACTTCTTCCGGTTAACCATTGTACTGCAGAACTTTCTTATCTAGTGATATCTAGGAACCAAAATGAAAACAAGATATAGATTTCTTACTCTACTATTGGAACTGATTGACATGAAATTATAAAACAAGTATCTGCACATGTCTTGCTTAAATGCTATTTGATTAATTTTATGATCAGAAAAATATTAATAGCAATACCATTCTAAGATAATATGGAATTGTAACGAATAAGGAATTAAAATTGAATATTACAGGTTAGCACTAAGTTTGTTTAGAGGTAATGATTATTTTGGAATACATGTTAATAATACACTGATGCTTGTAAATTGAAATGATTATCATTTGAAAAATAGAAAAACAATGGCAATGGACAGTCGTGGAAGAATTGGGATAGCCAATGAAATGTGAGTGCTGAAATGCACCTTGGGAATCTTTAATTTTTTTTTTATCTCTTGCTATATAATTAAAAGGGTAATGTGATAGTTTGCTGCATAATTTGAAAAGTAAATTATAAAGCTATGATTTTAAGGATGTTTTTGCTCATTTATTTAAAAATGAATTTAATAACTATTATCTGTTCTCTCTCTTTATAGATCTTCAACCTTCTCTTTATCATTGGATCTTTTAGAAATTTATAAAATCATTTACTATTATTGTATCCATATATTCTATCTTATCTTTTTCCCATCATTTCACTAGCAACAACATGCATTATTTCAAATGTTTTAGGGGAACAACCATAGTACTTTTATCATATACCATATCATTTATTAGGAATATGAATGAATAGTATCAATGGTATTTAAGTATAAAATGATGTAAATGTTGAGAACTTAAACCTCATAATATCTCCACTTTTCACTTCATTATCTTCCATTGAATACATAATTATTTATATATGCATTTAGAAGTGGTGGCTCTATATGGTAGAAGTGAAGAGGATGGCTAGCTTGCATTTATCATTGTGTTCAAATGCTTTTTTATTCCAATTACTGGATATTAGTTTTCCTAGCTAATTATGTACTTTATTTTAGACTGCCATTTATTCTCAAGATTGTGGAGACTGAAGCAAGAAATTACAGGATATTGTGCATTATACACAGAATCATATTTATATTTTTATCAATCTGAAATGCAAATGCTAGATATAGTCTTTATACTATTTAGTCAATTAAACAGAAATGAATTTTGAAAAGGAAATGAATGCCATTTCCTTTTCCTAATTTATTAGATAGGCTGTTTGGATGATAATCTTCTCACAGCTCACCCTGAAAGTAGAAAGCATCAACATGTGAAATGAATTGTCTACATATGTACATTCATAGTTAAAGACAGAAAATTATAAAAATATGTAATTTATTTATGTATCTTTGATAGTATTATGAGGAATAGCCATGCTAGGACTACTGAGGTAAGGGTGCTAACTATGAAATACTTCAAGTGCCAGGTATATTCTCTACAAAACCTTTTTTTCTCCTTCATCTGTGAAACACTATAGAATTATTTCAACTTAACACTGAGAGTTGGAGTTTCGTTACAATTTAATTGAGCCTTACAATGCAAGTATAACTTTACTACTCTTAAAATCAATAGACTTGCTTTGAATATTGACAAAATTCAGTCTAAACATGCTATGACAATTTTTGTTTCAAGTTATCTTCTAAATCAAACAATTTATATTGAAAATAGTTCTTATCACTTTGCAATCATCATTCAGGTAGATATATCTTAATTACAGATTGACTCTCACCTTCTTTTCCATGTCTTCCTATACCATAGGTATAGATTTCAATTCTCATATTACTTCTGAGAAATATATAAATGATGATCAAATAGATTGGATGTGCTTAAAAAGCATGTACTTACTGTATGAAGCTATAAAAGGAAGAAGATTGGTTAAGGTAGATTGATAATATAAACAATCACTGATTTATGTTTTGTTTTAATAAAAAAATGTTCATCACTACCTGCTGAAATACTGATATTGAATCATTTCCTCCATGTCTTACATAAGCCAAGTTTTGATTCCTATTCCATAGTTAAAAGTTAATCCTGTTTTGTGGAGTCAATATATTGAATATCTTGCAAAGAATAATAATATAATCCCTACAATTCTCTCTTGTTATAATCTCTTTGCTAAATTCACGACAACTGCTGCTAATGAGTCTATTCCTCATGAATATGAAAAGCAATTCAATCCATGTTGGAACAAATCCATCAATGCTCTTTGTGGTCAGATTTTGTCTATCAAAGATCTACAAATTGCTGACAGCTTATAAAATCACTGGAAAATAGCAGAAAGGTGTAAAGAAGCCAAAGAGTGGTTTCACAAGATTTAGTCATAAGGCTCAATTACTTAAATGAAACAATGGTGGATATAACAGTATCTTTAAAAGAACTTATAATTACTGCTAATGAGATTTCCAGTATTATAAACCAGATTTCTAAATCCAAGATTAATGGATTTAAGAAAAGGGATCGTTAGAGAAGAATTGTAAGCTTATTTTTCACAATGTTTTTCTAATATCTATATGATAAAAATGATAAATGGTGGCGAACCTGAACTTTCACTGGATTATTTTAAATCAGAAAAAGTCCCAGGAACAGGTAGCATATTTCAAGAGAACTTAGGAGCTAAAATCAAAGCACAGTAAGCAAAGCTATTCATTAATATTATCCATACTTAAATGATTTAAATTCTTAATCAGAAGGTAATCAGCCTTCAATATGCACAGATTAA
This sequence comes from Epiperipatus broadwayi, assembly GCA_028023455.1. Classification (NCBI taxonomy): domain Eukaryota; kingdom Metazoa; phylum Onychophora; class Udeonychophora; order Euonychophora; family Peripatidae; genus Epiperipatus; species Epiperipatus broadwayi. The sequence goes on along the minus strand of JAQFVV010000085.1, from coordinate 1,487,006 downwards.
TCATGTTACTAATTTACCAATGTTATAGTGAGTATGTAGGACACTAGTTTGATACTAAACAGTATCACTCAATGTTATTGTTACGTGTTTCCTATGAGCTTTTTGAAAGAATTGTATTGACAAGAATTTTTCTAATAGGTGTAAGCCAGCTCCTTATATAAGAGGCTGGGTTTAGGCCAAGAAGCTACTGTGAACTATATTGAAAAAGGCTTTCAAAATAAATTAAAACTTATATGATCTTTATTGATCTAATGTCAGATTATGGATTCATTTGGAAAAATAGTCTTCTTCTTTTTCTTTCCATATATCATAGCATCTGCCAGGACACGAACCCACAACCATCTGCAACCAACTACTTGCTTGCAAGGCGGCTGTGATGACCTCTCGGCTAACAACACTTGACAAAAATAGTCTTCTTAAATGTAAGAAAACTTTTACTTGACAAAATGTTCTCCAATACAAAATTTCAAATAACATTAAATGATACTTGTAGTAGATAAAAAGTTTTCAAGAATGATCTGCTTCAAGGTTTAGGTCCCTCATCTATATTATTTAATATAGAAAAAATAATCTTTTAGATAGAACCTGCAGAAAGTGTTAAAGATGATTTGACTTCTCAAAAGTGGTTCTTTTCTGAAGCAAAATCGATCAATAAGGATATGAAAAGATTGGAAATCTTTTTTAAAAACTGGAATCTTATTTCTAATATAATGAATGCAGTGTACTCAAGTTTAAATCTAAACACTAGGGAACCACTTTTTTGTACACTGAATATAATTTGCCCTCAAGTACTCATGTTTAAATTGTTGGGGTTGCAAATTTTTTTTAAAAAAATTTCTTAAGTTTTGGATAATGATATGTTGTTGTTTATTTGTTTTTTTAAAAAAGTTTAACTTTTAAAAACAGATTTAAAAAACATATCGCAGCCGCCATGCAAGCAAGTAGTTGGTTGCAGACGGTTGTGGTTTCGTGTCCCGGCCGATGCTATGACACATGGAAAAAAAAAAAAAACATTTGAAAATAAATTATTTTGTATGCATCAAATATTTTTTTTTTTCAATTATAAGATTGGTTTCAAAAATTTTATTATCTGTCAAAAACACACTATTATAACCATTCCAGACTGACATTTTGCAAACTATTTTTAAACAATTTACGAACCAACATTATTTTTGGGTCTTATCAGTTGATCAGGCTGCCGCTTGGTGGCATTATTATCTGTCAAAACATACTATTATAACCATTCTGGGCCGATATTTTGCAAACTATTTTTAAACAATTTACAAACCAACATTATTTTCTAAAATGAAATAATTACATTTTAAAATTAGAATACACATTTCAGACAGTGTATAGTGCTGGAATGTGCAGGGAGGGAGACCGATGGTTTTGCCAATATGAAGGATCATCAAAAAGATGCAGTAGTCTGATCAAATCTAGATTATGATTTACAAAACAACATGCAACAATTTATACATTTTATTTGTCACAATTTATGAACCAACATTACTTTCTAAAATGGAATAATTACATTTTTAAATTTGATTAGACATTTCAGTCAGCGCGTAGCACTGGAAGGTGCAGGGAAGGGGACAGATTGTTTTGCCAATCCAAAGGATCAGCCAAAAGATGCGGTAGTCTGATCAAACCAAGATTATGATTTACAAAACAACGTATTTGTCTCAAAGCTGTTCTTTATCTGAAAAAAAACAAACTATTATAACCATTATGGACTGCCATTTTGCTAAGTATTTTTAAACAATTTATGACCCAACATTCTTTTTTAAAATGGAATAATAACATTTTAAAAGTACATGATACATTTCAGACAATTATTACTATGTAATACTACATCAGATAGGGTGTAAGATCATTACTTCAAATGTATATTACAAGAGTTATGACCACTTGAATTCCCTACACTCTCATATGATATGGTAGCGATCTGTTAAGTGTGCGCATTTGCATAGTGTTGCGAAGCACATCAGCTGGCTGCAATATTTGTATACAATGCCATCTAGGCCTGCAACAGCTAATATGAACAGGACTGTTCTATAGGCCGTAAGTTTCTCTGCTAAAAGCACAGAAAATGTTGGCTGTGTAAATGGCACATTTCTGTGCTTCTGCAGAGAAAGAACGCCACCAAATGACTGGACTAGCCTACCGATGAGTACCAGTTTTTATTTCAAATTATACATGCATAATACTAAAATATTAGAAAATAAAATTTGTATATTAATTAAGATTACTATCATATTATGAATATCCTTAAATACTCATACTTATAATTTAAGCATAGTTAAAACAAATAATGGACCATGTCAAATTTTCATATCATGGAAGGAGGTTACAAGTATAAAAAGATTATGCACCATTACTCTAATAAATAGAAATCAATGAGCTTTAACGGTCTGAACATGTATGTCAACATTATGTCTTATATACTGCCAATATTTTTCATTCGCATCTTCAATAAATAAGTCTTTGTAAAGAATAAAGTATGTAGGTAAAATATAATTGAAATAATTCTTTGTAGACACAGGTTTTTTGTAAGGGAAAAGACAGCATTCACTATGCTTCTCAATCATTGGATAGTGAGGGTTTGAGTTTTTTTCTAACATTGTTTTATCTTCTACCTAATCAATAGTATACTATTACTTGAGTTCAGTATAGACCAGCCATCTGCCTATTAAAAAAAATGTTACTTTTATTTGGATTCAAACTCAGCTCATAGGCATGAATAAGCAGATATGCTAATGCATCATGAGGTTTAAAATGGTAATAGTTCTATTAAGCTATTCAAATGGAACAATAGAAAACTAATATCCATTATATTTTATTACTTGATTTGTTTAAGTGATGGTTTTGGATTAACAAACCTGATTTATCTTAACATTTTTTGAAATTAAGAACATATTTACCAATAATCAGCAGGTGGTATGTCTTATTCAAGAGAGTACTTAATGTAATAAAAAGAGATTGTAATATTAAATAAATTTCTATATTATGATACAAACTGAAATTAGGAAAATGTAGTGAAAATTATATACTTATGTGAAATAATAAAAAAAAAAAGGGAGGGAAAATATCATGATTAGAGCCATGTAAGTAAGTTAATTCTACATTATTAATAGTGTTTTCAAATTAGTTCGGTCATGTGACTAAATTAGTTTGGTCATGTGATTAAATAGTGTAGTAAAATTCTAATCAAGACAGATTTCATTAACTTGTATTTTTCAATCAGAGTGAAGAAACATGTTTAGATGCATGCAAATAAGAAGTTTGACTGTGCTCATTGTTTAGTTAATTTAATTAGTATATATCATTTTTTATCACATATAATACTATAAGATAGTCAGATTCTTGCAGTATTTTATATCATGTATGCAGTCAGATGAATCACTCTATCATAGTCAGATTCTTGCAGTATTTTATATCATGTATGCAGTCAGATGAATCACTCTATCAACAGTCACATGATATTATTTATCTGCACTTAGATAATGTGATTTTATTTTTCACCTAATGATATATGCATTGGCAAAAGAAGGACACTTTGTATTGCTTTAATATTTTTATTATTGATATCAGATAATCAGTAATTCTTATTAAAGAATAGATTGCTTATGACACTTTTTTCGAAGTAACGTTTACACTTTCATCCTTTGATAAAACATAACATATTTTCTGATACTTATTACATTTGTGGCTTTATTTATTTTTTCCCTATGTAATAACTCTATCTATATACATCATAACATTCTACGCATCTTTTTTTCAATTAAGTTTATGTTTCCTGATTGTATAAAAAGTGCAATTAGTCACATAGAGATTTATCTAATATTTAGCATCTCTAGAGATTAAAATGCAAATGTTTTCGGGTACTATGGTATTAGAGCTGCGACATGAAGAATTATAATCATTTAATCATTAAATTAATTAGGTTATTAAATCAAAAACATATTTTAAAATCTACATTAAAAAAAAAAAACAATTTAACAAAAAAAAAAAATACGAAAAGCATTAATGTGAAGGATAGTTAAAATGCATGTTTAAATCAAATCGAGGGTGTGTTTGCACATGCATATTCTGCATAATCTTTTAATATATTGTACAGGCTTACACCTCCATTTATATATTTAATATATGCGGGATTTGAACTCAGATTTTCACACAACCTACAACTCTCAGTCCTATCTTATATTGCCGACTCACCTGATCACACATGTTGAAAGAATAAATAATCACTAATATACATATTTCATGCTAAACCAGCACTCATTAAAGTATGAAGATTGGTTATCTTAATATAAAGCTGAGTATACTAATTGTATATATGTGTGGAGATGGTAATCTGAACCAACTGATGAGTGTTGGTTTAGCACAAAATATGAATATTGGTGATTATTTATCTTTTCAACATGTGTGTGATCAGGTGAGTCAGCAATATAAGATGGCACTGAGAGTTGTAGGTCATGTGAAAGTCTGAGTTTGAATCCCGCATATATTACATATATAAATGCAGGTGTAAGCCTGTACAATGTATTAAAATAGATTATGCAGAATATGCATGTACAAACACCACTCAATTTGATTTAAACACACATTTTAACTATTCTTCACATTAATGCTTTTCGTATTTTTTTTGTTAAATTGTTTTTTTTTTTTTTAAATGTAGATTTTAAAATATGTTTTTGATTTAATAACCTGATTAATTTAATGATTAAACGATTATACTCTAATACCACAGTACAAATTAAACTTATAATGACATTCTTTTTTCTTAAATATTTGTAATATAAGATCGAGTGTATTGTAGGCTACTACACTCAGAAGAATATGTTTTTGGTTTTCTTCTGATTTGTGGCACAACTCACGTATAATGTCAATGTTAAGTATGTTTCTCTTATATACCATGAAATATAATGTTGGTAATAACCACATGTTCATTTTGAGTAGAAAATTAAAAAAATTGGATATGGATTTATATGTCCAATAGTTAAATCTATGTATTAGCTGCTTATTATTAATGCCTAGCATTAGCAAGTCTAAGTTATAATTTGTATTCATGTGTAGAAATACATATGTATTCTAGTAGCACCATTTGTCTTGTGAGAAAGTTATGTTTGGGTTAGATATTGATTTAATAGGTTCTAAGCTTGTATGCAGATATTTTGCATATAGAGGAGGTTTGTCTGTAGCTGTTATTTTAAGAGTGACTTCTAAATGAGTGTATATTCTTGTCATGGATGATAAAAGGTTAATAGTTTTTTGTATTGTAAATACCTGAATAGAATACCTGAATAGAATGTAGTCCTAATCCATTTAGGCTGCTATGATTCTTCATTTGCCTGAGTGAGATGGCCATTAGTTGTTCTTCTTTAAAAAGTAGGTGGTCGTATTTACTCAGATACACTTTCTTTGTTTAAAACGAACTTCTCATTATTTACCAAATGAGTTTGGAGATTAGCATAGCAATCATTTCTTGTTATAATTAAAAACTAGCATTTGATTATGGATATTTTCAATCACAAAAATACACAACATATTGCTATTTGATAGTATAGTTAAGTATTTTAATTACTAAATCTGTACACTGAGCTTATGTATTCATTTCTCTTATGTATCAACACATATATAAGTTAAAGTGTGCTGTTCCCTTTTAAACAAAATCATTTATTACTGTTATAGTTGTATTGCTTTCATTTGCAACCTCGTACCAAAACCTATAAATTATTTTTAATATTCACTGCAATACCACTAATAATGATCAGATATATTTTTGGCTTGGTCTTCTTACCTTCCTTTGAACATGCATTCAAACACAAACATAACATAGATATTTTAGATAATATGCTTAATTAATATGATTTATTCATATCTAAAATATGGTTTTATGTAATTATTAATCATGATTTCAATCGTTTTTATACTTTTTATATTTTCCTTAATAAAGGCTAGAAATGCAGGCAGAAAAAAAAAGATGTTAGAAATGTTATAAGGGCAAAAAGAAGAAATTCAAATAGAGGAACTGGATTGGATATTTATTTAAATAGGGAAATTATGATGGTTATGTTGTAAGGACAATGAAGGATAAGAGCAAGGAGCTAGAGAAAGAAATAAGCTGATAAATAACTATGGAAGAAAGAAAGAAATAATGAGCTTTTGAAGAACAACAGGTCAAATGATAGGAAACTTACAGGAAGTTGTGAGATAAGAAGTCTAATGATCATATATAATGCTTATAATCACTCTTCTCATATACATTTTAATGGAAAAAATATTTTTAAAAACTTCTTTATTTTTTTGACAGTTTCAACTGTCCAGCAGTCTTCATCAGAGCTTTCTCAATTTCCGCTATCTTTTTTTAGTCTAATGATCATGAGTTTTGTTGCAAGACTGTTATTTTATTTACTGTCTGTATCTATTGCTCTGTAATAAATTTTTAACCTAATCTTTTAGGTTAGTGAAAGATAATAACTATGATTTATAGAACATTGGATTACTTAATATGTGTGTTATTACTAACAACAACGCCACTGAATTTCTTATATATTTATTCATATGCTTCTACCTTTAGCTTAGAGCCAGCTTGAGTGATCAATGGATTCTGGATGATATATTGCTATGAAAATAACTATGTTTGGAAGCATATGAACAAAGGTATGAGAATATTGTTGTTGATATTAACTTTACCTAATAAGCGGACGGATGGTGTCTCATCTGTCATAAAGTGAAATCTTAAAAAGATATTGAAACTGCCTGGGTCTCAAATCTATACAATTATGCAAGTTTGTAAGCTTGGATTAATTTTTTTATTTTTTTTAATTACAAGTGTTAAACTTGAACGGTTTAAAGGAGTAAATGGTGATGCATGCATAATAGCATTAATTGCAGGTTTGAATCCTAAGACGAAGGCAAAACCAGACACTAATCTGGAGGTGGGGATTTTACGGCAATATACCCACTAGTATTCATGTGTTACTTAAAGTTTACAGTATATAGCTCTAGAGTAGGTTGAAGATTATTGTTCTTAGATATATATTGTAGTTTTCATATTTTAAGTTAAATTACGCAGTTAAAATTTTTTTCTTAAAAAAAAAAATTGTTACTTTGTATTTAAACAAAAAATAATAATTGTTTTCCTGTTTTTATGTAACATAGTAAATGACTTTTTTAAAAAATTGAATTAAATTTTAAAATGTATAATTTTATGATCGTTTATAAAATCAGTAATTGAATAGGAAATTCACTTGTATTGCATATATATAGTTGAATGATTCCAGCAGGTGGCAGTAGGTTATAGTAATAAACTTTTCACACAAATGAAACTTTGTTTTATTTATAAAGCAGGCTATTGATTTTCTTATTATTTTGAATTCTATCCAACAGTAAACTTATTTATGATGAAAAAAGAATTTATTTTGTTTTTAAGAAGAAAGTGATAAAAATAAACTTAAAATCATTGTTAAGTTTTTTTTTTATTTCAATTGTACGTTAAATAAAAATACAAATATTTTGTTTATTATTGAATAATAGCATTTATATTCTTGAATCACGGCGTAGTACATGTTTACAGCGCAATTCTGAAATTATCGTGACTTAAGGGAATCGATTCTCTCCGTGCTTTCTAGCAAATAAGGGTCTACTGGTTAGAAACTAACACTATCAAAAACGAAACTATAATCAATATATATATTTTTAAGATAACACAAAATTGTGCAAGCCAGGTCTCCTATTAGAAGTTACACCCATTGGCATATGTCTGTGCGTGTAGGTATCTTATACATATATATATAAATTCAGCACTTATTTTAAACTTTTTTTTTTTTTTTTCGTTTGACGACTAAATAATGCCAAAATTGACTGATATGGTAAAAGAAAAAAAAAGAACGATTTTAGGGTTATACTCTTATTTTCAAAAGTAATCTAATCCCCTATGGTTTGGTTTGATATAGGGTCGAAAGTAGCAAAACCTATAAATTTTTACATTGAATTCCAGCTGAGAAAATTAATATATATAAAACATCAGTTTTGTCATTTGAATGAAACTATTGTGAGCAGCTTTTCACTTTCGAGCTCATATATCACACCCCCTGCTATTTTTTCTCTCTTAAATAAACTGTATACATGTATATAAATTAATATTAACTTGGTCGATGTAAGAAAAAAAAAAGATCTCTATTTCTGCTAGATGTCATTATATTAAGTGTGTGTGTGTGGACAAGCATTCACATATTTATCACTTGCTTTTATTCTGCAAATTATCTGGCTTTTAAAAGCAAAATGGCCTTTAAATATCCCACTGAGGGCCAAAGCCCATTATAACAGACATTCATTGAGAGCAGTGGAATAGTCATTATTCACGAGGCTTGCTAATTGATAAACGGTAAGGGATTATTTCATTCTAATTAATATTACTGTGATATTTATTTTACTAACCAATATCAAATGTTTAATAGGTTAATTATGATTAAACTTTTTTTAAAAAAAATCTTAAACCTGGTTTGAATGTGAACAGATTTTCATGGGTTTTCTGGCCTGAATAATTATGTAAACCCAACAGAATTCTTTATTTTCCACAGTTTTGTTCTCTTTTGTATAATCTCTCAAGAATCTATCTTATCATCTATTTTTCTTTCATTCACTTTATCAAACTTAGGTCCATCTTTTTATTTTTATATAAACATTTAGATTCATATCTACTCTTTCCTTTTAATGTTTTCATTATTGTTATTATACTTCTTGTGTTTGCGTTTTTTTTTCCTCCAAAATTTCTTTCTCTTGTTGATCATATTTTATACTTACAAATGGTCTCCTATTTCAAAATACTTAAATTTATAATGGCTATTTTCAGAAAAAATACATTAATTAGGTAATGTATTTATGCCTCATGGTAAAACAGTAATACATATGTCTACCTGGCTTATATTCTAGGTTCAAAGTCAGTCAAAATAAACATGCTTTTTTTTGTTTGGGTTATATTTTATGTGTAGGAATCCATAGCCAATCTAGTTACCCATGGTTATTGTTCATTATTTTGTAACTATTTTTAGCTAGAAAGTAAAATAAATATGAGAAACTGTTAGAATCCTCATTGTCCAACGAACAATCTTGCTGATTATTGCCTTCTCCATTACTGTTTTTTGAGTTGTTGGAGAGATTAGTCTATATCCTGATTTGGACAAATTTAAAATTGTTTACATATATATATTATTACATTAAAAAATAATCAAATTATTAATTATGAAAATAATAACAACCTGAAACATTTTTTACTATTTAAAAAAGAATTTCATTTGCTAAGAAAAAAAAATTCATTAAATTCCTCCTTTTTTTTCATATGTCATAGCATTGGCTAGGACGCGAACCCACACCTGTTTGCAACCAACTACTTGCTTTCAAGGCGGGTGCGATAACCTTTCGGCTAACAACGCTTGACTTAAAATTCCTCTTTATATTGATGTGGATGAATGGTTATCAAATTTCAGACCTATTTACTAGTCAATTTTAATCATAAAGTCATTAGTTCGAAAGGGTTTTAATTGATAAGATCATGAAGCATAATAAAAATCAAATAGCAATAGCTAAGGATTCATACAAAATATGAGCACCAGAAAAGACAGAGCTGAACATACGATCCATGAGCCTGGAGTTAAAAAGTTAACTACTCTACCACTTCATTAAACCACACAGGTGAAGACAACTATTAATAGTTTTTTTTTTTTTTTTTAGTTGTAAAATATCAATTGATAATTGCTTGGAAGGATCATATGACATTTGTGCTCCAGAAGGGATAAATTGAGTTTAACCCAATGTGATTTTTGTCTCAATTAAAGCTCAAGTGTTTACTCAGGATAACTACTCAGACATTTATTCATATTATGAAGAGAGGAGTCTTATTTCTCAATTTAAGATATCACTGAAAAGACAGGAAGATTTTAAGAATCACATATTTGAAAGACATTGAATCTAAGTTTAATTTGAATACAAATAAACATACATGTGAGTTTATAATTCATGCTTGGTTCATCTTTTTTTCTAAAAATAGAAATATAATTATTGAATTAAATGTAATTAAAGGGGATTTGAAATCAAACTTTCAAGCTCCCTTCAATCATCCTCATCATCACTTTCACATCATTCAATGATATAATCATGATATGTATTGGTTAAGAATTATACTCAATGCATGCTACACATGTATATGAACTTTAGTGATATTGTATACATCCATGGCTGGTAAAACAAAGCTTTCTACTTAGGTTTTAATCAGAATTTTTGTTTTAGTTAGCTGATCTATAACCAGTTCACCAAATAATGTTGATTTGTTAAATAGGAATCTTACTATTTTTAATTAGAAGATAAATTAAAGATGGAAATATGTTTCCACCCCCATTTCCTGGCACTATAGTGAGGTGAAGGAAACGTTGAAAAAGACTGGCTCATATTGTTGTTTATTTAATATATTTTACTCACATATACAAAATGTAATACTGACATGCACATTCATACCACATTCAAGAAAACTGACTATTTCAACTAAGAATTATCCAGCAACCAAGGAGAAAAATGATGCTTTTCAATCTAAACTCATAGATAAAAGTCCAGCAAACTCACCATACTGAATAATGCATGGTAATGGATAATTCATCCATGCCCATGTTTATTTACTATATGAATATTATGTATTTATAGCAGCCACAATGATAAGAATATATGGAGTGATATTAGGAATTTGCCTTGCTTTAAGACTTCAAAGAGGAATCAAAGAATCTTCTTTCAGAGCAAAATAAGACCCTTTCTAAATGATAAAGATGTATGAAATGATTGAAAGAATGTAGTACTACTACTAGTAGTAATAATATTTAAGAAAATGACTTTATTAGTACCCTATCAATTCTATACAAAATATTTACCTAGATAATTACAACTTTTTTCCAGTGAATTTTGGACTCTTAACTAATCAAAAGATCAAATTGGATTTAAAAATGATTTTAGCCCTTGGATGACATCCAACTACTGAGAGAAGCCATGAAAACAACTATTAAATATGACTTTCCATTAATCTTTATATTTGTAGAAGCTGTAGATAATTAAAATTTAGTTCCAGGATATTGACATATTCTGAAGAATATTTATCAAAATGTGTCAATAGTGATTAGGTTAAATGGGAAAGTGTTTAGCAATATGAATCCAATTATTTATAGCAGTTACAAAAGAAGTAATTTGTCGATTAAAACGTGAAGCTAAGGGAATAAAGATAGAGATTATTTAAGTCATCTAGATATTGTGGATGATGTTATTTATTTATTTTTTGCAAATAATGTTTATGATCTTCAGGAAATATTTTAAGAGTTATCAAATGTTAATAAAAAAAAGGCAGAGCTAAAAAAAAATGTTAAAAAGATTCAAGTGTTCAGTGGCTTTTCTCATGAAAAGAAGATAAAGATTGATAATCATAAATTAGAAATAGCTACAAATATCATGATTAGATTATTAATACAAATTGGAACGTAATGAATGAGGTTAATCACAGAGTTAAACTTGGAGAAGTAACTTTGTATTAGAAAGAAATATATGTAGGTGTTTGAATCTTTTTTCCCTTTTATTATTTATAGATCTGAGACTTGGATACTTAAAAGAGGAACAATATAAAGATTTGAGATCATTCGATGAAGTATGGGGAAATGCATATTAGAAATAATTAGAGTACAGAGGCAAAACTCTCCATACAGTAGCACCAATCAATGCAAGTCAGAATAATCAATGGATGTGATGTTTAGTGGTTTAATAATAAGAATAGATTGAAAATGAAATACATGACTGAGAGAACAAACAGATAACATTGACATCATTGAAAGAATTAACAGGCTAAAATTAATATGGGCTGGACATACTGCTAGTGGAAAATTAAAATATTAAACTGGAGTCTAGTAAATTGTAAAATACCTAGAAAGAAACCATATGGATGAAAAAAAACAAGTTTTCTGTTGTGTTTTGGAGAACAAAGACTAGAGATCAGAAAAAGTGGATTAAACTTGGAGATACTTTCATCCTGCAGTTGATAATGTTAGAAAATGATGATGATGATCACTATAAAAGAAGTTTGATATTTAGATACTTGATTATTACCTATGTTTAAAGTCTTAATTAAATTTTGCTTTATAAAAAGCACTTTTGAAAAACAATATTTTTGTAGCTCTTTTGTAGACATATATCTCTAGACATCAACAATCTTAGAAATTTATATAAAAAAATAGTCTTATTTCCATACAAGTATGTTATGCATACTGAAATTAATGTAATTAAAAGGTATTTGAACTCAGATTTTGCTCCATATAGCTATTCCCTCCATCTTACACAATCGATATGTATGACCACATACATGTGAAAAATATAAATGATCTCCAATATATGTATTTCATGCTGAACCAACACTCATCAATTGGTACAGATCATCATCTCCTACATACATATATAATCAGGGTTCAGTTTATAATAAGATAGCAAATTATCAAAGTTTAATGGACAGGTTTCAATCTTCTCTACTCTCCAACTTTTTAGCCATCCAAACCATGGAAAATCTGATGAACACTCAAAGCCCTTGATGATGCCAATATTATTGTCATACTCATATTGACTTTAAGTCAATATGACCCCTCACATATAGGACCTTAATGTGTCCATTTAAATACACAGAAGAGGGATTGGCAGAATACAGGCTGAATATATAATATTTCAATACAAGTATATTGTTTATACTGAAATTAATATAATTGGAATTAAACTCAGACTTTCAAACTCCCTACAGCTGTCCATTCCATCTTTTATGATCACATACATGTAAGAAGATAAATGATCACCAACATATTTTGTGCTGAACCAGCACTCATCATTTGGTCAAGATCATCATTTGCTATATTCATATATAATCAATGCTCAGTTTATGTTAAGATAGCAAATCTTCAAACTTTAAAGGGCAGGCTTCATTCTTCTCTACTTCCAACTCTTCAGAAATCCATATCATTGAAAATCTGATGATGGAATGCTCAATCAATAAGGCTTCGAGCATTCTGTCAACAGAATTTTAATGATATGGATGGCTGAAGAATTGGAGGGTGAGAAGTTTGAAGCCTGACCATTAAAGTTTGAAGATTTGCTATCTTAATATAAATTAAGCACTGATTATATATGTGTGGGAGATGATGCTCTGGCCCAACAGATGGATGCTGGTTCAGCACGAAACATATATATTTGAGATCTTTTATCTTTTTCACATGTGTGGGGTCATATGTATAGGTATTATAAGATGCAGTGGATATCTGTAGGAAGCTTGAAAGTCTGAGTTCAAATTGCTTCTAATTACAAAAAATAGCCTTAAAGAATTGCATATTTTATTAGAGGTTGGCAATCATGATCAAATTATCATCATCAGTAATCAGTTGATATTATTTATAGTAGTACTCGCATGCTTCCAAATTTGTCTTTAGTCCGATAACTCAAAGTATACTCATTATAAACTTTTATGAATTATAATTTTATGGATTCCTATATTTAACTAATTATATGGTGAGAATATATAGTTCTTATGAATTGCATTCTCATTTTAGACATTAAATTATAATAATTATTTTTGGATTTAAAAGTGCTTTTAATTGTATTTATTTATTAATTATGTTTATAAATTTACTGAGATTAATGATGAAAATTATGTATATTAATATTATTTACTAATTTAATTTAATCTGAATTTACTTTTAATAATCTTTTATCCAGAAAAACATAAAAATAAGATTATCGGAACAAAAATAAATAAAAGAGAAAAAGAATTACTGTATTATAATTGAAGCATCCTACACACACATACACTCATATATATATATATGTAGCGCAAAACTGAAAAAGATTATGCACTCGTTATTTTGTTTAAAAAAAAGTATAGTTCATTACAAGAACAAGGTCCTTTCTAACGATAATTCTTCAAAGATGAACATTTAGGGGAAAAGCATATTTATCAGGTTAGCTATCTATTTGTGATAAGAGGGTTTTATCATTTTTCTCTCTTATCTTTACCTTCTAAATTATGATTTAACCATTTATTGCTTTACAATTGGATGACTGGCTAGATTGACTAACAGAAAAGGAAATCCTAATTTTGACTGGATTTTGAATACCTTTTTAAGGTTACCATAGATTCAATTTTTAGACTATAATCTTGGCAGTCATATGTATTAGTTCTTCAAACACAATTGTAGATGTTTTACAATTGCACAAGAAAGAAGATTTTATAGATAGATTATTATATATATATCAAATTAACTAAATATACTGTGTATAAGTGAATTATTATAATTATGTATAATTGAAATAGAAAATTTTGCTCACCAAATTTAATCCCCAATCTACCATTGAATATGAAAATTGAATAAGTACTATTTGTTTAAAAAATTTTCTGTGTAGCTGTATATCAGGCTGTTTATGTCAGATTCTGGTCATCAACCCATGTTTTTGGAGGTGTAGTGGGATTGTTAAGTTAATTGCTATTGAAAGTAGTTGTTTGATGATGTGGTGTTAATGGTTGGCACATTAACATTGCCATGTTAAGCTGTGCTGTGGTTGGCCCATTTATCTGGCATGTTTAAGTATATACTGTGCCATGGTTCATATATTTATCTATCTGTGTTTAAATCCAAGTTGGGCAAAACTGACTTGGAATGATTTTTTCAAGTTGACAATCTAACTAGCTATCCATTAATGGTCTATAAATGAAACTCACTACTTTTACAATGATGTTAAAAGTCACAAGTTGTTTTTTTTTTTTTTAAATGTCATAGCATCGGCCGGGACGCAAACCAGCAACCCGGGCAACTACCAGCAAGTGCAAGGCAGTCGCGCTGACCTCTCGACCACCAATGCAAGCAAAAGTCACAAGTTTTTTTTTTTTTTAAAGTGTCATAGCATCGGCCGGGACGCGAACCCGCAACCCGGGCAACTGCCTGCAAGTGCAAGGCAGTCACACTGACCTCTTGACCACCAATGCAAGACAAAAGTCACAAGTTAATCTGCATTAGTTTGAAAAGTGTTGTATGGTAAATGTACTTTAAAAATAAAATTACAGTGTGACTTTCATGATTGGTTGGGGGGAGGGTCATATTCCTCAAGGCATTGAGTACATGATTATATTGCCTTTTATCTTAAATGTAAATTGCTTAGTAGATGTAAGTTTATTATTGGGAAGTTAGAAAGTAAGGTGTTATGTCAAATAATAACATAATTGGTAAAAGCTAATCTCTGACATCAGCAATCTTTAGTTATTTCTCTTTATATAATCAGCTTCATTTATAGAAGAAGTAAAGATTCTCAATATGTTCACAATTTTATTGCAAACTCTTTGGGGGGGGGGGCTATGTCAGTAAACTTTTTGACTTGTCCTGGATCATTGATTGTGTTCTTATTATATGCTCAACCTTTTATCATTTAATTGTTGTATTTTGGCAGTAATATTTCTAATGGTGTTGTTTTGTATTTTTTGATTCATCTAAACATACTTTTTTTTGATTTCATTGTATTGTGAAAACTTTTGCATCAATTTTTTGTTGTTGTTTTACAATGTTTTAAGATGTCACCTTTTTTTTTAATGTAATGCTAATACCATTAAATGCATTTTATGCCATTTAAATTTATTCTATCTTTATATTTAGTAAATAGTTTATACATCCATGTACTGTATTTGTAACCTGGAATTTGAATCCAGGTAGAAGAAAAATTAGAAAATCTTCAGGTTCCATAGAGTTGAGGACCTGCTCCCCTCAGATAATCAATTTATAACTTACTCGGCTAGTTATTCCATATTGGGCAGTAAATGGTCATCAAGCTATCCTTAGTGAGTGAGTAAAACAAGGAGGGAACATAGTAAAATTCTTACAACCTAATAGTTGACATGCTTCTTGGCTAATATGTTTTTCTTCATTGGTTCTTGTTGGAACTTATTTGGGCTTTCAGAGTGTTATTTAAAGGCTTTTATACACACTTAATAACTCGAGTTTAAGTGCTCAATAAAATCAAAAATATTTTACACAACTAAACATTTCCAAATAAGTTTATGTTTGTTTGTTTTTTTCTATTGACAAATCCATAGCTAGTCTTTTGAGCTATCCAATATTATTTAATGTATAAATAAGCAAATGAGTAATGAAATGAAATATCATGTTTAAATTATTTTATCTGGAAAATAGGACAAGAAAGTTAGGAATACTCTTAAAAAATACTCGCAGATTAATAGTTGACTAGTATAATTAGCTATATTTATTACTTTTGTAAAGATCTTGTGATATGGCATTAGTATGTTTGCCTACCAATCAATTTTTTTTCAGATGTCGTGTCTACAACCAAACTAACTAACTGTAGAATATTGGTTGGTAAATGGATATCTAGCTTATTCTTAGGTTAGAATGGAAACCTATTCAAACTCTCAGTAAAAAGAAATTCTAAGCTTGGTAAATATTTCTTCTTCACCATTCCTCTAGGAATAACTATTATAAATACCGTACTGCAATGGGTTTATTCAATAGCCATTTTTACCTTTTATCTACACTTGCAATATTCCACACATTTACTCTGCAATGAAGTTTAAAGCTATAGTGTATTTTGTTTGTATGTCCAGCATTATATGCTTTATATATATATTTTATAACACATCATATATTTCTGCAAAAAAAATTAAAATTCATTATACAAAATCAATTAAAGAGAAGTCAGTGTAAAATTTGACAGATTGTGTTCAGCATATAGACCAATAGAGAAATAGAATCTATATTTAATAATTCATGTAGTGGACTTTGGAAAGATCAACTGATGATAATAAATTGTTATTGTACTCAACAACAGGAGTCTAACTGAATAATCTCACTGACTATCTAGACTTACAAATAATATCCATATTTGGTGTCTACAAAATAAGTAAAGATTAGCCCTGTTGATGCATATAATTTTGTCAAAAGACTGTGTAATACAGTACAGAGAATGCTTAATTTCAATCTCTTCATCTGTTTATTGGTAAAACTGGTATTTTTTTTATATAAATGATGAGAAACATTTGTAAAATTTCTGCTGCTGATCTCAGTATAATATAGAATATGTGTACTCATTCAAAGAAATGCATAGAATACAGTTTGTGGCATGATATGATTTTTGTGTGATTTTTTTTGTTTCAGAACTTAGGGAATACTATATATATTGTAACGAGCACAGACGTTCGTTACATTGTTTTTTTTTATTTATTAAACATGAAAGTAAATTAAAAAGTTAGCATTTATAAATTTTTTTTAAGAATTAAAAATTGAAATTAAATATCATCTTAAACTCGTATATGTTAAATCGCACAGATAATGAAAAATTATTAAAATAAAACTTTATTAAAGAAAAAGTATTTTAAAACTAAATTTTAAAAAGATTTGGAGATAAAATTATATCTTTAAATTTATCTTTAAATATATTTTTGATTTGGAAAACAGGTTAATTAATCAGAAATGGAAATGATTGTTAATTAGTTAAATGTAAACCAGCCTTGGGCATTTAAATGTAAAAACATCGGTCAGATAGGAAAACAATAGAAACTGTTAGCAAATAAGAAGAAATCCCTATGGAATCGGACCGCAGCGAAAGGACCATCGCATCGGTGATGTAATGTAAATTCAATCCTTCACATTAATATAAAAAGGACAAGTTTGGAAATTATTAGTTAGTTATTGATTATTTACGATGTGACAGATATGTGTTAGTGCGGAAGTGAAGGAGAAGGGATTGAAAAAGACTCACGTTCAATCCCTTCAGTTGTTATAAAATGGAAAAATTAAACATCGCTTTTCTTATAGTCAGAGGACCACAGGATCATCGGGAAATTTAACGCTAGATTTCAAACGGCAAACAACTGTTAAAGATGAACATTTCTAAAACCGTAAGAACTTTATAAAATATAACGAACAATATTAATTTGAAAACACTAAGAACTTTAAATTTTAAACTTTCCTAGTAATTTAATTGTTACAAATAGAATCCTATCTGACCAAACTAAATTCCTTATTAATAGTATTATGTGATGTATTTTTTTTTCTTATTTATGTAAAATCATTTCCATTTATTTATTTTTTGTTCTTTAAGTTTTTATCATGATTTTTTTTGTTTTTCGTTAAATTAATTATATAAATGTTAAACTTAAGTCAGGCGTGAATGGCTGTATAGATTTGTAAAGTTATATTAGGGGAGGGTAATCTTAGGTTATTTGTGTCGTTGTTAAATTGGGTCAATGGATTGGATATATTGATGTAGTTAGTAGATGTAGTCGGAGATTCGCTACTGGCAGAATCGCTGCATACGCCGCACTCTCCCGTTTTGCCTATGGAAGAAATTATAAGACGCAGAGCGCAGTTCCTTTCTATGGAGTTTTTTTTTATTGCTCTTCTTGTCTGATAGATGTCATATTCCTATCTGATGAGGGTCAATGCCTTCTCTTAATCTTTTTGGTGCTGTTGTATTCTGTATTACATTGAATACATCGATATATCAGATGAATTGATGCCAGTTTGACTGCGAATTTTAGCCTAAGGTTAAATAGGGATAGAATATTTTATTTTCAAATGCAAATCTATGTAGTCTATTCATACTTGACCCTAAATAAAAATGCATTAAATTTAAGTTGTTTATAGACGCTTGCATGGATTGGTTATCAGTTAAGTATGTTTTGGGTTTTCATATTTGATCAAAATATATAGACATTCGATAAATAATGATACCTTACGGTGAGTATCTAAAATGTATTTATTCGGATGTCTTTTAAGTTATTGGTGACAATGCAAGTATCTTATGGTGAATACTATTGGGTTACGTATAAATTTCCCTCCGCAATTGTCAGTAATCAATAATTTTGTATTTTGATCGTTTATGTTTCTTTTGAAATGTTTTTGACCGTGAAATCTATGTAACAGATCTATATTCAACATTATAAACAAGCTTTTATAATGCCATCTGTGCGAACTTAATTAAAATGTAAACTTATAATATCATAGAAATAAAAATGTAAACTAAAATCTAAGGTAAAGTTAAAAATAATGTTAAATGATAAAATGTAAAACTAATTTAAAATAATTTTAAATCTTATATATATGTGCATAAATAAATGTTTGTATGGTAATTACTGGCAGTGGCTTATTTTATTCCTCTTATATATATATTTTTATATTATTTTTTAAATCTGTGCTATTCCACTGAGCTAGTGACAGGGGCTAACGACCGGATGCAAAAAAAAAAAAAAATTTTTTTTTTTTTTACTTACGTATCTGCCTACTCTATAAATTTTTCTACGTTCAAA
Source organism: Epiperipatus broadwayi (assembly GCA_028023455.1). NCBI lineage: Eukaryota > Metazoa > Onychophora > Udeonychophora > Euonychophora > Peripatidae > Epiperipatus > Epiperipatus broadwayi. The sequence goes on along the minus strand of JAQFVV010000085.1, from coordinate 1,467,637 downwards.
TGCCTAGATGGCGCCCTGTAGTGCAGATACATTAAGTATGTTCTCCGGATCGTTACAATATATATATACTCATAAAATATGTCCCCATGTGTATATCATTTAGTTCCATAACATTTGAGCAGATACCAAAATTCTTAGGTAGTAGTGAATCTTATATATATGTTTTTACATATATATTGTAACGAAATGATCAGAATGCAAGTGGAGATCGAATCTAACCGCAAACTACAATATCTGCTCTACAGGGTGCCATCTAGGCATTTAAACCTAGACAAATTTATAGAGTAGGCAGATACGCGCTGTTAAGATTCCACTTTATTTAAATATTTAGATCATTAGCCCAAGCCACTAGCTCAGTGGAACAGCAGAGATTATAAAATATAACTTTATATCTCAAATATAAAAAAAATAAAAGCCACTTCCAGAAATTAACACATAAAAATATTTATTTACGCACATATAAAATCATTCTTATTTGAGGAATAAGTTTAACATTTTAGATGTTTATATTAATCTTTAATTTTACATTTAAATAGATTTCAATAATGAGTTTAATATTTATTTAGTGAGTCGAGTATGAATAGACTATATAGATTGTATTTGAAAAGAAATTATTCTATCCCTTATTTAACCTTAGGCCAAAAAGGTTCACGGTCAAACTGGCGTCAATCCATCTGATACATTTATGTATTCAATGTAGCATGAAAATACGACAACACAAAATACTATACTGTCAGTAATGTACGTCTGAACAGTAAGTAGAGTTAGAGAAGACATTGTCTTTCCACCAACAGGAATGCTACATCTGTTGGCAAGTAGAACAATAAACATAAAACTCCATAGGAATGGATTGCGGTCCTTTGCCGTCTTACAAACCCATCCATAGGCAAACAGAAGGTGTGTGGCATATATATGCAATCCTTCCCATAGCGGATCTCGTACTACATCTACCAATTACACAAATATATCCAATCCATTGAGCCAATTCAACTATGAAATGAATAACATAAGATTACCCTCCCTTAAACTATATATAACTTTACAAATCTATACAGCCATTCACGCCCGACTTAAATTTCACATTTATTATGTTCACACAGATGAATTTTATAAAATTTGTTTTAAAATGTTGAGTATAGATCGGCTGCACAGATTCCACAGTTAAAAACATTCCAAAATAAACATAACCAATCAAAATACAAAGTCATCGATAATGTCAATTGCATAGGGAATACAAAAAAACCCAATGGTGTTCATCATAAGACACCGCAGTGACATGATGACTTATATATTCCAATCGACCATGAAACAGCAACATAATTAACCGCTAACGAATCTATGCAATGTCTATACCCAACTTTAAATTTCATGCATTTAAATAATTTACACGATAAGTATTAATACAAATAAAAAAATAATAAAATGGAAATGATGTTTATCAACGCAAAACATATAAATTTAAACATTTTCAATTGATTTTAAACTTAAAAGTCAGATATAAGTTCATAAGCAAAGTTCTTAATTATTTTTAAATTTTAGAGTTCATGTCAATAACTTACAGTAGAAGAAATAACTCCTCTTGATGTAAATTTCCACGGAGTCTTTATTTGAAAACCCGGTCAGATGTTCCGGAGGTAGCATTAGCTGGTTCATTTTGGTATCACAGTCAGTTCATTTTTTAAAATAGAGAGAGAGTGTGATATGTGCGTCCTATCACCGATCCTCAAAAACAAACCGGAAAAACTGACTGGAACTCAATATTTTTCTTTTTATAGTCCTCCTATGGATTCCTGAACAAAGACGTCACTGTTCCATTTTTTCATTATGATCCAGGCCTTTATTTGCTGATTCTATATTGGACAAGCTAATTCTTTATTCCTTATCTAATTTTGATCTGACTTTTTAATTACACAGCTTTTGGATAATTAATAAACAATCATTTCCATTTACAAAAATATTTTATCTTTAAGTCTTGTACTTTTTTTATAAAAAAGTACGTTCAAATACTTATTTATTTGTTTTTTTAAAAAAAATATTTTTAAAGTTTTGAATCTGTGTGAATATATACGTTTAACAAACATTTTAATTTTAGCGTTTAGTTTTTTTTTTTTAATAGATTTTATTTTTATTTGCGAACTTTAAGATTTTATTTTAAATTAATGTAACGACATATTTATATATCGTTACAATATATAATGTAAACATTTTAAAACAAATATATATAATGGACAAACTTATATGCACTTTCATTTAAAAGTTATACACAATATGATAGTCAAAAAAACATATAAAAGTTATACACCTGGGTCTCTTTTTACGCGGACTTATTTAACACGATTTTAAAGTTACGCGATTCATGTTTCACCGGAAGTCGAACTTTCGCGCACTTACATTATATTGAAAGTAATAGTACATTATTGGAATTCAACTTTCATCTTAGTAATTTCAATATTTTCAGTGCTTTATAATAGTAAGATTTTATGCAATAATGCAATTAAAATTATGATTTCCACATTTTATGTTTACACACATTAAATTTTACAAAATTATAATGTAAATTTGTTCAAACAATGTGCGTGTTAATTTTGCATTTTAAATCATATTCTGTTTTTGCTTTTTAAAAAAGAACGTTTAATCAATTATTAATCATTTAGTGTCCGCAAGTTTATTTTTAAAAGGTCAGTAATAGCAGTGAAACGAAATTTGATTTTTAAACAGAATTGAAAATTAAAAAATTAAAGACAAAAATAAAAGTTTAGATACAGAAGAAAATGTAGAAAAAGATAATGAAACAGAAGTAGAACCTGTTCCTTTCACTTCCAAAATGATTTGAGAAGGTCTTCAACTTTTTAATCAGTTGGCAAATTATTTTTTTACTAATGACACTAATCACGAACGTGCTCTTAAATTCCAACGAGAGCTAAATGGTTGTATGTCTGGATATCGTGAGCTTCATAAACAATTAATAAAATTATCGTCTCAAAGATTAATTACTAATTATGTTGTCACTAGAAAACCATTAAAACAACAACATGAGAGTGAAGTTGGTGCTAGTTATAGTTCCTCTTGTGAAGAATCTTTACAGTTTGCAAACGAACCTGTTTATCGGCAAATAGCATTAATAATTAAAACGTGTATAAAAAAATGTAAATTACTGTAATGTAAATTATGCATAAAAATATATTATTTTGAATAAAATTAAATATTATATTTAAAAAAAGTTTGTCTTGTATCAATTTTTTTCAAATTTGAAATTTTTTATTAGTCATATTTTATTTCCTTATTTTTTTTTTTGCGTGAATTTTAAAGTAATTTTATGTTGGTGCTTTGCTTTTATGCGAATTTTGAAAAATCACAGACCGCACCCCCCTTTTCAACGTAAGTTATGTCTATTTTTGTGCGATTTCGTTTGCGCTTGTTTTCTGAGGAACCTATCTATCACGTAAAATGAGACCCAGGTGTATATGTTTTTAACTTGTACAGGATAAATGTTTTTAACATGTATATATAGCATGTACACATATAGAATTTAATTTAAAAATATACATATTAAAGTATCATTTTTTCTAAAATAATAACAATGACAACAATGACAAAACATTACTTTTATTTTTTTTATTTTTCTTGGATTAAAATTCTTGATAAAACACAAAAAATAAAGCCTGTAAATGACATTAAACTTTTAATTTAATTATTAAACTTCCTTATTTGTGGTCATATTCTCTGAGATTGAATTGTTAATTAAAAAATTAACTTTCATTTCAATTTTTATTATTATTATTATTATTAATACTTTCATTTTGAATATTGAAATCATGTTATTGAAAATGTTGATATGGTTGGAGAACTCTAAAGGTCTTATTAAAATCTTTTCAAATATTATTATCTGTACTCTATTTCAACATATTTTAAATATCCAACTTTTTTTTTATTAGGTATATCCCATTTTCTAAATCCTTGTTTTTGTATGTAAAACTTTGCTATTTACCTAAGTATAAAGGATTTGAACTCAGATTTCAAGCACCCTTCAACTATCCACACTATCTCATACAACTGATACACATGACCCCATACACATAGAAAAGATAAATTATCACCAAGATACGTATTTCGTGCTAAACCAGCACTCATCAGTTGGTCCAGATTATCATCTCCCACATATATATATATATATAATCAGTGCTCTGTTTATATTAAGGTAGCAAATCTCCATACTTTAATGGACAGGCTTGAATCTACTACAACCTAGCTCATTTTAATTTTAAGTTTATTGCCTGTTTGTTTCTTTTTTTCATTTCATTTTGTAATATCCATTATGTAGTCCTTTATTATTTTTTAAGATATAAATTTTGAATGTATATATATACATCAGTTGCGAATCCTTAATAATATAAGTTAATAGTTTCTTAAAATGCAATTTTTAATAACTTGGCTTTGTTATAAATTATAATTTGTCAAATATATATTGAATTTTAGTTTAAATTGAATATTTAATTAACTTTGTCAGTTTTATTTGCAGTAATTTTATATTAGTACTTTAAATTGTTTTAAACTCAAACTGAAAGATATGTGTCAACATGCCATAAATTGATTGTATTTTATGGCAACAACTTAACCACTAAAACTTCTATAACTAGGTCAGAGATAATTTGAGTTTTTATTAAATAACATTATTTAAAGGATCAAATATACATGTATATAAATCATTACAAAATGTATTTGTTTGAGGGTGTGGAGCCATCAGCATGTATGAGCTCTAATCAAATGCTATTAAGATTTTCCTTATGATAGAGTGAAGGAGTTATTATGTCAATGAATATATCCTGGGATCGAATACGTAAGCAAGCTTACCCTCTCAATACAATATTTGTTTTAGAAATTTTATTTGTAGATGATTTTTTTTTTTTTTTGTTGTTGTTATACTAATCAGTAGATTTTAAAAATATTTTTTTTAAAATTTTGATATTATAATTTGTCAGTTGAAATAAATACTTTTGATTCAATTTATAAGTGCTATTTTATTAGTTTGCATTAGTAGATAATTACTGTCTTTAAACGATTTCATTCTTAACCTACAATCATATATTTAAAAAAGAGAATGCTTTGTAGTGTTATTTGAAAAAATTAATAACACATATTTTTTTATTTTTTAAAAGAATTTTTTTGCTTTTTTATATTATTGTAAAAAAAAAAAATTGAATAATTGACTCACGCGCGCGCACACACACACACACTCGCACGAAAAAAAAATGTAAAAACAAAAAAACCTCTATTTATTATTAGAATATATTTTAAAAAAACATTACTACCTGTTTTATTTTGAAACTATGTAATTTTAAAAACATTATAGCTATTTAGAAAAATAAATTGATTTTTTAAGTTTTATTTATTTTTTCAAAAACATTCTAACTACTATTATGAATAAAAAAAATTCTTGTTATATATAATGTGGATATCTGTGTGTGTGTGTGTATCTGGCATGTATTATACAGCTAGATGAGAAAGATTTTACAGTATCCAAATAATGTAGTATTTCAGTAACACCAGAAATTAATAACAAAATATATTTCAGCACAAACATATGGAAAAGGGGTTTTTATAATTAATAAATAGATAAGTTATATATGTTTATAGTCTATCACTAATATTAAAATATAATCATTTTTAATAATGTCTTATTACTTGTGTCATCTTTAATAATGTCTTATTACTTATATATGCTAATTCTTCCATAATATGTTCATTCTTTCTTTATTTAAATTTTGAATAGCCACCATTGACAGTGTCTGTTAGATAAAAGTTAACCAAGAGAATAATGAACAGATTATAGATATTAAAGCCTACTTAATATGTAATAGCTCTATTATATGTTATAGAATTTAATCTATTAAATAGTAAAATTTAAATTATTTATGTAATATTTATAATTACACTCACATATGTATAGTGTTTGTTATTCCTTATTATATAAATTTATAAATACAAATGTGTTTGTATATATTTATATATGTAAGTATGGTTGTTGTATAAATGTATGTGTATATGTGTGGCGGAAAATATGTTTTTTTATTACCAAGGACTGGTGCAATATGGCGCAACAAATATATATATTCTGTACTCTTAAACAACATTGATTGTACTTTATTGTTGCTCGTTATTCCTTATATATATGTAATCACATTTTATTAATGCGAAAGTAAAAAGGACTGGTGCGTGACGCAACAAAGATATGTACTCTTAATCAACATTGATTATAATTTATTGTTGCTTGTTATTCTTATATATATGTATATAATCACATTTTATTAATGCGAAAGTAACTTAACGCAAAATACCACTTTATGTGAAAGTATTGTAATTTAATCTCCATATCAACATATATCATATTAATTGATAAACTTATTATAAAGTACTTTAATAAATTATATTTTTGATGCAAAATTAGCCATAAAAACATGGGAAACCTGTGACATGTTTTAGTGAAGTAAGAAAATTTCAGAACTGCACTTTGTCTAGGAGAAATTTGAAGACTTTTTTAAAACTGTTTTCACTATGACGCAATACAATTATAGCTTTTTTTTAAAGTGCAACATAATAAAAAAAGATGTTAATTATATTATATTCATGTTTATACAGACCTTTTTTATAAACCATTTCTCAAAAATTTTTTTTGATTTCTCCATTTTGAGTGAAAAGACTAAAACAACAGCAAATTACAGGTTTTTACAAACATTGGAAAAATATTTTTGTTTAAATAATATTTTTTTAATGTTTTTTAAAAGTTTATTCCTTTTTTTTAAAAAAACAAAAAACAAAAACAAATTTAGTTTTCCATTTTATAATATTTTTTTAATGTAAATTTTTTTTTTACGAATGTATTAAAAAATATTTCTGAAAAATCCATACAAAGTATCACAATTAATTAATTAATTTTTTTTTTTTTACTGATTAAGTTATATAATTCTAAATGGTATTTACGTCCCTTGTTTTTATTTATTGTAATCATTATAAACACATTGCAAATTAGTGTTAAGAAAAGGTAAACTAATTTTAATTTAAATTTTTTATTGTGCTAAGCATACTGCCAAGAATCTTCGCACTGTCTTATTGCACAGTTGAAAAGTTGCACCCTTAAATAAATGTGACAGAACACTGTCAAAAATCATAGCACTGTCCTATTTTGAAGCTGAAAAGTTGCACTCTAAAGAAACCATGCTTAATGCAATATAAATTTAAAATTTAAATTAATATTTTCTTAAGACTCATTTGCAATGAGTTTATAATGAATAAGTTATATAGTGTACATGAAATTTCTTTTTATATGTACATTTTTACATATTTAAAGTAAAAACTTTCCAGATTTTGTCCATACAAATGTTATATATATATGCAGTATGTCCTGCAGACTAGTCCTCTCTCCATGTTGCTTGCAGTGCGACCTATGAATCAATGCATATGTTAGGTACCAACTATTCACCACAAAAATTTAAAAATGCAAACATGTCTGAATCTTATTAATATTTTTTATTAGTCATTCATTAGGCCAGAGATTATCCACTTAATGATTAATGTTTCTATAGTGTATTTTTAACCACACACCCTCGCACAAGATGGGGCCTGATTTCTATATGCTTTTAACCCTTTGTGGATGTAATCATAAACATGACCAAATATACGTGAAAAAAATGTATGATTCCCAAGATACATATTTTGATTTTGTGCTGAATCAGCACTATCTTTAGCCTAGATCATAATATCGGGGATCATACATCACTTTCACATGTTTTTGGTTATATGGCAAGTGAAGTGAAAATTACACTACAGAAATGTTATATGTCTTAACCCATGATGAAACAATGCACTAATGTCTTTTATTGTAAATTGGACATAAACACTACTAATACATTTGAATTGATTCAAATTATGTGTGGTGGTGAAGCTGTGAGCAGCAAAAATATTTTCCAAGTGATTTGCAAGATTTTGCAATGACAGGGAAATCATTGAAAATGATCTATAGTATTAAATATACTGTCACATTTCATGTCATAATTCATGATCCCAACATGCTTTAAAATACATGTGTTATATGCATTAATTATGTCGGTACACAACACATGCATATTAATTCAAAATTGGAACTGTGGACTGCTTGGACAGAGAAACTAATTACTTTTTCATTGCTTTACATTATACATATGCAGATATATATGTTAAAACAAAAGTATTTATAGGTGGGAAATGTGAATTTAATTTGTAGATTCTTTTACATTTGGAGTTCCTTATTATAATAATACCGATATTTCGATGAAATCTTGCTTGCTCTCATCTTGATAGTATGGGTATCTTAATAACAATTAGTATTACTAAAGATTTGATATATATATGGTTGGGTTGAAAATATAGGTGGATTTATTCTATATTTTCTTAAAGACTTTATCTTGGGTTTGAAAAAGTGGGAGTATTCATTTATATTGTGACATCTGCAAAGCGCATGTGTATCAGCTTATTGGCTTATTAATATTATAGATTATAGAAAACATCATGCTATATAAAAAATAAATGTCTTGTTTAAAGATTTGATAATGGAATATTAATTGCTAGTTACCTGTAATATGCTTTAACTTTTAATGATTTGATCTGATTCAAAATTTAGGAGTCAGATTAAAAGAAGAGGTAAGGGTGAATGATTTTTGGTATGATGTTTTATTAAAAAAAATACTGATAGAAATCATAATATTTCAATATATTTAATTATGCTGTCTTTTAAAAATATGTTCTCTTCCCTGAAAACAGTTTGGCAAAGGGATTGGGAGGTCCCAGGATTGATTCTGGCAATCATAGGTCTGTCACTCAACCTTCTTATGAAGTTCCTAGCAATAAAACCATATGCTTATATATATATATATTCTCTGTTAGTTATTGTTTAATAAGTATAACATCTGGTTTATGGTTTTAATTTTTAAAAAAATTATAGCAAGTAATCAGAACATATTGAATGGATATTAATTATGGTTTATAGCTGATTGGGATATTAATTTATTCTAACACTATTGTTAGTATTGATCAGGTTCATAGAGGAGTTTTACAAATCCAATAATAACTTTGATAGACAGCGAGTCTTGAGTGAGAGTGAATTTTTACATTTTGTTATTATATATATATATATATATATGTAACGAGCACAGACGTTCGTTAAAATGTTTTTTTAAAAATTTTCTTTAAGAATTAAAAATTGAAATTAAATATCATCTTAAACTCTTATATATTAAATCGCACAGATAATGAAAAATTATTAAAATAAAACTTTATTAAAGAAAAAGTATTTTAAAACTAAATTTTAAAAAGATTTGGAAATAAAATTATATCTTTAAATTTATCTTTAAATATATCTTTATTTGGAAAACAGGTTAATTAATCAGAAATGGAAATGATTTTAATTAGTTAAATTAAACCACTTGATTTAAATTAAAAACATCATCAGATAGAAAACAATAGAAATGTTAGAAATAAGAAAAATCCTATGGAATCAGACTCAGCAAAGGACCATCCATCGTGCGTATAAATTCAATCCTTCACATTAATATAAAAAGGACAAGTTTGAAATTATTAATTAGTGAGTTATTATGATTATTACGATGACAGATAGATTTATGCAGTGGAGAAATTAAGTTAATCCCTTCTTTCTAAAAAGAAAGAGAAATGAACTATCATTTTTACATTGAGGATAGTTAAAGCAAAAGTTTATGGATAAATAAATCTTCAGAATATTAACCTCTTTGGGCTGGGAATTTACGTTCATGGCAAGCAACGGATAAAGTTGGACATTTTAAAAATCTAAGAACTTTATATTACTTGAAACAATAAGAACTCTAAAATTTTAAAACTTTTTATAAATAATCAATAGAATCCTATCTGAATAATAAATTTTATTAATAATGTTATTTGATTATTTGTTATTTATTTATTTAAAATCATTTCATTTTTTAACTTTTTCTTAAGTTTATTTATGATTTTTTTTTCATTAAATTAATGATATAAATGTTAAACTTAAGGGGGGAAGGGTATAGATTTGTAAAGTTATATTGGGGGGTAATCTTAGGTTAGTTGTGTGGGTGTTGAGATTGGGTCAATGGATTGGATATATTGAGTAGTTAGTAGATGTAGTGGAGATTACGGCATTGCTTCATATGCACACCCCGTTTGCTTGGAAGGAATTATAAGCGGTTCCTTTCAGGGTTTTTTTTTGTTGATGAGTAATATTCGTCTAAGAGAAATATCTTCTCTCAATCTTTCTGGTGCTGCTTTCGTATTACATTGGATACATGATGTATCAGATGGATTGAGGTTTGACTGATTTTAGTCTAAGGTTAAATAGGGACAGAATATTTTTTTCAAATGCAAACTTGTGGTATTCATATTGACCTAAATAAAAAGCTTAAATTTAAGTTGTTTATAGACGTGATGGATTGGTTATGGTTAAGTATGTTGTGGGTTTTATATTTGATCAAAATATATAGACATTCGATAAATAATGATACCTACGGTGAGTATCTAAAATGTATTTATTCAGGTAGTTATTGGTGACAATGCAAGTATCTTATGGGTGAATACTATTGGGTCGTAAAATTTCCCTCCGATGTCAGTAATCAATAATTTTGTATTTTGCTTTATGTTTACTTTGAAGACGTGAAATCTATGTAACCGATCTATATTCAACATTATAAACAACTTTATAAATTTATCTGAACTTAATTAGTAAAATTAGAATATAGTAGTAAGTAAATGTAAATTAAGTCAAAAATCAAGTTAAAAATAATTTAAATGTTAAAATGTAAACTAATACTAAAATAATTTTAAATCTTATATATATATATAAATAAATATATATATATTAATTATTGGCAGTGGCTTATTTTATTTATTTTTTAATGTTGAAATCTAATTAGATAAGATATGATATTATTAAATCTCTACTCCTCTGAGCTAGTGACATGGGTAACGGATGCAAAAAAAAAAAATTTTTTTTTTTACTTATATCTACTTTATAAATTTTTCTAGGTTCACAATGAAGGCAATGTAGAGTCAGTTAAGTTTGCCTTCTCGGATCGTTACAACTCTTTCTTAGCAGAACTGAAGGGTGATGCTTCAATCTCCCACCTCCTCATAACTGTCACATTAATAATCATAATAACTCACTAATTAATAATTTCCAAACTTGTCCTTTTTATACTAATGTGAAGGATTGAATTTATCCGATGTCCTTTCCGGTCTGATTCCATAGAGTTTCTTCTTATTGCTAACAGTTTCTATTGTTTTCCTATCACTGTTTTTTATTAAATCAGTTTACATTTAACTAATTAACAATCATTTCCATTTCTGATTAATTAACCTGTTTTCCAAATCAAAGATATATTTAAAGATAAATTTAAAGATATAATTTTATTTCCAAATCTTTTTAAAATTTAGTTTTAAAATACTTTTTCTTTAATAAAGTTTTATTTTAATAATTTTTCATTATCTGTGCGATTTAATATATAAGAGTTTAAGATGATATTTAATTTCAATTTTTAATTCCTAAAGAAAATTTTTAAATGTGAACTTTTTAATTTACTTTCATGTTTAATAAATAAATAAAAAAACAATGTAACGAACGTCTGTGCTCGTTACAATATATATATATATTAATGGTTTAAACTCTTGCCATTGTAAGTTGGTAAGTTTTGACACATTTTTTGTTGTTCTTTTTATGTATGGAACAAATTTTCTAATTGAGGATTTCTATTTTTTTTTTCAACACTATTGTGACTACATCCTATAATTTCTAATAGAACATTAGAAACAAAATATATTTTTAGAGATGCACTTTGTTACACAGCAGAATCAACTTTGTAAAAAAAAGAATTTATTACAGAAATTATTTGAATAGGATGATAAGGACAAAGTTTTCAAATCTTTTTACACATGTGCAGTCAGTAGCATGAAAAACAAGAGACAGTCACTTGCTTCCCCTTAATATAATTAGAACTTAAATAGCATTTTTATATTTTTCATATTTTATAAGTTTCATAGCTTTTTATTTTCACAAAAAAGTACAAAATCAAAGGTATGTTAGATCCCAAGCTCTATGTGCAATGCTCTCAGACCTAAGGCTTCTCACCAATTAAAGCTGTAAGTTAGAAACTAGGCTGGGGATATTGGATAAGTAGGCACTAGTTAGCTGATTTTGATGCACTGACCTTGTAGAATCCATTGGTTATTATGATTTGCACTAGGTGGCAGTATTGTGTGGAGAAAGTTGATATTGTGTTAAAATTAAGGATGTGTTTATTCGAACTGACCTATATATAAAGTATACTCATTCCTTCTAGAATAAAGTCCTTTTAGATTTTCTTACATTGGCATATTCCTTTTTTTAGCCACATCTATAAGAAATAACAAAAACAATTTTTAATTCAATATACATGCTAATATGAAATTATGTCATTGTTTCAAAGAAATATATAATAGCTATGTAGCTTTGTTGTCTTGCAGAAGTAATTTTCTGAATTAATACATATGGTAGCATAACATACAGTAGTATGAAGTTGTGCTGTCATTTTTGGATAATGCAACAGGACTTTTAAAGATATTCATAATAGTCTTCACATTATTATGTCTTATTCCCCGAGTGATTTATGCAATACCATAAATTTGGAATTGTCTATAAGATTTTTATTAAAATATATCAATCTGTTCTTTGTTTTTCATTGCGTGCATTTTCATATTCTTTTTAGAGGCATTGTAATTTGAAAATAAGAAAATCTATGTCTAAATATTGCATGATTGATTCTTTATTAACAAAATCATTTAGATTTCTTAGTTTTATTCACAAACAGTCAAGACAACTGAAATCTGAAATGACAAATATAAATATAAAACTTAAAATCTATATTCAGCCTTTCAATACTTGATATTATGACACAATACCTTGATTAGCAGGGTGTAAATAAGATACAAATTATTTTGGGTATTTATGTATTAGACCTGCTGCCCATGTTTGTGACAGCAGAATGCAATACCTTTCTCCAGTGTGGAAGGAAATAGTGTTTGTGATGGGAGATTGCCATAGATGTGACTTTTTAATACAGCATTCTGTTGTCACAAACACTCTTCTCCACTGGAAAAAGATATGGTGTTCTACTATCGCAAGCAGGTTTAATACATAAGTCCCTTATTTTGTTGTTCTTATCTTTCTTTTATTTTTTAATATAAGAAATGATTTAAATGATTTAATTAAAATTTTTTTTTTCAGCTTATTGTAATTGTGCTATAAATATGCAACAGTTTAAAGTATTTCAAGCTCACAATGAAAAAGTAAAAAAAAATCTAGAAGCATTGGAACATTAAATTATAGCATCACATCACATAGGAGCACATGAATTAGGGTTTTTTTTCATGTGTCATAGCATCGGCCGGGAAGCGAACCCAGGACAACTGTCTGTAAGGCAGCTGTGCTGACCTTTTGACCACCAACGTTTTGTAATAATAAAATATATCATTTTTGAAAAATGGGTAAATGCATTGATACTGTACCTTTTCTTAAATAATATTCTGCATGTGTATCTGGAGAAAGATTTTTTTAGTGCTGAATAGATTTAAAAATCAGTTTTATCTATCAAAACCATTGTTGAAAATAAAGAAGTTTTTATTATTTAATTTTGTTAATAATCACAAGAAAACATTTATAAGCAAAAAGCTAGTCAGGTTCTTGAGCAATTTTGGTTTATATATATAGGGTTATGTACTAAAGATAACTATATATATATATATATATAGGGTTATGTACTAAAGATTACGTGATGATTATTTAGTTTACATCAGCAACATCTTCAACTTGGCTTTTTCAAGTATAGCAGGATGGGTTTTTTTCTAGCATTCTCTTTTTTTAGGAGAATTAATTATCAAAATAGATATTTCAGAGATTATTCCATTTATTTTTCCCATTCAAATATTTTATGTAGGAGACACTTTTTTTATACGAGTGATTTTTTGGTTGGACAAAATATCTCTACATAAACCAATAAAAATATTACATGATCACCATTTCTAATGATTGCACTATCTATTAATGCAGTAGCAACTTTATACCATATTGTCACCTAGTGCAAGCCATGGTAATCAATGGATGCTAGAAGGTTAGTGCATCAAAATCTCTATCCAGTCATCTGAAATGCCCAAACTAGTCTCTAATTTGTAGCCGTAACCAGGGAAGAATCTTGGATTTGAGAGCCCTGCATCTACATCTCTGGGTTTTGATGCATTAAACTTCTAGCAACCATTGATTACTATGGCTTGCACTAGGTGGCAATATTGTAAGGAGAAAGTTGCTACTATGTATATCTAAATAAATATTATTCATGATAATTTTACTGTCATTATAGATAAGATGTTAAAAGTGAAGAAAGCTATTCATTGTGCTCACAATAGTTTTGAAAAAGAGAAGACATCCATAATTAATTTCTTTCTTACATAAGAAAATATTTATAATTGTATCTATAAAAATTTTGTGGAGTTTATAGGACCATTACATGGGAAGTTTAATTGTTGTTTGAGGACTTAAAAATATGAACATGTTATAGTGAAATGGTGATATCACATGTACTCATTTTATGTATTCTTGATATTGATCACGATATAATTTTTTCTAATACTATAATCTTCCATCATTTGCAACATATACTATCAGAGAGCAGTCAGAAAGTCCATGGAGAATGTAAAATGGCTGAACTTCATTAATAAATGAGATGAAACAGCAAAGCATATGTCTTTATAAAACTTATTCATCAATTAAAGCATCATGTCATATTAATCATCACCATACAATTTTTAATTTGAACTCTTCTAAATTTTATAATTCAATGAACTAATTAACGGATAGACTATGTGACAGATAATCTGTAATCAGTTTCTAATTACTCAAACATCACCTATTAATGAGTTACTCACATTATCCATATAATGGTAGATGAGTTCATGCCAAAACTTGCTGCTTTAATAATAAGTAACCACATATATGGCATGACCTAAAATCCAAAGTTCAAAAATATTTCTCTGATAATTCACAAGTGAGATTCCCAAAGAATTATTTAAATGAACTTGTAAGTAATGCTCACTTTCTTACATTATTGCAAATCTGTTTATCAAATAATTATTTTTTATTTGATAAATATATTGATATAAGGAAGTTGAAAGGTTAAATGACTCTTTGGGAATCTAATTTTTGAATTATCATAGTAGCATCTTAGGACTTGATTGAGTCCATAAATAGATTTATATTATTAGCATTATGTATTTGATAAGCTGCAATTTATTTACAGGCTTATTAAAAAATGTTGGATGATAGAAATGATTTTCTTTTACGTGTGCTTTAAATTTGACCTTTAATGATATGATTTATTAGAAAACCCATTTTTTTTAGGATCTGAGATAGCAAGTATAAATGATTGCTTTAAAGACTCTGATAAAGATTATTTCTGCATATCATTATCATGAAATCACTCGTAGATGAGAGCGACAAGGCAATATATAAATGTTTATATAT
Source organism: Epiperipatus broadwayi (assembly GCA_028023455.1). NCBI lineage: Eukaryota > Metazoa > Onychophora > Udeonychophora > Euonychophora > Peripatidae > Epiperipatus > Epiperipatus broadwayi. Next base: position 1,452,057 of record JAQFVV010000085.1, on the reverse strand, counting down.
CTTATAAAGTGCTACAATCCTTTAAGTCTGTAAAATTATAAGATTCTAAATTTTAAAGGCATTTTTTTTACTTATTGTTCGTCTAAATGTTGAATAAAGCATCAAGAATAGAATGAATCCACCTATTCTTTGTGCTCTGATGTTTATAAGCATATCTTTGTCAACATTGTGGGTAATTCAGAGTGAAATTAATTTATCAACCAGAGGAAATGTAGCACTTAAGAGTTATTAAACTTATGTAAACTTTAAATTAAACATAGTTCAATGATATGTAAACAAAGAAAATAAATCACCCTCCCTCAGGCTATGACTTAAAAGCATTCTAAATGTTTTTTTTTTTTAATATGTCAAATGTGTTGACCGGAAGTGAACCCTGACCAGCTACTTGGAAGGCAGTTATGCTAATCACTAGGCCACCAATACTTGATAGCATTCTAAATGTTGAACAAAGTATCAAGAATAAAATGAATCCACCCATTCTTGGTTGCTTTGATGTTTATAAGCATATCTTTGTCAACCAAGAATAGATAGATTCATTTCTATTCTTGATACTTTCTCCAACATTTAGAGTGCCTTTAAGTCATAGCATAAGGGAGGATGATTTATTTCATTTGTTTACATATCATTGAACTAGGTCTTATTTAAAGTTTGTTGTTCATCTAACAAATGAAAAATATTTTTCTTAAATAAGAAAAAAATGGGAAAGTTTTATTTTTAAAATGATTCTCAGTTTTCTTATACATATATAATTATCAAAATTAATGGTGTAACAAATATATATAATTAATGAATTAATAATCTTTTAGTCTGAATACATGTAGAGTTATCTTTTGCTTGTATTATTCTTCAAGCAAGAGATAAACATGTTAATTTATTATTACCCTGATATTTTCTTCATGTTATTCTAAGATCTCAGTGTTAGATAATAAGCTCTTTCATTAACAAAAAAATTAAATAATTGATGGATGTAAGCAAAAGAAATGAAGACAAACTAATGATTACTGATATTTGTCTGAAGGATTGTGATGATGGTATATTATTAGATGTGATATGTTGGACTATTTCTATCATCTATGAGTGAATGTTGAATGTATAGAAAATTTTAAACTTTATTTAAACTTTCCAAATACAAACAACTTATTAGTAATAGCACACAAATATACAACACAGATTAGTAATTACACAACATTTCTAGTAGTAGTATTCTCCACTGTTCTTCAAGTGTTGCTGGCCTGATATGCACAGTGACAGCATTCACATAGAAGTTGAATTCACGCCTTTAAATTCTCGAATATCAAATTTAAGGCAGGGCATTTGCTTAAATTCGATATTCAAGAATCTAAAGGTGTGAGTTCAGCTTCTATGTGAATATTGTCACTGTGCATATCAAGTCAGCAACACCTGAAGAAGAGTGGAGAATACTACTACTACTCAAAATGCTGTGTAATTACTAATCTGGGTTGTCTATTTGTGTGTTATTATTAACAAGTTGTTTGTATTAGGAAAGTTTAAATAAAGTTTAAAATTTTCTATACATTCAACATTCACTTATAGATGATGGAAATAGTCCAACATATCACATTTAAATGATTACTGATATGTGTTTTAAGAACAATATCATATAACTTCTCTCATATTTTTATCACAGTTATTAAGAGCAGTTCTCTTCATTTTCCTCTAGAGTCATCTACTGTAAACTTGAGTAATTAGTGGATACCAGTTGACTGGAGGTAGCAATTTTATAGCAATATACAATAAGATTTCATTTGATTACTTAAAGCTTACAGTAGAGCACTTTAGCTAAGGATGAAAAAGAAAATTGCTTTTAGTAATTTTTAGAAGTAATGGCCAGGAAGTAAAGGTGGATAAAAATAAAAATGATGCTACATAAATTAACGTAATGTAGGATTCTCTTTATTAGATATTTCCCTGTTAACTTGATCTAGTATATCTCAATAAATAAATAAATAAATTATATTAATTATTATAAATGTTGATTCATTTCTGAATCAAATTCTAAAAACAATCCAATTAGTCCAAAGACCACTCAGAAGTATTATTTCAACAGACAGAACTCTCCATATAGTAGTGTTACTCAGTGCAAGCCAGAGTAATCAATGGATGCCAGAAAGCTTACACTGAGTGGCACTACTGTATAGAGAGTTTTGCCTGTTTTAATAACAGTTATGAACAAGTGTAAGAAATGGTGATCATGTGATGTTTAGTGGTTTAAGTATTATTTCAGTTCAGCGCTTTAATTTCTTCAATACAAAATTTTTGGCGTAACATAAGCATATTCTGCAATAAGTTTATACTATTTATATATATACAAAAATATTTTAATATATGCAAACTATAGATAGTAAAATTAATGTTTATTTAAATTTTCAGCAGAATTGGATTTTATAATGATAGAAAAAAAAGTTCATTGTTGAAATCTTAACAATTGGAAAATTCAGAGGTAATGGAATCGGACTTCAGATTACCAAATACTCAAACTGTATTTCATCGTAGTTGTCATTATATTCTTGAGATTGTATTTATTTATTGAAAATAGTGCTGTAAGATGGATTATATCATGAACTAAAAAGAGATTATAAGACACCTGCTTTGATTACTTATATAACATATTTTATGTTATAAGATTTTATTGCAAATAAAATTTTAAAAGGACATTCTCAGAAAATTCAAACGAGATTAAGAAAAGCATATCTGGAGACGTAAGACTGAAGAATCAAGAAATTATAAAAATAAACTACTATAATTAAAGACTGGAAGTATCGATGGTTGTAAATAATCTACACGATAATGAGATAATTGTAAAAAAAAAAAGTATGTTTAGCTAAGTTGTGAGAGCAACTAACTCGAACTATAGGTTTCCGAATGGATGTCCAAATATCATGTGATCTCTTAAGCCAATGACCGTACGATCTGATTGTTTTTATAATTGACGAGATCTATATAGAGAGAATGTATGCATGATTTGTCCGTGTTCATGTTTATTATAAAAAAAAATTAAGAAGAAAATAAAATTATACATAATTATCATACATTCTATTTAAATATTTTTTCATATCAAATTATAAATATTAATAGAAAATTAACCAATTATTTTTTTTCCTAATTCTATTTACATTTAATGCTCAAAAACAAATATATATAACAAGCTAAAAATAAATTAAATTTTCGTTCTCAAAAACAAAGTTATTACAGTGAAAAAAATATAAGAAACACTAAATGCAATTAAAAGATTAATATTTTAGCTATGCTGCTGCTGAAGCAGATATTTACTTTCAACTGGGGGGGGGGGGGAAAAACTTAGCATGGCTGTTGCGATAAATTTAGTTTTCATCTGTAATAATGTCAAAAATGTTTAATCGTGGAGAACAAAAACAAAACTAAAATGTCTCTGTAAAATAATTTTTTTTTCCCACTAATGTTATTTATAATTTCCGTAAGCATGTAACGTACATTGGTAAAGAATAATGCAGCTTTTAAATAACCCACTGTGGGAACAACGACTTCTTGGAGAATAAATAAAAAGGGAGGCATTATTCAATTACGGGAGATGAGAGTTTGAGCAGTTTTTCATAATTGTTTTATTATCTAGTTATGAATATCTAGATACCCATTTACTGACCAATATTGAATGATTAGCTGGAAAAATTTTCCAAGTTTTATCTTGCCTGGATTTGAAATGTAGATTGAAGATTTGGAAGATGCAGTACTTCTGTACCACAGATAACTTCCTATTTCATATGTGCAAATGTATTAACTTGTCAACCCACAAGTCTTAGTAGTTTATAAAGGTCTAAGTGGCCGCAAGTAACTTCTCAGTCCACAAGTCTTAGCAGTTTATAAAGGTCTAAGACAGTTGTAGCAAATAACTTCTCAATCCACAAGTCTTAGTAGTTTCTAAAGGTCTATGTGGTAGCAAGCACATTCTTATTAACTCCTGTTTGATTTGTCTTCTTCAGTAAAGATGCATTGTGTAGTCAAGTTGATATTCTGAAAATATCTCAAACTAATCTGCTTGCTTGCATAGGTATGTACACTCAACACTAAGTCATCTCTTTTGTCACAGATGAAATATGATGTAAGTATTTCATGCATTGTTTGCTGAGAAGTAAAAAGGATTCTAAAATCAATTTTCAGTTCATCAAAACAAAGTCGTTATTCTCAGTTTAGTTCATATAAAAACTATGTACGCCATCTAGTGAAGTCTCTCAAGATACAGAATCTTCAAAAACAAAATTCTAAAATCATAAATGCAATAATTACTCAGTCTATCAGTGAATGAAATTGCCTAAGGAAAAAATTTCCAAGTCCTTCTGGATTCGTGTAAAACAAGAATTGAATAATTATTTGGTGCAAGAAAGGCCTCATGATAGTAATGAGTTATCAAAGACTTTAGACAGTTTTACTATGATTAAAATATTAACCACTATGTGATGTTCAGTATTAAGATTATATCATAATAAATTATTGTATTCGGTATAAAGATTCCTTTTTTTTCTTCTATTTCATGTATTGTAATAAAGAATTTTATTTCACCCTTACTTTGTAAATTACTGTTAAGCTAAGATTAATAGCTGAGGTGAAGCTATAAGTTTGTTGTTAGTGAGCCTATTTATGGACTTAGTGCTTTCGGAGCACCTACAGCTCCATAATCATAGTCCTTTACATGCTGTTGAGTCTATGCAAATGCATGCAAATTATAACATCCACCTTTTCGATATCGCGAAGCACGTGTCTTTTCTATTGATTGACATGGCATCGCTGGTGATGTAACATGCTAAATATGATATATTAAAACTTTGGAGTCATTAAAAAGGAAAAAAAAACTTCAATTATGCATGCAAGTAATTAAGAAATCATTACTATTTTGTTTTCAAAAAATTGGTCATTGCGTCTTGATACAGCATTAAAATTGCGATATTAAAATATTGGTAAACTACTGATGTTGATGATCAGCTGTCACACTTGGACATAGTGTCCTGTCGCTTAATTAATCTGACCTACTTTCAAATGGAGAACATAATGATCTAGTAAATACGAGTAAAGTTTTCAACTTTTATAAGTTTTTAATTTTTTTAATGAGTATTTTCGAAATATATTTAAAATTTCAAAGCATGAAAAAAAAAATGTAGATATGTGCATTATAATTAGTAATTTGTAAAGCGCATACTCAATATGAAAATAATATATATTAAGGCTATAATCTTAAGACTATGTGTCTAAAATGTGACTGTAGGCTCATTGTAAATTGAAAGATTTCGCATATGTTAGTTTGTATAGAAATTGTGGACTTAATCAGTGAAGTAGTTAATGGCTTCACGCTCTCAAATCAAAATGCTTTACATTCACCTATATATTTAGAAATTAGGTCTAAGATAAGAGTGGCCGCTCTTGTCTTTTAAAGTCGTTATTTTTGTGTTTAGATTTGCACAAGTCCCTACTGTCGCATTTGAGGTGCATAGTCTTAAGGTTAATATAGTCTTAATATATATTACTTATATGTGCGTTATGTTTTTTATTTTACTGTATAAAAGAAGGTAATGCTGCTTTAATACATTACATTCTCAATTCAACTAATTGAATATTATTTTTGGAGGAATTCAATCTTTTTACTTGATAGTAGCAGACAAAGAGAAAAATTTTCCTTTGAACTGAACTGCAAAATGTTTTGACATATAAACAAATTATAATATAATTACTTTGAAATGTTTGTTATGTATTAACTTCTAAACAGTTCAGATGGAAATAAATTGTAATTAACAGTTTATTAACATTATGAGTTCAACCATTAATTGAATGGTAATTAGATAAGTGTGTGTGTGAAAAATAATCATACATTTTACTGCCCCATGTGACATGGTAGAGTGCTAGATTTCTAGGGTCCTTGGATCAATTCTATTACCAGCATTCGAATTTCTTATAAACTCCTGAGCAAAAAGCTAATCAACTATTTACTTATGCACTCTGCCGTAAAGAAATAAATATTAGAAATATAGATGTCCTTAAAATTTTTTATTAAAAGAAAAAAAAAACAGCTTTATGAAAATGTATATCAAACAAAGAGATACATAAATAGAGGAGTTGAATTCAGGATTTTTCTGTCTGTTCATCCTCCATTCTATCTTAAACAACTAATACATATTACCACACAAATGTGAAAAAGATACATGATTCCCAATATACATATTTCATGCAGAACCAGCTTTCATCAGTTGGGCCAGATTATAATATCACACACATGTATATATAGTGTTCAGTTTATATTAAGATAGCAATTCCTCAAACTTCAGTGTAGAGGCTCAATCTTCTCACCCTTTCAACTACTATTCAACCAACCATATCATTGAAAAACTTAAGATGGAATGCTCAAAGCCCTTGTTGGATTTGGTATTATAGTCATACTCATGTGGACATTACCTCAATCTAACCCCTCATATTATTGAACATTACATATTTATATATATATTAATAGGAGAGGGATGGGCTGGACTTATACATCTATTTGGGATCATGTATCTTTTTCACATGTGTGTGTGGTCATGTGTATGGGTTATTTGGGATAGATTGGAGGATGAATAGACTGAAAAATCCTGAGTTCAAATTCCTCTATTTACATATGTAAGAAACGTCCAGTATAAGCAAATAGAATTAATAAAAGGTACCAAATACATATAGTATAGATTTAAGATCCAAACAATTTTTTATTGTGATAAAGAAGTAAAGGACTTTTATGGAGATGTACTTTTGACTGATCCAAATAATATTTTAAACTTAGTATGAAATATTTATTGCTACAATTGTAAAATATTTAAAAAGATGATAATGCTGAAAGTAAATTTGGATATGGATACAGAATTGAGAGAGGGCATATACTTGCAAAATTTGTAGAAAAAGAAAAACTACGCGCAGTTTCATCAAGTTCTTTTTTGAACAAATTCAAAATGAAAATGGTGTAATAGAATTGTATTGTATTTTGATTAATAGAAAATATGGATTTTAAGAAGTAATGTTCTAAATAGATTCAACACAGGAAGTTACAATTTTCACACGCTTACTATTTCCTGTGTTTAAACAAGTTGTTAATGCAGTAGCTAACTCTATACAGTAATGCCACCTAGTGCAAGCCTTAGAAATCCAATGATTACTAAGACTTGCACTATGTGGCACCACTGTATGGAGGACTAGTATGGAGAGTAAAAAGAGTTTAAATATATATAGAAATAAACAGAATATTAGGTGCGAGTTAATATATGATAATAATAAGGAAAGTAGTGTATTGTTTAAGGCTCAAACAGAATCTTTAGCAACAAAAGAATATACATGTAAATGGAAAAATATGAGTGATTTAGTCTGTAAATTATGTAAGGAAGGAATAGAAAATATTAGGCATCTGTTAATTGAATGTAATGCTTGAAAACAGAATGGGTACATATAATGAAGTTATGGAAGAATAAATATGAAAAAAGTGATTGGATTATTGGTTTTATGCTGGGTTTGGGAAAAGATAAGAGGGATTTAGATATAAAGGCCATAGAGTTGACAAAGATTATGTTGTGGAAATGAGATGGAGCAGAATATAGGAAAACTTAGATTGGGGAATGGAAAATAAAGTGGCTAACAGGTATCTCTGAGCATAATTGCTGAGAGATTCTTGAATTCATTTAAGGAGAAGCTACAGTACATTACCTCACATCACATTACTGAAGTTATAAGAGATTAATGTATTTAAGACATATGATGATAAATAATTAGTGTTTTTCAGATATGTGTTAACATGGAATTAGGGCAATAAAATCTATTCAGGAAAATAGTATTAACAGTTGATTTGGTCTAACATTCAAAATTATTCCAGTAAATTTAAACAGTAGTTTGAAATTTGTTATAAAATATTAACCAATGTTGAAATTGATTCAGGCCTGAATAAGATCAAGAAGAAAATAATTGACACTTTGCCAAAAAATGTTACACAGGCAACTGGTATAAAAAAAAGACATAATTCACCAATAAAATTTCAATTGAGACCAGGCAATATCAAAAGTAAACAAATATGAAAATATTTTAAATGAATCATTTAGAAAAACTATCATCTAAATTCTGTAAAATGGAACAGAAAAGGTTATTTTTGGCCAAAGGAAATATAACTAACTATCTGTGTGGTTTAACATAGTATTATAATGTCAGACTCTGGAATGTCCCCAGATCATTTCCACTATTGACATTTCTGGTGCTCAAACTTTTTATGAAATCTTGACAACACGCCATTCAAATACTTATTTTTGTGTGAAATGTAAAGAAAATTATAGATAGCAAAGAATAATTCTAGCAAATACAATATGTCTTAGTGATGAAAGGAAAATTATTTGATAATAAAAAATAAAAATGGCATGATTACAGAAAAGAAAGATTAAAATAAGTAAAATAAGTTCTTATTCATATGTTTTAAATGCGGAAGAAAAACATGCAATTCAATTTATAAAGAATGGAAAAGATTCACAAAAATTGAATTATAAATATTTTAAAGGTAACAAATTAAGAAACAGAGATAGTATTGGTAATGTTACAATAATCAGCAGCATAATCTTTTTCTTTGACCACTGATATGCCACTTAATGTAAGTTTTAGTAATTAATAGATGTCAGAAATCCCTATCCAATGCTTTCCTATTCCACCACCCCAGATTAGTATTGACTGCCATCAGCGAGGAGCTTTGGATCTTAAAACAGCGCACCTGGACCTTTAATATCTAATGCACATTCCCTCTAGCAACCATCTTTTATTTGTCTGCTTTACTACCAAGCTATTAAGCCAAATTTAAAAACATAAATGTTTTTCAATCTAAAACAACTTTTGTGTATATCATATCTATATACCATTATGTCTTCAGTTTTTTAAAAAAAACTATAGTCACTTTTATCATGCACCCAGAATTAGTATAAAACTCCCAGTTGATTGGAGGGATTTGTAATGACATTGATTTAGAGTAAATTGAATTTAGAAATGGTTATAAAAGTAAATTATATTCATGTAATGAAAGAAATTATATAAAGGATCAATTGGTGTGAATTGCCATTTTGCTCTATATTTTTGGATTATGTAAAAGACTTGTTTCTTTAAGCACTTCAGTAGTGATCGAAGCCTTGTACCATTAAACTATAGACCCCCAACATTATCAAATACTCAAGAATATTTATGATGTGATGCTAAAATATTTAACATTGATAAGGGTGTTTTTCATCTTTCCAAAACATTGTAATGTAGATAAAACATTATAATATAGTCAAAATATGAGTCATAGATCACATGACCCTATCTCTTAAGCTTGTAAGTTATAAACAATGAGGATTGCCAATTCCTCTACAAGCTTTGTGATAAATGCTTAGCCAGAGCCAGCACTTAAAATATCTCTGTCAGGAACCCCTCCCCAAACCCCTGACCATGGTTTCGTGCTTTGGCATTCCTCAGAAAGGTATCAGGGTAGGTTCAGACACTAGATCTAAAGTATTTGTAGCTTAAAATGGGAATCTAGCAGAATAAAAATGAATGCGGATTACTTAAAATTGTCTACATTTTTCATATATGTTATGATTATTTTCCAAATAATACTTTAGAGCTTCGGTAAATATTAGGAGAGCTGACCACAAAAAAGTAGGCTTAATATTTATGGATTAAAAGGCTAACAATTTTGTATAAATACTTTGTTTCGATTATTAATACAGATAGGAATGTAGTGAAAAATGTTAATCACAGAATTAAAATTTGAATTGAGTGATTTGGTAGAAACAATTTTATATTAAAAGAAAATATACTTTTAACTGCTTTTAAAGAATATTCTAAATAAACATTGTTTACTAATGATTTCTTTTGAATGAGATTTGGATATGTAACAGAACTGTAATATAGAGACTTCAAAGTACGTAGCAAAGTATGGAGAGATAAGGGATTGAAAACAGAATACTTGGTAAAATAAATAAGCAGATATTGATAACAAGAATTAAAAGATCAAAATGGAATTGAACAGGATATCATTAGATGGGATGATTTTAGATTAAGTAGTGAAATATTAAATTGGTCTCCATTAGATTAAAAAAATCCTAAAAAGTAATTACAAGTAAAATGGAGAGATGAAGTAAGAAGTTTGTTGGTGAGAATCATATGTATAAGATATATGGATTATCAAATAAAATGAAAAGATGAAGTAAGGAAGTTGAGTGGAAAAAAACATGTACATAAGATATTTGGATCAACAAATAAAATGGAAAGATGAAGTAAGGAAAATTGTTGGAGAGAAATAAGAAAGTTTGTTGGAGAGAATAATATATTATAGGATAAATAAAATGAAAAGATGAAATAGGGAAGATTGTTGGAGAGAAGCATATATTTATAGGATAAATAAAATGAAAAGATAAGGAAGATGGTTGGAGAGAAGCATATATTTATAGAATAAATAAAATTAAAAGATGAAATAAGGAAGGTTGTTGGAGAGAAGCATATATTTATAGAATAAATAAAATGAAAAGATGAAATAAGGATGTTGTTGGAGAGAAGCACTTGGATTAAACTTGGAGATATCTTTATTCTGCAGTAAACTGATTACTGACTAAAGGGAACAGATTAATATTTGATATTTATTAGAGGTAGATCGTCTCCAATACAATATATTATGATATCTTCATATGTAAACAAAGAAACAAATAAAAAAAAAATATGTGTGTTTTGGATAGTCTTGACTGCACTACCATATTTATTAATTAATAGGTTTTTAGAAAGACCACATATGTTTGGAATACTATGATTAGTAAAAAAATAAATTTTTGAATACAGTATATAGGTAAATTTTTGATGAGATAAATAAATGAATGATAGCTAAATAATAGTTCTGAATTTTTGGGTTTTGGAGTTATAACTGCTAAAGAGTCATGATTGGTCAAGCGTTGATGTTCGAGTGGTCAGCACAGCCGCCTTACAAGCAGTTGTCCCGGGTTTGTGGGTTCGCTTCCCGGCCGATGCTTTGACACATGAAAAAAAAAAAGTCATGCTTATTTAAAAAAGATATTTTGTACTTAGTATATGTGTGTATACATATGTGTTAGAGGATATTGGAATATTGTAGTAATTAGTGTATGCATATATATATATGTTAAAGGATATTGAAATATTGTGGTTTCATGCCATACCTATAAAGTTGGGATCATATTTAGATAAATCTTGAAAATTTTTTCCCAAATAACCCACTTTTCTTTTAATATTTTTAGATTTTTTTTAGATATCTAACCCATAATTAACTCACATAGTTGCCTAATTTTTGCTCTTTATAAGAAGGAAAATTATATATATATAAACCAACTCACTAACCAGCATTTGCCTTCTTCGTCTTATTGCTTATCTTTGCCCACGTTAGCAATGGATTAGAATGTCCATATATTAGAGGCAAGGATATAGCAATTCAAACCACTAATCAATATAGAAGGCTCCTATTTGGCTGTGGTTACATACATGTATGTACAAGTAGCGCATGTATTTTATATGTGCGCATAAATACCTATATATAATTTTTAGGAAATGAAAGTCTTTTCATTACTACTATTTCGCAGTTTAAATATTCCTTTACCTTCCTTTTTCTGCATTTTCTGTATGTAAATTTAGGCTTTATATCAAAATTGATTTATCTTTAATGTGGAAATTTAATCCAAATCACTTAATCTTCTGTTTGTATTTATTCTTTATTTAGTGATAAGTAATCTAGAAAAATATTTATAATTAAAAAAAGAAAATGACTTACAGTTAGATATTAAAGAAGGAAATGCAGATTTATTTATTTAATTACAGTACATTGCCTTTTTTTTTTTTTTTTTAAAAAAAAAAAAAGATTAATGAAGGTTTTTTTTTCATGGCTCGGAAAGATTCCGATTTTACTTTACTATCAAACCCAATCCTCTTTATTTATTTAAAATAGCCTATAATTATTGACTCCAGATTTAGGTAAATAAAGATAACTGTTTTTTAAATTAAAACCATTATTTAAATTTATTTAAAAAAAACGCAGTTTTTTTAATGCTGTAGAAAAGATCTTAAAAAAAAAAATTCTACGTTTTTTTTTTCTAATAGTATTAGATTGATCTTGTCCGATCATCAATAAAAGTAAGATTTTAAATCACGCCGACGAATTTTCTAGAGGAAAACAAAAGAAATGGTATCTTTGCGCTTTATTATTTGGTAAGGAATGAAATAATTAAAGAAAAAAGAATAAAATAAAACGTGGTACATGCTTTTATACTTTTCAAGATGTTAAACGTATTTATTGATCTCTCGTTTCTGAAAACTTCTCCCGAGTCTCTTTTATGATTACATATACTCATTGATTTTTTCCCCCTCCATTTTTGGATTAACAAAGAATTATATTTTCTAGTTCTTTTTTTTTTTTTTAATTTAATATTAAGATCCATTTGATGCAAATCTTAAGCCTGATTTTACAGACAGTTGAATTTGGAACATACTTTGTGAAATTAAAGTTTGTGACGGCATGAAGATTTTTTTTAAAAAAAAAAAAATGTTAATCTTTGCAAACTAATCATTTTTTTTTTCATGCATAAAATATTTAATATTCTTGTGAATTGTTTCTGCTTTGTGATAGTTTAGGGTGGTCATATTAATACTTTTATAAGGAAATCGTTCATATTTTATGTGAATGTATATGTATATTTATAATAAAACAAATTTGTAGATTAATGATTTAAATAAATTTCAAGAGATGTCAGCTCAAATCACTGAACAATATATTTTTTTCCTATGGCCGCCATACTATTTGACAAAACTCCCTGCAATACATTTTATTGCAGGGCGGTTTGTTTAATTTTTTCAGATAATATAGCAGCCTTATCACTTACAAAGATTGTATCTGACATCTTGTTAAATTTATTTACAACTAATTCAAGGTGCTTAACCTATTTATTAGACAAATGGTCCAGTGAAAGCCTTTTTATAGTTAAAAAATAAATTTGCAACAAGTTTTGGGAATACTGTGTGAAAATCCTAACTATGAAAAATTTTTCATGGTCTCTTTAAACCAGATAAGTTGTATAAGTGTCTTAATCCATGATTCCTCATAACTATGGACAGTTGAGGGTACCTTGTAAACCAGATGAAGTTCAAGCATCAAAATGATGAATGATCACAGTAGTTCCATTCCTTTGATCTTTGTTCTGTATTTCCAAGATTAACATGCTCTGTGAAAAAACTAGTGTAATGATTTAAAGACAAATTACTTTCATTTGGATACAGTTTTTTTGGTGCCTATAGACAAAGAACTTAACCTTCATACATAGATGAAGTTATATGAGGAAGAAATTGTAAAATATTCATGACTGTTTTATGACCAATCAATATGTTAAAATTATTGTAATGGATTGGGAAAGAATTTGAGGTGCCGATTTAGTTTGTGTTCATGACCATTTTGAAATCTAAAGACCAGCCAAAACCACCGCTGACATATCGAACCGATAAATGATATAAATATTGAATAAAAATATTTTAAATTCATATTTTAGAAATTATAAGCTAGTAAAATAATATGCTTTATTTCATATGGGCATATAGTATAATATTTTAGTATTTGGAAATTATAAACTTGGTTTGATCAGACATCTGCAACTTTTGGACAATACTTCATATTGGCAAACCATCCTTCTCCCACCCCATAAATTCCAGGCACTTTGCACCATCATATTTCACATATTTTATGAAGTTAAATTTAAAATAAAAAAAAATCCCTAATAAAATAGCATATTATTTTACTAGCTTATAATTTCTAAAATATGAATTTAGAGTACTTATTATTCAATATTTGTGTCATTTATCAACTGGATGTGTCAGCAGTGGTTTTTAGATTTCAAAATGGTTGTGAGCACAAACTAAATCAGAATTTGAATATTCTTCTTAATGCAGAAATGGTTTGGAGGATTGTTTTTTTCTTCTTTCCTAATCATGTACAAACTTCCCCCAACTTATTTTTATTACATAATAAATTGGACATTTTTAATTTTACTAATACTTTAACTATACAAAAAAAGGTGAAAGAAAATAATTTTAAATAAAAGAATGATTAGGTCATGGGACATTAGGGTTTTAATCCACTGATTGTTAGTTTTTAAATCCATTCCTTTGTCAGTGCACAAAATCACACAGGACAATTACTGAACTTCCAATTAAAACATTCTTATATTTTTGAAATCTTATATTGGTGCATCTATTCTTTTGACTCTATTCATTTTTGTATAAAAGTCATTCAGTCATTTCACTATGGAAAACATTGCTTGCTTTTGAGTTTAAAAAGTGGATGATAATCTTAATAATTCCCCAAATATATCAAAGAATCGTTCTCTTTGAAGAGAATTTATACTACCTATTCCTGATTTTTTAAATTTTGTTTAACTTTCTCATCTAAAACTGAACAAAATATTGATAACAAAGAAAAAAAAAAGCTAAATGAAAACAAAAACTATGAAACATTTTCAGTATTATTTTAAAAATCATTACAGTATCTCTTGTGAACATTAACCTTGAGAAAGCCGAGTGACAACTCAGTGCAGTTGTGGAGGAATTTTTCTATATTGCTACAAACATTTTTATTTTAAAAGTGATGCAATAGTCTGTAGTATTATATGCTGGAAACTTACATCAAAAGACTGCCATATTGATTCATCAGCCCCAATAGCTCTAGAGCTATAGTAATAATCTAATATATTAATAGCATATATATTTTTCAATAGCTGAAAAATATAATTGAGAGCATCCACAACTAAAATGAAACCAATATATTAAGCAGGACAGAGACATTTGGTTTTATTTTAACAACTTTACTGATAAACAGAGCAAAACTCTCCATACAGTATTGCCACCTGTGCTAAACAGAGTAATCAATGGATGCCAGAAGGCTTGTGCATAAAATCCCTACCCAATGCCTACTCATCCAATATCCCCAGACTAGTTTCTGGCTTGTGGCCTTCGTCAGTGAGGAGGCCACAAGCCAGAAACTAGTCTGTGGATATTGGATGAGTAGGCATTGGGTAGGGATTTTATGCACAAGCCTTCTGGCATCCATTGATTACTCTGTTTAGCACAGATGGAAATACTGTATGGAGTGTTTTGCTCTGTTTATCAACAATTAATGTGCTAGTATAGGAAATGTGATCATGTGAAACTTTACTGATATTTGAAATGTAACCCTTATTTCAGCTCATTCTTTCATTGCAAAATGATGGTGTCTCTAGTTTAAACAAGACTTGCTATCTATAATCCTTTTTTTCCACATCACACCAATAAAGCATTATTTTGTCTGTATTACATCTGATTTTCCCCCCCAGATCTTTTAATTTAAAATCTTTTTGGTTTCAGTTTAGACCTCCAATTATCCTTCTATTGTCATCATTTCTAATATCATATTCAGTCTAGTTCCATTTCTGCCTTTTAATTTTATTTAATTTACATCAGTAATATATATTTGTTGTTGTTTTTCAACATTAGATTTTGCTTTGATCTTTTTCTGTTAATCTCATAATACAAATTTTCATACATTATTGTTTGATCTATACTGTATTTCTCTATTATTAGTTTCTTAATCTCAAACCCATAATTGAGTGTATTATTAAAACCTAATTTTTCAAGCAGACATGCATATTTCTTTTTATCACATGACTCCAGTTTACATATAACTGTTTCAGCAACATACTCTTTTTTTCTTTCACTACACTATGCTACCTACTGCAAACTGTAGTAAATAATAAAAACCTGTCGATAGTGCTTAATAAATCCCTATTTAGAGCATATGGCAGCATCAGATAGGGATTTATTAAATATTACTATCTGACATCTATTAGTTAATAAAACTTACAGTAGGTGGCATTATTTTTTCTTAATGTTAAATAATCATTATCTTAAAAGTATTCTAGCTCAATTTAGTGTCTGCTAGTATTAATACTTTGACTTGCCATATGTGTTAAAATGGCTGATTCTGAAGTGCAATATTCATATATCAGGGGCCTGTTCAGTCACTTCCTGTGCTCAGACTTCCTGTGAACTTCCAAACAATAACTATTCTATTTTTTTATATTCTATTTTTTATCCAAAATGTTTACAGTTAGTAACTTATAATTTTTTGCCATCAGAGTGAAGTTCTAAAATCTATTTGCAAAACAAGTATGATTTATGACATCTTCACTTTTCACCATTTTAATTCAGTTTTGTAAACATGTTTTTGGAGAATTGGAATTACTATGCTATATACCCTTATCAAAATTAGTGTTTCCTTAATTTCACAATATAATCTAAGCATTGTTTCTAACATTTTAATATTTTTTTAGAATCTGATGCTATCTTGGGCCCAGTTATGATGTTCCAAAGCTTTAATCTCAACAGAAATTGTTGTAGAATAAAATGCCATTTCACAATCTACAAATTCAATGCAAAATCACAATTCATATTCTTTTGTCTTTTCTGAAAATTCTCTTAATACTTTGATATGATCTGCTGTGTTCTAATGGTTTTTAAATCAAACTTTTTGATTGACTTGAATCCAACATTTGCTGTAGAATATATTGATTTCAGTAAAGTACTTATACAAGACTAATAAGTATGAATTTTTAATTATTCTATTTCAACTTTTTTAAATATCAACATCACCACTGTATTATTATTTTTTAAATTTTGATATAGAGTATATAGCTGTGACAATAATTTCTATTTCTCTTCACTTTTTTAAAAAATATCTAGAATGATTCCATCCCATTTTTTCTCCACTTCATACAGATTTAATATTGCTTTATTATTTAAAATATATAGCTTCTCAGAAGATGTAATTGCATTTTTACTTCTCTTTACTTGGTTATATAGTTTATAGAATTTCCTATACATTTCATATCATATTTCTTTTTACGGACAGTGCTATTTTTTTATTTTATTGCTAAGATCATTTTCCTTTATTCTCTTTCATAGTTTTATTTAGAATTTCACAATTATGCTTTATGTCATCATAACATTAAACAGAATTCTAGAAAAGCTTGGTTTGTCTAAGTGGGTCATATTGTTTTTCTGTTCTTTTGTATGTCTTTATTTCAATCGAAAATTTATTGGTGAACAGATGCTTTGTTTCTGCTACATTTTAAGCTATTCCTAATCTGAACTATTTTCAAAATCTTATTAATATTTTAAAACATATTGTAAGTTGTGGCTAAAATTTATTAGTATTTTTGAATATTATAAATAGCAGTTGTGGTTACTATCTTTTTTAACAGCTTTTTTTCTTTACCTTTATGCTAATGCATATCTTATGTGACATTAATTCAGGATTACTTTTACTATTGACTTTACTAAACATATTACAATTTTGAAATACATATTTTGTGATTGCCAAAATATCAGATTTTGCTAAGGGTACTGCAGAATCCATTTTCTTCTTAGTTGCTTTTTAAAAAAAAGAATTTATAATCTACAGTTTTATTTTTAATAAATTCTACAAGATGAATGTTCTCTACTTCTATTTCATATGTATTCATTACTTTTGCATTTTAATCGCTTTCAATTCTACCTTTAAAATCCCCCTTGACAATTTTGAAGTGTTTGACCTGTTGAAAAATATTTTTCCTATCTGAATAAAAATCCAATTCTTTTTCATTACATTGAAAACATGATGGACGTAAATGGGAAAGATCTCTATTTAGTTTCTTTCATCAAATTGAATAATCAATCTTGTCAGTGTGTTTAATAGCCACAATATTGTTATTCTATCTTATATTCATAATAAAATTTCACTCCAGTTATGCTTCTATTATTTATGCCTTTTTTAATAAAGTGTATATCCATTTTCAAATTTATTATTTTTATCTTTTAAATTTTGACAATGTACTATTTGAAATATCAGGTTTTTCTCCAACTCATGCAACCTTTTCTAATCATGCTACTCTTTCTGATATATCATTAATACCCACGATATTGTGTTTTTTATCTTGTATTTATGTTGAACCTTATTCTTCTAATATTTATGTCTTCATGGTAAATTATATATCAACTTTTCAGTTCTGTTGTCTTTTCAATTTTTTTTAAAAATTTCACCAATGTGCTGATTGATAGTATCCATTTTTTTTTCAATTCATGTATGTTTTTCAGTAGGAACGAATCTACAAATATAGACAAATGAAAGATAATCATTCGATGGTAGCCTGAATTAGTACTCCAGAAGTTTTAGTACACTTTGATTCTAGTAATTACCTTCTACCTTTGGTTAAGGGTTTTACCATTTCCAATACACTGTGGAATCTTCTATAAAGAACAAAATTTTAATAGTTTGTACATTATGGCATCCATTTGATCTAGTATACATTGAAGTATATATATTTAGAAGTATTAAACCATTAAACATCACATGATCAGCATTTCTTATGCTTATTCATAACTATTGAAACAGGCAAAACTCTCCATACAATAGTGCTACTCAGTGCAAGCTAGAGTAATCAATGGATACCAAAAGGCTTGTGCATAAAATCCCTATCTAGTGCCTACTCATCCACTATCCCCAGACTAGTTTCTAGCTTATGGATTTCTTCAGTGAGTACTGAACTGAATTCAGATCTATATGACTATATAAGCTAATGAGCTTGGATTGAAAATATTATTGTGTTTTCAATTTTATTCTCATTGTTTTATAGTTATGTAGAGATAATAGGTGGCTGCTGGAGTGTTGCAATAGATCCTAAGATCTAGATGCAGTGCTTTCAGATCCAAGGCTCTTCACTTACAAAGGCCACAAGTCAGAAACTAGTCTGAGGATATCGGATGAGTGGGCACTAGATAGGGATTTTATGCATAAGCCTTCTGGCATCCATTGATTACTCTGGTTGGCACAGGGTGGCACTACTGTATGGAGAATTTTGCCTGCTTTTATTTAGAAGTAATGGTCTATATTCTACATCAAAGATTCCATTCAACACAAGGGCATTTAAACAGGAAAAATATAACACAGAATCAAAATATAAATGTTAAAATAATGCAAAATCAGTTTATTTAAATTTTGAATTGTATATTGTACATATAAATTTGTTGAGCATGAATAATATTTCCATAGGAGTAACTAAAATTGAATTTTTAAAAGAATAATGTGGGAAACATAAACAATCTTCTTTAACATAAACATATTGAAGTAATATAATGTTCAGTTATGGTGTTGGAATCATTCTTCATTCGATTGCTATATTACATGAAAAGATTGTCTAATTCCCTAACTTTTATACATTACATAATCAAACTTTTAATAGGTTAAAAATTCTTACTTTATAAACATCATAAGAAGTTGGCTATCTAACTATTTTTTTTGCTCACAACTAAGATTATATTCATGTATAACAAAATAATAATAAAATACTATGTTTTCATTGTTAAAGAAGCAAATAAACAGATAAAATTGATAATCAAGTCTTTCTAAACATAACAAAAATCTCCATCACTCTATTCAATTTGGAAAAGCTTTGAAACATCTTATGCATGTGTGAGCTATGTTGTAAAAAGTATTCATTATCACAACTATGTTCATTCTACAAATCTTAAGTAGAAGCACATATAGTGTTAGACTAATGTATTTAGTTCATTTTACTTGCCATAAGCATATACATGAAAAAGATGATGAGTATTCACATAGAATGCAGGCTATGCATTCTATTCTTTTAAAAAAAACCTAAGCAATATCTCAGTCAATTATCATGGTAGACCTCAGTAAGAGAAGAGAATGATGATTTATTTGTTCTTAAACTCAGATAAGTGCCATTAAACTTATCATGAGTCATTTGTGCTAGTGAGTAACCCGTTAATATTTATTTACTATGTGAATAGTTTTATAGGACTAACAGCTTCAAAGACAAATATATATAGAATGAATAATAATAGTATTTATAATTAGTTTCTTTGACTTATTCAAGAGTTAACAAATATCCTTTTTAAAAAAATCAGTATACAGTATATTATGACAATAAAAATACATGATAGTTAGGAATTCTTATATAGGATTCAAATGACTGAGGCTATTAAATTCTTTAAATCTGATGGCAAACCAGTAAGACTGAAAATGCCTGTCATATTTGTGATATTATATTGGTTAATGAATGTTAATTCCCAAGTAGAAATGTTATATATGTATATATAATGTTAAATATATATTTGAATTATGCTGTTTTTTCTTTTATTAAAACTTTGTTTTAAAACATACTTTTCTTTTTAATTATGATATATTAATATTTTATTTCATTATTACTACTAAATTATTTATTATGATTTTAACTGTCTCTAAATTCTTTTTTAATAAAGCACAAGTTAAAGAAAGAGTAAAGAAAAAAATTTACTTAAAAATGTTGAACAACTAAAATATTAATTCTAAATTTTTTAATAATGGTATGAATTAACTTACAATCATTTCATTCTTTTCAATTTATTTTTAGTAGTTTCTTTGTTACTATGGAATAAGCGCAATAAGGCACAGTTTTGAAAATTAACTTGATTTTTTTAAACTATGTGCTTAGGAAAGTAAGTCTTGTCATGAAATGAATACAATAACTCCCTGTGATTTAATGCAATGGTAAAAGAGGCAACTTGAGTGAAATATTCCAGGAATTCAGATTGAGTGAAAGTATTAATTGTCAGTTTATTACTAGAGTGCTTCACTGTCTGAGTTTAATTAATCATGCAATTATATAATATAATAACATATTTATATTTGTGTGTGCCTGAAATGAAGGCAAGTAAGAATATGGTTTGTAATATCATCTACTATTCATATTCACTGCCTACATAAAGTTATGGATGAATATAGAGATGAATGTCATATAATTCTTAGTAAGCTTGTTCATGGAATAACCAAATCCCAAAATGCTACTATTATAATTCATAAGTCAGATCCCTAAAGAATCATTTCAATGAACGTGCACAGAGGCTAACCTCTCCATCCAGTAGGGTCACCAGACAAGCCAGAGTAATCAATTGATGCAAGAAGGTTTGTGCATAAAATTCTGATCTAGTGCCTACTCATCCAATATCCCCAGACTAGTTTCCAACTTGTGACTTCCATCATTGAGGAGCTTTGGATCTGAGCGCATGATCCAAGGCTTCTCAGTGATGAAAGTCACAAGCTGAAAATTAGTCTGGGGATATTGGATGAGTAGGCATTAGATAGGGATTTTATGCACAAATCTTTTTGTATCCATTGATTACTCTGGCTTGCACTGGTGGTGCTACTGTATGGAGAGTTTATAAAGCCTCTGTATAACTCAGTTTATGTAAGCATAAGAAATGGTGATCATGTAATATTTAGTGGTTTAAATGAACTTGCAAATAATATCCACTTGTCTTATATCAATGCCAAATTATTATATCAATATTAAATTTATGATTGGTATTAATATAAGAAAAGTGGGTTTTATTTGCAACTTTATTTAAACTATTCTTTAAGGACCTGGCTTGCAAATTATCATAATAACATTTTCAGACTTGTTTGTTCTATAAATAGGTTATATTACTGGCATTTCTTATTTAACAAATTGTAAGTTATTTACAAGCTTGTTAAAATTGCTAGATGCTTAATAAGGAAGTTTTTTTTAAAAAATTAATGATTTATAATTTCTGTGGTTTATATATATATTAATAAAAAAGTACAATCTAGAGAAAATCTCATTTTATCAAGTCAAAATAAAGCTTAAATCTATGGCTTTGTTTGCCAACACATTATTTTCTGTAGTGGCATTCAAATTTTTTTTGCATCTGATTTGCATATTCATATATGTAGTGAATGAATTGGGTTAAAGGTAAAAGCATCAAATGATTAGCTGGGAAATGCTAGGGCATCTCTACAGAATTGATCATCTTAGTCTTTTTAATAAGGTATTTCTAATATAAACCAAAATGTTGATTATTCCCAATCATCTTTTATTCTGGTCATATATCTAGGCTCAAAAGTATCAAATGAATAATACCCAAATCCAATGTGTCATTGTTATGTGTTGTGTAGTCAGTGCTATAATTACAAATTCAAAAAACTTACAAATCAATTAATAATAGAGGAAAGGAAAAATATTTAATCAATTGAATAGAATTGTTTAGACTATAAAAGGTCACATATTATATCTAAAATACCATCATCACAAACCTAACTTTTTCTCAAATATTTTTTGTCTAGATTAGTAGGTTTCACTTTGAAGCATTGACTTACATCATGATCCAATTCAAATCTTCAATCTAACATATTTCCCATACTAAGGCATAGCACATTCAATCTCAGATTTCAAATTTGCCAACTATAGCAAGAATAATCTCTCACTTAAATAATCCAATCATAGATACTTCACAAAAGAACTGATTGTGAAAAAAATCCATGTAATTTAAGATTATTATTAATAAAGCATTCACCATATAAATAACTTTTAGTACTAATATCTTGATGAAATGTGAGCTGCACAAAATTGTACCTAACTGCTGCAAAATTATTATCAACGGAACTATTTAATTACGATAGAATTAAAACATATTTATAAAGACAACTACTCAAGTCTATTATTAGAGGATGCAAAAGGGCCTTAAAAAGAAAGAAGAAGATGGAGCATAATTTCTGACAAACTATATAATCCCCCCATTTATTATTGATAGATGTAACAGACATATAGCCGTTCTGCTCAAGAAATTCAATAATAAAATAAAATTTCTGGCAAATAAGCAAAACATTCAATTTGATGTGCTCAATTGCAACACATTTGTGAATCTTACAGACATAAACATGCTGCCCATGTTTAAAGAGTTTCTCGAATTAGGTCCAAAATTCGTAGGTGGATGCTGGAAGAATCCCAAAATGGAAATTGTTGCTAACGTCGAAGCAGCTTTAATAGACAACCCACTAAAAGAAGCAGTCATTGTACAGATAGCAGAAACTATAAAGAACAAGCAGTTAAATAATTACTCCAATGAATGGAACAAGAAATTATTAACACCAATCAATTTCTGGCTGACCACTCTATCATTTGCTTAAAAGAAGATAAGCAGAGCAGATTTGCAGAGTAGATTTATATTAATAAATGTCAATGAATATAATAATAAAATTAACACCCAAATTGAGAAATCCAAAATTTGTAAATTTAAATGACTTTAATAATACGTTTAACAGAGATAAATTCATATCTACTATACTACATATAAACTATGATAGCATTTTCACAAAAGCTGAATATTTCCATATATATTCGTCAACTTCCTCTCCTCCTAGAATCTTCACTAATGTTAAGCTTCATAAACCTGATAAATCTTTAAGACTGATGATCAATTTCGAAAGGGCACACTACTTCAACATGGCAGTTTTGGTTAATTGTTGGCTTATCAACACATTAGGCTTTGGTGATCACACCATCAAATCATTAAATTTTGTAAAAAAAATTAAACATGCAGTCGTACAACTAATGTTCAAAATCACATCATTTGATGTTACTGAGCTATATGATTCCATTGACTGCAGACAATCAATTGAAATAGTCATATAATAATATGTTGAACTATTTCCATCATCTATCATTAGATGTTGAATGTCTGCCAAATTGTAAATTTTACGTAAACTTTGCCAGATAGAAATAACTGTTAGTAATAACACAGTCAATCCAGGTTAGTAGATTAGGCAATATTGTAGTAATATTTTCTGCTTTTCTTCAGGTATTGCTGACAATGCTATCATAGTAATCAAACTTACACCTTTAGATTCTTGAATAGTGAATCTTAAGGCAATGGTCTAACCAACTGAGATATAATGTCAAAGGCTGCAGAATAACTCAATTGGTTAGAGTGTTGCCTTAAAAATTTGATATTCAAGAGTCCAAAGGTGTAAGTTTGATTCCTATGCTAGCAGTATCACTGGACAGGTTCAGGTAAGTAACAACTAAGGAGAGCAGAGCTTAATATCGCTTGAAAACATTATGTAATCTCCTAACCTGTGTTGTCTTTGTGTGTTATTGCTACAGATGTTTGTATTTGGAAAAGTGTAAATAAAGTTTAAAATTTTTTAGATATTCAACATTTAATGGTAGATGAAGTATGGAGAGATGTATGTTGAGAGTAACAAGAAGAGATCGAAAATGCAATGTATGGATAAGAGAACAAACAGGTATTACTGACCTTATTGAAAAAATTAAAAGATTGAAGTGGAGTTGAAAAAATTAAAAGATTGAAGCGGTGTTGGGCTGGACATATTGCTAGAAGAAATGATAATAGATGGACAATTGAAATTTTAAACCGGATTCCAAGAGATTATAAAAGACCCAGAAGGAGACCACATGTGAGATGGATGGATGAAATAAGAAAATGTGCAGGGGTGATGTGGAGAAGAGAAGCTAAAGATAGGAGAAGATGGATTAACAGGGGTGATGTGGAGAAGAGAAGTTAAAGATCGGAGAAGATGGATTAAACTTGGAGAGATCTTCATCCTGCAGTGGATTGATAATGGTTGATAATGATGATGATGGAAATAATCCAATATATTATCACATATAGTTTTTTTTTAAATTCTAGGTTGATTGATAATAGTAGTTGTTTTTTTTTATATTGTATACTGATCCATAACAGTAGATTTTTTTTTGTTGTTATGAATTGCTTTTTTCATTGAATTATGCAGACTACTGTGATGGTTTTTGCTTTGCTTCGTTTCGAACCTTTGAATCAAATTATTATTTAGTGACCTGCTATGGAAATTAAGATATATACATATATGTGTGTGCACGTACAAATAACACAAACATTCATATAAAAGTTTTTTTAAAAAATAAAGGAATAATAATATAAAAAAATAATGAAGTAGCACGAACAAAAAAAAAAAATACTTCTAAATTGAAAACAAAAAATAAATAAAGTAAAAGTTTATTCTTTTTCAAAATTACTAAACAGGAATTTCTTTATATTCATTTTTGTTGTTCTTTCTGTTTACAAACTCAGTTGTTTTTATGGAAAAGAAAATTATTTGATCTTTTTTTCTTTTTTCTCATAAAATTCTTCATCTTGTTTAAAGTTATTAAAGAATAAAATTGTATTAAAAAATGAAAGGTACTTAAAATCTGCGGGAAAAGAACTTTAAAAATGTTGCATTGTAAATATTTTGTTAGAAAGATGTAGTGGATTTTTTTTCTTTAATTATAATTGTAATTTTAAATCAATTAAAAACATTGCGAGCTTTTAATGATTTATAATTATTTTACTTTGATATTTATTTGAGTTTAAAGTTGAACCAACTTATTGCAAATGGTCGTCTACTAATAAGCAATTGTGTTCTGTTGTTTCCGTTCGTATATATATAATACAGTATATTGTAATTTATGTCATGCTAAGCTTTCTAGTATTTTTTTTATTCAAAGCTATTATTATTCAAAATAAGCACCTTAATAAAACATATGGCATTACGTTTAATCGACTCATTTAATATAGCATTATTCACGTGAAATTCATGTGAATGTTTATCTGAAAGTTTGTGATGGTAGCATTTTGCTTATGATTATATGTTAGACTATTTCTATCGTCTAGTTCTAAATGTTAAGAGTACTTAAAAAAATTCAAACATTATTTAAACTTTTCAAATAGTTTCAGTTGTCCAAAGATATCCATGCAATCAATAAAAAAGATTCCAGCTCTCCTTTTTCTAAAAATGGTACTTATAGCTCATCACTTCTCATTAGTATGCAAATTCACCATTAAATATTCATTCTGATCTTGATCCAATTTACTATTCAACACTTACATTATTTATGAATAGCAACTCCCTTTCAAATACTTTCATATTTCAAAGCCAAACCTATTTAGTCATCAAATGTTTCAACATTTGCTTATTCATTACATTAATAATGCAATATATTAAGTGGTATTATTCTTTTTTTTTTTTTTTGGTGTTGTTTGTCTGGCCAGTGATAGTATTAGCATGAAAATCATACTAGAGGCTTTTGATTCATGAATACTAAATTTAAGGTAATTCTTTAACCAACTGAACTACCCTGTCCAAATTTTACTGACTATTACCTTGGAAAGAATAATTAATTTGTTAAAGTGTTGATTTAAATTCAATATTCAGCCATCTAAAAGGCTCCTGGTTTGATTTTGATGTTGTTACTGTCACCAGTCAGGTTAGAAACATCTGAAGAAAAAATGAGAATAATATGACTCAAAATATTGTGTTACATACTAACCTGAACTTTATTACTAACAGTTGAATTTATTTAAAAAGCCTTTTTTTTTTTCATGAATTTTTTTCATGGAAATAATCCAACATATATTTACAAATTAATGTGAATGTATATAAAATACTTAGATACTCAATGCTTCATATTGTCAATCGATAGTAAAATACAGGTTTCATCTCAATTGTCCATGTAAAAATATTTTTGCTCAATGGCTAATTATTTTATTTATCGAGCCAACTACTCAGAATGTAATGTTTGTATGAAAGTTTTATAGTGTTAGATGTCATCTCAATATATTCAAAACATGATTTTTTTTTTTTTTAATTTCTGATCAAAGAATCAAACAGAAACTTTCCTTCATGAAAAAGTGTCTTAAACTGAGGAAACTACTCAGAGTAACTTATGTATATTGTGTATACTGACTGGAGAATTATGAGACCTATATATTTACAATTTGGGAATATTATTATTGGTCCAATAAGTAGCACACCACTGATTTTCAATAGAGCTCAATATTCTGCTTATAATTTTAAAAGTATTATAATTGTATCAAAATTTCTAGATTTTTTTATATTTTTGACTAAGCATGTTCAGTATCACCTTTGCCTTCCTCAAAGATAGTAATTGTTTCTACAAAGATCCACATAAATCAAGAGTCTCATATAGAAAATAAACAATATAATGATGTTCTATGGTAGAAAATTGAAGTCTTACAACAGTCTCAAAATATTTAATAATAGATATTAAATATCCATTAAAGATACAAAATTAGAAAAAAAGTGGCAATTAATGAATGAACATTTTACTAAACATAATTGAAAAGCATTAACATGTTTTTGAATATAAGATATAGTAAGCGCATTGCAGTGGCCATATTTCTTTTTATGAATGCTGATTTTAAACAATTTATAATTGCCATTATGAATTATGTCATAGTAAATATTTTGTTGGCTCTTACTTAAATTACAACAAATGCATGTTCAAAAAAAAAAAAAGAAAAAAGATAATATAAAGTTCAATTTGTAATTTATTTTTAGTGAATTTTATTATATGTTAAGAATGGTTTTTGTGCATGTAAATATCCAATAAAGGAAAACTTTGAATTTTATTTTACTGTACTGTCAATTTTAGATGGTGATGGCCATTTTTTTTTTTTTTTTTATGAAAATGCAATTTAATTAAATAAAAATCAAATTAATAAATGTAATGGCTTATTGATTACTGTAATTTTAATAACATAAATGAGTAAATCTTTTTTTACCTGATATTTTTTATGTTTATGAAGAACAGAAATTAAATAAATCAATGCTTTTACTATTGCAAAGATTTACAATAGATAAAAAAAAAAGTTTAATCCGCACAAGGCTGTGTGGTTGTAAATATAAATCTTTAGAAATTCTAATGATTTTAACGACCACATAAATAATTTTATAGCCTATCAAATATATACTGCTAAGAAAATAAAACCATTCATAGAACAAACAATTCCAAATATGGTACTAAGTTAATTCACAAGTTAGATTCCCAACAAATCTATTTGTATTGCTATAACAAAAATCTGGGCATTGTTTGTCATTTTATTTAAATGCTTCTTTGAAAATCTAACTTGTAAACTATCTTTATCACATATTCAGACTTGTTTGTTCTTTTATTTGACATATATTAGCAATGACATAAGCAAAAAATAGGTGTTATTTTACAAATTCATTTAAATGATTCTTTGGAAATCTAGCTTATAAGTGGCCTTATTAATATATTAAGACTATTTTGTTCCAAGAATAGATTTATAGAGGTATATATTATGATATAGTATTGCTTTGAATCCAGTTGCCTTATTTGTTGCAACTATTTTTTTTTAGTTAGTAGTAATGGTACATCTATTCTATGCTTTAAATAATTTCTATACCAGATGATGTCTCAAGTATCATGGATGTTTTTAAGTAGCATCCAATTTTTGTGAATATTGTATTATAATCCTTTTTTATCTTTAAGTCTGATTATTTTGCTTCCAGATGATGGCAGTTAATCAGGACGTATTATGTGCTTCTACAGATCTGTGTAGTCTTTCTTTTTTAAGAATTGTTAGGGCAAAAGCTGCATTTTTTCATCATCTGTGGCTCTTATGTTTATTGCATTATTCAGGCAATTGCTTTTAAAATTTCAGTTTTTATGGTTTAAACCTAGCTATCTAGATACAGAAGCAATTCCGTAATATGTTTATATATAACTGCAGTTCTGTTGTTATTTATATCCTAATTTAATTATCATGTGACATTTTTAATAGTGTATCCCAAAAAGTATTGAAGCAGTCAATGAGATTGCTGGAAATTGATTTCTGGTAGTATTTGAATTGTCATCTGACATTCTGAGTTTTGGTTTAACTTTAAAGTTGATAGTTTATCACTTGTCAACCTTTTTTTACCATTTTCCATAATAGTCTGAGGCAAATTAAAGCCACTGTCTTACAATTTGCCAGCAGAATGAAGAACAATGATATTATGTTCTACTTTTATCATACAAAAATAAACCTCCTCACCAATGGTGAAGATGATCTAATTACATAGTTCCTGAGTTTCTGTTCTATTAATGGATTAGTACATTACCCGAGACCTTTACTCTTTAACTAATACTAACTAAATATTTATTTAGTAACCATTATTGGATGGCTATTTAGGTTCATTATGAAATGTATGTCTAAAAGAAATATCCCAAGCATGTTGCTATCTCCCAGAGCATAGGTAGTATTTTGGATTAGTATTCATAGACTTCTGTCTAAAATATTTAGAGTATGACTTTTTTTGCCTTATATAGGCACTTTCATTTACCTGCAAGAAAATTCAACTTCTGACTTATTTTGTTTTGCATATATAAGAGTAAAAAAATAAATCAGTCAGCCTTATTAATAAATATCCCCCTGCACAATAGAGGCTTCTTTAACTTTCTTTCATAGAAGAACAGTGAAAGGGAATGAAATACTCATCAGATTCACAATTTCCGAATGGTGATGGTTAAACATTTTTTCATTCTTGTTTTACCCTCTAGCTAACATTAACTAGATATCCGTTTGCCGGCTAATGTTGGTTAGTTGGCTGGATTAGATATGGGCCATTTATTTTAGACTAAGCTTTTTGAAAGTAACTTTACTCAGCCTGGATTTGAATCCCAGCTCATAGTCATAATAAAAAGATGCACTACTTTTTGTTGTTTTTTTAAAGATATGTTGATAAGAATTGTGGTACAGTGTCTAGAACATTCATCTATCTTGCACCTAATCTGGCTTCAAATCTGTTTTTTTTTCAAATAGCTAATTCAGAAACTATTCCATTTACTCTCTAATTATTAGTTAGTATGCTTAGAAGATAAAACAAATAAGAAAAACGATCTTTATAATAAAATGTCACATGAGTCCAATGTATAGAAACTGACTATTGGCCAATTTGACGATTAAATTCAAAAAGTCATCACTATTTTTTAAATTGTTATATCAATCAATTTGTATAGTTTATATTTAAATTACATAGATGACACTTTATATATATGTAAATAAAGTATTTTTTGGATTACACCAATTTCTACAAAATAACATCTATCATTGTCAAGGTCAAGTTTTTAAAGAAAAACTATTAGATTCTAAGTAGTAACGAGATTGAGTATGAAGTCATATATATTTGATAGTTGATTATTCAGAATATGTCGATTAACATAATGTTTATTTTCTTCAGTTTCATTACATTTTGTTAATCTACGTATTCTGAATAATCAACTATCAAATATATATGAGTGATTGTTCTATACACTCATTCTCATCATCACTTAAGATCTACCAGCTTGTTTTTAAAGTAACCTTGACAGTGATGGATGTTATTTCATTGAAATATCGGGAATTAATACAAAATAATACACAGTTTAATAAAAAAAATATTTTATTTACATTATATAACCATAAATCCATTAAATTTCATATATTTATAAACTCTAAATTAAACATAACTCAATGGCATACAAACAAAGAAAGTAAATCACCCTTCCTCCCAGCTATAAATTAAAAACTCTTAATTGTTTTCCCTTTTTCTGATCATCAGATTGATCCTCATGATGATTAGTCTAGGTGTAGGTAAAACAATTGTTAATACATCCTTTACAATTGAGTTAATTCATTATACCAAATGATTGAAAGGATATAGTCTCTAACAAAATGCCTGGAGCTTGAATGAGCAACAAACAACACAAACACAACCCCGGTTTTCTGGTTGTTTAATCAATGTAACCTTTTTAGTGTATCGAAGACAGATGGGCTCCCTTTAATATGTAATATTTTTATTTTCTTCTTCCTTGTTTCGTTTTTTGGATCCACTGCCTGCTCATACTCATGTAATTGGTTTTAGATTATGTTGCCTTGTAAAATATGTATGTAAGAGAACTTCCACAGGTATCTTGTAATTGTGTGAATAAAGTTCACTTTTGAAACAAGGATCAAGAATAAAATGAATTTGTCTATTCTTGTGAGCACTGATTTCTTCTCTTTATAGTCCCAAACATCAAATGCTTATCAAACATTGACAACAGCTAATATACCATAAAATAAAGTTTCTCAATCTTTAATACGACAGAAATTATCAGCTTTATTGGCTCCAACATTCAGTATATCTTGCAAAATGTTCTAAGACAGCTCAATCTCATTTATTTTATTATAGATTAGTATCTGGTAACACTTATGATATATTATGTATAAAAAGCAGCAAATATTCTTTCACTGGTTTTTATTTAATACATTTTTATATATGTCTATAGTATTGTTGCATATATATTTATTAGCATAATAATTATGTAGTTATTTAATTAGTGCAATATGTGATAATTAATTCTCTTATTATGCTTGTAACTAGTTAAAAACAAGCAGGTTTGAGTTTTTTTTTTTTTTTTTTCAGATAGAGGATTGACAGACTTATTGGTTTAGAGAGTGAGGTAGAATTGTGTAGCCTTTCTCTATTACTCTATGAGGGTGTGGTGGTGAAATCTTTGCCTTTTAGTGGGGTTATGTAAAAGCTGTTTTACCGTTTTATCTGATATGGGTGTAATAATATTTAAAGAAGAAAATTGTAAATACAGGATTTGAAGCCTAATCAGCTGTCAATAACATTTTAGTATTACCACTTGCTGATAATTGACAGAATTCTGGAAGAATAATACTAACTGTCAATATGAGGGAAAGATATTGGTTTCATGCATAATCAAACAATAAAAAATTGTGTTATTTTAAATAGCATGGTATAATGCAATGAGTAGAATGGAAAAATCTGAAATTCAAGATCCATGGATTACAATTGCAGTTCTTGGTTACTTAAATTTTTACAAACTCCTAAGCCTGAGCAATAAACCATTCTATTGCAATTGTTTAAAGTAGAAAATTAAGATAGAAATGGTCTGATTTTTGCTTTAAAAATACCTAGTGCTTGCTAAAGTTATTTTTACTGGTGTGAATTAGTTATGTCTGGCAATGATAAAATGGGAAGCAAAATATAAATCTGTATATATTTTGTTTCTATTTAGTACACAATTTCCTAATTAGTTATCTTTTTTTTTTTCACTTATCGTAATAACAGAGATATTTATTATTGTCGTTCTTTCTGATGCTTGGAATCTTCACACCTGTTGGTTTGTTTGCGCAAGCCTGCTGCCCTTTAATAACTTCTTTAAATTTAAAGGATACATTAAGTATTCTAATTATTTTCTAACTAGATTCATTAGCTTGGCTGTTGGCTATTTTTTTTAGAAAATGAAATCAACTTGAGGCTTGTTAATTTTTTTTCTTTTGTTTTCCCTTTTTAATTTAGTTTTGATCAGTTGCTTGTAAGAGTTTGTACTTTCCAAATCATACAACATGAGAGGGAATTTAAATACTAATTAACTGCAAATGAAATCAGCTTTCAAATTATTTTAACATTTAATATAAATGTAATAATGTTTTATTAGTGACATTTTAAATTGCCAACTCTTTATATATATATGTAATCAAATAGCATGTAGAGGTAAATACAATTCTTGGATTCAGCTCCTCTATGTCTACGATAACTCCCAATAGAGAACATGTAACTTAATGTCCATTCAAGGAGTCAAATTCAGATATAATTCGCTCTCTTCAGATGAAAATTCATTTGTGAATTGCTGCTTCTTTGTTTCGCCTATTTACTTACTTATTCTTAAAAGAACATTTTTTGTCTTATTGGTTTCATTTCAGTTTGAGCAATTTTTAAAAATACATTAAAGTTGTAGTTTAAATTTGTTGCACTATCTGTGAATGTTAATGATATTAACTATTGATACTGTTTTCCAAATTACTGGAATCATTGAAGTTGAATGTATCAGATTCCACTATATACTGGAAATTGTAAAATCTTTAGCAATGCTTTATAAAACGTTCTGGAGAATTGATACAGGCTATTATTCAATGATGATGTATGCCCTGCTCTATGTCTCAGTGTGATCTCTTTGATCCAAACAGACATACGTTTATGAAATTTAAACCCTTAGAAAAGTAAGGCAACTAATATAGTAAGATTGTTATATATATATATATATATATATGTATGTTGTCATGTTATCAATTGCTTAAGATGAGTTGTAGGATGAATAGACTGAAAAATCTGAGTTCAAATACCTCTAATTATATATATTGGAAATTTTCAGTAAAAGCAAATTACATACTGCTTTACAAATATATACTGTATATATAAATTAATTTATTGTTAAAAAGAGGTTGCCTTGACAACAGTTTGAAATTGTTGATTGTTATTGATATTGGGATTGTCTAAGTGTTGACTAACTTTTAATGAAAATTAATACTATTACAAAGTATATACAATCAATAATTATACTCATACTATAAGTATTACTATTTATATGAAATGGCCCAAAAGTATAAAGAAATAATAATATTGTTTGATACAATCTGTAAGGCCCTGCTTTGACGTGTTTGATGGCAGATCTCTCCATTGCTAAAGTGTATATTAGGGCAACATATGATGATGTACAATAGTTTTGCGAGTCCATTTTCTCTTAAATCATTTCCATATGCAAATGCATACTGATCGCAGAACTCATGCCTTCTGCTCTACAGATTAATTTTCTAAAATCTTTTACATCTCATTACTTAACAATAACAACTTATCAATTAATAATTAGCTTATCTTATTTTTAGACATCTAGCTTCAGTCAGCTCCTCTGATTTCAATTATTAGTTTAGATTAATTAGTTTACTTTTGAAATTTTAGGAATCCAGTTAATCTTGTTTTATCTTTTCCAGGTAAACCCTAATTATCCTAGTTAATCTTTTGTAGATCATTTTACAGATTGATTTAATAGTTGAGATTTATCTTTATTTCTTACTAACATTGTAGCTTAATATATATCTAACTTTATATATATTTTTATCTAGTATGTGCAAGCACATAGCATTATACACATGTGCAACACAGATTCTGAGTGTAAGGTTCTTGGATTGATTCCAGTTCTGGCTCTATGCTCAAACTTCTTATCGACTCTGGAGCAATAAAGCCACGTGATGATATTTTTATTTAATGATGTAATTAGAGGTGATCAGAACCCAGACCTTCAATCTCCCTTCAGCTGCCTACTCCATCTTATATAACTCATACACATGACCACATAATTAAATCTCCAATATACATATTTCATGCTGAACCAGCCCTCATCATTTGGTGCAGACCATCATCTCCCACACAAATAATATATAATCAGTGCTCACAGTATATTAAGGTAGCAAATCTTCAAACTCCAATGAACAGACTTCAATCTTCTCAACTCTCCAACTAAAGTTTGAAGATTTGCTATTTTAATATAATCTGAGCTCTGATCATATATGTATGTGGGATATGATGATTATGACCTACTGATGAGTTGGTTTTGCACAAAATATGTATATTGGAAAGTTATTTGTTTTTTTCACATGTACATGGTCATATGTATCATTTATATAAGATAGAGTTGACAGCTGATGGGAAAATTGAAAGTCTGTGTTCAAACCCTGTCTAATTACATCTAAGGTTCAGTATATACATTATATCTGTATTCAAATATTATTTAGTGATGATCTATTATTTGTCTATCTATATTTGTAGATTTTTTTTTAAATGAACAAAAACTACATACATTGAAAAAACTGGTTAATATTAGCTAATGCATTATCAGTTTTGTGAAAATTTTAAAAAGAGATGAAAACACAATAGAATTGAAAAATTGACATGATCTTTACTGAAAAGACTCAAAGTGAAGTGAAATTTATTATAAATATAAAATGAAAGAATAATACTAAGGGTATCAATGATATATCAGACAGAGTGGCAAGAGGCTGCATAAAAATTGGATGCTTTAAACATGACATTGTTAGACATGGTGAAAAGACAATAGAATTGAAAAGTGTATGTATACTTTATTGTAAAGGGACAAATATTAGAAGCATAGAGAGAGTAAAATTCATTATAAATGTAAAATAGAATAACATTAAGAATATAAGTGATTTATCCCACAGAGTTGTAAAATTGATAATTCACTCTAATGAAAGATACCAAAAACTAATAATTAAACTTTATGCTTAACAAATTTTCAATGTGAGAAGAAGTAAAGGATTTTTATTCCAGACATTCAAAATATATTTCATCAGATCAAATATTTTAAAATTATAATTGGGCAATTTTAGTGCTATAATTGAAAATGATTGTAGACAAAAAATAGTGTATAAATTTGGTTAAGTAACTGTGGGAAAAAAGTATGATTCAAATATTTAATAGGAAGTGTAACACCAAATAATGGAAAATGGGAGATATTTATCTTGAAGAAATGGAGAATGCATATATTTATATACTTTGTTAAATGGAAAAAGGAATTATACAAATAATTGGAAATAAAAACAAAAAAAATAGAATGGAATTTATTAAAGATATTGCTTGTTTCTCATATAATAATTATAAGATATTTAGAAAGGAGAGAGGGTGCCTGCTTTGTAGAAATGATGCATTTTGTATAGCTTTGGGACCTCAGAAAATTTTAGATAGAATATTAAAAAAAATACGTATGGGGTAGTAAGAACTTCATTCTATTGAGAATAATCCAAAGTAAATTTAAAATGTTTGGAAAGTTTCAATATATCAGGGGTCCCCAACCTTTTTGCACTTAAGAGCACATTCTATAATACCGGCCAGGTGTCGGGCATCATTTATTTTTTCAATGTAAATTTATAGTTGAATATTGTTAATAATACACATAATGTACAAAAAAATATTTATTTCAAAAATAAAATTTTAACATATAATTAACGTTCATATTTTTACGCTGTAAAAGTATAGTATGCCCTACAATTTGATCGCAATATAATACAATAATTTTTAAGAAATTTTAAAAATAAAATTTATTTATATCAGATAAATAACTTTTTATCATGTTTGGATAGCGGTGAGCACACGTAAAATGGTCTGCGGGCATCATGGTGCCCGCGGGCATAGGGTCGGGGACCCTTGCAATATATGATTAAATTTAAAATGTTCCCTTAGGCACTACTGTAAGAGAAGCTGTTTATTTCTGCTTTTTTACTAAAGCTTAATGCTTTTGAGGCTATGTATAACCACATATTCATAGCATCGAAACAATACTATGAACATGAGGCTGTATGTAACCCTCAAATGCACTAAGCTTTAGTAAATTCTCAGTTATAAATAGTTTCTCTTACTATAGCACCTAAGCACACATGTTTTTGATTTTAGTGGTATAAGAAAAGTTGATTACCTTTGTGAATATGTGATTAAAGGAGATTAGTAAAAATATTGTTTAATTAGATTATGTGAAGAAACTACAAATATATTGGACAAAAAAGGGGTTATATTATGTGGAGTTAACAGATTGATAATTTATTTTTATGTATTTATATAAGAAATGAGATAAAGGTATAGAGAATGTATTACAGGTTCATAATTATAAGGGATGAGAAAAGAGGATAGGAAAGTTGATTAGAGAAAAAAAATATATAAAAAAGTATATAGACAAAAATAATTGTTTGGAATTATATATGAATAAAACTTGTGTAAAATGTGAAAAGATGTATGTGTAATGATACTAAAGAAAGATTATTGTTAATTAATGCAAGGTGGGAAACTTTAGATAACAGAGACAGAACGTGAAAATAGAATAAAAAATATAGATTATAGATATAGTTTATGTGAAGGTGGGAGAACTTTGAATTTTTAGAATGTACCATATTGAAAGAAGATCAGGATAAATTGTATAGAGAGTGGGAAAAATAAAGATAGAAAGAGTAGACATTTATGTTTCTTGGTTTAGGTTTTTATAATAAAATTGAGGATATTAAATAGTGGAACTATTAAAACTGCTGTTATTATAATGAAGTGGGGAGTAGGAAAAGCAAACTATGGCTTAAAAAATAATTGGGTAATAATCTTGAATGGAAGGAATGTTTAGTTTGGCCAAGAGGATTTCTGGGCATATAGAAATGTCAAATTTCATTTAAGAAGAATCACACCACTGGCATTTAGCTAATTAGTTTTCTAGAAAAAACATGCTAGATTTCATATTTTGATTTAAATTATATAAGAATCATCACTATAAAGTGAAGCCACAAACTACACTGTATCAAAATACATGATTTTAATTGTACGCTATCCAATAAAAAATGTAAACAAACAAACTAAAATATAAGTAAACAAACAAAAATGTTAAAATTTATAAATTTAATACATTTTATAATGTGCGAACAATTTTTCTCTCTCTGTGTGTTATGCACAAACATGTTGGAAAAAAATTAAAATACATGGTCATATTTATTAATATTTCTTCAGTTTATGTTGAAAGTACTTACATTTTGTTCCTCCCATATATTACCCTTTTCAAATATGATTTATAGTATGTAATGTAATAAAATGTTTTCTAAGCATAGTGCTAAAAGTTTAATAAATTTTAAGGAAGATTGTAATTTATTGATAACAAGACCATTATTACAGTTCCATAAAAGAAAAATGTTACTGAAAAAAAAAATCCCCAGAACATGTTTAATAACAATGAAATTCAATCACTTCACTATTTATTTAAAAAATATGATACAGTTATATGTTCCCCTTATTCTTGTTACTTCAGTGAATGCAAGAGTGAACATACATTCAATAAAATATTTATAAATGTGTCCCCTAAATGTATGAATAATTATTATTTTAAAATTTTGCTTATACTATAATCTTAATTTATATATGCATACTATATATATATATATATATATATATATATATATATATATTTGTGAGTGTTCAAATTGATGATCCACATACATATATATAAAAAAAAAAAAACATAGTAAGCAATTCAGCATAATAAATTTAACGAAATAGGATTAATATTATTTTATACATTTCATATATAAATGCAATCACAATAGTAACAATATTACATACAGTTTAATGTTTTTTATGTTGTGTATATTTTATTTGTAAAATATTTAAAAAAAAAAAAAAAATATTGTTATTAAAAAAAGGTTATTATATCAATTTTATATTTTGGTTTGTAAAATATTATTTTAAGAAAAAAAAATTGTAATCGAATTTAAATGTGATCTTCGGTGTGTCTTCTTATCTATGAGTCTTCTTATCTATGACCGTCTTATTATCTATGACCGTATGTGTGGTCGCAAAGATAAAAAAAAAACGTCAGAAAGAGAATCTATAAAAATGACGTGACAGAAGATAAAAGAGGTCAGATCGGTCAGTCATTCTCAGTCACTCACTCAAGCACGCACACACTTATTATCACTTTGTATGGTAAAGGACAAATCTATTTGTTGTATCTTAAGAAAATGAACCTTTTCAATATTAAAATTGTTGGTTTGTAAAACTATAAAACATGGAGTAGTAGCAGAATTATCTGCCCGTTCAATCATTCGGGCGGGCAGGTTGAAAAGTCTCGAAGAGCGGCAACAATGTAAAAAAAAAAAAAAGAAACCTATGAAAAAAAAAAAAAAAATGCTTTATAAATAAAGAAAAGACAAATGGATTTGCATAGACATCGTCTCTCGACTAACCAAATGGATCAATTCACCTCATAACCTGGATCATCGAAATACACTCACCTCTACAGAATGGAAAGAGAAAAAGGAAACTTTTTAATGAGTATTGCAAAGTTTACAATTACTATTTCGGACGGAGAAAATCCTCTTTACACTATAAATGAAGGCAATCGATAGACTAATAAACAGTGAATGGACAGATTTATATATATGGTATGATTATTTTTTTTTATGAAAAATATGTGTGTTAATTTTTTTTTTATATGTAATACTATATGATGTTTTTTTTTTTTTTATTATCTAAAGAAATATAATTATTAAATGAAAATGATCGGAAAGACTCAAATATAGTTATTATTTCATATTCATTTATCCGTAATTATTTTTGATAAACGAATAGATTTTGATACCCTCTTATTGCACATTTTGGTATAGGGTATATGTAAATTTTTATTTTTTTTTAGTAAAATATCTAAGAACCTTTCCCATCATTTATTCATTCATTTTTTTTGTATGTGTCGTTAACGTTCTTGCAACACGTATATAGAGATACATATAGCAACATGATTATTTTATTTAGTCAACCAATTTAAAATATAAAGACATTTCGGATGTATACTATCATTAATATTGTCAATCTTCTTTTTTTATAATTAAATAAATTGAGTTAATTTAAATATCAAGACTAGTTTACTTATTTTGTTTTATTTGGATTGCGTAAGACGGCGGAGCAACTTAGGTAACAGAATTCAAACTCAGCTTGGTAAGCGAATTGAAATAGAAGATAAGGTATATTTTGCTTATTAATATTTTATTTTGTTTCTATATAAATTTCATAGTTATATTTGCATTCGAATATTATATATCCATATTATTATGTCTCTTAATTAATATTACAAAGACAATCATTTCATGTTTGTCTGATTCCGTAATAAAAATCTAAATAGATTATACTTTATCGTTCGGTTTGGAGTAGTTCGTTTGAATATTTCTTAAACTCCTATAAAATGAAGAGAATAAACTTCATTGACCGATTTAATTGAATATTATTTTCATTTATAGAAATATCAAATATAATCATGTGTTTTAATTGTTGCCAACCAAAATTTTTTATTCAGTTATTTAAAGTTTTCAAACAAGTTGTATTAATATTCACAAGTGAATAAACATCCAAGAGAAGCTCGATATATTTTTAGTTAATATAGTTGAACATTGTAAAATTAGAAATGAGCTAATAGAGTATTGATATTAAACTCCAGTGAAGTATTTTAGTTTAAAACCTAAACGAAGCATTAATTAAGTATCATTTTATTGAGAGATATTTATAAATTATTTTGTAACTTATTGATAATCTATCGACGTCTATTAATTTGTTTAAACATTTAAATGAGTGTATAAATTTTCGAGTGTTTATCTTTATATTTAGCGTTTGCTAACATGGATATATGCATATTTGGGGTTCAGTTATTATTTTGTTTTGTCGTTTAAATAATGTCTGTATGCAAACCAATGTTTTGTAAAGTGCTATTACAGGTACTTAGAAAATTATCCATTAAGTTATAAAGACAGTACCTTTAAATAATAAAGTGGAGTTAAAGTACTATAACAGTAACAGGCTAATAAAATATATATATTGGAATCTAGATTAGTTATTAATTGGATTGGTTTTGATTAGATTGCCAATCAAGTGTTAGCCTAATCCTATATTATTGTATAGGGCAATAGTAGTTGATTTCACCGCTCTATGCAATTTATATTGTAGTTGACGGTTTTGTTGATGGCTGGAGCAGATAATCTCATTATTTCTTCATTTTTCATATAACTTAAGTAAATTAAACTTTAAGAGAGATTATTTGTGCTTTATGATGGTTTATTATATAATGGCGACCCGATTGAGCTAGACCAGATTAATTTATATTGGATTTTAGAATTTTATCAGATCAGATTGATCATCCTAACCATCACCTTCATCCATCGATTTAATCAGTTGCAAATTGGCACCAATATTTTGGGCCTTCTTTTTGTTAGATTTGAATGGATCACAGCAATCGACAATACCGTCGGTTACAAAAATGGCGCGCCAACTCGGGCCGAAATAACCAATTAAAGACCCAAGTTTGAGTCTCATATAGATGTTAAAACATAGTATTATTTTTATATGCATTGGTGGAGTTATGTAGTTGATTATATTAGATCATAGGTTTAAGTAAGATATTAAAATACTTGTGGTTGTCGTTCTTTGGGGATTTTGGATTTTGTTCGCAGATGCAGGATTGAACGGATGGATATGTTTTATGTAAGGGTAAATAAAAGTAAAATATTTTGCAGGTTATTTAAAATAGAAATATTATATTTAACATAAATAGAAAATAAAAATGGAAAGCCATAAGAAAGAAAAATTATCAAAACCTGAAGGAGATTTGTATCCAATTCTAAAGGAATTAATGGAAAATATGAATGATATGAAAAGTGATATGAATAATAAATTTGAAGGTATAAATGATAAATTTAGTGACATGAATAATAAATTTGAAGGTATAAATGATAAATTTAGTGACATGAATAATAAATTTGAAGGTATAAATGATATGAAAAGTGATATGAATAATAAATTTGAAGGTATAAATGATATGTTTAGTGATATGAGCAGAGATAATAATAAGTTAAGAGAAAATATAAGTGGTGAAATAAATGATAAATTTAGTGACATGAATAATAAACTGGGTGATATGATTAAAGAAAATAAAGAATTTAGAGAGGAGGTAAATATTACAATTGGCTTATGCAAAATAGAGCTAAATGCTACTAATGCAAAGTTTGAAGAATTTAAATATGACTTAGATGCTCAGTTAAAAAAATCTGATAGTAAATGTGATAGCAGATTTAATGAGTTAAGGGACCAGTTAAATAAATCACAAGAAAGATTAGAAAACAGATTTGAAAACTTGAATGAAGAAGTTAAAAATTGTAAAGTTGGGTACAAAGAATTAGAGAAAAAGTACACAAAATTTGAGAAAGCTTACAAGGATGGTCAAGAGGCTTCAAAAGTAGAAG
This sequence comes from Epiperipatus broadwayi, assembly GCA_028023455.1. Lineage (NCBI taxonomy): Eukaryota > Metazoa > Onychophora > Udeonychophora > Euonychophora > Peripatidae > Epiperipatus > Epiperipatus broadwayi. The sequence continues at coordinate 1,410,684 of JAQFVV010000085.1, read as the reverse complement.
TAAACAATCTTAAGCTAGAAGTTAAGGATCTTCAAAGCCAGATGAAAGTTGAATATAAAGAGGTGTGCAAGAAACATAATAGGGCTGATAATGAAATAAAGAAATTACAGAAAGTGTGTACAGAATCACAGAGTAGTCTACTAGGTGTCCAAGAAGAGTTAAGCAACATTGAGCAAGGGAAGGCAAGAGAGTTAGATGATTTAAAGGATAGACTAGATAGTCACCAATCATCATTGCAACAGTTAGAAGAGCATGCTAAAAATCAAGATGAGGTTTATAATGAAATGAAAGATAATAGCAGAATACTGAAACAAGAGATAGACAGGCATTTGGAGGAACAGGAAATAAATTTCAATCATAGGATATCTATAATGTTGGAAGATAAAATAGTAGGAATAAAGGATACTATGGTAAAGGGTAATGATAGTCTAATGGATAAGCCATATCAATATTTGGCCACAGAAAACAAGTTAAATAGAAATGATCAGGATTGAAACAGACAGATCGGAGAACCGATCTTCGTTTCAAGTGTTTTTATGTACGGTAATTCAAACCACTGTTCGCCCGCAGTGAGATTTTGTCTATTTTAATTTATAATAAAAATTAATTATATATTTTATAGTTTATTAGTCAATGTGTAAAGATGCCGTATATAAATGTCGCAAACCATGAAATAATATTTGTGTGTGCGTGGTTTGCGAATTTATATCATTTAATTTAAAGTTTCAGTGCGGGCGTATTTGTTTTAAATTTTAGTTTTAAAATTGTATAAAGTCGTTTAAAAATACTGATCAAAAATCACATTCCTTTGATCAGTGTTTTTAATTAAAATCTAATTGCACAAATGTTCAGAGCAATTAAGTTGTAGTCAAAATTAGTAAGGAATTTTTATATGTAATTAATGTATCGATTTAAAAATGGCATATTAAATTAAAAGATTGCTAAAAACAGATAGTTGATTGTTGGTCAAGCTGCATCGCTAGAGGCTAGAGAAAGTAGGCGGAGCCTAAAACAAAAACAAGTCGGAAAGGTCAGCAGTGGCAAATTCTAGAAAAAACTTACATTCTAACTTTGGTCGTGTTTGAGAGAGGTAGTCTCGAGACAACACAGCAGTTAATAATAATTCAAATATCTTATTAAGAAGTTTACCAGTGAATCGCCATGTTCATGGGCTAATTGCCAGGAGCTGATCTCTGCCCGCCAATATGGATCCTCGTGCCGCTGTTTGATCATGTTTCATATACTTCAGAATTTCCAACTTCCAATCTCAAAATTTACTATGCCTTACAAATAACTTTCAAAAATGCGCGCCTACGTTACAAGCCAAGCTGGATGAAGAAAAAGAGAACTTTGTTACATGAACTTTAATTTTCTTCCGTGCTTAATATTATTAATCAAGTGAATCATATGTAAGTCTTTATATCATTTATAATGCTATTATTTAACCTGTCAGTAAATTTTCTTTTCTTTTTTTTTTTTTTATCCTCTGCTCTAGTCTTTAGAAATCATTTATAAAATTGTAATTAATAGTAATAATATTTCAACTGAATGCATTTATATTTTCTTATGTTGCTTATTTCATAAACAAACATTGCCAATAGTAATATTTCCAACTCTGTGTAAACTAGTGTGTAATAATGATCAATTTAATTTAAAAGTAATTTCATGTTCTGAATTAAATATTCTTTCACAGTCCGAGTTAGTAAATGTTAAATCACTTTATTATTCTATGTTAAGTTGTTATAAAATTAACAATCTAAGGTTCAATATTAAATATATATATAATAGTTTCAAAGTGTTATCTTAATGTCATGTCTGATCTGAGAAATAACTCCCTGTATAATTTGATAATGTCGCTACCGCCTGTTAACCTGAAGGGTTAGGAGTCCCAGAGTAAGATTAACTAATTATTGTTTTTCACCGTCAGTTTAATTTCGCTATGTTTTTATTGGGATAAGGATCTCAGCCTGTGGCGTAGAAACAGACAAATAGTTTCCAGGTTTTATATAATTTCTCTTAAAAAAATCCGCTTCAAGTATTCGTCTTTCACGTCTGTGGCAATGCCGTCCCTTCGCTGAAGTTAGCGTCTCGCCATTCTACCATTGGGGAATGAAAGCAGTTTTCTTTCCCGGTAATCTCTTGGATCACCGGGGTTCGAAATAACCCCGGCTGGTTGTCGTGTCCCGGAACTACTTGGGGGCATTAAGCCTTGTCAAAGAACAAGCCGCCCGGTATTCCGTTAATGCACCGCAATTGATTACTGTAGGGCTCTTGAATCCAGGCAACCACCAGTTCATCTATCTTCCATGTTGTATTTATATAAAACCACCAGTACATCTATCTCTTATGTCGTATTTATATAAAACCACCTCCACTGTTCGTCTACGTTCCGGCTCGAGCCTATTCAAATAAAATAAGTAAACAAAAATCTTTAGATAAATATTTTTTCCAATGCTCTAATACTCTGATTCTCTTAACCACCTGTCAATTATTTAACTACCCCGCTATTGGCATAAGTTTGTTTATTAAATAAAACGTTCACTAAAGACTAGTAGCCAAATACAAGAGGATTTATGAAGTCTTACCGTACTGTATAACACTATATTTATATGCTGTATATTTCTATTATATAACACTATATTTATGTGCTTTCTATTTGTCTTATTTAACACTATATTTATATGCTTTATATTTTGCTTATTAAACACTTTATTTAATTAAATTTTTGTGTCCTCCACCTTATTACTCTCTAAGTCTATTTAGCCACTTTCTGTCTGTATTGGCAACTTAAATATATACGTTACATGAATGACCGTTTCAGGATATACTATCAATGTATGGGGATGAAAATAATAAATTAATGCATAGTCCAGAAGAAGTTAAGAGAGAAAGGATAGATGGAAACATAGCAAGGTTTATTCAGCTCAAAGTCTTCAAGGGTGATTATAGTGAAAACCCTATAGAGTATCTAAGCGCACTAGAAGAGCTGTTCTCATTAAGTAGACTAAGTGAAATGGAAAAATTGTCAGTGGCTAGTAATCATTTGAGTGCATCTGCCAAACATTGGTGGAAGTCCTTGTTTAATAAGCCCGAAACATACGGGGATTTTAAATATCTGTTGTTGAATGGTTTTTGGGGCGAAGATAAACAGGACAATATTAGGCACCAGATTAGCCAAGATAAATATAGTGTTAGCAAGGGTAGCTTGACTCAATTTTTCCGGATGCAGACAGCAAAATTGAAAATGCTGACCGCATATCCATTGTCGGAAAATCAAATAATTCGTATCATTAGGAGAAACCTGCCACGCCATATTGAGCAAACTCTGATTGCTGCCGATAGGCATACTGTTGAAGAGGTGTCCGATATACTTGGATCACTTGAGGCAAGTGAAGCACCTACAGGAAGTGGTCATAAATACCACAGAAATGATCCTACTTACAATGTTTCTCCCATTAAATGTTATAGAAATAGAAGGGCCTTAGATAATAGAAGGGATAGGTATTATAGAGGCACTAAATATGCCCAATCTTTAGCACCAGTAAATACAAACAGGGCCAATCCCAAAGGTTATGAAAGAGTAGAAAAGGGTGCATGTGCAGCAGGAAGTTATCCTGTCAGCATATCGCAGAACACACCTGTGAAAATGCTAGGGGCTAGGCCTAAGACTAAACCTTTAAATTAAATATGGCCTCGTTGGAATGTTCCTCACTGCGGGAGCCTCATAGTATAGTGAATTTGGGGAGCCATGATATTTTTAGTTATTTGGAATCAATAAATTTTGAAACAGAAGATAATGATTATGATAGGGATTTGGAAAGTTATATTCTTAATTATTGTCCAGAAATTGTTATAGTTATTCAAGGTACATCAGTAAGGGCTTTGCTTGATTCAGGGAGTCAAATTTCCCTTATCTCTGAAAAATTTTATAATAAGATTGCTGAAATCGATTCTGAAATCCCTATGTTGCCATTGAGACAGACACAGGTTATAATGGCAAATGGTCGAAAGGCAAAATTATTTACTCAGCAAGTATGGCTGAATGTGAAAATTGATTCAATTACAGTAGAACAAATCTTTTTAATTATGTCTGGACTTATTCATGAGGTCATAATAGGATCCGACTTCATGAATCGGTTTGGATGTATTATCGACTATGCAAATCAGGAAATAATTATAAAAGGGGAAAAGCATAGTTTTGAGAGGTCAATACCCATTAAGAGTGTAAATATACTAACCATCCAAGATAATTCTACAAAGTCAGAGTTATATGCAAAGGTCAATGAATCCTCTGAGTTAGATGACAATTGCAAGCAAAGGTTTTTTCAGATACTATGTAGATATAAGGATGTGTTTTCCAAAAAGCCCGATGTAATAAAAGGATATGTGCATCGGATACGATTGAGGGACTATAGCCCTTTCCAATGTAAAAGCTATCCTATCCCTCACCAATATAAAGAAGAAGTAAGAAAACAAATTGATCAAATGGTTGAGTGGAAAATTATTAAGAAAAGTCCATCAGCCTATAACAGTCCATTAGTGGTCGTTCGCAAAAAGAACGGGTCCATACATATTTGCTTGGATGCGAGGTTCTTGAATCAATTAACGGTTCCAGAATGTGATGTTCCTCCTACTGTACAGGAATTGCTCATTAAATTTAAAGACAAAAAGGTCTTTTCCACAGTCGACTTAACAGCTAGTTATTGGCAGGTATATTTGCATGATGAAGATCAGCAATACACTGCATTTAAATATGAGGGCTACTCATATGTATTTAAAAGAATGCCTTTTGGGCTTATAAATAGTGGAGCTGGACTCCTCAGATGTTTAGACAAAGTGTTGTCTGATGAAGTAAAGGGCATCATTACTATGTATGTAGATGATGTTGTGATTGCCTCTGAAAATATGTCAGAGCATTTTAATCACCTTAATATGTTTCTGAAAGAGTGTGAAGAGAAACATATTAAAATAAATTTAAAAAAGAGTAGAATAGCTGTTAAGGAGATACAATTTTTAGGACATATTGTAGGATATGAGGGAATAAAACCGCATCCAGAGAAAATAAAGTCTATTCAAGACTTTCCTATTCCAGAGAATAGAAAGCAATTACGTTCTTTCCTTGGTGTCTGCAATTTTTATCATAGATTTTATGAAAATTTTGCATATGACACTGTTCATATATTAAATTTATTAAGGAAAGATGTGAAATGGAAATGGACTGAGAACCACTCTATAGAATTTAACAAAATAAAATCAAATTTTCTTAATACTGTAATCTTATATTACCCTAACTTCCAAGAAATATTTTATGTACAAACTGACAGTAGTGGGTATGGTCTAGGGGTAGTTTTATTCCAGTTGGACCATGAAAAGAAGCCCCGTGTCTTATATTTCTTGAGTAGATTGTTGAAGGGAGCAGAACTACATTATACCACCACAAAAAAGGAAGCCTTGGCTGTTGTATGGGCGTTTCAAAAGCTTCGACAGTATCTGCTTGGATCTGAAATAGTTGTTATTACAGATCACAAGAGTTTAGAGTTCATCAATCGAAGCTATCTAAATAGTGAAAGGCTAGTTAGGTGGAGTCTCTTCCTTCAACAATTTAATTATAAGGTTCAGTATTGTAAAGGTAAAGACAATATAGTAGCAGATATTCTAAGTAGGAATTCTGTCAAGATAGACACTTGTCACTTAAATCTCGATCATGCTTTCATCACTGTAATCTCTCTGGCAGTGGATGAATCAGTTGAGAATGATTTAAAGAACTTAAAATTTTTACAATCTAGTGATCCAAAGTTAAGTGCTATTATTCAATACTTGGATACCGGGATTGAATCAATGGCATTAAAAAGAATAATCAAGAATAAAATAATTTTTAGATATAAGATAAGTGAAGGTCTATTATATTATAAGGTAAAGGAGGACCATGAACAATCATGGAGAGTTGTGATACCATCATGTATCAGAAATCAATTGATATATTATGTGCATTGCCTCTATGGGCACTACGGACCCAGAAAGGTAGAATATGTTATGCGCAGACTGTTCTACTGGCCTGGACTGTATGCATCCATAATGAACAGGCTCAAATATTGTGAGATCTGTTTGAGATCTAAATATGCTAACAAGTCCTATGCTGGGACATTGCAACCAATAATACCTGCTCGTCCCAACGATCTCTTGGCAATTGATTTCTATGGGCCTTTACCATCTTATAAAAGGTTTAAGTTTGTTTTGGTCACTTATGATGTCTTCTCCAAATTTGTAGGGGCATATCCGGTGACCAGGGCAAATTCCAAGAATGTAATTAAATGTTTGCAAGAAACACAATTTGTAAATATAGGGAAACCCAAGGCTATCTTGACAGACCATGCTACATCATTCCTATCTAAGGAGTGGAAAGGTTGGATTGAACGGCAGGGTATAAAACATATTCTGTGTTCAATTAGGAACCCTCAATCTAACCCATGTGAAAGAGTTATGCGTGAGCTGGGTAGATTGTTTAGGGTATACCTAGGAAGCAACCACCGTGCATGGGTGAATAAATTAAAGGATGTCATTCACTATGTAAACATAACACAGAATGAATCCACTAAATACACCCCAATGTATTTGCAGTTTGGATATAGAGAGCCCATATTAATTAAAGTACCATTACCTATTATAACTGAAGAAGAGGTAGATTACGATAATGACTTAGCAAAGGCTAGCCAGAATTTGAGAGAGATGGGACAGAAAAGAATTACCCAAGCCTCTCATAAGCCTTGTAGATTTAAAGTAGGAGATTTTGTATTTGTAAAAACTCCCCAAATCAGTGACCCGCAGAATTATAAATTCAAAAAGTTTTTGAATGTATATGAGGGACCATTCCGAATAAAAAGAAAAGTGGGGGAGAATGCATTTCTCATAGAAACCCCAGAAGGTGAAAAAGGTACCTTCAATGCCCGAAGCTTAAAACCAGCAGCACCACCCGATTAAATAAAAAGACATTCACTAAAAGTAACTTTATTAGTATGTCTTATGATACTTATTATTATGACCAAAAGTCATTAGCAATAGTGTAGATACACATATGAAAAAAAATATATATATATAGAGTGAGAAATATTTATAGTTAAAGCACTTTTGAAAATTTTCTTTGTATAGTATGCAAGTACTGTTTAAAAGTAAACCTTGTGGAATTGACTGATGATGGTGAATGTGTTATTTAATGCATTAGAGATATAGAGTGTAAGATTTTGATATCTGTGCTATTTGTGAATTGTAAATATTTGTATGGTTAAGTCTTTTCTTTGAGGAAGTTGACAGAACTATAGATGTATGTTGTGGCTCATAACTCTATATAAAATGATATTGAGGTCTGAAGTCGACAAATGTCCCAGACTTATTATTATTCGTTGGCAGGTAGGAAGAAATCCTTGATGGCAGGATTTAGCTCTTAATATGAGTTATAATTTTAAAGAGAAATGTTTAGTAGTTTCCCTAACCTGTATAAAATAAAGCTATTCAAACATAAATGTCCCTGATTAGCATCAAGATAGAGCACAGCTTAGTTTGTAAAGTAGTTATCAGATCCTCCAGAAATTAAAATTAGATTTAATTGACATTTAATCGGTTTACTTTAGTATTAGAAGTGGTTTAAAAATGGCATATCTCTGTTGTTTTGAATCTCCAGCTCACTGTATGAGTTAAGTTTCATTTGCTTAGATTATTTTATAGGAAAAGTGACTTTAAAAGTTGATATTTTCAATGTCCAAAGCAGGAATTGAATAAATATAAGATATTAAGTAACTAAAGTTACATTCTCACTTTATGACAATATGTCTAAAGAAAATAATAATCAAAGCTATTGTTGAGTTTTAAGAAAATAAAACCGTGAATATGTATATATTTTAACAATGCAATGAAAACATATGATTATTAGAAAGTAACTAATAATATTTGGCTTATAAATATTTGGCTTGTATGAAGCAAATACTAAATGATTTTCTTATTTGACTCTAATTTTAGAGCATTGTTATCCAGAAAGTTGCAGAGAGGAATATACAGATGTAATGATTTGATTGTGAAAAAGGAAGGAAAATATATATACACGTATAGGTGAACTAATTAGTCAAGCATAAATGGAATGAACGAATTCCACATTGCTTCTATAAGAATAAGATATTTTAAATTTTTTTTTTAACATTTCAAATGATATTAAAATCAAGACAGATAGAAATGGTAGACGTTTCTCTAGACGGAAATTAAAACGCTTAATGATTTTAGAGAGGGAAGGAAAAAGGTGTCGTTATTTTTTTTTTTTCTTCGTGGAGGGGAGATGTTGTGAGTGTTCAAATTGATGATCCACATACATATATATAAAAAAAAAAATAACATAGTAAGCAATTCAGCATAATAAATTTAACGAAATAGGATTAATATTATTTTATACATTTCATATATAAATGCAATCACCATAGTAACAATATTACATACAGTTTAATGTTTTTTATGTTGTGTATATTTTATTTGTAAAATATTTAAAAAAAAAAAAAATATTGTTATTAAAAAAAGGTTATTATATCAATTTTATATTTTGGTTTGTAAAATATTATTTTAAGAAAAAAAATTGTAATCGAATTTAAATGTGATCTTCGGTGTGTCTTCTTATCTATGAGTCTTCTTATCTATGACCGTCTTATTATCTATGACCGTATGTGTGGTCGCAAAGATAAAAAAAAAACGTCAGAAAGAGAATCTATAAAAATGACGTGACAGAAGATAAAAGGGGTCAGATCGGTCAGTCATTCTCAGTCACTCACTCAAGCACGCACACACTTATTATCACTTTGTATGGTAAAGGACAAATCTATTTGTTGTATCTTAAGAAAATGAACCTTTTCAATATTAAAATTGTTGGTTTGTAAAACTATAAAACATGGAGTAGTAGCAGAATTATCTGCCCGTTCAATCATTCGGGCGGGCAGGTTGAAAAGTCTCGAAGAGCGGCAACAATGTAAAAAAAAAAAAAAGAAACCTATGAAAAAAAAAAAAAAATGCTTTATAAATAAAGAAAAGACAAATGGATTTGCATAGACATCGTCTCCCGACTAACCAAATGGATCAATTCACCTCATAACCTGGATCGTCGAAATACACTCACCTCTACAGAATGGAAAGAGAAAAAGGAAACTTTTTAATGAGTATTGCAAAGTTTACAATTACTATTTCGGACGGAGAAAATCCTCTTTACACTATAAATGAAGGCAATCGATAGACTAATAAACAGTGAATGGACAGATTTATATATATGGTATGATTATTTTTTTTTATGAAAAATATGTGTGTTAATTTTTTTTTATATGTAATACTATATGATGTTTTTTTTTTTTTATTATCTAAAGAAATATAATTATTAAATGAAAATGATCGGAAAGACTCAAATATAGTTATTATTTCATATTCATTTATCCGTAATTATTTTTGATAAACGAATAGACTTTGATACCCTCTTATTGCACATTTTGGTATAGGGTATATGTAAATTTTTATTTTTTTTTAGTAAAATATCTAAGAACCTTTCCCATCATTTATTCATTCATTTTTTTTGTATGTGTCGTTAACGTTCTTGCAACACGTATATAGAGATACATATAGCAACATGATTATTTTATTTAGTCAACCAATTTAAAATATAAAGACATTTCGGATGTATACTATCATTAATATTGTCAATCTTCTTTTTTTATAATTAAATAAATTGAGTTAATTTAAATATCAAGACTAGTTTACTTATTTTGTTTTATTTGGATTGCGTAAGACGGCGGAGCAACTTAGGTAACAGAATTCAAACTCAGCTTGGTAAGCGAATTGAAATAGAAGATAAGGTATATTTTGCTTATTAATATTTTATTTTGTTTCTATATAAATTTCATAGTTATATTTGCATTCGAATATTATATATCCATATTATTATGTCTCTTAATTAATATTACAAAGTCAATCATTTCATGTTTGTCTGATTCCGTAATAAAAATCTAAATAGATTATACTTTATCGTTCGGTTTGGAGTAGTTCGTTTGAATATTTCTTAAACTCCTATAAAATGAAGAGAATAAACTTCATTGACCGATTTAATTGAATATTATTTTCATTTATAGAAATATCAAATATAATCATGTGTTTTAATTGTTGCCAATCAAAATTTTTTATTCAGTTATTTAAAGTTTTCAAACAAGTTGTATTAATATTCACAAGTGAATAAACATCCAAGAGAAGCTCGATATATTTTTAGTTAATATAATTGGACATTGTAAAATTAGAGATGAGCTAATAGAGTATTGATATTAAACTCCAGTGAAGTATTTTAGTTTAAAACCTAAACGAAGCATTAATTAAGTATCATTTTATTGAGAGATATTTATAAATTATTTTGTAACTTATTGATAATCTATCGACGTCTATTAATTTGTTTAAACATTTAAATGAGTGTATAAATTTTCGAGTGTTTATCTTTATATTTAGCGTTTGCTAACATGGATATATGCATATTTGGGGTTCAGTTATTATTTTGTTTTGTCGTTTAAATAATGTCTGTATGCAAACCAATGTTTTGTAAAGTGCTATTACAGGTACTTAGAAAATTATCCATTAAGTTATAAAGACAGTACCTTTAAATAATAAAGTGGAGTTAAAGTACTATAACAGTAACAGGCTAATAAAATATATATATTGGAATCTAGATTAGTTATTAATTGGATTGGTTTTGATTAGATTGCCAATCAAGTGTTAGCCTAATCCTATATTATTGTATAGGGCAATAGTAGTTGATTTCACCGCTCTATGCAATTTATATTGTAGTTGACGGATTTGTTGATGGCTGGAGCAGATAGTCTCATTATTTCTTCATTTTTCATATAACTTAAGTAAATTAAACTTTAAGAGAGATTATTTGTGCTTTATGATGGTTTATTATATAATGGCGACCCGATTGAGCTAGACCAGATTAATTTATATTGGATTTTAGAATTTTATCAGATCAGATTGATCATCCTAACCATCACCTTCATCCATCGATTTAATCAGTTGCAAATTGGCACCAATATTTTGGGCCTTCTTTTGTTAGATTTGAATGGATCACAGCAATCGACAATACCGTCGGTTACAATATATATATATATAGTGATCCTGTGCTATTGCACATTATCTTTGCTGAGTACCTCAGCTTGTGAATTTATGCTATTCTAAAAAAATAAAGAAAGGAAGGAAGGAAGATGATAACATTTATTGTGTAAATTATGTTATCTGACTCTTAGGCATTAATATTTTTACTTTATTTAGTTCATTATGAGTATAAAATAGATAATATCTAATAAAGTAAAAGCTGTTACAAAGATATAATTTCAGTATTAAAAGATGTATGCTTTAGATCAGGGATGCCCAACCCGTAGCTCGCGAGTCACATGTGGCTTGCGTAACTGTTTTAATGTGGCTCGAATTGCACTCTTCAAAAAAATTGATAAAATATTTTATGTTCCTTGATGGCACATGCACACACTAAAAAATAAACATTTTTACAATACAAACAATAACGATATGCAGTGTCAGGTTTCACATTAAATAAAATATATTTTTCCTGTAATTGTAATTTATATGTATGTTACCAAATTTTTAATAAATAAAATGTATTTACATTTTTTTTTCTTTTTAACATATTACACCATTTTTTTTTTTTGCTGTACACGTTTGGTTTGGTGCTATATATATATATTGTGTTTAGTGCTCTTGTATATATTGTTGTTTTATCGAGAAAGATCCTTGTAGATGTTTGGTTTGGTGCTGTATATATATTGTGTTTAGTGCTGGAAATAGTTTTTATCGAGATAGATCCATGTACACGTATATATTTTGCTGTATATATCGATGTTTTTTGTTTTTATCCATGTACATGTATATATTTTGCTGTATATATATATATTGATATTTAGTGCTGTAGATAGTTGTTTTTATCGAGATAGATTCGTGTACACATATATATTTTGCTGTATATATTGATGTTTTCATCGAGAAAGATCCGTGTACATGTTATTTTGGCCACATTAGAAACGGCGGATTGATACCAATGTGAATAGGCCATCCCCCCACCTATCTCCCTACATTGCAGGTTTAGTACCCAAGTACCATGTTTATAAATGTAATATGAAAAATGTAATATATAATTGTGGCTCCCCAAATTTTTTTAAATTCTCAACGTCAAGTTAAAGGTTGGGCACCACTGCTTTAGATTAAAAGTTAATATTTAATTTATGTATACTTTAGAAGAGAGAAAGCTAAACAGAAATAATTTTATGGTTAAAGTTTAAAAATAACAGATAGTTTATTAGTGTTAAAATATAATTATTTAATTGTTTTTATTTTTAGAATAATTAATAATTTGGTTAAGTTCTTTCATATAATAGATTTTAAAAAAATGTATATCTGTATAAAGCTTATTAATTTTATTTGAATAATATTAAATTGTTTAAAGAAATATAAGTTAATTATTAAGATAGATTTAATTTAGAAAATGTAATCTCTGGTATACATGGGTGTGTGTGAGAATCCATGTGCACATATGTATTTTGGATTTCTTGGATTCAATTGCCAAGATATTTAATTTTAATTATTAAATATCTGAAAATAAATATTTAATTAAACTGACATAAAGGGGTTAAACAATTTAAATAAGAATTTCTGATAAACTTAAATAAAAGAAAAGGTGATATTTTGTTTTAAAAAGAATGTCTTTATTAGATTTTGCTTTGCTTATTGTGCTTTGTGGGATGGAATGTTGTTCTCTCCATTGTTCATATTTTGTATTTCATGAGAGGATAGTGTTTATATTCTAAGATTACTTTCATATGTTGCTAAGATAGCTAGGTCCCATGAGAGGATCATTTTATGATGTGTATTCTGTCTTTTCTTATGTGTCGAGACCTCATCCACACATGTATTTTTACCAAGATATAAGTGTTGGATCCACCACACTGTTTATTCATGTTGTTTTGCTCTGAGGAGCCTATCTTTATTAATTTATCCCTCATGATGTTATTAAATATTTTCCACCATGGAAGGTGAAGTTATTTGTGCTTTTTAAGAATGATATGGCAATAATAGTATAGATGTTGAAGTATTTAGTTCTTCAAGGTGCACTTTATTTGTAATGCATTTGTTAAGTGAAAGTATCTGTCTTGTGCTGCTATACCTAGCCAGTAGTTCACAAGCAAACCAACAATGTATTAGTAATTTTAAATGCTTATTTTTGGTACATAGCATAATAGGAACTGCACATACGCAATGTCATTTTCATTACCATCTGAGAATAATTTGCTACTGGATATGTAAGACATTTTAAGGTTAAATATATTTCTTTATTATGTAGACATAAATCCAATATATAATGTGTGTGTACATTGCTTCTGATGAATGTTCCATACATTTTATTATTTTATTCAAAGAATAAAATAGTGCTAGATAATAGTTAACTTATTGGTCTTTATATGATAATCATCATTATCATACAAGTTTGCTAGTTCATACTCAATCATAGAATAGTTCAGATTAAAATTATTTCAATATGTAATGTGGTTCAATATTTTTAATAAAGATATTATGGGTTTCTACCTGACAAAGGGACATATTTCATAAATTGTATTGCTTAGTTTCTAGTTTAAGCTATATATTTTTATTATTATTATTAAATGCTTTTTTAATAGGATAATTTAGTTAGAACAGATTAAAAATAAATTGGCTAAATATTGAAACTATTTACCTTAAATGACTGTATTCTTAACAACTCATCCAAATGTTTTAAAACTCTAATAAATAGTTTGTTAGTGAGGCAATTGTGACATCCTATTAAAAATTTAACAGCACCTATGTTTTGCAAATAACTCTCGCTATGATATTGTAAAGTATTAAATATATAAAATGCACAAACACACAAAGCTGAAGAGAAAGAAATATTAATACAGATAGATACAAACTAAATATCTTTATCTATGTATGTGGTTAAGTGCTTTCAATGGTCAGGGTCCTCATATTCATAGCTATCTTGTAAATAAAATTTAAAAAATATTTTTAAAAAATTTTTTTTAATTTTTTTTTTTTTTTCAAAAAAATTTAATTAACTTTTTTTCTACAAATAGTAAAACAAATTTCATGTTTCTTTTATGCACTTTTGTATTAATAAAAAATTATTCACATTCTGCTTAATTTTCTTTGATGAATTCTTCTAGTTAAAAAAAATATATGTATGAAATGAGATTCTATTAGGAGCATTAGAAATTTGGCAAGTAGTAGTTGCAATACAAAAGTAATTATTTTTAAATTAATTTTACTGAAATTTTAATGACAAAAGAGAGTATAACAGAATATATTGGTTGCTATAAATTATTTTCCAATTATAACTTCAATAACAATAGCATTTGATAGTGGGTTTTTTTTAACACTTCACTTTCTCAATATTCACATTTATAAAGATATCAACTATAATAAACTTGCCATTTCCCGTGATCTCCTCTGTTGCCTTTATCTCTCTTATCCCATCCTCCTTCTTGACCTGACAAACCTCCTTGCACTCTACCTCCTCCTCTATCATTTTTGTTCCCACTAAAAACCCCACCCTTTTTTCTACCACCATACCCATCTCTTCCATAACCTCCCTTATATCCCCCACCTCCTTCATACCCACCACTTCCTCCATAGAGAGCTCCACCACTTGCTCCATAGCCAGCACCTCCACTACTATAATCACCCTCCACTACTATAGCTACTCCAACCCCAAATCCACCTCCCAACCACCTCTTTTACCTTTGATCATGATCCTCAAAAGTACTTAGCCACATATGTAGATACAGATATTTAGTTTGTATCTATCTGTATTAATATTTTTTTCTCTTCAGCTTTGTGGGTTTGTGCGTTTTAGCACATTTTATATATTTTATACATTAGCCACAAAGTTTAAATGTTTTGCTCATTCCATGATATTGTAAATAAATTTTCGTTTGTACCCTAGAATGTTAATAAATATATTTGTTCTTATTTAAATCTAGTTTTTGTTTTTCTATATGTGATTTCTTGTGTCCTGAATTCTTAATTATAACAGAATTCTTGGTGAATCAGACGATCAATTCTCATGCAGATCCAAAATCTCAATGTTTAAAGATAATGTTTCAATTCCAAAGCTGGGACTGTAATTAAAAGAAATGAATATTTATTTAATTTTGCTTGGTATTATTTAATCCATTTTTAAGACTGCACATTATTTTCTTTATCTTACTAATAAAAGTACAATAATTAAATTTAATTATTTTAATTGTGTTGATGGGTAGTAGAAAGATATAAAAGGTACCTTTTCTTTTTATTATTTCCAGTGACATCCTCGATAAAAGAATATGATTTTTCTAAATTTTAGTTTTTTGTAATTGTTAAGCAGATTATACACTTCTTTATATAATTATTATTATTACTATAACGTATTATACATTAGCTTATAAGAGAAATGTATGTCTCCTATAATCTACTAGGATGCCATTCATTTGTTAACATCACAATACAACAGTATATTCTCCAAAGTTAACAACAAGAACCCTGGGATCATTATTTATTATTTCATTAATTATTAATCTATTTGTCTGTATTATAATCCAAAAGTTGGTGTTGTGACATAAGAAACTTGTATGGTTTATTGTACTATTAGAAAAGTACATTACAGTTCACTCTACAAGAGTAGAATAGATCAGATCATGTCAATAAATAATTTATTTGGTGATAAATATTTGCTATATAAGATAAAGACCCTATTAGATGTCACTTTAAGCTCAAAATGTTTATTGCTCAGAGAATGTATTTTGGTGGAGGGAAATATATGTTTTTAAAAGAGTTGCATAGGAATGAGTAGTTTTTTTCTCTTCCTAGTTTGTTTATTGACTTTATGAGTAATGCATTTATTATTGCTTTGACATTTTCTTTTATTTTAATGCATGTCTTTGTAGTAAAAAGTAAAGATAACTAACAGACCACTGAGCTTAGCCAAATGTATTATTATTTTTCATAATATTAGGTGTCTCTCATACATGCATAACCGTATATATTGTTAGTTAGCCGTACATATCATTTAGTCTCATTATATTAATATAGCCATCCCTCCCTTTTTCTTTCCCTCTTTTTTATGGGTTAGAATATATATATATAGGGATTCCACCTTTATTGTTAAAAGGAGGTTGCCTTAACAACACACACAGTTTGAAATTGTTGATTGTTATTGATATTGGGATTATCTAACTGTTGACTGGTTTATAATGATATATATATATATATATATGTGTGTGTGTGTGTGTTATGTACATGATGAAAAATACTGTACACTTGTGGTTCTGTAAACAATATGTATTCTATTCCAATCAAAGTTTATCAATGAGCTATTATAAGCTATATATGTTTGTACTCGAGGAGAGCTTGGAACAAAATATAGCATAATTTATGGCTCCAGCATGTAACTAAATGTAAGATAATAGGTTCATGTGATAATTAATAGTGGTATTTAACAATGAGGAATACATCCTAATTGATGGCTTTATTCTTTTTTTCATTTTTAGATCCCAAACTCATGATTTCATGGCAGGAAAACTTCTTCATTCCTTTAAAGTGTTTACTAGTCCTGAGTTGCTATTTCTAAAAGATAATGGAATATCGCTTTCTCCAACACGGCTGCATCTTGTAAAACTATTTCAAACCTGGAATTCAAAGCTACGTCTTCGAAACTCTTCAATTTTTTCTGTAATTGGATCAGAGAAGAAAAAATTACATGAAAAACGGATGTCTTATTATGCTATAAAATTCAGGTCTTCCAATTTGCAAAATGTTTCAGGTAATTTTATTTTTACTGCTTTTTTTAACAATTAATTTTGAAAGTTTTTTTTATTTTATTTTTGGGTTAATGAAATAAAAGATAACAATTAGATTTGGCATTTGATTAAATATAATCATTCACTGTTGATTATTAAAATTCAAAATAATATATATATATATAATCATTTACTTTGATTTATTTAATCATTGAATAAAAAAAAAAGACAAGTGAATTCATTTGTAAAAATTAACTTTGTCTATTTTTACTTTTGCAAATTTTTCTAGCTGCATTAATATGGAAAACAGTCATTTGATCAACAATAGATTGTCAGCTGGTGAAGAGCGAGCAATATTTGAAAGACACAAGTGTGGAAATTCTCAAATTAATACATGTTTTTAATCAGTCATAAATAACTGTGGAAAAAAAGCATCCTAATTTCTTTTAAATATATATAGTTTTTTTTTTTTTTACTTGATATGATGAGAATTTACCAGCATGTAAAAGTTTTTTAGAATATTTCTAAATGGTTGTATGTGTAATCAAATTAAGGAATAATACTTTTATCAATTCTTTTTAATATAGTAATTACTTGTATATACATATGAAAGCCTTTATAATGCAGTAGTCATGCATCTTTCTTGCCATGCCTTGAATTTAGTGTTTGAATTCAGGTTTGGTAAGATTTAAACTTTTTCTCAGATAGCGTATAGACTCAGTATTTTTCTTTCAAATAGTGAGCTCTTAGCAAGCACAGTTACTTATCTGGTATTGAATCCAGACTTTCAAACTTCTTACAGTCATCCATTCTATCCAATATAATCGATACAAATGGCCACATACATGTGAAAAAACATAGATGATTTCCAATATACATATTTTATGCTGAACCAGCACTCATCAGTTGGTCCAGATCATCATCTCCCACAAATTATGTAAATCAATGCTCCGTTTATATTAAGATAGCAAATCTATACACTTTAATGGACAGACTTAAATCCTCTCCACTCTCCAACTCTTCAACTATCCATATCTTTAAAAATCTGATGATGGAATACAAAGCCCTTGATGATGCCAATATTATAATCATACCCATGTTGACCTTAAGTCATTATGATCCCTTATATGTAGGACCTTAATATGGCCATTGGCATCATCAATGACTTTGAGCATTATATCATCAGATTTCCAGTGATAGGATGAATGGATTAAAGCCTGTCCATTAAACTGCGTAGATTTTCTATCGTAATATAAACCAAGGACTGATTTTATATATGTGTGTGAGATAATGATCTGGACTAACTAATAACTGCTGGTTCAGCATGAAATATGTACATGAGAGATTATTTATCTTTTTCACATGTATGTTGCAATATGTGTCCATTATACTGGATAGAATGGATGATTACAGGGAGTTTGAAAGTCTGGGTTCACATCTCCTTTATATTACATTTAAGTTAAGTATATGCATTATACTTGTAATTCAATATTATTTGGTATTGGTTGGTAAATAGGTGTGACCTTTTTTAAGCTAGAGAATAAAACAATTGTGGGAAGCCATTCCAACTCTCACCATTGAAGTATAAAAAGCCTGATGAAAAGAATGTTTTCCATTGTTATTTTTTGAAAGGCAATTGTAGAAGCCTTTCCTTGTATTAGGCTATTTAAAAGTCATTTACTTTTGTCATATATATATATATATATATATATATATATATATATATATATATATATATATATATTATAAGAGATTTGAACTCAGACTTTTAAGCTTCCTACAGCTATCCACTCCATCTTATACAACTGATACACATGACCACATACATGCAAAAAGATAAATTTGAAAAAGATAAGTTTGAAGATATGCTATTTTAATATAAACCGAGCACAGATTATATATGTGTGTGGTAGATGATGATATGGACTAACTGATGAGTTCTTGTTCAGCTTGATATACATATATTGGGGGAAAATTTTTTTCTCTTGTATGCAATCATGTGTATCAGTTGTATGACATAGAGTGGATAGCTGTAGGAAGCTTGAAAGTCTGAGTTCAAATGTCTTATAAATTATATTAAATTCAGTATAGACAGTATACTTGTATTAAATATTCCATATTCCATTGTATTCTGCTCATTCTTCTTCTGTGTATTCAAAATGGACATTTTATGGTGCTATATGTAAGCAGTGAGAGTGACTTAAAGTCATCATGGGTATGCCAATAATATTGGTATTAGCAAGGGTTGTAAGTGCTCCATCATCGGATTTTCAATGATATGGATGACTGAAGAGTGGGATGGTAGAGAAGATTTAAGCATGTCTTACAGTTTGAAGATTTGCTATCTTAATATAAACTGAGCACTGATTATATATATAAGAGAGATGATCTGGACCAACTGATGAGTGCTAGTTTGGCACAAAATACATATATTGGAGATCATTTATTTGCATATATATATAGTCATGTATATTGGTTGTCTAAGATGGACTGGATAGCTGTAGGGAGCTTGAAAGTCTGAGTTCAAATTTCTTATAAATTACATTTAAGTTCAATATAGACAATATAAACAGGCAAAACTCTCCATATAGTAGTGCCACTCAGTGCCAACCCGAGTAATAAATGGATGCCAGAAGGCTTGTGCATAAAATCCCTATCTAGTGCCTACTCATCCAATATCCCCAGATTAGTTTCTGGCTTGTTGCACTCATCAGTGAGGAGCTTTGGATCTGAGTGCACTGCACCTGGATCTTAGGATTTAATGCAACCCTCCAGCAGCCAGCTTTTATCTCCACTTAACTACAAAACTATGAGAATGAAATTGAAAACACAATAATATATATATATTTTTTTCCTATGTCAAAGCATCGCCGGGACGTGAACACACACCCGTCTGCAACCAACTACTTGCTTGCAAGGCGGGTGCGATAACCTCTCGGCTACTAACGCTTGACAATATAA
The DNA here is from genome assembly GCA_028023455.1 of Epiperipatus broadwayi. Lineage (NCBI taxonomy): Eukaryota > Metazoa > Onychophora > Udeonychophora > Euonychophora > Peripatidae > Epiperipatus > Epiperipatus broadwayi. The sequence goes on along the minus strand of JAQFVV010000085.1, from coordinate 1,390,855 downwards.
TATTTTCAATCTAAGCTCAATAGCTAATATAATCATATGGGTCTGAACCCAGTCAGTACCCATACATTTTGGTGTCTTTGGCTCTTTAATAACCATAGCCATCACTCTCCTATTAGGCAGGATTGGTGTTAAACACTAAACATCACACAATCACTATTTCTTATACTAGCACATTACTGTTATTAAAACAGGCAAAACTCTCCATATAATAGTGCCACTCAGTGTCAACCAGAGTAATCAGTGGATGCCAGAAGGCTTGTGCATAAGAAATAGTGATCATGTGATGTATAGACAATTTACTTATATTAAATGTGTATATATATATATGTTAAAACGAAGATTTGCACGGGTTAAATATATAAAATACATATTTTGCGGGTTCATCCGTGTTAAAAACTTTTAATATCAATCTACTGACGTTTCGACTTGTGTGACCAAGTCGAAACGTCAGTAGATTGATATTAAAAGTTTTTAACACGGATGAACCCGCAAAATATGTATTTTATATATATGAAATAAGGAAGTATGTTGGGATAGTGTGGAGAAAAGAGGCTAGAAATTGGAGATGGATTGAACTTGAAGATTTTTATCTTGCTTTGGGTTAATAATGACTGAAAATGATAATGATGATGATATGTTATGAATTAGTTATAAGTAAAATTATATTTATCTCAATTAGGAATGAGGTTTTTAAATGTTATTATCAAGTAACTTTTAATATTGAGATGCTGAGATAAATTTTAATAAATATGTGGGAAAACCAGCTAACTATATCATTAATGACAAGAAAAATAATCTATATCATATTACTGGATTGCCTTTAGTCAGACAGTATATGGGAATTGGAAAAATCAAGAGTTAAAAATGTAGCAGACATATTCCTTGCGGGATTATACAATCATGTCAAAGTTTGTAATAATTGTATTTATATTACTGACATTAGTGGACAATATTTAAAAATATAAAAGTGGAATTCTGACCATGTTTGGGCACTGAAGTTATAAATGCTATCAATTTATAAACTAATACAAATTTTAAAAAAAAGTCTTCTCCAGTACGTTATATAATAGCTTGAGTAATCAATGGATACTGCATAGTAATCCATTTATTTCTATATGCAAGGAGGATTAATGCCATTAAATCTACATTTTTCAGTAACAAAAGCCACAAAAGTAGATAGTAGTCTAAGGGTATTGATAGGATAGTAATATCTAATAAGGGCAGATACTAATCTAAGGATATTGATAGGATAGGCAGGATTGGTGTTAAACCACTAAACATCACATGATCACCATCTCTTATACTAGCACATAATTGTTATTAAACAAGGCAAAACTCTCCATACAGTAGTGCCACCCTGTGCTAACCAGAGGAATCAATGGATGCCAGAAGGCTTGTGCATAAAATCTCTATCTAGTGCCTACTCATCCAATATCCCTAGACTAGTTTCTGGCTTGTGGCCTTCATCAGTGAGGTGCCTTGGATCTGAGAGTTCTGCACCTAGATCTTAGATTGAAAATATTATTGTTTTCAAATTCATTCTCATGGTTTGTAGTTAAGTGGAGATAAAAGGTGGCTGCTGGAGGGTTGTATTAGATCCTAAGATCTAGGTGTAGTGCTCTCAGATCCATGACTCCTCACTGATGAAGGCCACAAGACAGAAACTAGTCTGGAGATATTGGATGAGTAGGCACTAGATAGGGATTTTATGCACAAGCCTTCTGGCATCCAATGATTACTCTGGTTGTCACAGGGTGACACTACTGTATGGAAAGTTTTGCCTTGTTTAATAACAATTATGTGATAGTATAAGAGATTGTGATCATGTGGTGTTTACTGGTTTAACACCAATCCTGCCTAAAAGAGTAGTGGTGGCTATGGTTGTTAAAGAGCCAAATACACCAAAAGTATGGGTGCTGAACTGAGTTCAGACCTATATGACTATATAAGCTATTAAGCTTAGATTGAAAATATTATTGTGTTTTCAATTTCATTCTAATGGTTTTGTATTGAGATAAAAGATGGCTGCTGGAGGGTTGCATTAGATCCTAAGATCTAGGGGCAGTGCTCTCAGATCCAAGGATCCTCACAGACAAAAGCCACAAGCCAGAAACTAGTCTGGGGATATTGGATGAGTAGGCACTAGATAGGGATTTTATGCACAAGCCTTCCGGCATCCATCAATTACTCTGGTTGGCCCTGTGTATGGAGAGTTTTGCCTTGTTTAATAACAATTACATGGTAGTATAAGAAATGGTGATTATGTGATGTTTAGTGGTTTAATAAATTTTGTCAACTACATTAAGCATAAATGATCAACAGTCATCCCTTGCATTAGGATCTGAAAGATTCAATATCAAAAGGTAGTCTATTTATCTAGCCAATGCCAAACTTAATGCATAATATAAAACAATCATCTGCATACACATACATTTTAATCTGTTAATTATAATTGCAAAATGCTGGTATTCTAATACATGCTGACCATCATCAGTCCTCTGTCAATATGAAACTATGAGTGTGCATGCCAATTATAAAGTAATTTGTAATCAGTATGTAATGAAATGCAGTAAATTGACTTTAAAGTGATCTTGATTTTTGTACCATTCAGTGAACTATCTGGATATTCAAACATAAACTTCCTCATACATACAAATTAACCACTATTGCTCTAGAACTAGCTTTTGATCAAAAGACCTTTGGGACTATAATACCAAATAAGATAATGTAGTAATGTATACAACTTAAATCTACATTATTTTACTGGGATAAGCTACCAATCTTTTAAAGTGCCATGGTTGTATGCTCAAATCAAATTTTACACACATTGCCAATTTATAGAACAGATAGTTGGAGGAATAAAGATATCAACACTATTAATTTAATCAATTAATTAATGAAATTAACTAATAAATTCAGAAAATACATGATAATATAATTCCAAATGTAATTCATTTCTATAAAAAATATAATTCCATGTTAACAAGTAAGATTAACTTGTTGATTCTTGGTAATTAAATTAATTAGCATTTACTTTTTTGTTTATTCTTTCTTGTTAATAATGAAATTTGAAGACATTTCACACTATGATAAAAAATTAAGATTAACTAAAATCTTCCTTTTTAATGAAAATTGGAAGGCCCCATATATTTTTATATTTTGGAGGAAAAAACATGTTTCAATAAAAAAAATATAAAGATTATTGTTATTTATACTAAAAATTATTTGCAAATGTAGAAATAACACTACAATATCTTATATTATTAGGATTTTATTTTTTTGAGTTCTTCTTTTGTAGTTATAATTTTCAGTTTTTTTCCTGTTACTTTTTTTTCTTATAGCTTCAAATGTTCAGATTAAAAATAAAATAATTTCCAGGGTAAGTCAACATAAGTTGAATGTACTTATTATTGACATTAAAAGTTTTCTATTAACTTTTTTTGTTGCTAATATTAATTTCCAAATTAATACAAACATCCAGGATAGTTTAACAATTTAATTTTATCCATGTTCCACTAATAATTTTCAGACCAGGTTAACACAGATGGAGACCATCATGCTTTTTAATAAAACACAAGCTTTGTTGTGGGTTGTTTTCAGGGATATTCTGTTACATTTTTTTAGTAAGCAAACTACATGGTTATTTATGTTTGGTGATACTTAGCTCCTAGCTAAAGCTTGGCACAGAACTTATTTCAACTCCATTTCAAAAACATTTTTAGTAATTAGTAGTGAATCTAATCTTACTTCAGGCTACCAGTTTAACATCTCTCTGTTCTCTCTATGGCTGAACCATGACTGCTATTTTTTTCAACAGCTGTTCAAGAATGAATGCTATTCATTAGATACTGAAGTATACTGCTTTACCCTGCTATCTTATTTTTGGAACAATCTTACTCCTTGTCCATTCACACAATATCTCAGAAATGATAGTGCTAAATCCTGATCAATAAATTCTATTTTTACAAAGAAATTATTTTCTAGCATTTTTTAATTAAAAAAATTCATTCACATTTTAATCATTGAAAATTTTCACTGTAGTTATGTTTTTCTTTTTCGTTACTAAAATAGATAATCCTTTAATTATACTTTACCATGTAACAGTCAAGTTTGTACATTCGCATAACAGAATTCAGAATCCAAGCAAAAGAGACTGAAGCTGACCAGACTAGGACTGTGACATCCCAAGTCTGACCACACTTCAACTCATAAGCCAGGATTCCAAGACTCAAGACCCTACGAATGACCACCTTGAAATTACACGTAGTATACCTCTTTCCACATGGCCAACATAGGTCAGGGAGACGCAATAAGACTCTGATAGAGAAAAGAAAGGTTCTTAATTGTCTAAAAATATATCACTAATTTAATTTAACTTAATGCATAGTTTAACATATATAGACTATAAATAATAATTAGAATTGGGTTGAATTAGATCAATAAAGAGACAGAGAATGAAATACATTAAACTAATTAAACATTTATTTACAATTCTTATATCTTTCACTTATTTACAAATGGTATGACAATAATGTGCAGTATTTCAGTGTAGAATGTACGCAAACATTGGGTAATTCAAAATAGCTTTACATAAGTAATCATTAAATTTTCATAGATGGGTTTAATTAACATGCCAATCTTATGAAGAGCTTTACAACTGATATATTTAATCACTACGTTATGTCTATAAATCTAGTTAAGCCAAATCCTATTAAATTTGTGGCTGTTATATAAATAATTATATTGAACTTTGATCATGAATTCATTTACTAAATATACAATATAACTTAATAACGAGCGCATAAACCAGCTCAAGTAATGATCGATCGAACATGGCTTTCGAGAGAAAATTTCAGAATGCTGAAAGCGTTATGTTAAGGTGGGAGAGTTGGCTGAAATAAGATTTTACCAATGCGCTATGGCACAGGTAAACAATAATAGGAAAAGTCGCTTTGCGGATGGATGAAATCACTTCAGGGTTCTTGCGACAAACGCCGGTACCCTGTAACCGATCACAATGCTGTGTGAAAGGAACATTGTGCTCAGGAAATGGTGGGGGACTTACGTGCTAACCTGGCCTTGGCTCAGGCTTTGCTACTGCTCTACCCTATAAGAGAAGATGTGCTGGCAATGCCGTGGCTCCATCTTGAGATACGTATATTATGTGTAGCAGCAAAATGAGAACATTTTTATAAAATAATATCACATTCGCCAAGCAAAGAATATTATATTTCATACCATGAAATACGAGTTAATAGCATATTAGCTCTATCAAATTGGGACCAACTCTTGTGTAGCCCGATCATAAATGTCTATGCTACTAAAGGGAATATTAATTCATCTGTACTTTGACATGCTCAATCTATTAAGTTACTTATAGATAATAAATATTTAAGGAGGGAAAGTATATTTCTATGGACTTAAGACTTTAAATGTCAAATATACTTATAAATACGATCAAGGCTAAATTTAATTCTAGATAAAACTATAAGGTTAAGTTTTTAACTGGTTGATTTTAAAAGAGCCACATTTCATATATTAAATCATCATAAATAAAAATGACAACGAGTGCAAGGCAAGTCGTTATTATTTTATAGAAATAGGACTTCGAAACAGTGCGCAGAGAGTTGACGCAATAAACAATTTACACGAAGATTTTCAAATAATATCTTCTTAAAAACATGAAATTAAGTGCCTACTGTTTCGAAATATTGGCATATAAAATATAATAAGCATTTAAAATAAGCAAAGAAATATAGACACAACCGCAGTGATATAACTTTAAACTAAATAATTTACTTTGAAGTGAATGGAAAATATAAATAAGTCAGATTATTTAAACTTTAACACATTAAATTTTGATAGCAATTGACATATTTAAAATATTAATTAACTGGATTTTAAGTTTTGGTTACATATTAGTTTTATAATTATTTTAAAAAGAGAGTTAGCTAACTTATATAGATATATTTACATAAAGAATTACACAGAGCTCTGCGGTTTGAAAAATAAAACGGTACCGGTATTATTTATCTGGACTGCAAGTTCTTGGCTGTAGGTTTGGTGAGTTTGACTGGGCGGCTGGTGGCATTATCTTTTCCATTATGTTAGGCTTGTCTCTTCTATCGGCATGATGGTGGTTTAGGCATTTCGATGAGAGAAACCCCGTTCTCCCGCGGAGTAACAGCAACAAGATGCCCGCTTTTAGCCGGACATGTTAAACATTAACAATTGTGAAGACTGGCTGCAATTCTCACTAACAATATGGCTGTCTTTCCCTTGTTAAAATACAGAGTATTTATATTTTTTCCTTATCGGAATCTATCGCCTCAAGACTCACTAAACTCAGGAATTTAATTAAATGTTTTCAAATTTACAATCCAGATTTTTAAAATCTTAGATAACTTATGTTAGAAACATTCCATAAGCTATTATTATAATTAAGATTTTTCGTTGCAAACAATTGTCCAATTTAGATTTTAAAATAACTTAATCTTATCTAAGGAGATTTTAATTAGTAAATTTTCAACTAGTTTTACTTTTTACGGATTCCAGGTGTGGTCGTTAATGACACTTGTTTACAATCAAAAATCTTTTTAATTACTTGACCAGCTTTTATTTTTATCTTACATTTAATAGAAATTCTTTTTATTTAAAAAAACCTTTTAACATTTTTTTAAAATGCAAACCTTTTTACATATTTATTTAAAATAATTTACAAACATATTTTGATATAGCTTTTAAATATATTTTCGAGAAACTTTTCCCCTGAAATATATTTAAAACAAGAAATCTTTTAACAATTTTTAAAGACATTTAATATTATTTTTAGATAATGGCTTTTACATATTTTAAAATCATGTCTTTCTTCTATATAGCACAGATTATATATCCACATACGAAATTACAATATTAACAAACAAAATTAATAATTTACTTCTAACTTAAATAATAGAATAAACATTTTTAGAAATATTAAATCAATTTAGTACGCTATAATTTTCCTAATCCTATCTAATTATAGCGTTGGTTCGCACGCAAATATATAATACTGTTTATACAGACCTGAGCTCATTTTAAATTTATTAACATGTAAATATGTTCGAACTTAGCACAGATGAGTGTGTCATTAGGTTTGATGGTAAAACGATAAGGGCTTGGAAAGTTATCGTTTCAACCATAAATTGGAAAATATTGCATTTTTAGAGAGTTAAAGTGAAAAGGCAAAAACTGATTAATTAAAAACAACATTATTTAATCAAAATGTTAAAACCTTATTTATTTATTTATTTAAAAACTGATACACATTATTTAAACTTTTACTTGTTTATCTCTTGTTTTTTTTTTTTTTTTAAGTTAAAATCTAATAAGTAGAATTTCCTACTATTTGCCTGTTATGTCCACACCTAACTCCTTCATTAAAAAAATCAATAGACTATGTGCAAGGCTCTTCTGGAGGAATAAAATAATGGCCATCAGCATAGACAAAATGCTGTACCATCGCAAATATAATGGTATGTCACTACATGCCATCCCAGCCATACTCATACAAAAAACACACACCCTTCTACACAATCTAGGAATCAAATATGGCTACACACAAATACTAGCAGCAGTGCAACCAACAGATACACCACCTCCAAAAAGAAATAGCTGGCTTTATACAAAAGCTCGTTAAGCGCTATGATGAAATTACAATAGAATGGCTTAAAAAAAACATTTGGGAAGTGCATCATTTAATAAACCCAGATCCACACATCCAAAACCCAAAACTGGGCTTAACCAACAACAGGATAACCTTGTTATTTAAATATTGGGCTCTGGAGCCCAAGTACCTTGATTTCATAATCAAAATAAATCTTGAAGCTATGCCAACTCTATCCTTCCTTTGTCATAGACGGCATATCACAAAAGTAGATCAGATGTGCCCCAGATGTCATGGAGAGGAGGAGTCCTACAACCACATCATTACAACATGTAATGCACTGGGAACAGTGAGACAAATAATATATAACAACATCAAGACAGACTACTACAATATAATCTCGCTGCAAAAAAGCATCAAAACTAAACAATTCCCAGTCATCAGATTATCAATTTTTATAACATATTCAATCTGGTTTGTGAGGTGTAAAATGACATATACACAGCCTCACCCAGATCAAAATGCCTGCTTTATGAAAACAATGGAAAAAATTAAGAAGAGAGATCAACTATTGTCATCAAAATTTATTTTTGAAGAGACTTGGAAGCTATACAAACTTCCCAACCACTCAAATATACATAAATAATCACATCAACTGTCAACATTGGTCAACACTATATAATTTGAGTCTTTCAAATTTCAATTGTTTAACAATAGTCTCAATCATTTCATATGCGTGTCGTTGCTTTTTTTTTATTCCTTTAATTATGTTTTTTATACAAAAATGTAACCTTTATTAGACCTAATAAAATTTGTTTTAAAGTAAAAATCTAATAATTAAATCAAATTACTGAAGAGAGAGATAAAGGATTTTTTTTTCATTATTTATTTTTTTAAATACTTTTCTTTTTTATATATATATGTCAAAGCATTGACCAGGTGCTTGGAAGGCAGCTATGCTAACCGCTAGGCTACCAACGCTTGACTACTTTTTTTTTTAACAACTACCTTTAACAAATGTTGAATATTCACATTCTTATTTAAAATATTTGGAACTTATGTCATTTAATGAATGTAACTTTAATTAATAAACTTAATAATGGCTATTCTGATGGGAAAAAAATAAGCATAAGAAGAAATAATTCTCAATATACAAGCACATTTATGTTCATGGAATTAGTTTGCTCATTATTTAAAAGTAATTATGAATTAAATTTTCAAAAATTATAAATAATAATTTGAAATGAATATTTAAAATAGTATTATAAATTCTTAAAAATATTTCTATGATTGTATTGCTAATAAATGTATTGTTTTGTTTTTTTTACCTCTAGAACGCTACTAACTAACAAAATGAATTTTATCCAAAATAATTAATTATAATTAACTCAGAATCAAAGCAAAAATATTCTCACCCACTTGCACTTTTTTTTCCCAATTAATGTTTTTAATTGTTTTAAATCAGCTACAAATATTTTCTGCAGATTTAAGTTGGAACTTATTTTTATAAATTATTCATAGAACTTTCCCCATATTTTAAGGGGTTTTGGGGTAAACTCTAAAACATATTTTTGTCTTCCTAGTGTAAATATTAATGTAAATATTTTAAATGGAATTCTATTTTCCTTATTTATCTAAAAAGGTCTTTTACTAATTAATTTGAATATTTATCAAATAAAATGTTAATATGGCCTACTATGATATTGAACTATAAATCATTAGCTGTTGTTAACTATAGAATAAAGCTAATCCATTACATCAGTAGATGTATCACAACCTTTTTATAATTCCTGAAGATTATATTACAAAATATTCTGATTTTAATCTAATCTACCAAGTTGTTTTTGGATATTGAATAGGTACTCATATATTGACAGGTATTGGGTAGATAAATCTGCCATCTGAAAAAATAGTAAAACTAGAAGAATCAAGGTAACTCAGAACTCATACAAGTATACCCTCTATTCAGCAAAAAAGAAGGCTGCATGATTTTTCAATCATATTTATTATTTATAGTCAGTGTGTTAATGCTTAGCTCCTACCATCTGAAATAATCTCCTTACTGCATTCCTAGTAAAATATAAAAGTAGTAATAATTGAATGTTTGGCTTCAAGTTGTCACAATATGTTTGAGTAAAAGACATTTAGGAGATTGTCATAAGGTGAATGCATTTTAGCTGTGATCCATGGATTTTTAGCTTTCAAATCTGCTTTTCTTCCACTGTTCTAGAACACATAGGTACTCACAAATGCACACTAGTCTTCTACCAGGGCTGAATGTTTTATTACAGCTTCAGTAAAGATTGTTTGAAAGTGTGCATTTTCCATGTTATAATGTCATTTTAAAATCAGCATTAATTAATATTATTTTTTAAACAACAAAATTATGAAATTTTGGAATGTTACTGAATAAAATTAGTATAATCCATTTTTTTTTAAATTTCGTTTAAAAAAATACTATTTGTTTAACATACAGTTACAAATTCAGAAACACTTTATATGTCCATTTTTTATGACTCCCCTTCTCTTGTCATTTTTTTTTGTTGTTGTTGTTGTTGTTGTTTTCAGCTGATTTCTTACAAAATTGATTGTACAAACCATTTTGATTGTCATAAGCTTGATAAAAGATTTTTTTCTCTCTCTATTTGATATTGGATTTCAGACTCAAGGCTATTTCATTTTTAACAAAAGAAAATAACCAGTCCAAGGATGATTGTATGTGTGTGGATAAGTATATGTGTGTGTGCATACATCAAACCCATTTTTCTCTGAAATATTGCAAGTAGAGCTAGTTATAAAATAAAATTTCACAATAAAAACATTACTTCAAATAACGTTTGTACATTTATTTTAATTCGGTTTTTTAAAAAAAAAAATATCCAGTTATTATTTTTTTTTTTTTGGAAAAAAAATTTGAAAAATCTTACTTTTGAAATAATTTTGTTTATATGAAAACTTTTAGTCTGAATGCATGTAAATTAAAAAATGATTCTGAAAATCATGTGATATTAGAATTATCTTGAGTGTTAATAAAAGTAGATGATAGTTTAATTTATGGCTTCAATTAGAGAAAAACTAACTTGATTCTCAGCAATAATTTTTTTGATTATTATTATTAAGGTGTGGATGAAAATATAATTTTAAAAGGAAATTTATGATGTTTTTGAAAGAAAGATTTTGATAAATGTGTATTGCCAATGCTTGCTTATGGAACTGATTCTAGGAAATATATTAAAAGAACAATATAAATAATTCAAATCACATAAGTGTGGATATATATATATATATATAAGAAATAACATAAATAATTCAAATCACATAAGTGTGGATATATATATATATATATAAGAAATAACATTAGGAAATCAAAGAATAAATATATGAATATTAGAAAGCAAAGTGGTATTATTGAAAAAAATAAACAATTGAAATGAAATTGTCTTCAAAAGATGTGATTGTTAATAAACAATAAAATCTTATAAAGATGGCATAAAGACTGTAGAAAGAGATTATGTGTGATATGGTTGTATAGCTGGATAGGAGGGTTTGATAAAATAATGTACAAAAGAGAAGTTATCAGTCAGTGAAACTAGATAAATCATGGAGAAGACTTTATCTTGCAATAGATTGTTTATGTCTGGAAATAATGAATAGTGATGTATTAATTAATTAATTAATTAAGGCTAACTTTGCAATATTTAATTTTTCATGTATACGATCTTCAGTTTGAATAATATTTTTGTCAATATAAAACTTTTTTTTAACAAAATTATTACAGTTAATTGTAATCATATCTAAAAGAATTTAAATTTAGTGAAAGCTACAAGTTTATTTAAGAAAATAAAAATGCAATGTTTGTATTTTACATTAGCTGGAATAACATAATCCTTTCCCATCATAATGTTTTTAATCCTTTTATAAATCTGTAAAAATAAATATTTAATATTTATTAAGGAATATTTTGTATGATTGAAAACAGTATTGAAATATATAAAAAATACAATTAAAATATATTCTGCTTGATGAATACAATTTAAATAAGTTCTGTCATTTTGTGCATTTTGAGTTCTGCAGTTTGTCCTTCAAATTCAAAAGGGTTTTTTTTTTTTGCGTTCATCTGGTAATAAAAACAAAAATTAAAAGATATCATATTTACCATTTATTTTGAGGTAATTACACTAAAATTTCAATACAATTGTAAGCCTACAGACTATTCAAATGCTATATAAGTCACATTATGATTGGCAAATTCAATAACCAACATCAATCTGAGCTACCACACGAAGAATGAGTTAATATATAACTCAATATTTTTTAAATTTTACTATTGATGCAATTAAATGGATATATAATAATGAAGTTCCACTAATTAAATGATCAAGCCATTCTGAAAAATAATGAGTTTTATGTAGGATTCATATTTGTATTTGAAGAATGCCATCAACTATGTATCAGTAACTGATATTTATTAAAATATACAATACACTGCATGTATTTCAGTAATCCAAAATAGAAATCATTTTATTTTTACATTAATACAATTTTACTATAACAATTATTGCTTGTCTGTATGATAAATAAAGAATAGACATCAAATTTGAATTAAATAATTAACAGAGTAATATGATCATGTGCTTAATGTTTCACTAGGGTCAATAGTGCTTTGTTTTTTCTTAACATAATTTATTTTAGCATTTCAATTTTAGAGCTACATTATAAATTTTATGAACTTAATATTATTAAACTGCATAAATAACATGATATTGTACATTGTAACAATTCATCATATGTGTGTGTGTAAATATAGTTTTAAGAAAAAAAGTAGTACTAAAAATGAATTCCTTTAAAAAGCAAGATCAAATGATTTTATATTTTTTTAATATTCATACATAATTGTAGTTTATGAAAGAAAAGCAATTTGTTTTGAAAATATTTTTAAAATATATTTTTTGGTAAACTTTCTTAGATTAATTAATTAAAAAGAGAATAATATGAGCACAACTTTGTAAATCGTTAGAAATAAGCCAAATTATTGATAAATGGATTAATTAAGTTGTTTGAACAACATAAAAACAACTAGGGAATTTTTTATATACAAAAACGAGTTTATATATATATATAAACTTATAAAAAACACAAATCTAATTAAGAACTTGCAGTTAAAACTTCATAAAGAGATTGGGATCAGAGTTTCTTTAAGAGGATATTTAAGATAAGCCTGATTCACCACATCTTTTATTTTGCTGTAATATGTTATATAAATGAAACTTATCCACTCTACTTTGAATCCTTTTTATCAACAAAACTTTTTATGTATACATATTTATGCATACACAACCTTATGTTTCAACTGTCCTGCAGTCTTTTTCAGGGCTATGATATAATGAACAAAATAACATATATAACACTATATAAATAGTGCCATAAAAAACATAAGGAATAAAATAAATAAATATATATATACTTTTATTTTAGGGTTTACATTTTTATGGTATTATTTATATAATTACATATTTTATTTTGTTCATTATATCATAGCTTTGAAGAAGATTGCAGGACAGTCAAAACATATTATTGTGTATGTATATACGTAAAATAAAAAGTTTCTTGCTAAAAAATTGTTTAAAGTAGAGTGGACAAATTGCATTTAAGATATGCTATTCAACATTTTGAAAGAACCACTATATCTAAGGTGTGCTCAGATAGAGAACCAGAAAAATATTTGGGTTAAATTGCCCTACATTTTTAAAATTCCTCATTATCATATTTTTGCCAAGGTTTATATCAAAGTAAATGCTTGAAATTTCATTATTTATTTTATCAAAGCCATTATACGTGCTAGAAAATTATCAGTGTCTTCTTAGCACTTAACTAAGGAAAATAGATATTCAAAAATAAAGAAATTTACAACGTTTTATTAGTAGTGTTAATATTTGAATTTACTTGGTTCAGATACATTTGTCCTAATAATATATTAACATTTGCCAATTTAAATATTCTGTAACAGGAATTCTATTTAATAGATCATTTAAAAACAATTATTTAGGTAAATTTACTTTAATAATATTTATAATTTTTAAGTTTATTAAAATCTGTGAGTTTAAATATTTTGTAAAAAAAAAAAAAAAAACAGTCTATACTGACATAACTTCATTTTAAATATAGGTAAACAGGTAAATAGAATTATTGGTAAACCCAATCAACTTTTATCCTCAATTCTTGTCTGTAATTGAAATATAGGTTCTTTTTCTTTTTGAATATGAACAAGTATTATGAAGAGGGGAAAAAAAGACTATTACAATGTTTCAAATATTCACAAAATATTAAATATCAAATAACTAAATATATACTAGTAATATAAAGACATACTTAAGTATATCTAAAAGTAGTAATAAAAAAATTACAAAATTTGATTAAAACCAAATAATTAAATCACAAAGTCTTCAGGTAGGGTTGAGTTTTAGTTTCAACTTTGGTCATTTGCATAAAAAATTTTAAATGTTCAGATTTGCTAGAACAATTATGCTCATATGATAATGTTTCTCAAAGTCTAATTTTTTACATTTCTGGTGTTTTCTTTCTTTGGCAATTACTTTTTATTCATACACTGGTTCTTTTTAACAATTAAAGTTCTGTTAAGCTTTCAGTATTTTACATTTTGATTTTGGAAGCAGATATTTTATATTCTCTCCGAAAGATCTGGCAGACCACATCCTTATACCATTGATCACATTTGGTTCAATTGGTTTGTCTACCTACACATTTCTGTGTTTGTTGCTACTTAGTGAAGTTAATTTAATAATTTAAAACAATTTCAGCCCTTATATAGATACCAAGTTTTTCTTATTTCACAATGATTATGGATATATAGGGTATATGAGCACATACTTTCACACCACCCACCACTCTCCACTCTATCTCATAATACTGATACACTTAACACATATATGTCGAAAAGATAAATAATCACCAATATACATATTTCATGCTAAACCAGCAATCATCAGTTGGTCCAGATTACCATCTCTACACATATATGCTATAAGTGCTCAGATATATATTAAGATAGCCAATCTTCATACTTTAATGGACAGGCTTCAATCTACTCCTCACTCCAACTCTTCAACCATCTATCCAAGTGAAAATCCGATGATGGAACGCTCAAAGGGAGGCCGAGATTCTTGTCACACCCATGTTGACCTAAGGTCAATCTGACCCCTCATGAACTGAAATACGTATATTGGTGATTATTTATCTTTTCGACATATATGTGTTCAAGTGTATCACTGGTTTGAGATAGAGTGGAGAGTGGTGGGTGGTGTGAAAGTCTGTGCTTATATACCCTATATATTACATATATAGACACAGGTATACAATAAGCCTGTGTTTCAGTTATAACAATTATGAATATAAACTTTATTTGTCACTAAAAACTTCTTTATGAATCCAGTTCAGGGTAAATTTAGATGACAACGATTCATTGCTGGAATACCAACTAAGTTTAATGTTTATGTTGCAGCTGAGACCAAACATAAAACTTCACATTAGTTTTTGATTTGCAATTTCATTGATTATTTAAATGCATATTTTTGGTACATCTGTAAACTAAGTTTAGTATTTATTTCAGATTTATTTCGTAAGCTGTTTATCTGATTAATAAATTTTCTAAAGAGACTACTTTTAAAAAAAATGATTTTTAAATGTTTAGATTTTATATTTAAATGAAAACTTTTTATTTTTTTCAATATTACAAACTTCCATTTTTACTGAATCATTATAAATCAAATCATTACAAATTCAAAATAAAATCACTTATGCTCGTAACGAATGAGAATTCACAATATTGGAGCACATTTCAAATTTACAATATTTTAAATCAATTTTTATAGATTTTACATATAAGCAAATAATTAAAAATAGTACATTGTAGATATTTTATTATACTAAGTTACTATGTATTCAATCATTTTTCAACTTCCCTAAACAAACAAACAAATAGTTTGTTCTTGAGTGGTTCTTCCTTGATATATTTACTTATCAGTGGTTCCATCATCAGATTTTCAATGAAATGGAAGGCTGAAGAGTTGTGGGTTGGAGTAGTTTGAAGCCTGTCCATTAAAGTAGGAAGATTGGCTATCTTAATATAAAACTGAGCACTGATTGTATATATATGTGGAGATGATAATCTGGACCAACTGATGAGTGCTGATTTAGCACGAAATACGATATTGGTGATTATTTATCTTTTCAGCATGTATGTGATCAGTTGGGTCAGCAATATGAGATAGCATAGAGAATTGAGGGTTGTGAAAGTCTGAGTTTGATCCCCACATACATTACATATATATGCAGGTTTAAGCCTGTATAGTGTATTAATTTATCAGTCGATTGTATAAATATATTTGGTTATTTTATTATCTCTTATTCGAACTCGTTCAATAACATTTGAAATTTTATAGAATGTTAATAAGGAAATGATGATTTATTACACAAAAGATAGAAATTTATTAAATAATTCTGTTTATATGGACATATTTGCTAAAAGAAGTGATAGAAACCAGATTCTAAGAGATTGTAAAAAACCTAGAAAGTGGCCATGTGTGAGATGGATGAATGAAATAAGAAAGTATTGTAGATGATGTGGAAAAGTGAATCTAGAGATCAGAGAAGATAGATTGATCCTGCAGTGGATCAATAATGGTTGAAAATGATGTTGATTATATGGATTGAATATTTTTTCACTGTGATAAAATACATATAAAAGATGAAGCACTATTAATATAAAATGATAAAGAGTTACTTAACAATCAGAGTGGATGTCAAATGTTAAGAACAAACAAGTTTTTAAAAATTAAAAAATATATATGTACAGAAAGCCAGAATTCTTCTTTAACTTGGAAAACATGATGAAGCTATCATATTACAATAACATACTTTATGGGAAATAATTTACCCAATTTGACTGCATAGTTATATTTAGTTGCTGAAAATTTCCTAATTAAAGCTTAATTCAATAATTTCCAATGCATGAAAGTCACATGATAAACCATTAGATCATTTTATTTTTATTGAAAATAAAAAAGTTTTCAATCTTGTTAGCTTAAACTATTATTTGTATCATTTTCAACTATAAAAATATACAACAAATTACCATTCTTACTGTCTTTGCATATTGCAATCTGATATTTTATAATCCTTTTTCTAAAATGGTTTAGTGACTTCTGTATCTTGTAATTGAATTTTTTATTTACAGAATTATTTTTATTAATAAATAAAATATGACTTTCCTTTTTGATTTGTTTTTTTCCTAATATAATCATCAAGAGGTTCTATCACGTTATCTATATGTAATAGTTTTAATATATGCAGATATTCCTTTGTTTATTATATAAATTTTTTTATTCAATCTACGCAAATGATCAGATATTTTAATTCATGTATTATGAACATTCATTATATATCTAGCATTGAAATTCAAAGAATAAAGATGAGCATTGATGGATGATTGTGATTGGTGGAATTGAGGTGAGGAGTGTGCTAATAAAAACCAAACTAACTTGAAAATAAAGTTAAATAGGTTTTTTTTACATTGGGGTATATTAAAGAGTTGATTGAATTTGATAATTAAATTAAGTCATATTATTAGTGAAAGAAATATTTACCGACATTGAAATAAAATAAAGTCACATAATGCTTTTTTTTATTTTTTATTCTATGCCTTTTATAAACAGTTTCAGAGTAGCAGATTACCAGAACTAAAAATACTAGGATTGCTTCTTAACTGCGAAATTTATATATAATTCTATTTAGATTGTTTGAATCAAACTGTTATTTTCTTAAACTGCCACTAGATACTCAAATGTCACATGACTTTCTGATATACAGTATTTATGATTTAAGTCTGTGATATCTTATCCAAGGCCATTTTTTAATTTTCCAACAGTTTTTTTTCTGCTTTAAGAAATTTTCTCTCAGTCTACTCCTCTTATTTTACTTATTAATTCTTTTCTCTAAAAATACTCTATACTATTTATAACATTTTATCATGTGATGTTTTATCATTTTTCTTCCTTTTGTTTGGTTTGTACCGTGGCTTGCTCTGGAGCTTAAGGTCCCTTGATCATAGCCCAACTCTGTTGCTTCTTTTTTTTTTTTAAGTGTCATAGCATCGTTGGGATGCGAACCCGCAACCAGGGCAGCTGCTCGCAAGTACAAGGCAGTCACGCTGACCTCACGACCACCAATGCAAGACAACTCGGTTGCTTCTGATGCTAAAACTTCTTATAAACACTTGAACAATAACTCATTTGATTCTTATTATTATTTCTTTACAATATAGTATTTTTTTTTATAAAATGTCAATAAATCAAGTTGCTTGTTACTTTGGAGCGCATGTGATGTTCAAAGACTGGAAAAGATAGGTTAATCTTTAAGTCAAAAATTTTCACTTTTGAGTCCTTTACAACTGTGCCAAATCACATAAAGCTGATAATCTGGATATTACTAGAAAATTACCATAAAAAGCAGATAGAAATTGAAAAAAAAGGATTAAGAAAATATTTATATAACAAACCATTGGTGTGAGTTTTTTCACAACAGTTATTTTAGTAAAAGTAGTATATGAATTAATGAAGAGAAAATTTCTAAAACAATTAAAAGTATCATTTTGATAAAATGCAATATTATAAATAAAATAACTTTTGCCAGATTCAGTGAATTTTTATTGAAATATTACTTCATTGTAAAAAAAAATAGTGTATTAGATTCTGATTTGAAAAAAAAAAAGCTAAATTGAAAGTTAAATATAAATGCTCAAGCATATTGCAATAGTTTATAAATATATTTTATTATATCTCTACCATGTATCTGATTTTGTCCTATAAAGTTTTGATTTCTAGATTTATGTATGCTTGAATTTGGTTGAATTTGTTATCAGATTAAAATCAACTTACATTATTAAAAATAGCAGGGTATAATTTGTTACACAGGCATTGTCATACCTGCTTTCATATTGGTTTTTTAAATGCTGATGTACCCCAATTTTGAACACTTGACTTCTGACTCTTCATTCTCTCAATCAATTAAAATTATAATCATGTTTTAAAATGTTATGTATTTGTTTTTCTCTTTCATCTGATTTTATGTAATCATTTTTTTTATGTAATAATTTGCAACATTTATTCTCAATATCATGCATCTCTTTCTTTATTCAGTGTTTAAATAGGAGTTGTTCCAAAATGTTTTTCACTTGAACTTATTCATACCTAATTAATAGATTATAGAACTTACTGAAGTGATTATATTGTAAATGTTATATAATTATTTTTGTGATAATTATGTATGTAATAATACTACTACTCATAGTTGTAGAACATGATTAGTTTTAAATAATTACACATTTTTATGATTACTATTATTAATCCATTTTTCTGGTTTTGAACTTTTCTCATTAATTAATAACTTTAAATGAAATTCTTGCAGGTTTGAATATATATTTTTTTCTAATCACTGCGTGAATAAATTAATACTATTTCTGTTTTGATATAGTTGTTCACAATGGATTTTTATTCCATGTATATGTTATGGCAAAGTTAGATTGATGATCTTATGAGCTAAACTTTAAGGGATTGAAATTCAACCTAACACTTCTGACACTCAAATTTCACATTTATTGTCCAGATAACTAACTGGTTGTGTTTATATATTGGACTATTTCCAGCATGTCTTTAGAAAACTTTATTTAAATATTTCAAATACATTCAACTGTTAGTAATAGCACATAAGTTAATATATGCACAATATTTCAAGAGGTATTTTTCTCCTCTCTTTTTCAAGTGTTTCTGTCCTGACCAGTGACAGTACTAGCATAGACCTTAGATTCTTGAATATTGAATTTTAAGGTAACATTTTAACTAACTGAGCCATCCTGCCAAAAGCAACAGGTAGTAGATATGTCATACAATTATCTATGAGGTACCTTCTGATTTCTCCACTTTTTCATAAGAGCAAAGTTGAATAGTGGTGCACATACATTATGTACAGTCACACTAGGTTGATTTATAGGATTATTCACCATTGTTGTGTGAGCAGTTTCTTTAAATAATAATATGATTTTAATACGTGAATATTTTAATAACTGTTATAAATGATTGTAGAAGGAAGAAAAAATTGTAAAATAATGTAAACAAGTTCTATGCAATTTATAAACAGTTTCACACTAGCAGATTATCAGAACTAATGCTATTAGGATTTATTCTTAACTGAGAAGTTTATATATAATTCTATTTAGATTGACTGAATCAAACTGTTACTTTCTTAAACTACCACTAGGTGCTCAAAGTCACATGACTTTCTGAGAAAATAAGTATACAATTATTTTTCATTTTTGTTGTTTAATTTTTCTGTAGACAGCAGTGGGTGATGGTTAACAGATTTCAAGTTGTCACTTGTGTTATTGTGATAAATAAATTTATTTAAAATATTTAAATCCCATTAAATTTTCAGATAATTTATTTTGCTAACCTATCCTTTATAACTGATACTAATTCTGATGTATCAGGGAGACCCCAAACTCACAGTTTGGAAATTATTAATAAGGCATAAATAAAAGGAATGCTTCAAGATATGCTAGTGATGCTAAAAGCTGACAACCAAATGTTAAGTAGTAGATTGGATAAGTTGAATGTTAAATTTGATGAGGCTAGAGCTAAAAGTCAAACGTTAAGTACTAGACTGGATATTGATATAAAGGAATTAAATAATAGGTTGGATGTTAAATTTGATGAGACTAGACTTGAAGCTAAAGCTGAAAATTGAGCATTAAGAACTCAGTTGGATATTAATATAAGGTTGTATGTTAAATTTGATGAAGCTAAAGCTGAAGCTCTATTATTTGGGGAGGAGACAAAAAAATGAATCTCTGGCTCTAAAGGCAAAAGTGGAAAAATTCAGAGAAGTCTGAATAGAAATCCAAAATTTAAATAAAAAATTAGAAGTATCTAGGAAGGAATGCTGAAATTGTCGATAAAAATGAAATCTCTTGAGGGAATTTAGAAATTTTAAGGTTGTGATAGAATGCTCTTTTTAAAGGAAGTAGCAGTTAAAATAGAAAATGTTCTCAAACTTCAAAAGGAAGAAGTTATAGTATTTAGCAAAGAATTTTTGCATAAAAATTACTTCTGAAGTAGAGGAAAAGAAATTACAAGAAATTCAAGAAAGGGTATGGGCTCTTACTTCAGCAGTTTCCAATCAATTCCAAGAAGTGAACCATAAATTGGAAGAACAAACTGTGAGAATAGGTGTGGCTAATGATATTCAAACTTTTGATAGAAAGTTAAAACAATTTGTCAAAGATGAGCGTATGAATCTATGGAAACCTACGGAATTTAATATTAAGAGAAAGATTTTAGGTAGTTGTTCAGAAGAGGCCAATATTTACAATTATTATAAGGCACAGATAAATAAAAACATATCATCTGTCAGTAGTAAAATTGAAGTTCTAAACCTGATCATGTAAGAGAAAGATGAACAAATTGTGGTCTTGGAAAAATAAATGGATAACCTAGAAAGAGTCAATGTGTAATAGAAAATGGGAGTTAATTTTACAAATAAAGAGGGATTTATGAAGTTAGAAGGCATTATTGACCATAGCATTTTGGCCCATGAAACAGATGATTTTCGGGTTATGCCAGAGTGTATTGAAAGGAATAAGGTAGGAAATTTAATTGAAACACATAATTGTCATGTTAGTTCCAATACTTTTAAGTTCATTAATGTGAAGGTCTCTAAGGGTAAAAGATTAATAGCTTAGATAATATATATTTTGGATTTCAAAGTGAATATTTTAATTTGTTCCTTACATAAGATTATGCTGGTCGCTTATATTAAACAAGAGATATAAATAATTTTTGACTTTTGAAATATACATGTCTATTTTAGAGAATATTTTTTGACAACAAACTAAGTTATAGTATAAGCTAAAATATTTATGTAAAGTATACTAGGATTTTATGAATAGAGAAACAATGATTTGATCAATCATACAGAAACAGAGATAAATAAGAATTGGATTAATTCATAAATTATTTATAAAATAATAATAATGATTCATCTCTAATTTTTATTAATTTATTGTATTGTGAGTATTTATTATAGCTTCCTAAATCATTAGATTTGTACTTGTTAGTACCTTGACATTTTTAAAAGAAAGTAATTATTATTAAAATATACACTTTTGTGTTAAACACAATTTAATATTTCGATAAAATAAATTGCTTATATTATTTTTTAAATTTGACTTATATTTGCTAAATTAACATATTTAGGTTACTTCCAAATTAGTTACTCATCTTTATTTAATATTCCCTGAGATATGAAGAGTATAAATATTATAGTTTCATATATTAATTTATCTGGAGAGTATGGTGAAACTGAACTGATTTCAGACCCATATAGCTATCTAGTTTGTTTAGCTGGATTTGAAGACATTACGTGTCTGAGAAATTTCATGCTTTCAAACTGATAGAAACATGTTTGATAAATGCTGATTTTAGAGTTAGTATTTAGATCTAGTTTCTAGTCTTCCAACCCTTCACTGACGTGAGCCAACTAGCTCGAAACCAGCTGGTCTGGAGGTGGAGACAACGAAAGAGATATTGAATTCTATATCTCTTGGCATTTATGTAAACAAGGCTTGTTAGGAGCTATTGGTAAAACTCCATCTAGTGATCATATATATATATATATATATATATATATATATATATATATATATCATATAGATGATCTATATATATATATATATATATAAGATCATCTTATGAAACATATGTATGAATATATATAAAAATGTTAAATGTGTAAATGCCCAAACTGTTATTTTTTCAATAACAAATAAGGATCTCTTTCTGTTGGCTACTAAATCTTATATATAATAATAAATTCAGACATTAACAATATTTGCAATATACTTTATTCCCACTTGTTGTTGCTGCATGAATTTATTATTATACATAAGATCTATTAGCTAGCAAAACATAATTTCTTTTTGATGGTGGTAAATGGTTGGGAATTAAAGCTTACAAGATTTTTATTTGCATTTTTTCATAGATTGAATTGGATACTGTTCAATTTTTTACAATAATTTAAGAGCTTAAGTATTAATTTGATATGTGTGTATGTGTTGCATATGCATAATGTCCAAATAACTACTTGTAATACTGTTAAACTGCAGTATGCCCTTGCAAGTATTAATATACACTATCCAAAATATATATTTGTAAATAAAAAAAGTTTACAAAATTTCATTTTGTAGTGCTGTACACATTCACATTTATTTATAACATTGTGCCAATTTATGTTGAACATAATTTTATTTTTCACTTATGCTATCTGTTCTGAATTTTGGTATGTTTCTCATATATAATAACACAGCAAAAGTACATCCACTTTTTCTTTTAAAATATATATGTTCTACAATAA
Source organism: Epiperipatus broadwayi (assembly GCA_028023455.1). NCBI lineage: Eukaryota > Metazoa > Onychophora > Udeonychophora > Euonychophora > Peripatidae > Epiperipatus > Epiperipatus broadwayi. The sequence continues at coordinate 1,367,730 of JAQFVV010000085.1, read as the reverse complement.
TATCAACAAATTAAAAATCCTTCTCCTTTTTTTTTTCAAAAACTTTATTTTTTTATCTCAATACTGAACATATATATACATTTATATAATACAAAACTCCAACGTTTCAACTGTTTTATCTCATACAGTCATTTTCAAGGATCTGCAACAATTTTAAATACATATCAACAAATAAACTTCAATTACATAAAAACTTTCTCTGATATTAACATAAACAGTAACAAACATATTAAACACATAGAAATATATTTTACTTACATCTTTCTCCCACTGCTATATTTTATTACTCTTTCTTTTACATTGTTTAATTACAAATATATCTTAAAATCACCCAAGAAACTTTCTATACAAATTTAAATACCAACTCTAATTTCCAAAAACCTCCCCCTTTCTTTAAATTTTATCTAAAACCCATCTTAAAACTACATTCCTAAACTATATATTTAAACGAATATAAAACAAATATATAATTTAGGAATGTAGTTTTAAGAATTTCCAAAAATCTCCCCCTTTCTTTAAATTTTATCCAAAACCCATCTTAAAACTACATTCCTAAACTATATATAGATAAAATTTAAAGAAAGGGGGAGGATATAGTTTAGGAATGTAGTTTTAAGATGGGTTTTAGATAAAATTTAAAGAAAGGGGGAGGTTTTTGGAAATTAGAGTTGGTATTTAAATTTGTATAGGAGAAAGATGTAAGTAAAATATATTTCTATGTGTTTAATATGTTTGTTACTGTTTATGTTAATGTAAGAGAAAGTTTTTATGTAATTGAAGTTTATTTGTTGATATGTATTTAATATTGTTGCAGATCCTTGAAAATGACTGTATGAGATAAAATAGGTGAAACATTGGAGTTTTGTATTATATAAATGTATATATATGTTCAGTATTTAGATAAAAAAAATAAAGTTTTTGAAAAGAAAAAGGAGAAGGATTTTTAATTTGTTGATAATTTCGGTATGTTATAAAATGTTTTTTAAATGTCAAATTTAAGATTTAAGAAAATTAAGAACATCCATAAAATAATTTTCTTAAATGATAAAATGAAAGTTATTGATTTAGTATTGGTAGAAAAAAAAATAACTGTAATATGTTTTTGCATTGCAGTAGAAAGTTTAAAGTTTGTAGAGTTTAGCCAAGAATATGAAATGGGTAACAGCAAGTAGGGCTGACTGTATAGATTTTGAAAATGGTGGACTTAAAAACATCAAAACAACTATGAAGGCTGTAGTCTGCTAATATATAGCTTCTATTATATTTTCATCGGAAAAAAATAATATTGAGAAAAATCTGTCTAGAGCATGTTTAATTGCAGTAAAAGCTTCATACTATTTTTTTTCATTTTATTTGATATATATATATCAATCTGAAAACTTCTAAAATTAATTGCTTATAATTCTACTTTCTACTGGTTTTTGCTTTTGTACTGAAGTTTGCTTAAAACTAAGAAGATTTGATTTCAATCTGTTTCAGTCATTGTTCAATCTCTTAATGATTATAGATAAGAGTAATAAGTGGTTTCTATTTATTATCTAATTATAGTGTTGCCTTTAAAACAGATTGCTATTAAGTTTATTTAAGCATGAGGGTTGTGCTATATAATGCACATATGATAACCAATTAGCTATTACCATTTATGATATATATAAACACAGACAGAAAAATAAAAATAAGTTGTCATGCATGTTTTGTGTTATTTTGAAACAACATATTCTGAAGAATATTGACATCTGAATTAAATTTTCTTTGTGCAACTAATTAAAACAAATTAATGCTGATTTTTATATAATAAATGTATAATGAAAGAAAGAAATATGATTATAAAAAAATGAAATAAGTAAAAAGTTATATAATGCAATAAAAGATTGATTAATTAATTTCTGCAATGATAGACAGAATGAAAGATGTAGTTTCTTTTTAAAAAAAATCTCTATAATTGCTTTGTATGTATATATAATTAATATAAACGAATCATTTTTGTTATTTAAAAATATTTAATTTTCTGCAAGTTAAGCAAAAATAATCAAACAAAAAATATTTCATAGCATGTATTTTGCATTGAAGCTTTTATGATTACATACATAATGTATAAGTATTAGCATAGCAATGAAAATATGCATTTTTTTGTAACTACATTCGAAACAAAAAGTAACACAAATTTATGCTTTATATGATTAACAAGATATCACATAGTCTTAGTTTACACATTGTTATTTAGCAAGGGATTTTATGCACAAACCTTTTTGCATCTATTGATTACTGTGATTTGCACTAGGTGACACTACTGTATGGAGAATTTGCTATTGTCTTACTGAATTTTGTTTATTCTCACTACTTTTAAGTTATTCAATGTAAGTTTTAATAATCAATAGATTTTAAATGGTAGTACTATATAAATCTAAGAATGCAAGTCCAAAAAATCCAAAAAAACTTCTCACTAATGCCATAAGCTAGAAACTAGTCTGGGGATATTTGGGTAGGACAGCACTGGATAAGGGTTTATTAAGCACTCTAATGAAAATAAAAGAATTTGTTACTTAATTTTTGATTTATATGTATATTTAGTTTTTTTTTTACTAGAATGCAGTTTTATGACAACTAGTTGTTAAGATCTACTTTTATTATATTATTGACCGTTAGCCCATGCCACTAGCTCAAGAAGATGCAGAGATTTAATATAAAACTTATTCAAAACATTTCAATAAAGAAAAAGATTTTTTTAAATAAAAAAAAATAAGCCACTGCCAGTAATAATACACAAAAACATTTATTGTCGCACATATATAAATTTAAATTTAAGGAATAAATTAATCTTACTTTAATTTGTTATTATTTTATACTTTTTTTTTCTCAATGATGAAAGTTTATTCATCAAAAAAAGGTACAAATATAGTTAAATAAGAGGTTTACAAAGAATGGAAAAATGAAATTCTGGAGCAACATAGTGAAAGGGGAAGGATACATATGAAAAGGGAAAGGGATGTGGAAAGGGTTTGTATTAACCATTAAAGACAAATGAATGTTACAATTAGGAATTATTTGTAAAGTCTAGAAATCAAATATGAATAGTCTTTTAGGAGTACAATATTGGGAAAGTTGAGAAATAGGAAAACACTTGGAGATAACATAAAATATGGACTAAATCAATCTACTGTTCAGTTCTTCCAAATGGCCTTGAATATCTTCACAAGAGAGCAATCCTGAATACTTTGGAAAAATTATGGAAAACCTATGGAGAACAAGGGGAAAAAAATCCAAGCTTCAAAATGTCTCTGCTGAAAACCATTCTAATCCATCATGAAAATCACATGAACAGCAAAAGGCCAGCCCTATCAATAGCAACATTGGAAGTAATAAAATTAAATAAGGTGGATCACTTGCAATTAGAATCATGAGGCCAAACTGTGACCTATTTTGCAATAATACATGGATAAAATCACTCATAATGATAACGTTAAAGAATCACCATAAATAACGTTATTTTTTCTATCTTGTGAATGAGAAAAACCAACGTTGGTAATGATCACCACAGCGCCCTCATCCCAGACCCCTCCCTCAAAAGAACTAGGATTTAGACCCCTGGGAGTCCTCCCAACAACTGGACCCTCTCATTCATTCAACAAAATTAAGTGAAATGAAAATTTTCATTAAAAGGTAAAATTTCTGTAGAAATCGTTTGTAATTTCAGTGGCTGCCATATATTTACATAGCATTTTTATAAAAGTTGAAATTATGCTTACTTGTGATTACATTGTTGATATAGCTTGTATATGAAAAGAGAGCTAAAAAACTCCTCTTTTTAATAGGGATAGTTTTAGAGAAATTTAATTCCCTGAACTAGAAAAAGGGGAATGAAACAGGGAGCCAGAAACATTGTTAACTGGAGTCCTTGGCTCCCTCTAGTGGAACTATTATTTTGTACTTTAATTAAAATCTGCACAGATGGACAGTTTATATAATTTTGTTTTATAATGTTGAGCATAGATAAGCTACATAGATTACGCAATTAAAACTATTCAAAACATCCAACTTCAGGCTACAAGTTCGTAGCTAAACCAACACTCGCTTACTGATATACAGATGCAACCAAGGCAATATGATGTTAGCATAAAACCATGCTGACAGGAATGTGCATCTGCAGCATGATATTATTTAAAAGAAATGATCCTTATCCAGTACAGGAATGTGCATCTGTCTGGTGAAGGAATCATGTATATAATATATTAAAGAGATGGAAAGCAAATACACTTTTACCCTGGTGAAGGAATTATGTATATAATATATTAAAGAGAAATGCTATGTATGGAGGGAGAGTGGTACTTTGCTGACTTATAGTCCCTATTCTTAGAGCAAAAGGAAATCAATGGCAGGTAAGTACTCCACATCCATTGCAATGTGATGACTATACCTTAGGGTCATGCATTCAGTTGGACATGTGGCCCTATATGCTAACACACTTCACATTACATTGATATAAACACCCATATATCCTTCCACCAGCATCGACTCAACTACGAAACAAATAGTCTGAAATTAAATCCATTTAAACTAACAAACCTTAACGAATCTTTGCAGCCATCTACACCCAACTTTAAATTTATTAAGTTAGTTAACAGTTAAAAATAAACAAAGGAAAAATGGAAATGATTAGCAAACATATACATAAAAAAATATTAATAAGGGATTTAGAATTATTTAAGTCAGATAAGAGTTCATACTTTAGGTTACTAATTGAAAGTTTGTTTAAAAGTTCATATTGAATATCAATCACAATTTATACTTCCCATGATTCTGGCAGATTTAGAAGTCCATCCTAGTGATCCCTCTCATAGATTGTCTGTCCTCCTTGGAAACGAAGCCACTACTTGCCAATACTTGGGTTAGGAATTGTCATTTGGAAGGCCTCAGCTGTTGCATGCAAAGGAAACTATTTTATTGCAAGACCCCTACATTATGGAGTCTGCAATACAGCTGTAAGATTAATAGTCAGATCATCCTTTTTTTAAAATCTATTATTTTGTCTTTTATACTTTTATAGCCTCTTATCAACATTTTTACGGATCCATTGAACATGATGTCACTGATCCTAAAGTCTGGATGTTTTCCATTCTGGCCCATGTGTAGCTTGGTGCTTGCTTTTTATATCTTATCTGACCTTTTAATTATTTAAGTGCTCCAAGGGCTAGTTTGCTTTACTTACAATTATAGAACAATCATTTCCATTTATTAAGATTAAACATGAATCTTAAAATAGAAATTAATTAACACTTCTTTCTATTTTCTTTTATATAAATTTTAACAAAAATATTAATCTATCTTTAGATCTTTATTTTTTTTCTACAAAAAAGTACTTTTAAATACCGTTTTTTAAAAGTTTTCCATCTGTGCGATAATATATATGTTAAACATAACTTTTAATTTTTTGTTTATTTAAGATTTATTTTCCCTTTTATTTTAATTTTAAAATAATGTAACAGCATATGTATACCATTACAATATAGACAGTAATTTTATGTGAATATATGGAAATCATATTGCTCATTTCTTCAACCGAGGAGAAGGATTCCTAGTTATTCGTGGGATTAGAGTTGTTGGCTAAATGCCATGCCTTTTTAATTTTTCACTTGATATCATTTTGCTTGATACATATGATATTAGTGGCTATGGGTTCTGATATATGGACCATTGCATTTTGGTAATCAAGGAAGATAGGCTTATGTTCAGGATTGTTTGTGCTTCTTTTGTAGAGGTATTTGTGTTGAGATATCCATGTAGAGAGGCATGTACATAATTCATCATAGTAGATCCCTGCTTGGTGGCATGAAAGTTTCATATACGGTGTGCAGATTTTGATTGTTCTGGAGTCTATCTTTGGAATTATTTATCAGTCTATTTATTGTTTTCAATAGCTTTTCTTAGGATAGCATTTAAGTGCATATATTTATTATTTATATTGTTTATTTATTTATTTTTGTTTTGCCTTTTTATTTTGTTCTTTTTGAGCTGGAAAGCCATACTTATTTGTGATTGGCTACTGTTTCTGATAATGATTGTTATATAGGTTTGTATAGAGTTTTTTAACACATTTTATGATATCATACTTTTTCAAAATAATAATTTCATTGTTTATTACTGATATAATTTTTCTTCCAACAATGCTATTTTATATATGTGAGAATTTATTTTTGCCATACTAGTGTTTTCATATATCAATTTAACACTTTTATTTCATTTTATAGAACTCCAAAAAGTGTTTTCTTTTAAATAAGTCACTTTTAATATATTTATATTCCTTAATTATTTTTAACACTCTGTGTCAGATAAGAATTTACTGACTAATTGGTGTTTTATTCTCTTATTATTTCTGCAGCTATTTTCCATAGAGTATCTGCTGATCTCATTCAAGTCTCATTCATTTCAAAGTTCATTAGTATCTTAAAATGACTTGAAAGTTGGAGCTAAAATTTAGTAGTATATATTATTAAATATTCGTAATATCTTTCTTAATAGCTTTTATCTTTATTTTTGCATTAAGGTATGTTTTTCATATGTGAGAATATGTTGGACTATTTTCATCATCTGTCATTAAATGTCGAATGTCTAGAAAAGTTTAAATTTTATTTAAACATTTCCAAATACAAACAATTGTTAGTAATAACACAAGAGATAATATATAAAATAGGTTAGTAGATAACAGAAGTTAGTAGATTACACAATGTTTCGAATGGTATTATTTTCAGAATAGCTCAGGTGATTTGAGTGTTGCCTTAACATTCAGTATTCAAGAATCCAAAAATGTAAATTTGATTCCTATGTCACTAGTACAGGTTGGCTACATTTGAAGAAGAGTGGAGAATAATATGAATAATACCACTTGTAACATTGTATAATTTGATAATCTGTATTGTCTACTAGCTTGTGTGTTTTACTAACATTTGTTTGCATTTGGAAAAAAAATAAATAAAGTTTAATGATAGATGATGGAAATAGTCCAACATATTTTCACATCTAAAATATTATCACCACAAAAATTCAGGCAAACATGTTTCCTTTTTTATAGTAAATTTATGAATATAAACAATTTGAACTGCTTATTAGGTCATACAAAAGTAACTGGAATATTATAATAAAAAATTATTTATTTATTTTAAAGTGTAATATGTTTAATCTCTCAAATTATTGTCCATTTGATGTGATGTACCAGTCTAAGCATGTTTTCCATTTTTCAGAATAGTCAATAAACATCACATGATCACCATTTCTTATGCTTGATTATAACTTACTAAAACAGGCAAAACTGTACACGTATTGCCACTCAGACACTATAATATTTTCAATCCAAACTCATTAGTTTATATAGTCATATAGGTCTGAACTCAGTTCAGTACCTATACATTTTGGCATCCATTGATTACTCTGGCTTGCTCTGAATGGCAATACATAGAGAGTTTTGCCTGTTTTCAGAATAGTCTGAAAACACTGGCTAAGTGATGCTTTTTAATGCAGTTGGCTTTTTTTTTTTTGCACCACTTCTAATTTCTCAAAAAAAAAAGAGAGAGAGAATCTTTTTTTATTCGAGATATTAAAAAAAATTGCATAAGGCAAGATCAAGTGAATATAGCTGATAGATAAGCTGAGTCATGCTGAATTTAATTAAAAAATGTTTCACACTCAAGTCCTTGAATAATGGCACTTTGTCGGGGGTGAAGCTTGTACTCTGCAACAAAATGGGATATTTATGTTTACCGCATTACATAAATTTTTCAGAACTTACTGATGAAATGCCTGATCATTACTAACTAAATCTGAGAGAAAAATACCATTTGCATAAAAAAAGCATTGTTTGGCTTTGGGCTTTACTTCCCATGCATTTTGGAGAGATGGTGAAATTAAAATTTCTATTAAACCACTCATCAACTTGTGTTTTTTCAAAATCAGCTTGCTTGTAATCTGTTTCAAGCATTACAATTGTTTTTTCTGCCATTTTTGGGAAACAAAAACAGAATTTCACATTGTTCAAACTTTTCAGTCATTATAAAAATTGCCAAATATGCGAAACACACTTGACAAAATAATGTGCTACATTACACCATGATTTCACATGATGATGTCATTTGGCACCTGCAAGAAGTATGTAACAGCAGAAGCATATACTACAACAGGTGTGCAAACCAGAAAATGATTCCAGTTACATTTGGGTTGCTCCCTCGTATATTCTATTAGTCAAAATTTATTCCAACACGGCTTTGTTTTTATTTAATTGCTTCCACTCCTATGTTTATCTTAGTTCTCTAACCCCTTTGCTGGTAAAGAAGCCATATTGAATACTTAAAAAATTATGTTAAGCCATAAATTTTATCATAACTTAAGTTTGTATTATTCAAAAATGACATTTTATATATTGATTGAAACATAAAACACCAAAGAATGTTATTAAGATGAAAAAAAATGTCATTGATATTCAAAGTAATAAAAAAAAGAATAAAAGTTTTTCTAATAATTATTTTCCACTTATTTCATAAATTCAAAATTATCATGCATAAATTTTAAAACTATAATTTTGTTAGTAGGTTAGTTGCATTCATCATTAAATTTCTGATAAATTGTTATATAATAACACTTACCTAAGGTAATCCATCACATGAACACTTCATAGAATAAAGATATTAGTACCTTTCATTTTTCCTAGTAGTCCTTCAAAATGTTTTTCCATACAGGCATTTGCAATGAATATGTCATCCCTAATAACATCCCTAATAACAAGTAGTTTATATTGATCAATAATTAGAATAATTTGAATATTATAATAAAGAACTTCAAGAATAAAAATTGAATGAAATACTAAGCTTGAGGTACATAAGTGAGTAATTTAGAGTCAGTGCAATGTACTATTATTTATCCTATCTTATACGTTTTGAGGTCTCATATTGCTTCATTCTACTATGACCATAAATTTAGTAATAGCTTCATCAATTGCCACCGCTCTTCGCATTTGATATGCAGCTTTGAAATTTACATTGCAATAGTCTATACTCGGCCCAAGTTTCTATACTCTGTCAAAATCTTTACTTTTAGAATTTGCATATTTTTATTATTAATAAAATGCAGACAAGACATTATAGAAAAAAATCTAAATCAGATAATAATATTTGCAAAATATGTTTATCTTTGGCTCATATCAGAAGTCCAGATATCAACTAATTCATATACTGGACATCTGAACCCAATCCCACATCATACCAAAAACTGCAGATAAATTCATGATATAAAGTTACACAATCACGAGCTATTTATTGATCAGCATATATGTTAGTTTCAATAATATTTTTTTTGTATATTTTTTTATTAAATATAAATTCAAATAATAATTAAAAAATGTATATTCAAATAATAATTAAAACATATATAAAATTAAATACTTACCATCTGCTCCCAATAACATTCATTCAACTAAGCACATCAGTAAAATCTTGTATTTTTTTCGATGTAAATTTCAGGGCTACTCCAATTCCATTAAAAATGAAAAAAACTGAGAGTAAGACAAAAAAAAATCAATTTATTTGATCACAAAAATTATCATAAAATTAGTAATTTTTATCATAGAAAAATTAAACTTACCTTTTCTGAAACTAAAAAGAAAGATGGAAACGAAGATATAAAAAGTGCATGCATAGACTGCATAGGGTAGTTTTAAACTGAAACTGGATGTTTATAATTTGAAAATTCATAGCCGCATTGTGGAGTAGTAATAACGAAATAAAGAATTTATACTATGGAGGTTTTCTACAAATTTCATAAATCTATATTATACTTTTCTCTCTGTAACCACATTTACCAGCTGTATTTAGATATTTAAACGTTTTCTAATTCTAGCCTGAAAATTTCTCATGGCAATATTAAAATATTGTTTTTGCTATTCAAAACATTCTATATATCAACTTTTTCATCAAATGAGAACTTTGTTGGTTTTAGATTCTGTCAGATTTTCTTTGAACTCTATAATATTCTTACTTTTTTATATATTTGTGATGATTTTTACTGTGTCCTTATCTTTCTATAGTAAACTATTTATCAACTTCCAAATTTATTAATTTTTCACTTTGCCGTCCAATTTTACTATGTCCTTTTTGTATTAAGTAGTTCTTACTATTTGTTCAATTTTTTTTTCATGAAAAAGTGATCTACAGTTCTGATAGCTCAATAAGTCTGTAACTGTTTTGTTTTTAACCCCCTAGACTTTTAATAGCCAACCAATTATTTGGTTAATGACTTTGAATACTGAAAGATATGGGGGAGGGAGAGAGCACAACTTAATCATAATTATAAAACGGAATTAACTTTTCTTTTTTTTTTTTTAAGTAAATGGCAACTTATGCTAAAGTCTTTTTTTTTTTTTTATAATAAAAAAACCTTTATTAACACAATAAATATTTACAATTTATACAAGTAATTAACTTTTATGATTACACATACATATCCTAAGAAGGAAGAATAATGTTAAGAATTTTTATCTTTAATTTCACCATGCTGACTCTTTCATGATTGGTGAGTATTCCACCAGTAATTATTTTTACCATGCAAACTTTCAGATGATAATTAATAGCTGCGACAATGAAAACCTATGATATGGACATTAGGAATTTGTCTTGCTTGTTTCCTATTAAGATCTCAGACAGTAATGTCTTACTTTCAATTAATAGAAAAATTAAAGAGGTTAGAACTCAGTCTTTCAAGTTTTCTTCAGCTATCCACTCCATCTTATATAACCGATACACATGACCACACACATGTGGAAAAAATAAATGATCTTCAATATACGTATTTTGTGCTGAACCAGCACTCATCAGTTGGTCCAGATCACCATTTCTCACAAATATGTATAATCAGTGCTCTGTTTATATTAAGATAGCAAATCTTCATACTTTATTGGACAGACTTCAATCTTCTCCACCCTCCAACTCTTCAGCCATCCATACCATTGAAAATCTGATGATGGAATGCTCAAACATATATATATATATATTTACGCACACAGATCGAGAGACAATCTATGAAAGTTCTCCTCTTCTCGCTTGCCCAAATTTCTACCGTATGTTATATTATTTCAAAATTGATCTCAAATTTATATACAGTGTGAAAGTGTACCTTAACTGAAATAAATTGAAGCTTGACCAAATGCAGCCTTCACAAAGATTTTTCTCCAGCAATTAGCTCTCTTTCAGAATCAAATAATTTAAATAGATCTAAACTTTTGTTAAAGGGTAAAAATGGATTAAAAGAAAAAGAAGTACTGCATGCATTTTCTTCCACTTTAAGAAACAAATTTAAAGGTAATGGAATTTTAGCTAGTGCACTTCAAAAAAAAAAAAAAATAGATAGATAAAGAATGAAACGAAAATATTTTCACAACTGCTTTTTTCGCAATCAAACTTTTTTTTTTTTTGTTATTACTTTAAAGTAATTGTATTTTCTTCAACGATTTATATTAACAATTATAATAATAATAAACAGACACTCATAAACGAGTATTGTCATTCTAACTATGAAAAAAAGGAGAGACTATTCTAGAAATGAAATTTCCATGACAGCATATACCAATCTATGAACCAAGGATATCTCCATATATAGAAAATGCTGGTTCCTTTTTTCTTTTCTTTTTTACTTGATATTTTATTCACTTCTTTTAATCTCTTCAACTGAAAACTTTTTTTAAAATACGTAAACATCATGGGGCTAGATCATATTGATCGATGCACAAGTAGATATTAAATATGATTGGAATATACTTATATAGATGTATTTGTTACGAAATGTATAGGCTATTATAATCAAATGAACAATTTGTTATATTTATAAAATTAAATGCTTTCTAATTTGTAACGGGAAAGTAGATCCAAAATAATCTGTAATCTTTTGATTAATAAAAGTTGCTTTTGAAAACTCATGTCTAATTGTAGTTATCTAATTCAGATATAATTGACATTACACTTCAGAATATTTTTGAGATAATTCTTATATAATTGCAGCTGCTCAATGAATTCTCATTTGTGTCATATCTTTCCAATGGAAACAATTGACATCCCACTTTTTCAGAATATATTTTAGATGTGATGTGATATGATGCACTGTGACTTCCCCTTATACGGAGTCAGGAATCTCTCAGCAACTATGCCCAGAGAAACCTGTTGGCAACTTTACCTTCCCTTTCTATTCTCCACCCTAAGTTTTCCCATAATCTGCCCATCCCATTTCCACAACATAATCTTTGTCAACTCCATGACCTTCATATTTAAATCCCCCTTATCTTTTTCCAAACCGAGCATAAAAACCAATAACTCACTTTCTGTATGATCTCTTTCTTCGTATTTAATCTTTCATACCTTCATTATTTGTACCTTTTCTGGTTCCAAGCAGTTACATTGAAGTAACAGATGCCTAATATTTTCTATGGCTTCCTTACACAACTTGCAGATGAAATCACCCATATTTTTTCCATTTACGTGTATATTCCCTTGTTGCTAAAGATCCCATTCGAGCCTTAAACAATAAACTACTTTCCTTACTATTATCATAAATTAACTCATACCCAATGTTCCATTTACTTCTATATATATTTAAACTCATTTTACTCTCCATACTAGTTCTCCATCTCTCCAACTCCCAATTCTTTATTAATACATCTATTCTTCTATCCCACTCCTTACCACTATAACACTCAGCAATCCTCCTAACACAATCATCCCACCTTTTGTACAAGTATACTGACATAAATTCTTTATCCAAATCTAATGCATACTGCATTATCTTTCTCACCCATCTTGTTGCCTGCCCTTTACTTGTAACCCAATTAAATACTATTTTGGCTATTCTTTTATTATCCATAAACTGCAATCTACCGAACATTTTCAATTTGCTTTTTGCAACCCTCATATAAAAACTTGACCATCCCATTTGTTCTTGAATTACCTCCTTTGCTGTCCACACCTCTGCATCTAATGCATGTCTTCCTACTTTCCTTTGTACTTTTTCTAAATAATCTAATACTCCTTTACTAACACACAACACATCATTGCCGTATATTAACCCTGCTACTGCCACTCCCTTCCATACAATTATATAGGTGGAACCATCTGTCTTGTAAAACTATACTCAAGTTCATCATTAGACATCCTTTTGGAAAGTCTTGCATTGTTCATTTGTTTAATATATCCAATCCAATGAAGGTCAGATTTTACAATAGTGGAATCTGTAGCATTACATCTGACAAATTGAAGAACATATTGATTGGTTTTAATTAGCAATTATAAGTAATAGGTGATAGGTAAACAAATAACATTATCATTCACTAAGTAATTAAAGTCTGAATGAATATTTACAATTTTTGTCATGTTAGCATACTCGATTTTAAAATAAGAATCACATGATCCTCTGTGTCTGTAAATTATTAGCACTACATAGTGTCCCATCAGATCATGCCTATGACTTGGAATTCAAATCTGGATAAAATTTAGATAGCTGAGAATTTTAATATAAACTTAGAATTTAACTAGCTATCTAGCTGGACTATAAAACATGAAAAGAAAATCCTTAATTTTTGCCAATCAGAAATTGAATTGACTTTTGAATAATCTTCTTTACTATTCCTGCAGGGGGAAATGTTATTGATATCTGTGTTCTACCTGGAGATATTTTTGAACATTTTATTGACCTGTATAGCAGAGATGGATATGATAAACTAAATTTTATACTCTATGTAAAAATTTCAAAATTAGTTTTTTTTTTAAGTGTCATATCATCGGCCGGGACACGAACCCGCAACCCGAGCCACTGTCTACAAGTGCAAGGCAGTCACGCTGACCTCTTGACCACCAATGCAAGACAATTAGTTAAAAAAAAAACAATGACAAAACAATTGCGGTTTTTATTTAGAATAACATTTCCCATTTGAAAAATATTTAATATATATATTTAGTTATAACCTTTTTATTATTTCAGTTTATCTCTTATAACAATTTGAATACTAATTTTTTTATGATGTGATAGTACATAGTAGTTAACAATGATTTAAAAAAATAACTATAAAGTAAAGCTACAACCATATATTAAATAAAATTAAGAAGATAATATATTTTGTAATAAAAATAATTTATTTAACAAATATATATGTATATATTAGCAACAAAAAAAATGTATACAGAAAGGCAAATCCGTAATGAATGAAATTCCAAATATAAAATCATTTGTAGTAGTAAATCTATCAAATAAAAACAAACACAAAATGTATATTAAATAAAAGAAAACAAAATATAATATGTGCACAAAATGTTAAATAAAAGGAATGTTAGATAAAAGGAAAAAGCAAAGAGTAGTCCATGACAATAAGTATTTAAACAAAAGTAATCCAACACAAATCAATTTCAGACATGACCATTAATTTAGATAATAATGAAAAATATAAATATCATAAAATGTACACAGGCCAAATCATACACTTTTTTAAAATTGAGGTCAGCCATAAGATTCATGCTTTTCTATTTTTGCACTAAAAACATAACTTATAACTGTCTTCAGTTTAAGAAATATCTGTTTTGGTGTATTTGCATTTTTGTGATAAATTAACTTTTAGGTTACAGCTGCATTTAATTTATTATGGACTGTTTTACTTCGAATATCTATTGTCATGGACTGTGAACTATGTTTTCTTTTATGTATAATACGTATTTTATGCTTTCTTTTATTTATTCCACATTTTATGGTTGCCTTTATTTGATAGAGTTGATGCCAAGAACTCATTTTTGAATTTTGAATTATTGAAGATTTGCATTTCTGAATATATTTTGTCCTTTATCATGTATTTTTTAGTTCAAAATTTATACTTTTTAGATAAATAAATTATTTTTATTGCAATATGTATATATATAATTTTATTTAATATATACTTAACAATTGTAAATTCAAAAGTTAATTGAAACATTTTATTTTTTATTAATTAATTATTTTTGAATCATTTTTAAGGAATATGTAGCTCTGTATAGTGGATAAACCATGCACTATATTAGGACCATAATTTATTTGTTCATGTTGCACAATGAATATGTAAATATAAAGGTAGAATAAAATTAAGTGAAATAAATCAAATTGTAACAATCAAATAGTAGAAATTATAAATCATACATAATCAAAAATAAATTATTGCTGCTGGAAGCAACAGATGAATTGCAATTGCTACTACAATTACTGCTACTACAATTTTTTATTATTATTATTATTATTATTATTATTATTATTATTATTATTATTATTATTATTATTATTATTATTATTATTATTATTATTATTATTATTATTATTATTATTATTATTATTATTATTATTATTATTATTATTATTATTATTATTATTATTATTATTATTATTATTATTATTATTATTGTTGTTGTTGTTGTTGTTGTTGTTGTTGCTGCTGCTGTTGTTGTTGTTGTCATATAAAAGTAAACAAATGCACTTTTTGTGATCTTGAAAAAATGATTATTAATATGAACAGTTATTACATATTGATTCAATATTGGAATGGTGCAGGCAATTTAAAAATATTATACTAAGAAATAATCAATAATGCAGAGAATATAGAAACTTGTTTCTTTATATATATATATTGATATTGCTTTATTTGGGTTTTATTAAAAAATATATTTATTGACATAATAAAATTGTACAGATGAATAATAAATACACTTTGTTAATGTTGGCTCATCCATTGCTGACGTTGGTCTGGTAGATGTATACCAGAGCCATTCTCTGCACTAGCAGGTTGATATATGAGTAAATACATACTATTTTGTTGGTATTGCCCACCCCTTTTGAGGTTGACCCAATAATGCTAACTTATCAGCTGGGATACATGTAGTGTGAAATCAATGCCTCTCTAGTAGAATCCAACATGTTGCAACATAGACTACTTCTTCCACGATACACTACAATGTGGATATATCAGGTCCAAAATTCATGTAGAGTCTGTGGGCCATACTAGTAGGCTCCATGTATTATTAAACAAAAATCTAGAGGATAGTATATTGTCCTTGTTTTGAAGAGCTTTGAGCCTATCGCAAAATATAGTATTGGGGTCCGGTGTTGGTTGTGTGAACTTTGTCCTGCACCTTGTGTACCAAAAAGCATATGTCAGGAAGATAGATAACCTGATAACTGTAAAGTCTCCAGAGAAGAGACAACCCCTGATGTCCAGGAAGATAGATAACCTGATAACTGTAAAGTCTCCAGAGAAGAGACAACCCCTGATGTCCAGGATTTTATCCACTGCTATAATGCAGTGTTGAGAGATGACACTTGGAATACTGATATAGCCTGGACATATATTTAACACATGATTAAAGGTCTCCTCTCCTCTAGAACAGGCATGACAAATTGGGTCTATTTTATTTAGAAACCACTTATAGTATAAGAATGTATTATTTGGCATGGAGCCCATATTCACCTTGATCAGATAATCCAAAAGTTTGGGCTCCAGTAGCAGATGTTTAAATATTGTGGTGATTTTATGATTGCTGCACCCTAGGTGAGCACAAATAACTATTTTCAGGATTCAGCAGGCGATGTGCCTGCCAGATGTTGATTTTATCATTAAACTCTGTTGTTGAGTGCCCGATGTATAAAGATTGTTGTTTAATAATGGTGTCAAGCCATGTGTGTTTACTGGGGGGAGGTCTGTCAGTAGGTATTACAGTCTCTATAATATCTGATAGAGGGTATTTTTTCCCAGGTTTACTAAAAGTGAATGCCCTTTTTGGAAATTGATTGTCTGAATTGAATGGAGACCCATACCGTTCTGTCTCCTGTGAAACTGAAGTCTGTGGATGCTAATTGCAGTGGTCTGACTCTCCATAAGTGCTGACCACAGAGCCTCCAAATTTGTGAGCTGAATGATTTGGTAACTGTCATTATTGGCAGATAGTAATTTATGCTCGCCATGATCTTCATATTAATCAGAGCAATCTTCCCTTGTAGGGACAGGTATGTCCTTGACAGCAACTGAACCACCTTAGTAGCATTGCTTATGATGGATTTTTGTAGGCAGACAGACATAGCAGTCTGTGACTTGAAGATAGGAAACCCCAGAAAACACTGAGGTTCCGCTAAAAAAATTTGGATAGTATTTTCCTACCAGTGTTGATGCACCAGGATGATGACTTGTGAGGATTGTTGGATAATTTATAATCTTTAGTATAATTGATAATTATGGAATGAAGTGTCTTCAGATGTTTACGGGATGGAAGAATCACAAGTATGTCATCCATGTATGCGAAAACCTTGATGTTTTTCTTAAGCCGGGGCACATATATCCCTGGAAGCTGATCTAGCTCTTTAATCAGAGGGTCAATGTACTTTATGAACAATAGACCACTCAATGGTGATCCTTGTGGTATGGATCTTGAAGGGGCAAATCCGTCTGAGTAATGTCCATTTATGGAAATATGAATATGCCTATTATTCAGGAGATTGTCCAATATCTGAATTATCTGTTTTGATATGTCCAACTGAGATAGCAATTCAAGAAGAATGTTGACATCTACTGTATCAAAAGCATTGGACACATCCAGCTGAACTGCCACAGGCCAGGATTTTCTGTTAGATCTAATGTGATCAAGCATAATTTTCACTTCACCAATTGCAGTCAGCGCTGATGATCCCTTCCTTGCATATTGAGAGGCCGATATATCCTGTTGAATGGCATCCTGAATTTTTTCTTTTATTATACCCTCCATGACTTTGAACAAAATTAGTGTCATTGATATCAGCCGAATACTGTTAAGAGAGGTAGGATCCCAGTTTTTTTTAATGAATGGGACCATGGCGATTGGATATAGGTTAGGAACTACTCTCCTTTCAATGGTGAGGTAGTTTAACATGTTTAATATAATCCTCGCAGTAAAAAAATTTAAGTGAGTGAACACAAACTTCGGGATGGCATGAATCCCAGGATGAACACTATCAGGGAGACCCTGCAACCTTCTGGTGATGACCTGGAGTATAATACCATGATCTGCCTCTCCGGTTGTGCCCAGCCACTCCAAGGCAGGGTTTGCACGGTGACCTTATAGCAGGTTTTGAAAGTGGCTCTCTATGTGTAAAATCATATTCGCACCAGTAAGGCTGCCACCACTGATGAGCAATGAAGTAGGAACTTCCTGTTTCTTTCTGGCCCCCAGAGCCCACCTGAGATAGCCCTGAGTCCAGCAATGTTGAGCTGGCAGGTAATTATTTGCATTTTTTGTAGCTATTATCTCTGCTACTGCTGACTGTTTCGATCTGTATGAAGCTTTTAGATCAAGTAAGTAGTCAATATTGTGATCCTGACCATCAAAGTTTTTAATTTTCCAATTCAGGCTGTCCAATTCACACTTCAGTGTGGTTGTTCCCTTAAGCTTGAAGGTGTATTGAGTAATCAGTGACTGAATAATGCCTATAAATGTAGTCCAGGCCTCGACTGGGTGTAGGTTTATGAGGTTCACCTTGTGAAAAAGAATGTAGGCTTCTGAGAAAAATGCCTCAGTGGCGTTGTTTTTAGTGAACATTCTGAGATTCCGGTTGACTTTAATTTGTTGAAAGTTGTTCAGCTCTAGGGATGCCATAATCACAAAATGATCTGAAAAGGCTGTTGGTTGCAGTCTAGCCTCTATCCCATAGTGCAATTCGGCCGAGTAGAACATTAGATAAATGAGTGTGTGACTGTTTTTTGTATAGAATGAAAATGCATCAGGTGGAAAGAAACCCCTCCCATTGAGAAATACTTTGTTGAGTAGGGGTAAATATTTCTTTGTGAAGGACTCATAGGAGATGTTAAAGTCACCGAGCAGAATGGTAGGTGCATTGTTATTATTAGTAATTAGGTTAATTGTGTGGACTATTTTTAGCAGTGTTGCATGAACATTGGGGCTGTATACATAAATCACATTGAAAGTATTCAAGGAGAAGGTAAACTCCATGGCAATTAGGTTCTGATCTAGATAAATTATTCTGAAGGAGGTTGGAGCCAGAAGATTATTTATTATTACCCCAACTCCTCCCCTAGCAGCATGACCTGTAGATAATAGGGTGAATCCTATTTTACTAAGTTCTGATTTTATGAAGTAGTTCGAGTTTAGGTGATATTTCATTTCCCCTATGAACAACATATGTGGTGAGTTTTGCTTAAGGATATGCCTGATGGCATTAATACGACCGAGGGAATTTATACCTTGGACATTGACAGCAGAGATTAAACATTTAATGTTATTCATTGCAAGATGGCCCGCTAGATTCCACCGCAGGCGGTTTCAATAAAGTATTAGCAGACTCTTTTTTTTATTAATTTCCTTGCGGATGTTTGGAGGGATGTTTAAATCTGAAGTGGGGAGATCCACAGGCAAACCATTGGTAGGATAACTAGTTACCAAATCAGATGGAAGATTAATCTTGCATTTCTTTTCTGTGGCTCCTTTATGCTTATTGTTAGTTGCATTTGATATTGTGGGTTTGGACTTTTGCCTCAGTGGGAATGCTATCTCTTCTTCTCCTGAGCTAGGACTAGATACAACCCATGGTTTTCTTTTATTACTGGTGTTAGGAGTGATGAATATCTCCATCTCATCTGCAGGCCAGGAAGCGGCAGAATCTACCGGTGTTTGGTAAGGAGTGATATTTTCATTAGTCACAGCTATCAGTGTGTCACTAGGACTTGGTGAGATGTTATATTTACCTTGGGTGGAGTTAGGTTTCGGTATTTCCATCTTTTTTTTGGTTTGGTTTGATTTTGGTTTATATTGTTTTCACCAGCCCTATTACCAGAAGCTGTGACTGAGCTGAAACCTATGCCTTCATGCAAATTCCTAGGTTCATTATTGTGGGAATCTTTTCATTTTGATTCCAACAGCCTTTGATTATTGTTTTGGTTTTTGTGACTATTGTTATGCGATGTGTTATGTTTTTAATCCTGATTACTGTTAGTTAAGGAGGGCTGATTCCTTTCATGTATTAGGATACTTTTTTTATTTGTATGCTTTAAGTTGAGTTCATCCTGCTGTTCTACATTGTTGTGTTGTGCACTCAGTTGTTGTGAAGCATGTTGCACCTCTGGAACTGAATGAGAAGTCTGTTGTTGCCTACATCTGTGAGTGCGACCTTTTTTTTTGACCACAAGATGTACATATACGATTCAAACACTCCTTAATCAGGTGTGTTCTTTGTCCACAGTAGAAGCACTGTGGCCTAACCCCTGAAAAAGATAATATCATGGGACAGCCTCTAGCCGACAACACTGTTGGAATATCTGTTGGCACTATTCCCTTTTTTAGGAGCAGTCTAAATGTTGCTTTGTTCGAGAGAATGTTGTTAAATGTTTTGTCAATTGGAAGGTAGGTGAAACTAGTCACCTTGCCAAAGGGTTCCAATATCTCTTGTAAATAAGATTCATCTATTCCTGTAATGCAATCTTTTATTGACCCATTTAGAGTGGATGATCTGTTTATATCTACAGTTACTATGATCTTATCATCCAATACTTTAAATTTGCTTTTAAAGTTATTTCTGCCAGCCCAGGTCTTGAATTCGACTGCTATATAGTGGTCATTCAGATGGGTAGAGATCCTATGTATTTCGTTTGCAATATTTGCTCTCCTAATTAACTCAAATAAGGCACTCATTGGAAATTTAAACAGAGCACACTTTAGGTCCATTACCGCTAGTATAATACTCTTATCATTGCTATAGTTAGCCAGCGATTTCAGAAGCATGTTTGGAATAGTCAGGTTAAAATTTGAGACAATCATATCCATTTGCTCCACTGAAAGTTGATTTAGTGTAATATTACTTTCAATTGGATCCACTTGAGCCAGATCATCTGCATGGTGTGATTGCTGTTCTATCAACTCAAGAATGTCCATTCCCACAGTTTTTTGATTTGCATTGCTGGCTTGGTGATCAGTATTGTGACCTGCAGGAAGAAAGGGTTGGCCATTGCTAGAGTGGTTAACCGACCCAGATTGTGTTATTCCAGCCCGAGCTGCACTAGCATATGACATAGGAAGTGTGATACATTTAGTTTCATCAGCAGGGTTAGTTTGTAGTTTAGTAAAATTTGCATTATTTGCGTGTGTGAGATTTAACAAATTATGATCAAGTTCATCTTGTTTTCCCATCAATAAGGTATGTTTTGAAGTGACAGGAGGGGAGACATTATTGTGACAAGTGTTGAGTGGTGGATGACCAGCTATGGTATGAGATTCTAACGGATGTTCAAACGATTGTGTTTGTAAATTATTTTTATCTTTATTTGGATAGTGTATTTCCTTGAGCCATCCCACGTTATTTCTAGTGCTGTTATGAAAAATTAAACTGGGAAATGATTCACTATCTATTTGACTATGATTAGATAGTAATTTTGTGCTTGGATGCTTATCATCTGGGCTTAATGCAAGGGGATTTGTATATACAGTTTTATTAGCTTTTGGCTTATATGTGTTTATAATGTTCGTTTTGTCTTCTGATGTGGAAGAAAAACAGTCAGCATCATCAGCTAGCACCCTCTGTTCACCAGAAATGGGTTGATTTTGAATTAGCTGGTATGTTAGTATATTTTGGGGCAGGATTTTGGATGTTTGATGACTCCAACTGGGGTTGGATTTAGGTGTATTGTGCGACCCCCGATTATTAAGTTTGGTTTTTCAGCCATTGGCAGTGCCATCCGCCTTCACGTGTATGATTGACATATTCTCAGATATTGATGTATTAAGTATGGAATGGTATTTTTTTTTTAACATTATTTCCTTTTTCCTTTTCATTAGATTCTGGATTATTCCTATTATGACCTGATTTATTGAGATTGTCCGATTTACAATCATTTTTCTGATAGTTATACTCATTGGGAGTCTCATAATTGATATATAATGTTGGCGTAATTACTTTGGTCTCTGTTACGTTAGTTCCAGAGCACGAGATATCGGCATTATCGGAATTGGGATTTGTATTTATTTGTACTCTGTCTTCTATTGTGATTTCATTACTATTAATGGGGTTTGCGTCATCAGATAGAACTTTAGTTTTATTTTGTTTTGAAATATTAGGTGCTGTTTCATAATTGCTCTCACTGTTTTCAATTATTTCTATATGTTGTGTATCTCCGCTATCGCTATTACATTTATTAAGAGCCTTAGATTTAGGCTTTATGTTCGTATTTTTATTCGCACTGTTAATTCTAGTGCTTCTACGTTTTGTCACTTCGACTACAGTGCCAGTCATATCAAAGCATGGTGAGCAGTAATCTAAAGTGATGCTGTCATTAATATTTCATTTGACTTTCCGGTGTCCATTTCTAGAGGTTTTTTATCAGTGTATTTTTTTCCTATTAATACCATTATTATTAATTTTGTAGCAGGTTTTTTTATTAGATTTTTTAAATAATCTAAGCGACTGTTGTTTCTTCTTATTATGATTCGTTTTTTTATACTTGGTAAATGCATTGAAGCTGCTGGCTGTTTCATTGCTGACTTTCGCTGGAACGTTAGCCGTGATAGGAACTAATTTATCTGTAAGTAAATCTTTGATTTCCTTAATTTTGGGGGAGTTTGAACAATTGTAACTTTTTAATTAATTTCAGACATTTGTTATAGTTAGTCTTAATATTACATGAGCTTCTCGTGGAATGTATATAGAGACTATTTGTTTGATCTTCTGCAACAGGCCCTGTTTTACCGCAATCAAAGTGCTCAGCATTTTGTATAGAGCCTAGGTTCATGTTATAGTGCGGGCTTGTGGTTACGTTCATATTTACGTTATCTTGCAACTCGTTATTTTTATTTCCTAAATTAGTTATATTAGACATATTTAAGGATTGTCCAAAAGACATATTTTGATGTTGATTCAATGGATTTGGTGCTTCAGTAAGATTGCTACAGCTGGCTGTTTGTATTTCTGCATTAGGTGAACTTCCAATGAAGTCTCCGGTGCTAATGTCTACCATTAGACCTTCGATCACATCTTCAAGAGATTTTTTCTCTATGACATATAGTTTTATTTTTTTATTTTTTAAGCAAAAGAAACGGATCCTCTTTTTTGGATCTTGTTAGAATACTCCAAGAACCTTTGTTAGATTTATTTTGTATTTTATGTTAGCCGCGTTTATGCACGGAACAAATTTTACATTATAATTCGGATTGTGAGTAACCGAACTCACATCCATTTAGATAAACTATAAGAACCAATTACCTTAAACAATTTCAAGGCCTTTTTTCCGATGGTAATAAATTTGGGAAACCTTTAATAAAAAAAAACTTTTGGGAGCTCAGGAAGGTGCTTCTGTATTATGTTAGAATATTAGGTGAGTGATATTGTAAGTGAAAAGTCACTTGTTATGAAGAGCTAATTGGCTGATTGTTTTGAGATATCAAATTTGGTAAATATATATACCATATTTCTGTAACTTTGATTATCTCATTTATTTAAACTTTGTTTGAGTAGTTAATATATATATATATATTATTTTTTATTTACTAGTATGTCCATTAATAGTTTATATATTGTGAAAAGGAGGCTGCCTTAATAACAGGTTGATATTTTTGATTATTATTGATATTGGACTGTCTTAAGTGTTGGACTGCTTTCAGTGAATTTACATTTAGAAACCTATCTAGCCTTGAGTACTGTTAGCTTTATTATTTAAGTAATACACTGTGGGAGTAGTTTGGATGTTATAATTGATTATTTGTTAGTCTGCATTCAGAACAGGTTATAGTTACCTGTTTAATGATGGTTATTTAAATTTCTTTGTATCAATAGCTTCCTCTCTGTGGTCAAGTTGCAAACTTTAGTTTCTATATAAATCTATTAGACCATAAATATAGATTGATTTTCTTTATTGTGAAACGAGAGATTACTTTGACAACAGATTGAGATTGTAGATTGTTATTTATATTGATATTGTCTAAGTGTTAATTGCTTTCAATGAATTTACATATATATATATTGAAACCATGCAAGAAAGACCAGTGGCGGTTGGAATAATGTGGAAAATGCGATTGAGCCGGCTGAGATGTATGATGTGGGAAAAGAAGTGAGTCTAAAATCCAAAACATATATTGAAATTCACTATGCATTCACGTTTTTATATATTTTCACATAAGCTATAACTATTCTCTACTTTAATAATCGATTCACATTTAATAAACGAACTAACAAATTTTTATTAAACAAGGATGATGTTATGTGATGTGATGTATTGTGGCTTCTCCTACATACAGTAGTGCCACCCTGTGCCAACCAGAATAATCAATGGATGCGGGTGGCACTACTGTATGGAGAGTTTTGCTTGTTTAATAACAATTATATGCTAGTATAAGAGATAGTGATCATGTGATGTTTAGTGGTTTAATAAATTTTTCAGCGTTTTATAACAATAGTCGTACTCTTAATCTTATTCTATTTAATAATAAAAATTCTTATAAATATATTGTTTCTTACTATAAGAATTAATTAAAAGTAATTTAATCTATGTTTTAAAACTGAGGCTCGCAATTTAATTATAAAGTTGATTAATGATTTATCTCAGGGTTATATAAAGTAAGAAAATAAATGAATGAATATAAAGTGTGTTTATGCATTTTAGAATACGACAATATAAAAGAAATTTTATGTACAACAACTTACTAAATACTTTTATATTTCAGATAGAATTATTCTAACAACGATGTATTTAAATCTAATAGTTTTTACGTTTAAACTAATATCTCAAATTTGAACTTTTTTATATCGAGAATATGTAGTGAAGATGGTTTTTTTTTTTTTAATAACTACAAAAGAGAAATATTTAAAAAATTAACAATTACTTTATTTACACAATATAAAGTAAATGATAAAATGAATAATAACAATAAGAAAATTATATAAAAATCCAATAAATATTACTAATTGTTTCATAAATGTATTTGAATTTGGGATATGAAAAGTGTGTTATCAAACAGTGTTATAAAGACACTAACATTAAATAGAAATAAGTTGTTTATTATTTTAAAATAATCCTCAATTTTAATACTGGAGAATAATAATTGTCATCATCATAAAAGGTAACTGTTTTATAGTTGTTCTTAATTAGTTTGTTTCATAACTAAACAATTATCAATCAACCTCACTTAATAATGCTTGAGAAGTTTTCACTCTTTTAAGAAAGCATTTACAAATTAGCATATCTTGATATTTACCATATTGAGCTTATTATTTTGCCTTAAGATCTTTTATTGGATTCAATTGTAGGCTTAAACATTATGAGTGCTACTGTAGTAATAAAATATAACTAGATTATTAGGCTGCCTTGTTATATACTAATAATCAAAAAATAATAAATTCTTTACAACAGCTATATAAATATCAAAATTTTTTATACATTAAAAGCCTTTTTCAGGACCTGATTTGGTACCCTTTTCAAATGTTAATAATTTATTACGTTAAAGAACTATTTCAGATATAAAACCATCTAGTGTTTAATAATGACATTAAAACGAACAATATCAATATAAATCATTAAAATAAATCAAAACCCATATATATAAATCCAGTAATTACAAAATAATTGATTATATCATAACAATACAATAAATAAAATAAATTACATGCATTTTTTACTTTTTTACAATTTTATATATATATATGCAATTTATATAATTTTCCATTCATTTTTAATTAACCATTTATTAACCAAATTTATAAAAGTCTTGTAAATATTCATACAGTTATTTAAATTATTTTTAATATAGTATGTAGACTTCTGTAAATTTGGTTAATAATTGGTTAATTAAAAATGAATGGAAAATTATATAATTTGACATATGGTATCGCAGCCACTATGCAAGCAAGTAGTTGGTTGCAGACGGTTGTGGGTTCGTGTCCCGGCCGATGCTATGACATATGGAAAAAAAGTAAAATAGAAAAAAAAAATTCATGTAATTTATTTATTGTGTTGTTATGATACAGTCAATTATTTTATAATTACTGGATTTGTATATGTGGATTTTGATTTATTTTAATGATTTATATTGGTATTGTTTGTTTTAATTTCATTATTGAACACTAGATGGTTTTATGTCTGAAATAGTTTGTTAACATAATAGATTATTAACATTTGAAAAGGGTACCAAATTGGGTCCTGAAAAAGGCTTTTTATGTATAAAAAAATTTGATATTTATATAGCTGTTGTAAAGAATTTATTATTTTCTTTTCCAATTTTGTTGTTATATACTATATAACAATGAACAATTACTACTAACATGAAAGAGTGATGCATAAAATATTTCTTATAGATTTTGCATAATTCAATATTTATTTAATTTTGTTTCTTAAATAGGTGTTATGAAGTGTATCGTAAACTTATTCATAGACAAACAAGTCTGAATATATTAATAAGATAATCCACAAGTAAGATTCCGAAAGAATCCTTTAAATGAACTTGTGAATAACTCCCATTTTTTCTTATACATTTACTCATCTACATAACTTTGAGATTGAACTTAAAAACCCATAAAACATTTAATATTTGCAATATAGCACAATTTTATATAAGTTTTATAATTACTGACATTCAACCTAAATCGAAGGCAAATTATATTTAATTCCATTCAGTATCACTAACAATATTATTAAATAAAATATTACCGTTACATGGAATAGTAATATCTGAGAAACTTTATTACATTAATAATAATAATAGTAATAATAACAACAACAACAACAACAATGACAATGATGACGACAACAACAACAACAAAGAAAGAAACTGAGAAAATTCATTAAATAATTTTCAAACAGTTATTACAATTTAAAAATTACCCCAATGAAATATTTATACTTGCAAAATATTTCACAGTTGTTGGAAATTTAAAGCACTTTTAAAATAACAGCATCACAGATGATGTAAAGCACAAATAATTTCACTTTGTAATATAATCCTTTCTGTTACAGCATAAAGGTTAATAAATTCTATTTATCATACTTGTTGATTCAAGCTAAGTTACATTCAACACATTAATCCATTTAAGATTACTTAACATTCATCATATTTAATATTTGCTTTGATAATCCTCAATCAGGAATGTCATTTAAATACTTTGCTTTCCTAATTCATTATCCATTGAATGTTATTTAAATATTTAGCATTGATAATCTGTAATGAATATTTAGAATTCATAAATCGTAATGCAATTCCTTAAGCATTGGATACAAATTTATAGTTTATTCTCAACATATTGATTTAATTCATTTGAACAGATGCTATAATTGTATCCAAAAGATTAGTATTCATTACTTCTTTAATTTGAGATATAAAATTAATTTATTCATTTATAGATCTTTTATCCATAACATGATACCAGTAATTCTGACTGCATCTCTGATAAAGCAAATCATTTAACATCCATAAAAAAATGTTTTCCATTACTTTTTGAATCACAGTAAGTTTATGGAGGGATATTTGAGTTGAAAATATTATTGTTTAAGATTTTTTCCTTATGTAATTAAAGATGAGTTCATTCCCAACATTGAGATGAATGCGCATCCTTTCTTGTAGAGAAGAACAGTTATTTTTATAGTAATTTGAAAATAAAGCTCAGCTTTTTATTTGAAGTTAATAAATATAATATTTCAATTATATCAGCTATTTACCATTACTTTCAATTGAAAAAATTCAGCAATTTATTGTTGAAGCTGTGAGACAGCTTTCTATAAGTCGATTTGCCCATTTCCCCACTAACCGTTGACTATAATAAGTGAGATTTCTTGAAATAAAGAATTAATGAATGAATTAATGATGGTTTTTGGTTTATCCATTGTTATTCATCTTTTTTCTAGAATGATTCATTTGCCTAGCAAAGGCAACTGCCTAACAATTTAGTATATCTAACCATCATGTAGATAACAAACAAAATGACTATTTAAAAATTTGAATGTGTTTAGATCCTGCATGCAATAAAAATTTGTAATGTCTGTCTAGATTTTTCAAACTTCAGCTTTTATACCAGTTATTGCATGATGTCTGGATTACAGAGTATTCTCCATCATGCATTGAGGTTTCTATTGGAAGCGGACATCATGGTTGCTGCTGAGCTAAATGTTATAGTTAATATTTTTGAATCAAAGTAGTAAAACTTTAGAAACACTGTTCAAAAATGAAGCAAAAAAGAAAATAATAATTTAAATCTTTAGTTCTTTCAATTTATCTGAAAGTTTGTGATGATGGTATATTATTAGATGTGATATATTGGATTATTTATATCATCTATGAGTGAATACAAACAACTTGTTAGTAATAACACACAAATAAATAATCTGTGTTGTCTATTTATGTGTTATTATTAACAAGTTGTTTAATATTTGGAAAGTTTAAATAAAGTCTGTGTTGTCTATTTGTGTGTTATTACTAACATGTTGTTTGTGTTTGGAAAGTTTAAATGAAGTTTACAATTTTCTATACATTCAACATTCACTCATAGATGATGAAAATAGTCCAACATATTACATTTAGTTCTTTCACTTTATTTCTGGATTTTAAAATAATTTTACAAATATTTATTTAAAATAAATAAATCATAAATCTTAATAGTTCTTAGATATTTATTCAATGAAGTTATAATTAACCTTTTAATGAATATCATCAAATAAATATTCTAGCAACTAAAGCAATCTTTGCTAAATAAAAATCTAAACATATAAGCTTCCACTTTTACTCACACAAAATATAAATGTAAGAGCTATTTGTTCTATCTCTCATTAAAATATTTTAGCATTGTAATGTTGGATTTATAATTCTATTCTATATTTCTATTTTTGAATTACTTGTTCTGAGTGTGAGGGTACTTTTTTTGATTTATATAATTTGATAACTTTATTTTTTAATAAGAATAACAATGAAATATGAGCATACTTATTTTCTTTATACAAATACAGAAGTCAATCAAAAAAAAATCTGCTTGGTAAAATGCTTTATAACATTATATATTTCTCATAATTATTAGTATGAGAGACTATTAAACATGATAATGATTATATTATATACTCTTGCTTGACTATAAAAATTAAAGCTAATAAATTTTTTGCAGTTTTTTTTAATATAATAGCCAATTTATTGCAATAGTGTAATGTTTGTATATATACACAGCCATTTGGCCATTCCAACTCCTAAGAAAGAAAAAATTGCTTTAGAAACTAGTTTTGCAATGACTATACAAAATAATCTGTGATTTACAATTATGCCCTCACATAGAACATGTTGGTCCATTTTTCTATTTGTTTGATATTTTGCAATGCTATCTTAGTTAACCTCTTCTACAGAATACTTTTCTTTCTGAAATACTTAAATAGTGTTTAATTGCAGCTTTCCAATGTATTCTATTCTCTCCTATATCTTCCCAATGTAAGCAATCAGTAGTTCACTTCTTTAGAATATCTTTAAAACAATCCTTATAATAAAAATGGTGTCTACTTGCAATCTCTCTCTATAGATTTCTTTATGATATCTTATTAATAGTTAAACTGACAAAAAAAACATCCATATGTGAAATAGTAAATAAAATGGTTTTGAAACAGTGATAATATGGTGATCCCATGTATAACACCAATTTGAAAAATATACAGTTTATATTGGAATAACTTCTTCACTTTCATTATTATACTTTTCTGATTCCATTACATCTGTATTCAATGGAATCATTTTGGGAAAATGTACTATTACGATTTGTATATGGTATTAGGTGAAAATGTGGAGCAATTACTGTAAAACAAATCATGAATATTAAAATTGTTAATATTTACAAAAATAATTTATAAATTTTAATTCATTTAATAGAAATACTTGACAACTTGATAGTTTTAATTATTGTTTCTAATTATTATTATTATTTTATATAATTATTGTATTTTTTATGCACAAAATCTAAGCCACATAGAAATCATAATTATTAATGTTTCTTCAAGCAATTGTTTTTGATGTAAGTGGTTTTATGGTGAACAAAATGGTTTGCTAACAATTCCTGACTAAGTAAAGTACAAAAGAATTAAAAAGCCACCAAACATCACTTAATTTTGAAAGTGACCACATGATGATTAAATTTTATATGCGTAAAAAAAAAAGAGTATATTGAAAAAGCATTGAAATATGTTTATGATGACAATTTTAAGAGAATTAAAGGGTAAAAATAGTGTTTAAAATTTACCATGATATTTGTTAGAATTTATACAATAACATTAATAAGAAAGATGAAAGCCAGAAATGAAGGAACTAAAGTTTATATCTGCTTTCTATAGAATGAAGAGTTTCTCACAAAATAAAAGTATATTAATTCATGTCAAAGATGGAAACATGACCACAGGAGCATTTACAATCTTTTTTCCAAAGGTTCTTTATCCGCGTTGAGATGCAATATGACACACATTGGTTTGTATTGAATCTTAAATGGATTATGCAGTAAATATTTGAGATCTTATAGAAAACACCAGTGAGTTAACACTGATGTTGGTCAAGCGCTTTGATTGCTTAGTATCTTGCATGACAAGCACAATGGTAAAGTGGTCTTAAGAATTAATTTTTCTTGGATTGATTCTTAACCATTTGAAGTGTAAAATTGTTTTAATTTGGCAAATTGAGTGGAATCATTATGCTCAATCTGCCCCCTCCACCCCCAAGCAACTAACCACACAAATATATGTATTGCTTAATCACAGTGATATTTGTAATATCATCCCTAGTCCTGTTGGTTAACTGATTACTTAATCTGTGTATATTAGACTTGTAGTAAAGTGAAGTTATGCCAAATGTTGTTTGATTTTCAGCATTTAATTACTAATGGATAAGAATATAGTTTTTATGAATGCAGCAGATCAAGTTTACATTATGAAGATTATCTTAATAATAATATAAAGAAGACAATTTGGCATTATTGATTGCCTTCATGACTGATATGACTGATAACAGAAGATAATAGAGAACTGCAATTAGGAAACTGTTGAAGTCATTTATTAAAGTAAAAAAAATATCATAGGAAAAATCATAATACTAATTGCAAAATGTCAAATAAATGATTCAAATGACAAACATGTGATATATGTGAAGACATTTTCATATCATAGATTGATTTGTGCAGTAGTTGCCAAATTTAATTATAACTTTCTATTGTTTCTCTATTTTTATTTTTGGGAATTAAAATGGCCATACTTGTAAGTAATTTTGATGAGATAAAGAAAGAGCTGTTAAGCAAAGAAATGAATGTTTTATATTGATAAATGATATATATATATTTGACTTGTTGAATCTATTAGCTTGATATCCCAGTCTTTGGAATTGTTTAATACTGTCACCTGTAGTTCAATTTATCATAAATAATTAATAAACATTCCCATTGCATAGTTTTTGAATTAATTTAATTAAGTGTAAACAATGAATTATTATTATTAATATTATTATTTACGGCAAGTATTGTTTTTGTAATGTTTAACTGAAATAAATTATAACAATATTTAGTAACCTAGTTATTTTACAATATTTGCAGCTGTATAAACTTTTACAATCACTGTATGCATTACTCTGTTCTCAAGGTGGTAATTATATTGTTAAATATAATTAGATCCGCTATAAGGTTACCTTAATACTAACAACTCGTCATTAAGAGAATATAGAAAAAACTATGATCGAGGTAAGTAAATGAATTTATAGTCAGGTGCCTAAATATCAGAATAAAATAAATCCACTTGAAAAATCATATAGAGTTTTCGTGGTGAGAAATACTTGCTCATGTATTTTCTATTCCATCTAGGATTTAAAGCTTTGGGTAGAACTTCATGGCATCTAGCTCATACTTTTGGGACTTACAACAGACATTAAAATCTTCAATTTTTTTTTTTTCATGTAGTACGTGTATGTAAAATTGAAAAGCGATATTAATATCATCATTCTCGGGATATATATATATTTTTAAAAGTTAAATAAAGATTGCAAAAACTTAATTAATTTAAATTTAACTAAAAGTCTATTTAATTTTAATAGCAGTGTAATTTTAATTTTCTTTAATGTAAAAAAAAAAACCATTAATTCACTAAAACATCCTTTTTTTGAAAATAGTTTCTGAAAATATTTTAATATTTTCTTTTTCTTGATATACTCTTTCTGAATCAAAACTATTGGTTTGAAAATTTTGATTGATTTAACTTTAAAAAAAAGTATGTTCTTGCCTTCAAAGTCTTATTTTTTATTTCTTTTTTAGGTATTCTATAAAATTATTTCGGTTTCACCATTGATTTTTTTTTTCATTTACAATATTGGGAAAAATTTGTAGCATATACATTAGTATTATTATTTCGTTAAATTATAATCTGAATTTATTTCACATTTAATAAAAATATTATTAAAAACACTTTTAATAAGCTATTGGAAATATGTAATTGTTTTAAGGAATTAATATTATATTATCTAAAATTGTTGAGTTACAATTACTTTTAATTATTCTCAATTCTAATAATTTGAAAAAAATATACTAATTTGTACTGAACAAAATGTGTAAACAAGTGTTATAAAATTATTTATCATTTATTATTTGATTCTTGTACCGTCATTTATAGCTTAGTGCATTTAAAGTGACAAACTCGCGCTGATGATATATAGAACCCAATCCTGTATCTTTATTTCTGGTACTCAAAAACTTCTTAGAAATTCCGATAGCAATAAACTGTTAGATGATAATGATTACTATTTCTGTTACTATTTGATTTTTGTAAAATTCACCTGAGATTTGGCCTTTTTTGGTATATCAAATTTAAATAAATAATGAATATTTATCTGAAGGCTATGAATATGGAGATGAAAGCTCTGAAAGCGCTTAGCCTTAAGAAATAATTATTACAACGAAGAATTTAATTTTACTATATACGTTTTAAAACGTATTAAATCTTACATAGTTGTTAATGGTTTAGGAAAATCTGAAATTACAAATTATTTTTATGTACAAAACAATATTTTTGCTCCAAATATTAAATAGTGCTCAAGCAACAAATTGACAGTTAAGTACAGCAAATTTTATTCAATTAGCCAAACAATTGTTTTGGGTGTGTGTGTTTGTTAACTTTCTTTGCATGTTTTTTTTTTTTTAAGTGTCATAGCATCGGCCGGACGCGAATCCGCAACCCGGGCAACTGCCTGTAAGTGCAAGGCAGTCACGCTGACCTCTTGACCACCAATGCATGACCTTTCTTTGTATGTTGTACTAAATATTTACTCTTTTTACATTGTGTTTAAGCTGATAAAATATTTTTATTTTTTGCACTTTTAAACAAACAGTCTATTGTATTGTTACTGTTTCTTACAGTTTCCACTATTTAGTAGTATTTTTCGCAGCAGTAACTGAAACATATATTATTGCATTGATTATTTCATATGCTTACACATACATATATATATATATATTAATGTTTTACAAGCACTTGTATACACACATATGTATGTGCATGATTTTCTCTCTATATAAAAATTTATGTAATCTATTTTCATCTAACATTTAAATATAGATGTATTATATGCATCTTTGCACATGTATCCAGATGTCCTTGTTTGTATTCCACATTTGCAATCATATCTATAATTGTAATAGTTTCTAAAAATCAATATTCTTTTTTAATGTATAAATTGGATAAAAATTATAATTAATGAGGTGTAGAATACAATATGATCATATGAGTATATGCGCACAGGTGCGTGCTATACATCTGTATTTAATTAATAGAAGAAAATAAATTATATAATTCTATATATATAGAAAAGAATGTATATATGAATGCTTATATGCATATATCTCAAATTAAATATTTTCAAGGATCGATTATGATGAAATTAAAATAATGATTGGGATTAATAGAGAAACATGTTGGTTGACAATTAATTGTCAGGTACTAGTGTTAGATTTTGAGTTTAAATGTTTCTTTGTAATACTTTTTTTTTTTTGGATTTATTTGAAAACAAAAGGAAGGTACTATTATGTATGTTAAATTAAATATTTTCAAGGATTAAGTATCATGTAATTAAAGGAAGGGGTGGGATTATTTCCATGTAATTAGTAAAGAAACACTTTGATCGACAGTTAACTATCAGTTACCACTATTAGATTTTGAGTTTAACTGTTTCCGTAGTATCCCATAATACTTTGCTTTCTTGGATTTACTTGGAAACAAAAGGAAGATACTATTATGCATGTTAAATATTTTCATGGATAAGTTTATAATGTAAACAAAAAAAATGAATGTGTTTTTTAAAATAAATAAATAATTGACTGGTTTTATTACTCAGTTGTTTACAAGAAGTTTGAGAGCTGGAATTTCTAGAACTGAAATTGACATTCCAGGGATAACCTATCATTGCCCTAAATCATGCAATGTAATGATGAAAGAAATATGTACACTAGTGTTGCTAAGTAGTTATCAATTACCATTGGCATGTCAAGCGTTGTTAGCCAAGAGGTCAATGCAGCCGCCTTGCAAGCAAGCAGTTGGTTGCAGACAATTGTTGCGGTTTTGCCTCCCAGCCGATGCTATGACATATGAAAAAAAAAATTACCATTGGCATTCATTAAATCAGACTATTTGCTCTAATAGTCCACAATAGATTTTTTGTCTTGGATTTATTTTGGGCCATTTTTTTTTGTTTCTAAATAAATCCCAAACAAACAGTTCAAAGATTCTCACTAGATAATAATTACCTAGTAATACTATGGCTAACACATTTCTCTAGTTATTACATGAAAATAACTATTCTTTTCTTTATTTACATCATATATATTTATATATATAGGTACATATGTGTATGTGTAACTATATGACATAATGTAAGACATTTGTTAATTACCTTTCTGAAAGTAACTATTAGGAAGTCAAAATGTAAAAAATAGAAGTAATAAAACAGCATTGTTTAAATGTACAAAATAAAAATATATTACTTGTTTAATTTTTCTAAGCTGGGAACCAATCCAGAAAGAAATCTTTAGCTTTTAAATCAGTTCCTTTCCATATTATTCTCAGATGTGTACAACCCTTTTTATTCTTCTGATGTACATTGATGATGACTCTCCAATGTAGTTGAAACATATCTCAGTTGAAAAAAGAATATATATATATATATATATTAAAGAAAGAAAGTAAAATTAATGTAATAAAATTATGATTAAAGTTCTTGATGTAATTATTAGAAATTTAAAGTCTAATTTCAAATAAAAGTATGAGAAATTTATATCATTTCTATATTATCTACTACTGAATTATCTTTGATTATGATTCAGTTTTTTATTAGAGGCCTCAAAACTGTAAGTATAACATTAACTCAATTTCCACTTGTTTATTGGGTCAATATTTTACCATCTAGGTATATCTTATTACATTGGCTGTACAAGATGAGAGCTGAATTTATGTTCTTAAGTACCAACTGAGATGTATATAGGTGCAGTGTAATACATGTGTATATATAATAAATAAACATAACATGATACTGGATTCAAACTATATCATCAAGAAATAAAATTGTTATTTATTATTTAATAATCTAAAGATTACAACTATTGCTGTTATTTATTTATTTATTACATATATTTGTCATGGTTTATATGGATGTTTTGTATATGTATACATACACTCAATGAGATAGAAAGTTGGAAGTAATACAAAGAATAACTACTCAAATAAAGTTTAAGCTAATCAGCTGATTCAATTGCCATACTGAATATCATGCTAAAAAACTAGCAATTAGTTTATCCAGGATTATTGTTTTGTGTATACAAATTGTTATCTGACTATGACTTTATGACATGATCAATGTCAGGTGTTGAAGTGAGAAATAACCATCATATAGTTTTATTGCATTAAATATTTATATGTTTTATATTGTGAAACCACTTTATGATTACCAGTATCTCACACTTTAAAGTCTGATTGGTATTGAGTTTTGTATATAAAATGATTTTTATAAATGGCATTAGGATACTGAAAAGGGGATCATAGCCAGATGATGAGTGGTGTTGATACCATGAAACAATTGTTCTGGGAGAGCTGATTGGCTGGTGATTTTAAAATGATGACAAACTGACAAATATATATACACCTGGGTCTCATTTTACGCGATAGATAGGTTCCTCAGAAAACACGTGCAAACGAAATTGCGCAAAAATAGACGTAACTTACATTGAAAAAGGGGGGAAGAGGTCTGTGATTTTTCAAAATTTGTGTAAAAGCAAAGCATCAATGTAAAATTACTTTAAAATTCACGGAAAAAAAAATAAGGAAATAAAATATGACTAATAAAAAATTTCAAATTTGAAAAAAATTGATACAAGACAAACTTTTTTTAACTATAATATTTAATTTTATTCAAAATAATATATTTTTATGCATAATTTACAGTACAGTAATTTACATTTTTTATACACATTTTAATTATTATCACTATTTGCGAAAAACACGTTCATTTGCAAACTGAGGAAATACAACTAGCGCCAACTTCACACTCATGTTGTGTCAATTAATCTTTGAGACAATGATTTTATTAATTGTTTATGAAACTAACAACTAAAAATTAAATTCTTATTTTTGTCTTTAATTTTTTAATTTTCAATTCCGTTTAAAAATCAAATTTCACATCACATTAATTTCAAGTCGCCAAGTAATTTTTAAATTGTTAATTATAATTAAAAATCAGATTTTAATTTTTAATTGTCAAATTTAATTGTGCCCACTGCTATCACTAAACTTTTAAAAATAAACTTGTGGACACTAAATGATTAATACTGTAATTGATTACGTTCTTTTTTAAAAAGCAATAACAGAATGTGATTTAAAATGCAAAATTAACACGCACAATGTTTGAACAAATTTACATTATAATCTTGTAAAATTTAATGTGCGTATACATAAAATGTGGAAATCATGATTTTAATTTCATTATTGCATAAAATCTTACTATTATAAAGCACTCAAAATATTGAAATTACTAAGATGAAAGTCGAATTCCAATAATGTGCTATTACTTTCAATATAACGTAAGTGTGCGAAATTTATTATTTAAAGTAATAGTGCATTATTTTAGTTCGACTTCCGGTGAAACATAAATCGTGTAACTTCAAAATCATGTTAAATAAGTCAGCGTAAAAAGAGACCCAGGTATATTATAAATGTTGAGAAGTTTGAAATAAATTTAAATATTTGTTTTTACTAGCTAAAAAATTCACACATAAGCTGAAGATTTTTTCACATCACTCAACCAACATTTACATATATATTAAATAGCTAACAATTTAATTTTTCATTTGTATTAATTGCATACTATGTTTAGTCTGGTCTTTTTTCTATTTGTTTTTTTTTTTTTGTGTGTGTGCACGCATTTATAGTAAGCCATATAATAATTTGAATTTAATTTTATAAAGTATATCTCTTATTCTTTTTTCCATTTTGAATTAGACATTAATGATTTTTGTTTTGATTGTTTGATCATTCAATATTTATGACTTTATTTATAGGATTTTTATTTTTTATGAATGTTGTATAAACCATTGGAGAGTATAAAATTTTTATCCACTTATCATCCATAAAACTTTCATTATTATTTAAAGAAGTAACGCTATTATAATTTGCTTCTTATTAAAGAATGTACAGATATAAGTTTTTGGAATTATATCCATATTTTTTAAACACTTGTATAAATGGTTCTTTTTTTGTTGATAATATAACCATGTTATCTTTATTATTATATATAAAATAAATGATTTTTGTTAAATATTTTGATATTTAGATTGTAATTACTAGTGATATATTAATCAGATGTGTTCATCATAGTTAATTTATATATATTAGCAAAGGCATGACAGTAATTGCAATAAATTTGAAAGCCTATTTAAAGTTTTCTATTGCAAGTATATATTTTAGTAATATTAACTGCACCCTAATATAATATAAATAATCTGATATTCATTACATTTGCTTCAGATAGAGCTTTACAAATAAAATTTATCACATGAGTATATTTATGTAGAAAGTTCGGAACACTTTTTTGATAATGTTAACAGGTGTTTAGATTTTTAGCACACCTCATGGGGCAAAGTTTCAATTGAATCATATAAAGTATGAGAGATTAAACTTTTTATTTTATATTAGATAATAGTTAACATTATTAAATGTAATTAGAAGGGACTTGACAAAGCTCCCTACAATTATCTACTCTATCTTATACAACCGATACATATGACTGCATACATGTGGAAAAGAGAAGTGATCTCTAGTATATGTATTTCATGCAGAACCAGTACTCATCAGTTGAACCAGATCACCTCCCACACATATGTACAATCAGTTTATGTTAAGAGAGCAAATCTTCAAACTTTAATGGACAAGCTTCAATTTTCTTCACCTTCCAATTCTTCAAGCATCCGTATCATTGTAAAGGGATCCACGAGTTTGTGATGTGGAGTAAATATTAAGATGCTAGATAATAATGATAATTGAATGATTTATTACTTGGGAATTTATAAGAAATTCAAGCCGTGAAAATAACAGAGAGAAGCTCTGATGTGGTGTTTGGAATTTTGGAGCCCAACCACTCTGCCACTGCACTATACCATGCAGAGCAAAATTTGTACTAAATTGAGTTTAAGACTAGCAACCTTTTTCACTGAATAATGCCACCTAATACAAGCTATAGTAGTCAATAGATGCTAGAAATTAAGCTAGCAAGATGGATAAACACTAGATAGAAATTAATATGCACAAGCTTCTAGCATCTATTGATTTCTATAGCCTGCACTAGGTGGCACTGTTGTACAGAAAAGGATTTTAATAGCTTTTCTAAGCATAAGAAGAGGTGATTGTGTGATGGTTTAATGGCTAAATTAAATTTGTGGAATAGTGGAATAGCATGCAATTGCAGAAATCCACATGGTAATATTTTGTAGTAAATATTACCTGTTGTCTAATTGCCTCAATTTTCCCTTAGACAGGAAAGTTAGCCCATCATATACAAACAATTTCTAATTGAAATAAAAATCAGAATTTTATTACACTTGTATATAAACTTTGAAAGAACTGTAGCAACAAATAAAATGGTTTTTAATTTTTTTTTTAATTCCAAAATAATAAATTCTTTTAGACTCCATTAATATATCATATCATTTTTAAATAAATAAAATAATAACATGTTTAAATTTGTTTCTTACATGTATTTATCATTAATATGTCTGTTTTATTATCAATTAAGTAGCCTCACGCAATAGCATAAATTAAATTCAAATTTGTAATATTTATATCACACACACAATATAACTTAAAGATTACTGTAACAGGCATTTTCATTTTGTTTTACCAACTCCTGGAGTCATGTTGATAAGCCATTGCAGGTGTAGAGAGACACAGGATACAAAATCTACCCTTCCTCTAGCAATCTATCAAAGTTTTTAC
This sequence comes from Epiperipatus broadwayi, assembly GCA_028023455.1. NCBI lineage: Eukaryota > Metazoa > Onychophora > Udeonychophora > Euonychophora > Peripatidae > Epiperipatus > Epiperipatus broadwayi. The sequence goes on along the minus strand of JAQFVV010000085.1, from coordinate 1,328,225 downwards.
TATTCTGCCCACTAACAAAATTCTGTTGTTTATCGATTGTTTTGTAAAACAATAACAAGATTTTTTTTTTTTGCCCTGATGGAAAAACATATGCAAATGAATCAAATTAGTGTTAAATGGCCTTTAAGCTGACCTTAACCTCTAAAGCAAAAATGAGAAGTTTTAATTGTTCCCCCTGTTGGCTAAATTATTTATTTATTCAGAGTAAATACTTAGCTCTGTAAATTGATCTGGGAAAAATTAATCAGTTTAATTTATTTTTTTAAAGTTAATCTAATCTTTTTAAAAAGCATTAAACATTTGCGTACGTACGTATTTAAATCCGCACGTATAATATGCATGCGTGCGTGCACAACTAATGCATATTTATTCAATTATAAATGTGGAGATAGTTTTCCATTTAGTGTGTGTGTGTATGTCGGTGTGTGTGATTTCATGCTATTTTTATTATAGCATCAACAGTATTACTGTGAAAGCTTTCGTTTAAACATAAATACATGCGTATGAGCTATGGTAAATGGTTTGAGGCAAATCAAAATATTAAGTGCAATATATATATATGGATTATATTCTATCACTTTTATGTTCTTAACTTCCTGTATAGTTTACCCATTCGTCGAATTGGCGTTCACTGAATAATGTTAAAGTCCTATAAACATTTTAATAAACACAACAAATCTTTTTTTTTTTTTGTATCTTTGCTAACTTATGAGTTAAATAAAGAAGAAGAATAAAAAGTGTTCGCCTTTCCCAACAACGACATTTTTATGTGTTATTGAATCAGACAAGAATATTCATTAAACCAGTTTAAAATTTCAAACAGTAATCAAAACTTGAGTTTAATAAGTTTTTAATAAACACATAAATCAGTTACAGTTATTAAATATACAGCACTTAGAATACGTAATCCATGCAATGAGCAACTAAGTCTAGAGTCATTTTAATAAACTTGTAGACAATGCTGCCTTTCTCATATCAATGCTAGCCTATCAAATAGATAAAGAATTTATAATAATTCCAACCCAAAGGATTATTAAAGATAAAGAATTTATATACATTTTCAAAAGCTTATCATTGAATTGTTTTATCCAGAAGTCACACAATGGTAAATGGCTTGGTGCTAACCATTAAGTGTATGAACAATATTGGATTCTGTCTACCACTTTAAATTCCTAGGTATGGTTTAGCACAGTGGGAGAGTAATTGCTGAAGGGCTAAATGTCCCTGAATTGAAGCCGAGTCTTTTACTTTTGCTGCTCGAATGCCACATGATTTCCTAAACTAAAAATTTGATTATTATTTTAAACAACACTGAATGAATTGCTGACAATACAATGTTAAACTTCTCATTAAAAAAGTAACTCCTGATATAGTGATTAATGCCTCTGCTTACCATGTCTAGCAATTTTTTTTTTGTAGGGAGCCTAGAATATTTTTTCCCATGTTGTATTGTCTAAACTCATATGATAATCAGCTTTAAATGTTTGTTGTGTTTTTTTAACCATGTCTGGTCATATTGATAGTATGATGTAAAATCTCTTAATCTATTTTGTATTCAGGTTCTTGAGCCAATTATTTAGTACTTTTATAAGTATCAGTTTTTTTGCCGTTGAACATTTTTGTTTTCTGCACTATGTCTGAGTAGGAGTCAGTTTGTTGTAGAGTTTTAATAATTAGATTGACCATCACTTACATTCTGGTTTTCATGATATTAAAGTTTAGGATCTACACACATGTAATTGTAAAATAAAAAATTAACAAAGTGAAAATTAATGTAATGAAACAAAATTAAAATTAAAGTGATAATTAAAAAAAAAATCCCAAAATCAAATAAAAATGATTAATAAAATAAAATATTTCGATTTATAATCTCTTAAGCAGTAGAATAGTCATAAATTACATGTAATATCACTGGGGAATGGATTATGGAGTAGCCATGTTTTAAATAACAAAATTTAAATTATTAATTATATTAATACTTATATACTTTAGAATTAAGAATGTAAAATTATTTAGTTTTTTTTTTTCTCTTTTTTTAGAGAATATTAATGTTTTTAAATATTTTTTAAAGTCATTTATATAAATAATTTATTTTGTATAATTATTATTAACTATACTCATTGTGTTTATTATTACAATATTATGTTGCTGTTTTTAAATTACTTATATTTAAATCATTAGGTAATATATATGCAAATAAATACACAAAGTAATTAATGTATATGTAATGTCTGTTAATTAAAAAACTATTGTAATAACAATAAAAATAATAAATATAATGCTAATTAAATATTATATACAGTTTTTCAATCCACAGAAGTACTTTCGGTTAATTCATTAACCCTCCTCAACTATAGTTAAATTCAACGGCAATTGAGGAGTGCTAAGGAATTAACCAAAAGTATTTCTGCAGATTGAAAAACTGTATATAATATTTAATTACAATTATATTTATAATTTATATACATAATGTTCATATTCACAATATATATATATTCATGAGCACATATGCAGACAAATGTGCATATATATATATTTTTCCTTCTTAAAAATGTAGAACAATAATTAAAAGTAATAATAATGTGTCAGTATTTATGTTTAAACTTCAAATATGTAATCACTTTATATATATGTGTGTGTGTTTTTTATTTTACCTAAGAGTTTTTTTTTTTAAGGTTTGCAGTATTGTAATTAGATATGAAATTGAATGATTTATAAAATTAAAAACATTGAGAAAAATGTTTGTCAAGATTTTTTTATTAGGTCAAATCTGTGGTTAGTAAACTGAGTACATAAATTATTTTTTGATTAAACCATGTATTATGGAGACTACTATCTATTTAACAATTGCAATTGTTCTAATTTTTTAATCATATTGATTTCACTTTTATTGTTAAAAGAAGGTTGTCTGGAAAACAGATTGTTGATTGTTATTAATATTGGGGATGTCTAAGTGCTGACTGATTTCTATGAATTCAGTAAGTATAAATATATACTAATACACCAAAATATTAATTTTCTAGCTTACATTTAAACAATGCATGTTAGCAGTAAGGTTTTTAGTGTTAATATGTGGCTTATTAATAAAGTGGTGAATAGATTATTGCTGTTAAACATTTATATACACACTATTGTTTTTGAAACTCCATGGGAGTGCAATATCCATGGAATTCCAAGGCTCAGCTTCATTATGAATATCATAAATTTATGTATATTAATAAACTCTATGTAATTAACATTTTCAAGACATTTGTATATAAAATATATTTTTATCATATATATTCTGTATACAGTATATGTGTGGTGTATTTATGATATAAATTAAAAATTCAAAAATTGCACAGTATACACATTAAACTATCAACGAAAACAATGAATTGTACCTTAAAAAGATGTTTATGTAAAGCATAAACTGTACTTAAAATAACTCTTTATAAACCTATTTTTATTATTTCTGAATTTTCATTACATAATGGACAGTAAATTATTTATATTTGATAAAAACTGGATCAAATGTTAAAAGAAAATAGATTAAAGAAAATTTAACCCTTAAAGTAATATTTTTAAAATTACATATACACTTTAAGACATCAATAACAACAAAGTTACCAACATTTTTGCTTATTCTTTTTGTAATGGATGTTGATGGTGATAAAATGCAAAGATGCAATAATAACTAAGTAATTTCAGTCTTGCATTGGTGGTCGAGAGGTCAGCGCGACTGCCTTGCATTTGCAGGCATGCCCGGGTTGCGGGTTCGCGTCCTGGCCGATGCTATGGCACTTAAAAAAAAAAACTAAGTAATTTCAAACTTTTTCTTTTTTTTCAAACTGTAGATGAATTAAATATTTTGAGACTATGGATAGTGCAGTTCCATTGCTCATTATAAATAGTAAGAAAAACACTTTTTTTTTTTACTTCAAACCTTTAGCTTTTTGACAAGTTCTGCTTTTTCAGAGTTTTTTTTTATATTTTTTTTTGGCCCCCCCCCCCCCCCCCGGGAGGGGGGGGGGGGGGGGGGCGCCGCCCCAAAAAAAAAAAAAAAAAAAAAAAATTTTTTTTTTTTTTTTTTTTTTTTTTTTTTTTTTTTTTGATAACATTTTTTCTTTATATCTACCTATTGTACTGCTCAATATTATTTATATTTTTTTCATATAATGGTGCTTGAATATTTTAAAATTCATTATTGTTGTTTTATAATATTTATTTCTTAAAAGCATCTTTAACAAGTGTATTTTATAAGGGATATTAACTCAAATTTTCAAGCTCCTTAGAGCTATCCACTCCAACTTATACAACTGATACACATAACCACATAATGTGAAAAAGATAAATGATCTCCAATATATGTATTTCATGCTGAACCAGCACTCATCAATTGTTCCAGATCATAATCTTGCGTATATATATATTGTATCCAGATCATAATCTTGCGCATATATATAATCTGTGCTCATTTTATATTAAGATAGCAAATCTTCCTACTTTAATGTATTTTCTAAAACTAGGGGTAGAGTTAAGGTATTTTATTTTGACAAAAGGTAGATTAATCACTTTATTAAAAGAAAAAAAATGGACATTTAATATCAAATTAATTTATTATTGTAGTGACTTCCAGTAAATGTCCTAAACTATTATCATAGGCTGAATACTATTTCAGAAAAATTAGTGGCTACATTTATTTTTTTTCTACCAAAAAAAAAAATGCTCAGGGATTCATAAAAGGTTTAAACATCAGAGGTGCCAAAACTGGAATCAATTTGAGGGCCTTAATCTCCAGAGTTTGATTCCCTATCACTGCTTTAATCCACACAGGAGTCTATTTCTTCACATGTGAAGTAAAATGTACATTAAAAATTTTGGAGCTAAGTTCTGGTTACATTTAAAAAAAAAGGTATATGGCTTTATTGCTTGGACATTCATAAGTTCAGGTGCCAGACCTATGACTGCCAGAATCGATCCTCCGTCCATCCAATCCAAAGTCAGACACTCTATCTACTGCACTAAACTATGCAGAACTATTTTGGTTGAATTAATAATATGTTATGAAATACTAATTAAATATGCTTAAATATGATTAATAAAAGAGCATTTCTTCTTCTAGCATCAGATGATAAAGCAGTTTAATTTTCATTCGTCAGTTTTCGATTTTTACATTTATCAATAACTTCGGACTTAAAACTGGAATCAATCTAGTTATACATTTGGTAACCATTTTTAACTCATTTTTACTGTTCAAGCTTTTAGCTTGAAATTGAAAAAAAAGGCTGCAGTTTTGAAATAAGGATTAAATTGTATTGCCATCTTATAATCATCTTTGTTTGTATAGTGAACTGTGAAAATCGAGTAGTGGTGTGTGCAGTTTAGTGCAGTGGTAGTGTAAGAGATTTGAGACCCAAAGATTATTATATTCAAACTTAATCTCTCATTGCTCTTGATCATATACTTTATGATATCCAGAAAAACTTTGTAATTAATATTAACATCTAATGTTCCAATTATTTACATTAAGTCTTGCGTTTTTAGTTACTTTATAATGGAAATCATACCCAGTTTTGCAAATGGATGGGATTGCAATTACTTCACTCCTTAATTTTTTACCGATAAATTTATCAGAAAAATATTTGTCAAAATAACTTTTACATAACAATTAGCAGACATCCATAAAAAAAAAATCCATATTAAAATTTAAACTAGTGTCCTCTTCCTTAAGTTAAGTAAGTAATAATTACTGTGCTGTTTGTCTTAATCAGATTTTAACTATTCTCTTTTATTTTTGTTTTATTATTTCTATATTTATTATTGCAGCACTCTGTATCTTATCTTGAACTGACAAGTTTAAAAGGTTTATAAAAATAATAATATCAGTATTTAGTAACACATATTTCTATCAATTAACTTGTTTTAAAATGAAACAAATCAAGCCAAAATTGGATTATGATTTATATTTTACATCACATTAATTTGATTTTATATTGTTGGTTTTTTTTTTTTTTTTTGTAATATAGAATTTATATATATGAATTTATTTTTATTATACTGTTAATTTTAAACAAAATCAGATGGTTACAAGATATACCTTTCAATGGCACTCCAAGCTTGTCACATTCATGCATACTACTTGTGTTACCACAAGGATGAAATAACCATAATTTCAAACATAATGTAGTTATTTTTAAGCACTTTTTCCTCCTAAGCTATATGCCAAAAATTTGTTTTTCTTGCAATTTCATTTCTAATTTCTGATAAAATTCTTAAACCAAGGTGACTTGTTTTTTTTCCTAGCTAAAACTAGTCACTATCATATTTTGTAAAAGGCTTGTGTACTATCCATTCAAATATTGGTCAGTAAATGGGTATCTTACTTGCTAAAGAATAAATATGCCAGGATAATTTCTAAAAAAAAATTATACTCCTTTTGTGCACTCTTTTCAATGCTTTGTTTCATATCTTAGTTTTACATTTTTGACTCTTTTTTTTGTTTACATGTTTGTATTGAGCAGAAACTTACTGTAGTTTTAGATCTAGAATAGATTATCTCTAAATATGTATATTTAAGTATATGCGTTAAAGAATAAAGTTTTAGAATTGATTAGCTAGTCACATTGTGTATATATACAGTATTTAAATGTAACTCTTAAGATTCATTAAAATTTATGATAAATCCCTAGAAGCAATTAGTACTAACAATTGTATTAACTGAATCATAAACAGTCGATAATCGAACTGCATCTATTGTCTTTTTTTTTGTGTATATTTCTGTAATATTATTTGGTAATAAATTTAGATATATTTTTTTTACTTTTCTTATGTTTATTTTTTAAGGTCTTTTTTTTTTTAATAAATTATTTTCACATTTTTTAATCTTCTACTTATCGAAATAAATGAGAAAATTATTTTTATTAATTAAAAAATATATAAATAAATAAATAAATGCATTATTTTCTTTCCCAATTTCAATTTATAAAGTAGGATTAATTAATTAATATTGATTAAATTGTTTTTTTTTTTTTTGCTGATTAACATTATTTTAGTAATTTGTGTGAAAATTTATATATTTGAAAAAGTTTAAACAAAGTTTGAATTTTTCTAAAAAAAACATTTAACAATTAATATTAGGAGATAACGACCTTTTATTTATGTACTTACAACTGCAGACTACTTTCAAATGAAGGAATGTTGCAAAAAAATGGAAAAACTTTCTAGTATTAAATGGGACATTATTGGATTTTGTGAAGTTAGAAGAAAAGGTGAAGAGAGAATTGATTTAAAAAGTGGATAGGTAAACTACTACAAAGGCACAAGTGGGATTCATTACAAATAAAAAATGGAAGAACAACATCGTGGAGATTGTTAGTGTGGCAAACAGAGTGACAAGATTAATTATTTAACTTAATTGTAAAATTATTATTAGTAAATAAGACAGTAGAAAGTATTGGCTTCTATTCTTATTGTTAATCCTTTCCTCTTTATTTTGTTTTAATATTTTTCATTTAACATAAACGCATGCTTAGATTTGTTTATATATATATATAACCAGTGAAGACACAATATATGCTGAATAAATATACACTGCTCAATTGCATACTATATTAAAAAAATGTAAATAAATAAAACATTGAATTCATAAATTTGATAAATTTTGCAATATAGTAGTAATCATTTTTCTATCTTGGAGCACCATACATGATCATGTTATAATATTTCTTAATCTTATGTTAAATGCATTTATATTTTATTTATTGCTTTATTATACTTGTTGAATTTGGTGTACAGTACTTAGCATAAGTATAGGTATAATAAGTCACATACCAACCCAGACTGGAGTTCAATATTCATACAACATCAAAAAGTAGTCAGACATGAGTTTGAACCCACTATTGCAAAATTGGTTTTACTGAGAGGCATGATGTTAAACATAAGGTAAAGGAGACTTACTTCATAGTGGAAGACTCCTTTGCCATTAATCCCAAAAATTTATGTTTTTCTATATCCAGAAGTTGGGCTAATTGACTCATTTGTATAAAGTTTGCATATTGTAGCTACATAATGATTCCTATGAGTAAGTTATAACAGATTATGGTTATGAGAAATATACTTTCTCAAAAGTGCTAAGCTTTTTTAATTTATTAATTATCATTCATATAGCTTTATGTTATATGTGTGATGGCACAATTTTATTATTAAAATTTGATAAGCATAAAATAGAAATCTGTGAGTTAGTATTTAGCATAATAAAATATTTTCTAAATCTAATGCTAATAATTTTACAAAATTTAAGAATATTTGTAAATTTGATTTGAACTTAAAAACAGGAAAACACCTAGAGCAGCAGTTCTACTAATAATGAGATAATTATTATGTTTCCATTTTTCTATTTTTTAAAAAATAAAAATACTATACAATAATTGTTTGTATCTTTTGAATGAATGTAAATGAGTGAAAAATGAAGAGGTACTGATTTTAACTAAAGAAGATAATAGTATTCTGTAAATATTTGTCAAAGAAAAAAACACTTTTATTATTGCTGAATGGAATGATGGAGGAAAGTCCAATATGGGGAAAGATCTAGAATGGAATATCTGGATGGAGTTAAGTGAAAATGAACATATAGATTTATGAAAGATTTTTGTGAGAAAAGATTGCCCATCAATAACTAGATTGAGTTAAGTGGAAAGAAATATCATTTAGCATCATAAACAAAAGAAATTATTTTTTATATTTTAAAATAAATTTAGACAGATTTTGCATATGATTTTAATAGGATTCATTATTATAGGTATGAGTAGTTTTTACTTTTAATATAGATACCACATGTTATAAAATGCTTTCTAGTATCTTCCATATAGCATAGAAAAACATAAAAAGGCATGACACTTTTCAATGGCCTACATTTTACATGCATTCTTTTCTCTCCATATTTTAATAAAGCCCTTGGGTGTCAAATAGAAATATTCTGAACAAATTTAAGATAGTCTACCAATCTTAAGTTTTATTCTTTAATATATATATATATATGTGTGTGTGTGTGTGTTTATAATTTCTTGGGAATTCATAAGAAGTTCAAGCACTGAATCCACCAAATCTGTAATCTAACTGAGAACATTCCATCATTATATCAAACCATGCAAAATAGCCTTTATTAGAGATCAGTAGACATTACTAATGGCAGGATAATACTTTGATCCAAGTTAGCAATAATAATTGGTTACCCAAAATGCACCATAAATCAAAAATCTCTCATAAAAAATAAGCAATTATATTATTTGCTATGGGAAAAAAATCAGTTTATTTTAAATTCAAAATATATAAAAACTCATTTAAAAAAATTAAAGCTTAAATTGAAAAAAGAAATGTAAATTAATTAATGAATAAACATTTTACAAAGTATATTATTAAAAAAATATTGACTTGTGGGTAAATATGTTGTATAAAAATATTTTAATAGCTGCAATTTAAATGTATATTTTTATTGGCAATCCACCATTTTTTTTTTTAGTAGAGAGAAATAAATCTGCTTGAATCATGATTTATTAAATTAAAATAAAGTATGAAGAAAAACAGTTAACTATCCATAATGTACATCTTTAAATTTGCTTTTGTTGCGGTTTACATTCTATTATCAAAGTTTTTTTATTTTTGTAATATCAATCCAATAAAACTTTGAATTTTTTTTTTTGCATGGTTGTTAATTTTATACATATATAAATACAGTAAAATTAAATAAAAGATTGATAAAGAAGTTGATTGCCACAGTTTTAATAATGTAAGTGATTAAATTGGTTTTTTTTTCTGATACTGTAAAAGTAATATTTTTTATGTTTAGGATAAAAACCCCAATTAATTTGAATTTCGAAAAAAGTATGAGATTATTAATTAAAAATTGAACAAATAAATGATATTTTAATCTTATGTTTAGGAATCTCTGATTTTCTAAAGTTGATTATTAATTGCTTTCTGCATAAAATCATTTTCCCCCTCAAAATAATTTTCATTTATAATAATTATATTCTAGATTTAAGATTATAACACATTGTTTGCTGCAAGAAAAATAATATTCATGAGAATTTTAATCCATAAAACTGATTGAGTGAATATATTTAATGTACTTATTTTAAAACTTCCGTTAATGCACTTTGTTATTGTATGAGATCAAAGTATGTTTTTGATTACCTACTGTTCTGAATGATATTGTCATTTTTGTTTGTTTTTCTAGTTATTAATGATGCAAATCTTTATTTTGTAGATGTCATAAATGAAAGTACCAAATATCTTGCAAGCACACTGTACCATAATCAGATGAAATACATTAATTGTGCTTCAATTCTTTAATCAAAACATAATATACTATATTGTATAATGAATAAACTCTGTATTGTCTTATATATATATATTAGCAACAATGTCACCATTTTATTTTCATTTGCCATGACTTTAATGAAATCAATATCCTATGATGTTATTATTCTTACAAAATTGCCATTACTGTTAAAAAATGGTGATTATTTTTAAGACAAATGTTTTGAAATTATTTTGAAGCTCAATTGTAAATAAAAATAATGGATTCAAATTGATGATGATGTCAAATCTTCACATAAATATCCATCACTAAACAGACTAAAAGTATATATACATTATCAATCTCTTAAATCTCTAGTGAATGAAAGAGCCTTTAAGAATGTTCTGAGAGATAGTCTGTCAAGGAATTTCTTTTAATCTATTCATTTTTTTCTCTATTCATATTATTTTTGATGCTATTTAGTTGGCAATGATATCTAAGGGAATAAACTTTTCTCTCTTCTTTTTATATTTTTTGAACTCTCTTCTAATAACTACATAATATTATAAAGTAAAAAAAAAGTGACAAGTTTATTTCTTTTTTTTTTTTTTTTTTTTTTTTAAGGGTCATAGCATTGGCCGGGACGCGAACCCGCAACCCGGGCAACTGCCTGCAAGTGCAAGGCAGTCGCACTGACCTCTCGAAGACCTTCTTAATTTACTGTTATTTTTCACTTTTATTTATTGCTATCTCTGTTACCCCCCCCCCCCAAGAAAAACAATAGATAATTATCTCTGATAATGCTAATTTTAGATAACTATTTATTTTACTGCACTCTATATCTTGTTCTCTACCCGCCATAACTTAGGCATATTATCTCATTATACTATATATAACTTATACAGTTGAAGTCATATGATATTTAAACTATGAAAGTGACAAATTAAGTTGCAATTCATAAATCTCTACATTACACAAAGCTAAAACTTAGTTGTATATGGTTAATGCACTAATTGATGCATATCACCGGAGATTGAAATTTAGTAGAAGCTTGGAAATTTGTTTTGACCCTAGTTAATGCAAATGAGTAGATACTGTACTACTCTTACTTCAAGATAATAATTAATAGATCAAATAAGGATTAGTAATGCGATCTTAAAACATCTTTACTACAATGAAGAAAATACATTATATACATCTGTTCATGCTGAAATCATGATTTATCTATCTAATATTTGCCTTGATATAAGTTCCCTCATTTATCATTCTATTTTATAGTTCTGGTTTATTAATAAGATATATTATAAATAAGGACTAACCCCTCTGAGAGTGCGTTTTAATAATTCTTATGCACTTTCCCGTGAGTACGACTTTAAAAGCATAAGTTCATTTTTATATAAACCAGTCTTTGCTCACCATGCTTAAATCAGGACTTCTATCTATTGGGTGTCTGAGATATGTAAGTATATTATTTTTTGTTGTTGAGTTTTAAGGTTGTAATTTCACAATAATGTTTTATGTTTATTTTGTATTATTGGTTTTTCTTGTTTGTTAATTGTTGTTTTGTTTTTTAAAAACTTTTTTGCAGATTATGTGAATTTCCTATAAATTAAAACAAAAATAGAAATAGAAAAAAAAATAATGCTAATCAATGTAATAATACTTCTGATTAAAATTGCAGTCGGTACTCCTATGAAAGAAACAATGTTTTAATCCTGTGTTAAGTCACGATTTTAGTAAATTACTTTGGATTTAAAATAAAAAAAGAATTAATTCGTTAATTAAATAGCTCATGCATTTTGTTGTCACTTGTTACCTATGATCTTTTTTATTATTTTGAGGGAGCTGATTCATTTAATATCTTTTTATCTCATAACTGATTGACAAGACGAGATGTTTACTGTCTTAAAATTACGCACCCTGTCATGATATTTAATCTTATTTAATAAACCTTTTGTTCTTTTCCTATAATTGATTAATATAAACGCTAATTATCATGTTTTTTATTCGCATAAATACATTTTTTTTTAAATTTAAGAAATGTCAATAAATTGTAGCTGTTTATTTTGCCTGAAATCTTAAACTAAATGAAATTGTTGCCCTATGTTACGTTGATTGGGGAAAGGGGTATGTGAAGTTGTGTTAGTAGTACTATTCGCTACTGTTTAATCTTAGCTCTTCTTATCTCACTTCTTTTTTTTTTAAAACTTTAATAAATGGCTTCTCTTCCCACTAGTTTAGTGTTTATTTACAAATATTATAATTGAGGGTAAAGGCTAGAGATCTGTCATAATTAGACTGCCCCAATCAATTTAAAAGTAATTACAAGTAACATGATCTCGTAGAAAATAAGTATTGAAATTATAAAAGAAAATATATATATTAGTAAATACATTAGTGTTTTTAGGCGTTCATTATTTAAGTGTATGTATATATACGCAATATCCATAAAGTGATGCATGATCTAATATAGTGCTCTAATGTGAAATCTGGAGTTTAAAGTCCGTAGATCGGGTTCCAACTTTTACTTCCGGTGTTCAAACTTGTTACTTAATATTAATAAAAAAGAAATCTCATTAATTTTAGTAGTTCTGTTACTGTTATTAGATTTCCTCAAATGACCATTAATATCAGAAGATATGTAAGTCATTCCATCTACAGTATTAATAAAATTTTCAATAAAATATGCAGAGATGGTTTTTAATTATTTTTCTCGTACAGTTTGAAATAATTAATTATTGATGTGATTCTAAAAATAATACTCTAATGGTTTATTTGTTTGGGGATGGGAGTTATATGAAGTCAAGCACTGGCAGTGATAGAAACTGAACTGCAGTTCATGTGCCCAAGTTTTACAATCTACTACTTTACCAATGGTACTAAACTGTATAGTATGATATTACTGATCATTTATCAACATCCTTTACTGATATTCAATGTATTTGTAAACGATATAAAAGTCAAACAGAAGCCATACAATAAAAATAAGAGTGATATGTATAGAATTTAATTATAAAACATTGTTAGAGGAAAGAGGATGAAAATCAGTATAGTAGATATAATTGTTAGATATTTTAGCAGTAATATCTCGTTTTCCAAACATATGGTACAAGATTATGTATCTTAATGATGTAATAAAGTCATCATAGTTGTGATGTGATGCACTGTGACTTCTCCTTAAACGGAGTCAGGAATCTCTCAGCAGCTATGCCCAGAGAAACCTGTTAGCCACTTTACCTTCCCTTTCCATTGTCCACCCTAAGTTTTCCCATAATCTGCTCCATCCCATTTCCACAACATAATCTTTGTCAACTCCATGACCTTCATATCTAAATCCTCCTTATCTTTTCCCAAACTAGCATAAAAACCAATAACTCACTTTCTGTATAATCACTTTGTTCATATTCAATCTTCCATAACTTCATTATTTGTACTCTAACCTGCAGACTAAATCACCCATATTTTTTCATTTATGTGTATATTTCCTTGTTGCTAAAGATCCCATTCAAGCCTTAAACAATAAACTACTTTCCTTACTATTATCATAAATTAACTCACACCCAATGTTCTGTTTACTTCTATATATATTTAAATTTATTTTACTCTCCATACTAGTTCTCCATCTCTCCAACTCCCTATTCTTTATTAATGCATCTATTCTTCTATCCCACTCCTTACCACTATAACACTCAACAATCCTCCTAACACCATCATCTCGCCTTTTGTACAAGTATATACTGACATAAATTCTTTATCCAAATCTTCTGCACACTGCATTACCTTTCTCATCCATCTTGTTGCCTGACCTTTACTTGTAACTCAATTGAATACTATTTTGGCTATTCTTTTATTATCCATAAACTGCAATCTACTGAACATTTTCAATTTGCTTTTGCATCTCTCATATAGAAACTTGATCATCCCATTTCTCCTTGAATTGCCTTCTTTGCTGTCCACACCTCTGCATCTAATGGATGTCTTCCTACTTCCCTTTGTACTTTTTCTAAGTAATCTAATACCCCTTTACTAACACATAACACATCATTGCTGTATGTTAACCCTGCTACTGCCACTCCCTTCCATATAATTCTAGCTACATCATAATTATTATATGAAAACACTGTTAATTTCTTTATCAATCCCTTTTTTTTCTTTGCTTCATTTATCAATTTTTTCTCCCATTCTTCCAAGCAATTTTTCTTATTATTCAAGGTGATTCCCAAATAACTATATCTATTCACCACACTTAACTTTATATCCCCAATAAGAAATCTTTGTCTTCTCTTTCCCCAGTATTCACCATCATTATATTTGATTTTTCTTCACTAAATTTAATCCCCATATCTTTACCCACATTTGCGCATATCCTCAGCATAACTTCCATATCTTCTCTTTTTTCTGCACATAAAAAGACATCATTCACAAAAAAAGACCCGACAATGTATATATTCTCTTGCCACCTATTAATGGTATCTCTATTCCTCTTTCAGTCTTTCTATTGCTCTCTCCATTTCACTCAGATACAACACAAACAAAATAGGTGACATAGGGCATCCTTGCCTCAGTCCCACCGCATTTTTTACTTTAACTGATTCTATATTCCCTAATTGATATGTATAGTAATTATTTTCATATAATTTATACAATAGTTTTAATTAGTGACATATGTAGAAAATGGCAGGTACTGGCAAACTATCATGGATGATGAAATCGGAATAACATGTGCACATAGTAATCAATGGCTTTGTTAATCCACTTGCATTTGGGAAGAATATTTAATGTACACAGATCAGAATTATCTTAAACCAGTTTGTAAGAATTCACATTATAACTCAAGAAATTTCTAATTTAACTGATTTTTAACAACTCAATCTCTGCCCTATATATCCATGGATTGTAGTTCTCTCTGCCCCATCTGATGCTTGGAATGTTATTTTGAACTCTCAAATAACATTACAACAGTCAACATAACAATTCAGCATTACAATAATAATTCTCAGAGAAGTAGAGAAACTCATGGAAACATACCACATAACAAATTTAGTCAATGTCTTGATTTTTTCGAAATAGACTTGATAGGTGTAAAAACTATAATTGCAATGAGATTGTGAATTGTATGCATTAATCTTCTGATCTGATGATTGACAGCATTACAAAAACATCATTTAAAACAGAACTATAATCTTTTCATTTATAACATTCTTCCAAAATAAACCTAATAAAACCAATTAATTGTTGATCTTCATACTTGTGTATTATGAAAAATTGTAGAATCTGGAGCTCAACATCTATGAATCATGGCCCAGCTCCTTTGCGTCCAATGCCTAACCTTTTTGTAAATTCCCATTACTTATTTTCTTATTTATTTATTAATATCAATGAGTGAGAATTTTTTCTAGACTCTAGAAGTAAATAACATACTTTCAGAGTTTGTAGAAATATATACTCTAAAACCAAAGCATGTTCGGCATTGCTATTCGCCAACCTTATTCACATAATAACTACTTTAAAAATTTAGCCTGAAAGTAAAACTATAACAGTTTTAAAATCTAATAAACATAATATTGATAAACAACAACAAAATTCATTGTCTAACATCATGATTAGTATTGCTACAAGCTTTTTGTAAATACAAATAAAACGATCCTAACACAAATTTTGCCAATATTTGAGAATCATTCATCTGTAGAATAAACTGGATTCAGGCCATGCTGACACTGCTATAAAAAAATTCTAGGTTTAACTACCGATATTGGAAAGATTTTTAAAATATATTTAAAAAATGGGCCAACATTGATCCAATCTCAGCTTACAAATCTAATAAAAGTTCATTATCTTTTACAGCACTTTAAATTTTTAAATACATGAAGGCCATTAATTTACTTGACAAAATGCTTTTCAGTTCAAAGCTTCAAGCAAATAAATGAAAAGCACATCAAATAGAAAATTTTATACAAAATGTCCAAATTCTCTCACCTCATTAATATGCATGTCAATGTTTGTCCAGAAACAGAATTTAGAAAGCTTATTTATGCTGATAACATTGCCATGATCTCATAAAAGAGGTTCTAGAAAATTAATAATTTTTATTAGTTATTTATTAGAGTGGGGTTTGTCCACTTAATGAATAATATTTTTGTAGTGTAATTTTCAATTCACCACTCTCACACAAGATAGGTTTCTATCTACCTTTAACTCCTTGTGGTGGAATTTAATCTTAAATATATGACCAAAGATGTGAAAAAAATGTAAGGTCCTCAAGACGAACATTTCATGCTGAAGTAGCACTCATCAGATCATTCAGATCACAATCTCCAAGTCTTTTGGTTAGAATATTAAAAGTTCAGAAATCTTTTTTAAAAGACTGGAATTATCTCCAATCCCACAAAGCTGGTATTTTTTCAATAATCTATTTAAACAATAGGAAAATATTTCACAAACTGAATATATTTTTTGCAATAATACTAATTCATGATTCTACTTATGCTAGTTAGGAGTCATTTTGGACTATACTCTTATTTATTTTTTAATCCATGAAAGGTTAGGTCCAAAATAATTTCCAAAAATTTCCTTCTTGGAAGTATATGTTGGTCTATTTTAATCATATAGAATTTATTGTTAACTCTTCAAATACCTTCATCTGGTCATAATAGCATTGCATGTTATTATATAACAACACTTCAAGTGGTATTATTCTTTTCTTCAGGTGTTGAAAGCTTGATCAGTGGTAGTACTATCATGGGTATTAAATTTGGAAAATATATTTACATTTGTGGATACTGAATGTGAAGTGATGCTCTAACCCACTTGCCTATCCTAGTAGGTTTGAGCAATTGAATGTATTTAAAAACTTTGAATTTTTATAAAGACATTTAACAATTAATTATAAATCATGGAAATAATCTAACATAATTAAAAGTAATGTGCCATCACAAATATTCAGACAAACATTCTTTCTTTGGAAATCTGGCTGGCACTGCTAGGGATTGTAATACAAATATTCTAAAGACAATTTATTTACTACTAGAAATTTTTATTACAGATTCCTGTGTCTTTATTTGACCAAAAGATATTTATGCTAAACTTTTGGCTATACGCTCAAAATATTATCAAGCGAAATCTTAATGCACCGATGCATTTTATTATTTCTTTGTCAGACATTAGAAGACAAATTGCCTGTTTGAAAACCTAATACACAAATCAGATTTAGCCCTAACTGAAGATTATTCCACCATCTAAGACATGTCCAAAATAAAGATCTTTCTTAATGTTCAACTAAGAAACTTTTTTGACAACGGATGAATCAGGTCTTTTATACTGACATAAACAAATTTCATTTTACATGATTTATTGACCAATAAAAAATTTTGGGTTTATTTTTTTTAGCAATTATTTGAGTCTTAGCAACAGATTCAGGGTCATTTATAGTGCATTACTTATCTGTGAAATTTAACAGCCTTTGATTTACATTAATTATGTCAAACACAAACCGTGGATCATATATATATATATATATGATAGTTAAAATTGTACTTTTTAATCTCAATTATTAATGCCTAGATGAAAATTTTACAGACTTCCTTATAACATTTGTGGGTGCTGATATAGTATGCGCTCGGCGGCCATTTTGGATTTGGAAACAGTAAAAATATGTTTGAAGTTATAAAAAAAAAACTCTATAGAACACTTAAAATTAATCTCTACAAAGTTAAAATCACACTATAGTATAAATAATAGAAACAGATTCACATTAATCTTGTTTTCTTGCAACTCATTTTAGTATTTGTATTTTAGTATTGGTATTTGTTGTGATCAACTGCTGATAAAATACACAAATTATTCTCAAAATATAGAAATCTGCGACAACTATATTTATAAAAGTGTATCTTTTAAACAGTCACTCTCTTTTCATTAATAATTAATGTTTATACTTGTACCTTGAAATGCCATAGCAATGAATTCTGGGAATCAAAATTATTGCGCTACCATGTGTATTCAGTGCATATTCTTATGAAACACACCACGGCAATTAAAATAGAATATGAGTTTGCAACATAATGACTGACAATCCAAGGAATTCCTGAGCTGGGCCTTCTATTACAAATTTCAATTTCTGGCTGGTAAATTCAACTTGTAATATTAAACTTACAAAGCTTAGAAAACTGACGAATTCAAACTGTTCTATACATAAGCCTTGTTGATAATATATAGTTCAACTTACTAATGGTCTTTGAATTATTTCTAGATATATACATATATGTGCACACATCCTCGCATATATATATGCACTTAACAGCTGTTTCTTTTTTTTTTAATTAATATACATGATCCAGTGTTCACATATCTAAATATGTTATTAAAGACATGTAAACATTCTTATCAAAGCTTGTTGTCTAAAAGTGATTTCGTAATTTGCTGTAGTGTCATATAAAGTATCTACCCTATGGCTCCCGTCTTTCTTATAACAATGCTATTCTACTATTTCAAATTAAAAAAAAAAAAAACCACTAATCTCTTCTTTATTCAACTCAGTCTATTCATTTCAATCTCTTTACTAAGTGATTACATCTCTCTTGCTGGCAGATGATTCAGTCACTGGCTGGAAAAATTAAAATTTTCTTCTTACCGTTCCCTTCTTCAAAAGCGCTTCAGGGGAGGCAGGTAATGTCACAATAATCTGGCTACATTTCAGAAAATGGTTACACAATATATAATGGCTTGGATGAGGCCTTGAATTTTTAGTATCAAAGAAAAGAATATTGATAAGTATCTTGGCGTTTAACTTTCCATGTTATACTATTGACATGTTGGATAACATTTAACCTTAGCTGAAAAATAAAAGAAGTTATCCTTCTATCTTTCTAACATGCTTTCTAATTTATGACTGCGATCTATTTTTATGTGAATCTTTTTATTTATCCTTTATTTAATTTTTATTTCTGTTTTTTTTTTTTTTTTAAGTGTAATATACATAATCGTGAATCTTACAATCCTCATCGAACTGTTGATGTCAGGCAGTTGGCAGCTACCGCCGCATGTTGATATCCAGAATTAAATAATCAAGAAAGAGTCTTTCAAATTCTGTTACCTTTTCATAAATAGTAATGAATGAATTTCATTTGCTTGTAATTCTTAGGGGGGGGGGACTCTTAATATATTGCTTCGACGCTTTAAATTGTAATTTAGAAGAGGAGAGAGATGATTATTTAGAAATTCACAATCTCCCCCATCCCCTTCCACCCGACATTTTTAAAAAAAAAAAAAAAAAAAAATTAATAATCTGTATGCACTTATAAAAATGTCTCTTGAACGGTGAATATATAAACAATGAGTTTTAAAATATGTTGCATACAATTAGTACATGTTTGCATAAATAAAGGGAATAGTAACATCTATTATACTTTTGAGGAATACAATTTAGATTAATTCCAATCAGTTACGTGTATAATTAAAAATAAATAATGAAGACATGTATTTATTTAGGATGAATGTGTCAAAATTGTAGTGAAGTAAATTTGGCACTTGTAAACGAAAATGCAACAATTTGCTATTGATAAATATTGAACGTATGATAAAGATATATGTAAGATATTATGACCTGAGCTAACTGATGAGTGTCAGTTCAGCATGAAATGCATCTTGAAGACACTTGTCAATGAAAATGTAACAATTTGCTATTGATAAATACTGAACATATGATAAAGATATAACTTAGGCCACCTGATGAGTTTACTGGTTCAGCATGGAATGCATCTTAGAAGTTATTTTTGTCTTTTAAGATGTCTTTATTTATGCATTTCAAAAAATATATGATGAAATGGAAATTGTTAAGTACATCTATGTAAGACATCATAACTTGGGTCAATTGAAAAGTATTAGTTTAGCATGAAAGGCAACTTGACGTTTATTAGTCTTTACAAACAGATGTCACATCATATATTCAATTGGAAGTTTAAGATGGTTTTCAAAATTATATATGAAGTCTATTT
Source organism: Epiperipatus broadwayi (assembly GCA_028023455.1). Taxonomy (NCBI): domain Eukaryota; kingdom Metazoa; phylum Onychophora; class Udeonychophora; order Euonychophora; family Peripatidae; genus Epiperipatus; species Epiperipatus broadwayi. The sequence continues at coordinate 1,307,957 of JAQFVV010000085.1, read as the reverse complement.
ATCCTATGTGTTTATGTTTAAGATCACTTGAAAAGCAAAGACTGTTCTGAAATGCATCTATATTAGAAGAAGGTGGTAGTCTGACTTTCTCCATCAATGAATGGTTGCGAAATTAGTGGAATTGGGATGAGGAATGTGTGGATAAAAAAATCAAGCTTGAAATTACTTATTATTGGGTAGATATTTGACAATTTTTTTTTTTACAAAAATAGCACATGCATAGAAAAAAAAATCCTCAGTTTATGAGTGAGGTCTTGCAATTACAGTTATATCGGTAATGAGACCAGACTCCAAGTAGAGAGTGAAAAGGATGATGGTTGTTATGTTATGGAAATAAGTCACTCCCTTCACCTATATATGCTAATAATTAGTACATTTGGAGGTTTTAGGGCAAATTCTGCAAATAGGTTATAGTAGTTATTAGGTTATAATGGGATTATAGGAAAGGTATTCAAATATAGAGTGTTTCATAGTTTCTACCTCTCTTCTACATAAAGACCATATAATATCAATATTTTCCCCAGTCATTCTTCTCCAAAGGAAGTCATTACTAAATAAAGCTTTTATATTTTATTTGGATTAAAAAATCCAAGCATCGGTTTCAAATACTAATGCATAATTTCTCTTATAGCATAATGATTATTGGTGGTGAAATTGGATAAGAATATATAAAATAATCAAAACAACACAAAAGTAAATTAAATCAATTTTTTTTTTTTTTAAAAAGGCAACTTATGCTTGTAATAATAGAATGTATTTCTTCTTGATATATTTCTTGCATTTCATCCACCATTACTTCTTTCTTTTTTTTTTTTATAATTACTGAGATTAAATCTCAACTTATTAACTATGCTTCTGGCAGTGTTTTGCTCAAAGCTAGCTCAATGCTATTAGTTAGTTTATATTATTAATTGGTTATCTTTTCAAGCAAATTCAAAGTCAATGAGTGTTTAAGAATTACTGATATGGGTTTTTTTTTATCTTGAATCTCTGAAGAAGTCCAGTATTACATAAACTTGAACTATTATAAGGGAAGTGTTAAATGTTCATTCTATTTCAGGTGCTAGATCAGGGGTCCCCAACCCTATGCCCACGGGCACCATGGCACCCACAGATCATTTTACGTGTGCCTGCCGCTATCCAAACACGATAAAAAATTATTTATCTGATACAAATAAATTTAATTTTTAAAATTTCTTATAATTAATTGTATCATATTTTAATCAAATTGTAGTGTATACTATGCTTTTACAGCGTAAAAATATAAATGTTAATTACATGTTAAAACTTTATTTTTGAAATAAATATTTTTTTGTACATTATGTGTATTGTTAACAATATCCAACTATAAATTTACATTGGAAAAATAAATGGTGCCTGCCATCTGGTTGAAAAAATAAATGGTGCCCGTCACCTGCCCCGGTATTATAAAATGTGCTCTTAAGTGCAAAAAGGTTGGGGATCCCTGTGCTAGAGTATTACATGACCTCAAAAGCAATTAACTATATGATTTTATTAATCAGTATTTATCTATTTAAGTATTAAATAATTTTTTTTTTTTAAAAAAAAAAACTTTTTAGTCTTATGCTATTTTAGTAATCTTAATTTTTTTCCACATTTTATAAGCTATTAATTTTTGATAAAACTATTTCTCTTTCTGGTGGTTTAACCCATTTTTTTATGGGGATTATTCCATTCTCACATTCACTCTATGAAATACTTGTTTTTGTTTTTGATTTTTGCAATTTACAAGATAACTTATATAAGACTAATATACTGTGCAATATATATATAATTGAGCATGATTTCAATTTTTCTATCTCAGCTTGTTTAATCTCTAGCTTATTGTCAAAGTTATATGTAAAAAAATATATAAAAATAATAAAGTTTAGAGTAGAAATAAAATCATTCAATGTTAAAAAGTATGAATTGACTTAGTTTATTTTTTACTTAATAGGAGGGCAATGTATTAGTTGCAAAGCAAGATACATAATTAACCTCAAGAGTGATTAAATGCTAGTTACTTTTAGGGTAACTGTTTTAATAAAAACTATATTAAAAAACTATGTAGACAAGTAAGTTTTTAAAAAAGGAAAAATATTTAGTTTACAAATTTAAAATTGCTTTATTGTCTCTAAATTTAACATTCAAAGTTCAAAAGTCTCAAATATTCAAAGTTTAAATAATTGAAATGGATTTTTTTTTTCTTGTAAAAAAAAAAAAAAATATTTTATTTTGTTAAAATATCAAGTTTATAAAAAGATTTTATATTATAATATATATTTATGTGTCATAGCATCGGACGGGAAGCGAACCCGCTAACCCGGCACAACTGCTTGTAAGGCAGATGTGCTGACCTCTCGACTACCAATGCTTGACATAAATATTTTTTTTGTTATTGTAAATAATAAAATTAACTAAATGAATTTTTTTTTAGAAAGGTGATCATTACAATTTATTTATTTTTAAACAATGACAGTTTAAATGAAAACGTGATTTAAAATTTTTATTGAAAGCTTATGTTTTCTCCAGTATCTTCAACTGTCTTTTGATATGATAGACATCATTAACTGCTTGTAAAGACTTCAAGTTTATTTTATTTAGTAGCCAAGTTATGAATGAAAATAAATATTATAAAATAATCATTATAGCCCAAGGTAACCAAGTCCAATGTGTGTGTACTGTTTACCCTGGATCAATGTAGACTGGAATATATAATAAATATCTTTTTTTGTTATTTGTTTAGCCTTCTGTCTCTCTTCTCAAAAATTCTGATCATTCAAATAATAAATTAAATTTTGTAATAGTTAATGAGATAAGAATTCATCCTCTTTCTAAATTAGTTATAGTATGCTTAACAATACTGATGATGTAGAATGTCCTGTGGGTTTTCCAGTATCGGGTAGTGCTTGTGTTTTAAATCTAATGATCCACAGAGGATCTAATTTTCCTTCAATTATTTCATCATCATCTACCATTATCAATCCATTACAGGATAAAGATCTTTCTATGTACAATCAATCTTCTCTAATCTCTAGTCTCTTCTCCACATCACCCTTGCACACTTTCTTATTTCGTCCATTCATCTTACATGTGGTGTCTTTCTGGGTCTTATATAATTTTTTGGAATCCAGTTTAAGATTTCAGTTTTCCATCTATTATTATCTCTTCTAACAATATGTCCAGCCAAACTCCACTTCAGTCTTTAATTCTTTCAACAGTGTCAGTAACAACTGTTTGTTCTCTTACCCATGTATTGTGTTTTCAATCAGTTCTTGTTAATGCATCTCTCCATTCTTCTTTGAGTAGTCTGAAGTCTCTGTATTGCTCTTCTATTAATTGTCCTAGTCTCAGATCCATAAGTAAGTACTGATAAAACACATTTATTAAAAACCTTCCTTTTCAAACACAGGCATATTTTCTTTTAATTTTCTACCAAAAACACTCTAACCAAGTTTAAATCTATGATTAATTTCATCCATTATGTTTCTATCTGTAGTAACAATCTGGCCAAGGTATTTGTAGTTGTTAATTTTTCCTAACTCATCATAATCAATCTTTATTTTCGTCTTTTGAGAAAATTTATTGAACATTAGTTTAGTTTTTTTAACATTTATTTTTAGTCATACTTTTTTACTTTCATCTGATAACTCTTGTAACATTTCCTGAAGCTCTAAAGGATTATTTGCAAAAACAATTACATCATCCAAGCATTGATGGTCGAGAGGTCAGAACAGCTGCCCTTACAAGTAGTTGTCCCAGGTTAGCGGGTTCACTTCCCGGTTGATGCTATGACACATGAGAAAAAAAAACAATTACATCATCCGCAAAATCTAAATGACTTAAATAATCTCCATTCACTTTTACTCTTTTACCTTCCCATTTTAGTCCACAAAATACTGCTTGCAGCACTGCTGTAAAATGTTTTGAAGATATAGACTTACTCTTGTCAATGTTAACCTTCCTAGTATCATTATGTAATTTAATTGCTGCTGTTGCATTTTTATAAATATTCATCAGAATATGATGACAATATCCTAGGTCTTCACCTTGTTGTTCCAATGCTTTAATTACTGCAGGAATGCTTATAGAATCAAATGCTTTTTTATAATCTACAAATCCAGAGCATAATGATAATTCATATTCATTAGTCTTTACTGTAACTTTTCTCAATACTTGGATATGATCTACTGTACTAAAATCACTTTTAAATCCAGCTTGTTCTTTTGGTTGGTTGAAATCCAATGTTATCTGTAGACAAGTTATAATTATCTTGTTAAATGTTTTATATAAAACTGATAAAAGACTGATTGGTCTGTAATTTAAATATCTTCTTTATCACCTTTTTTAAATATTAACACTGCATTCTCCAATCATCTGGTACATCTTTATGATTTAGACATTTGCTTCTTTTAATATATCAATTATAATTCCATCATTACCTGGAGCTTTTCCCTTCTTCATAAATTTAAGTGCATATCTCACTTCTTCATTTAAAATCCTGGGCAATTCAGAAGATATAATAGATGAAAGAGGTACTTGTTCTTTATTACTATATAATTATTGATAGAATTCTTCTACACATTTCATGATAACATCTCTCTTATTAGTAATAGTCCCATATATTTTTCTGATTGTAGATGTGTTTCCTACCAATACCAATTATTTTTTTTACACTCTTGAGACTCTTATTCTCTTTTACATCTTTCTTTGCTAGTTCACAATTATACTTTCTTATATCATTATGAACTCTTTTTGTGTCATTTTACAAAATTTGAGATATTCAATCCTTAATGCATCATTATTATATACTGTCGTATTCCTTCTTTTCTTTATAAATTCTCTATTCTCAGTAGAAATTTTATTAGTTTGCTGCTTTTTTCTACCAGCTATCTTTGTTGCAGTTTTTAAAAGTGTATCAGTTATTTTCATATTAATTTCATTCAAATCTGAATCATATTCAAAATCTACTAATACTTGAAACCGATTTGTAAGTTCTAATTTAAATTCATTAGAATGTTTCTGAAGATTAGGAATATCAACTGTAAATATTGTTTTTCTTAATAATTTTTGTCTCTAGTTTTGCATTAACATGTATCTTACATGTTACTAATCGATGATCACTTCCTGTGTTAAATTTATTAAGAACATTACAATCTTGAAATATGTATTTTCTGTTAGTCAAAATATAATCCAATTCTGCTGTACCTTCATTTGGATGCTTCCATGTCCATTTCCTTTTAACATTTTTCTCAAAAAAAGAATTCATAATAGAAAGTTTTTCTTTTTCTGCAAACTCCACAAGTCTATGTCCTCTCTCATTTCTATTACCATAACCAAAATTACCTACAGCACTTTCATCTTTCAATTGTTTACCAATTCTAGCATTAAAGTGTCCCATAGCAATTTTAAAATAGTTGTTTACTTTGATCAAAAGCCTTTTGTACATCCATATAAAAATCTTCTATTACTTCATCACTATAAGAAGTTGTTGGGGCATAAACCTGAATTATTTTGTGTTTGGTATCTGCTCTTAAGTTGAATAACTAATCTTACCACTCTTTCCGTTAAACCATCAATCTCCATAATGTTGTTTCTCCACTTTTTATTTATAATGAATTCTGCTTCACTTGTACTCACAATATTTGTGCATTTGTAGTAGAGTACATGTCCACTTTTTAAATCAATTGTCTTTTCACCTTTTCATCTAATCTTACAAAGTTCAATAATATCTTATTTAATATGAGACAGTTTTGCTTTCAATTCTTGCAGTCTTTCTTCATTTGAAAGTGATCTGCAATTGTAAATACATAAATAAAAGGTTGTCATCAAATGGCAATCTTCAATTACTTAGAAGTGATTTAATGGTCTGGAAAGATGACTGTGATCTATAATATTTTTTATGAATATGAATATAGCTAGGTCTGGCCATTAGCGTAATTTATGATTATATGTTTTTTTCCTATCTTGTTCATATCTTATTTGAATTTAAGTGTGGAATCTCTTCATCCACATGGTAGGATCATTGCAATACTTTTGTTTTGATCAATAAATGGAAGATTTTATATTTAAAAAAAAAAAAATTGAATTTGATATTTGAACATGTGCAGAAAAAAAAACACCAACCTCAATGGATGCAATTATATGTAAATGAAATTAAAATGCTAAGTCTGGTTATATAAGCAATAGTAATATTTAAATCATTGCATAATGCTAAATAGCATTTATTATAAAAAAATTTCATGACAGTCCCAACATATGTAATTAACCAATGTCTCTTTAGTGTTATAGAGCCTAAATTTTTAACAGACAGAAAAATTGATCTTCTTTCGTTGTGTGCTAAGTTCATAAATAGTCCATTGCTAAGACAGTACAATAATAGGAGCAAACATTGAAATGGGCAAAGAATAATACAATAAAAACTATGATAACTTTTTAATTATCATTGATAAAGTAAACAATAATTTTTAATAATTTTAACTCTTTCTTATTTGACTTTTTTCTCACCTACATCTAGTGAGAATTTGAATTAATAGTTTGCATTTTAGTCTTCATATTAAAACTTTTATTTTATGTCATGAATCAATTATAATTTTAAGCTTGCAAATAAAAAAAATATATACAGTATTTCAACTTTGTAAATATAAGAAAAATATAAAAATATTATATACATGATGATAACAATGACTTTAGATTTACTGATTCTTTGTAGTAATACTATTATTAAAAAAGAATTTATGAAATACTTGTTTAAAATCAATAATTGCATTTACGTTTATTAAATTATCCCAAAAGTTCAGAATCACCAGTGTTTGACAGCTGCTTGACAGTCAGTGACAAGGCATAGTAATTGTTGCTTTTGGTTTAATGTTCCTTCAAATTTCTTAACTTGTATTTTTAAAAGCACAATATATTTGTAAAAAATCTAAGTGGAAATATAAATATATTTTATTTTTAACTCAGTAACTCATAATTATTGAGAATTGTTGGAGGTTTCCTTTAAAAAAGGTGCCATTGAAGTTTATAGTTTTACTGTTGACTTATATTAGCATATGATTTTTTAAATAATGTAGATTCTTCTGTATTGCTTTTATTAATTTTTTAATTAACAAAAACATCTGGAGGGATCAGTATCTTGTGGACAGTCAGCAAATGTCAATCATTTGTATTCTTTTTTTTTTAAGGAAATCTTTCTTTTAGGTCATTGTTTCCTTCTTAACCCAACTCATTACATAATGTTATCACCTATCAAAATTAACATGATTTTACAATTTTTCAAATATTTTAATAATTTGAAAACAAATATCAGATTTTAAAGTAGAATTTTATGATTTATCACATCAATATTCACTTACAAAATTATTTCAATTCTTTTTTTTTAAAGTTGTAAATGTGTTTGATTTGGTTTTTATATACACATTTGTTTGTGCATGTGACTTGCATCACCACTGGACTAATACTTAAGTATGATAGTAAATCATTATAAAGCAAAGAAATTATGTTCTAAAATTTAAAAGTGCATTAATAATTATTAAAATACCACAATCTTATTTACTATGATGTTTGTGAAAGTGATGTCAGTCATAATTTTGTTTTACCATTAATACAGTTTTCTTGACAGGTCTTCTTAAAAACAAACATTTCCCATCAGAATCTAAATGTATTCATGATACTTTTGTTTTCACATAAATACTATACAAATATTTTGCAAAAATAATTCAATTATATAAATAAATTGCAGAAAGTATTCAATTTTTTTACCATCAATACAATAAGAGAGAGCTTGCAAGTACTTTTGAAGCCCAAGAATAAAGAATCTACCAATCAGAAGTAATATTACCTCATTTATATTAATTTCTCTATACAATGCTGACATCTTTAGATTTTTTTTAAATTAATAAATCAAAATATATTTTAGTTTTAATTTCTCCCATCAAGTAAATATATAATCCACAAAATAGTGATATAGTTAGACACAGGAGAATAATGAGAAATCAAAAGTGACCTCCATGCCAACTCCATATGCAGATTTTTCTCTATATGTATATGAGTTAAAAGGGGTATTTTAGAAATTTTCTTGAATTAGCATTTTGTTTAAAAAGTATTTTATTACAGGTAATACCATGCCACATCAAAGCTAAGAATAAAATTATGTGCTTCTAGCATAACCTGAGAAAATATTATTAATAAATATGTCCACATATGGGTTACTGAGATGAAAAAATGGCTACTATCATATAAAATTTATTAAATTTACATATTTTATTTTTTGTTTTTTGCATTGGGGGGGGTAGTATATAATTGAAGTACTATATATTGATGTAGTGCTTGTCATGGCTTCACTGTATGCTGAATAAAAATGTAATCTTTAAAATAAAATATGAATATAAAAATAGACATTGAAATGACTAATAATAGCACTGTCACTAATTTCTCACTCTGTATAATTTGCCACAAAATTAATAAGTAAATGAATAGTCACAGATTTGTTAATTGTGCATTTTCATTTCTCCAAACCATGGTTTTTATATTTTTCATATTTAATGCTATTACCATGTTATTTCATTAGAGAATTACGTGAAATGTATTTTCAAATAGCTATAACTTTCTGTTCTTGTGTTTTGAAAATGATTTATAAAAGTGTGACATAATTTATAAATTTTATTATAATATGATTCTTATTGACTAAGTAAGCAACTGGATTGTGTTTACCTGTTATTAATTTATATTGAGAATTCACTAAAATTTGTGACACCTATAATTGAGATGCTAGAAAAGATAATGCACGATGTCAACCTATTACTGATAATAAAGTATATGCTCATTGTAATTTATTATCTTGTTACCCTATCTACCATAATGCATATACTATTGAGAAAGAAAATACTCAAATACAAGTTCTTGGCAAACATTATAAATCACAATTGCAATACCAGGTGATATCCAAAAAGCATCTCAAATAAATTTTCCATATTTTATTACTCTTAACCTAAACTCTAAATTATTGATGATGTTTTGATTTAGAAAAGAAAATCAAAAATTTTTTTTTTTTATAAAAGTTAGTCAGAAATAATTGTATAGATTTATGATTTTTACAGGAAAGATGAATATGTTAAATGCAGGCAAATAATACTCGTGCTTATGTGTATTGTCCCTCAGTGTATTGTGATACCAGTCACAAGTTGATTTTTCTAATATCAAGTTCTTATTCAAATGTGCCATTTAGTATTAAGAAAAATCAGTAAGATTGTGTGAAGATTCATAAGAGATCAGATTGCCTCAGCAAATATAATGATACATCTATGTTACTTCTCATTTGCAAAAATTTCTTAATTTTATATCAAATCATTCATCTGTTAATATGTCATATACCCACATTTCTGTCTGATGAGATTGTTTCATTTAAAATTCATGTTGGAGGTTCTTTGCATTTTACATCCATCTATGATCTTATGTTTAATAAGTGGCAATGGAATGCAAAATATTATTTGAGAAATTTATATTAAAAAATTTTGCTTTCAGAGTAAAAACTTATTTCAAAAGCAAATGTCACCTTAAAAAAACAAAAAAACAGATGCAATTAAATTCTAATCATTTGCAGCATAATTTTTCAAAAACAAAAAACTTATGATGCATCTAAATTGTTTTAATAAAAAAATATTTGCAAAAAAAATGTGTATATTTGTCAATTTATATATTAAAAAATAATTTAGATATAAATAAATATTTGTCCTCTTCATGAAAAATTCGGCAGACATTTTCAGAAAGAGAAATGGATTTCTATTTGTCACCTGTCCAGTTGTTGTTTTTTTTTACTAAAAATTATTCCATTAACATTAATATATTATATCTACCATCAAACATTATTTTCAAAAGATTTTTATTTTGCAGAATGCATTAAAAAGTTTTTAAAGACATGTGTCCTTTAAAAAAAAAATGAAAAGAATTTGATTAATAAAGTGCATTTTTTTTTTAGTAATTGATTTCAAAAATGGTATCTGAATCATCAGCTGTTTCCTAGCTTCTGCTTTCGAGTTGTTACTGCTGCCTGGACTATTGTAAATCTAGATATTTTTAGACTTTTAAAATAATTTTGAAATAAAGAATTGATATTTCATGAGTTTTACCAAATAATTTAAACTAGTTAAACAAATCATAATTATTTTTTTCATGGATATATTGCTCCTTGTTTTTTTAAATACATAATTTGTATTATAATAACAATAAAAAAATAGTTGTTTTCATATATATATAAATATTATTATGCTGTTAAAGCGTATTGGGATGTTAAATTATTGGAAATTGACGTACGAGTGTCAAATTTCTTGCACTCACACATTTGATGCCATTTATTTTAAAGATTTATTCTAATCATACATTAGGATCGAAATTATGATATTTTAAATTTACTTTAAGATAATTTTTTTCTATTAAACTCGGACCACATGATATCAATAATCCCACTCCATCTTTTTTTCAGGTGTAATAACTTTAGATATGCTTAGAACATTTATCCCAGCACATCTTATTTGAAATAAAGACATCTAAAAGGGTAAATAACTACCAAGCTCAGTTTCTGTGGAGCCAGAACTCTTCAGTTGACACAAGTTATAAATTCGACCTGGACTAAATGAATAGTGCTGGTTTGAGAGAAATGCTTCTTAGGAGTTATTTAATTTTTTAGATCTGTTTTATTTATTTGTTTTAAATAAGTATGGTGTAACAGAAACTTAAATATATTTGTTGAAATGTTATTAAAATGCTTTCACATGATGTCCTTAATATGATAGATTACGTAATTTAATTAAATCATAGAAGAACATTATTGTATTTTTTGCAAGATGAAGTTGAATTTTCAAATTAAAGCTAATGTACTGCACTAATGGCAGCTGGGTGCAGAGATTTATTTGTTTATTTTTTTAAAAAAGGATATTATAATATTATTGAAGTGTATCATTATTATAATATGAATTCAAGTAAGAACTCAAATAAAATTTCAAAATATTTTATATATCATTCTTATTTAGAGTCTTTATTTTTCAGATACTTAATCTATTTCTTACCTGATCATAATCTTATATTGATTAGTAAATGGATTGCTGCCTATTTTAATTAGATGATACGTGAAGGATAGAAAAATGCCCAAGTTTCCTCTGCATTGTGTTTGTTAAGTTTGTAAGTAAAATGCTTCTATTGAACAAGGCTTTGTAATGCTTGTTCAGAAGAATACTTCTCTGCAGAGTTATATTTAAAGAATGTTTTATGTATACCTACTATCGTTGTGCAAAATTTTATTTTATACCATGCAAGACTTTATAATCACAAACGATACTGCATTAAACAATTTCACATAATATTAAACACAGCCATATTGGAAAAAAAATGATTTTAATATTTTTGCAGTAGTATTAAAATCATAATTAAGAGATTTTTTAACCTTAGAAACATTTTAATACACTATCATTAATGTGTGTAGACAAATAATAAACTGTCCACTGTGATTTGTGATATAGTGACAGACTTGGAGGTTCTTGTTTAAAGAGCTCAACTATTACATCAGGTGCTTAAACTTCCATGCTATATTAAGAAGCTAATCATGCAGTTGTGTTCCTTTAATAGTTAACAGTTAACCTATTAAGGCTTTAAAAATGGTGCCTTTTTTATGTTGTAGTGCTTTAATATTAAATGAAGTTGTATGAACACAATATGACTTGCAATTTTATGGTTATAAAATCCTTAACTATATAAAATTATAAAATAAAATCTATGTAGTATATATTTACATATAAATCTTATGTCTGTTGCATGCATGATCATTCCAAAGATTCTAATGCAAATGAAGAATGCTAGTTTGAGAATGGAATGCATGTCCTGCATAGACCATTGTAAATCGACTTATATTCTCATGATCTATTACATTAACTAACATTTCATTTACTCATAATGATGATGTATTAAAGCTTTTCCAAATATTATTACTCACTATTTGGTCATCATCAATGACTGATGATTATATGAATATCATTTCTCTAGAAACTCATCATTTTTGGTTTTTACATTTTTCAAAATCACATTATTATTACAATGGATTCCATTTGCTCAGAGTTATTATATTTTTCACTACCAATATCTCCAAACAGCATATACTTTTCTAGTGGGTAAAATCATATGATATTGCCTCAAGAGGACAATATTAACCTGGTCAAGCTTATCTGATCTATAACCCACATTTTCCTTGATATGTATGGAATCCTTAGCTGTTTAGAAACAGTATTTTTTCTGTTTCATTCCAGGGTCCTACTTTTACATTTATAAAGAGCCAAAGGAACAATTCTGATCTTTGATTTTAAATAATGGTAATCTCCTACAAATCTTTTGTCTCTTAGATGGTTTGTTGTTGATGAACAGTAAGGGTAAGTAAAAACTGCATCGTTTGCATATCTTCTTATTAATGTTGAAGACTGTGTCTTTATAATTATTGTCCTCATCATATTTAGATTATTACATTTTTTCACATTCTATAATTTTGTAATCATAACTTATATAATTCAATGAAAGGCATATATTTAAATGATTTACAAATATTCTGCATTTATATATGGTATAGAAAATCAAACATTATATATAGAGCTTGCAAATAAGCTCTTAACAAGCTTTGCAGAAGATCCCAACCTCAGACCTGTTTCTGCTACTGGCTTCCTCGGTGAGCTGCTAGGAGGAAATCAGTAGCAGAAACCAGTATGGGGTTGGGGATATTCTGCAAAGCTTGGTTAAGAGCTTATTTGTGAGCTCTATATATAACATTTATAATACAAGCTTGTTACATTAGATCATGTGATATATGACTTGATTTCTTTGTAAGCTCAAACATATATTTATAAATTATATTTTAGATTCTGTTTGGGTTTGGGCCTATATTTCCACTGGCATGCCAGTGAAACAAGACTGCATGAGAGGAAACAATTCTGTTTTCTTTCTCATTTTATCACCACATTTCTGTTTCGTTTTAATGCATGTCATAATTTTTGCAGTGAATTTGAATGTAATTGCTTATATTTAAATTGTAAAATCAACTGAAAATTCAAATTTTTATTGCGTAATGGACAATTTCTATATCACACACAAAATCAACAACTGTGATTTTTTTTATTAATTTTTAGAAGTACTATAAATATTACATTATAACACAATCATAAAACATTATACATTTTACATATTTTTTATATAATAAGGTTGCTCAATTTCTACCATACACCTATGAACATGTTTTTGTCATTTGTAGAAACAGCTATCTTGATTCACGTTAGCAGAGCATCTGCAATTAGTATATTATCAGAACAGCTTTTTAAATCCATAACATATTGTAAGGAATTCTAACCTTTACAAACCAAAATTTGAAATTCTAAAAACTAAGAACTACATTTATGAAATAATATATAGATATATTAAAGAAACTAGTCCCATTAAAAAAATAGTGACAAAAATAAATCGGTGAATAGAGAGAGAAATAACATTTCTGCAGCAATAGATGATGCAAATACCAATCAACATATATATTCACATGGAAAATAAGAATATTAGGAGAGAGGAAAAAGTAAAAAAAAAAGAAAATTTACGAAGTTACTCACTTAATAATGATAAATAACCTTGTTAGACAATTTACTGTGACAGTCATAATGTAATATAATTTTCTACTTCTTCTTTTCCTATGTATTGATTTCTATTATAACATATCATACCATTTACACCTTCTTAGACACTTTATCAATACTTTTATTTGTATTATTTGTATTACACTAACAGTTTCGATTGTCCTGCAGTCATCATCAGAGTTCTTGTTGATTTTATGACAGTCATAATGTGTTGGAACTATTCATTAATCTTATCCTTAAAAAAAGAAACCAGAAACACTTATATATTTGTATATAAATTTTTTACCAATTATTTTGACAGAATAGTCTAGATACATAGAGTATTACTTATACTCAGTATTATGACTCTACAAAGATCACTGGTACTGACCTTTGCCAAGTCAATAATATTTGGAGAAGAAAGATGAATAGTATCACTTGAAACATTGTTTCAAACTAGTCTGTGCATTTTAACTAACGAATATATTTAAAAATTGTTTCTAAAAACATATAGCACATTAACTAAAAAAATGAAATAACATTTGTAATGCCATCATCATACAGTTTCAGGCAATCATACATTTAATCTATGATTAAAACAGAATAAGTATGGATTTCTAATGTAGTAATACAACAAGAAATCATTCTATGTGAAATCTAATGAAAGAAAGGCTATGTTAACCTTTTAAGCAAATGGCATCAAAACATCTCTCTAGAAAAAAAATTGAAAATTCAGAGGTAATTCTTATTACATTTCTATGTTTATATATATATTTTTTTTTAGAAATAAAACAGAAAATTACGAAAAAATATTTGAAAGAATGTTATATATTATATATGTTGTTGTTTTTTTATCAATAACATAATGAATGAATGCCTTTATTTATAAGCTTGAAAAAAAAAAATGAAACCAAGACAATTAGTAGTTTATAATTATTATGTATAATTAATTATTAATAAATACTGAACTAGAATTAAAGTTAACAAAATGTTTACTTTCGTATTTTTATGAAATTATACAAAACAAAACAACAAAAATTAATGTAAAATGTCATACAGAAAGAAAAAAAAGTAGGACTCACTAAAAATAAAAGCCTAATGTAATGGTATGAATTTTTATTATTATTAAATGGCTCCATCTTTTGATAAAAAATGTATTTAAACTTTCCTGCCCATCCCTCTTCTATGTATTTAAATGGATAAATTCCTATATATGAAGGGTCAGAGTGACTTGAAGTCAACATGGGCATGGCAATAATATTGGCATCAGCATGGGATTTGGGCTTTCCATCATCAGATTTTCAATAGAATGGATGGCTAAAGAGTTGGAGGTTGGAGTAGATTGAAGCCTTTCCATTAAAGTATGAAGATTTTCTATCAATATAAACTGAGCACTGATTATATATATGCGTGTTAATCTAAACCAATTGATAAGTGCTGGTTTAGCATGAAATATATATATATATATTTGTGATTATTTATCTTTTCTACATATGTGTGGTCATGTGTATCGTATGAGATGGTGTTGATAGTTGAAGGGTGCTTGAAAGTCTGTGTTCAAATTCTCTATATTTACAATTAAGTTCCAGGTATATGAAGAATGCCTGCACTTTAAATCTTAAACTTTAAAAGTTTTTTTTTTTTTTAAATGAGTGCTCATGTTTACAAATCAAATGGGAATATTAATAGAGATAAATACTATAAAAGAAGATTGGAGAATAATACTATTCAAAATGTTGTGTATTATTAACCTGTGTTGCCTATTTGTGTATTATTATTAACAAGTTGTTTGTATTTGAAAAGTTTAAATAAAGTTTAAAATTTTATAGACATTCAACATTTAATGATAGATGATGGAAATAGTCCAACATATTGTCAGAACTACAAACATGTGACTTGCTATAAAATTTAATTTTAATATTTTTTTGTCATCAGGATTTAAAAAATATGGATTAAAAACTGCTGATACGATATTCTTATATATGTTAAACATTAATAATAGGTTGAATTACCTTTTATGGTGTAAGCCCTTTTGAAAAATCCTTTAAATCTTCAACAAAAATCGATACATCACCTATTACCTGCTTAGTTATCTATGTAAGCATGAGTAATCTGTAAACCTTACAAATTAGTGTTCATTTGATCTTATACTAATATCTGGCTACTGGCCTTCCTAGCCATGCACTATAGCAACCCAGAAGCCATAGTTTACTCACATTATGCTAATCAAGCTATTGACTTAAATTTCTATACATGTTATAGTTTTAAATCCAATGAAAATAGCTTGTCTAGCTATATGGACCCTACATTAGATTAGAAATTGAATATGTATGACCTCAGTCATAACATTAGTTCAAACTTTCACTTTTGACAAAAATGTGTTGTTTGTCACTTATATAGATGGCATTAATGTTTATTGATATGAGATGCTACCACATGCATATTTAAAGGATATTCTAATCTGCTTGCATAAGTTGTGGAAAAAATACAGTAATAGAACATGAGTAGATTGATGCCTTTCTTAATAATCAATCAATGGTGGTAATATGGTTTTGTAAGCAACACATAAAAAATCCAAACCAGCTGCTTTATCATATCTGCACATCTAGTGTTTCTTGTTATGGGTAATGCTCTGTTCTTATCATATATTTTATATGATTACAGGATATATATCTAATGTGACTATTGATAGGATCATGTTTGGAAATATATATTATAGGAATGATGTACATGGTGGTCACATTGAAAATTAATAATATTTGCCACTTCCAAATGAGTAAGAATAAGAACTGAATATAAAACAAGAATGCTTAAATAATTAAAAGATTAATTTTCTGAATGTGATATAAATATGTCAGTCATTCATAGATACTCTTGCACTCTTTTACCCTTCCCTTTTACATATACAGTGCCTCACACTTTCACCATATACTTTCACTTTTGTTTATCCCTTTCTTTTACTTATACTTACTCTTTCTTTTTCACCAACTTGTACTCATATATAAATAAATGTGGAAAAATTTCATTTTATTACAATCATCAGATTGAGATTCTATGCATATAAATGGAATTATCAAATAAAGGGCCACATAACTCTTTCAGATTATATTTAACATCTCCATTAAATACAGTATTCCACTCTGTTTCTTATTGACTTTGTCAAAGAGTAACTTTTGGATTTGTTTTTAGTATTCAAACTAAATATATAAAATTATTAAATTCCTAATAGTTTTTATATTAAGCAGTTTCCTTATACAGATGCTTAAATCTGACATTAAGTCAATACCTGCATATTTGTCATTTTTTCCCTATATGTGGGAACTTAATTCTAAAATGGAATGAAAGATTGCATTATTAGCTTTAAATATGAACACAGTTGTGTTAATTTTTTTTATTAAAGTACTGATGCAGCCTGAGATTGTTCATGTCTATACATTTGGTGATATATTAAGATCTTTTGATTCAGGTCTATCAAGCCTTAATTGTCATGATTACTTAGCTCAAACTGCCTTGTGAAATAGTGACATCTTTCTTTCCATTGCACAATATCAGTTTTATCATTGGATGTTCAGTGCAATAGAAAAAGACTCACAGTATTTAATGACTGATTATTCATTATCCATGTGGGTGAACTGTTGCATTGCTAACATCTAGTGGCTATTATTGTCATGTGTTTTTTAACCTAATCACTTGAGTTTTTAAGATAGTACATGGTTTTAGTCTCAAGTCTATGTATATAATCTATGCATTTCAGAGATGTAAACAATTTATTAACATTTATTGATAAAATTTTAAAATTGAAACATTATAATATTTTTTTATTAAATGGTACATGAGATACCAAACTTATACTAATATTGATCAGTTGTTATTAATTTAGTCATGATGTTTGCTTCCTGAAGTGAACTTATCTTTTGATTGAGAAATTAACATGTATATAAATATCAAATTACACAGTACTAATACAATGAGATTTGAATAATAAACTTTTAAGTACTAATTATATTGATTATGTTCCCATTAGTAGAAAGTAATCCACATTGTATCCAGAATATGTATTAGATTCCAATGAATGACAAATCATTGGAAATGTTCACTAAGCCTCAATTTAATTGGCCTATAAATTAAATTCACAAGGCAAAATTATTTTGTACACATTTTAATAATTATGCAAAGAATCAATCTATTTGATTTTTTTTTTATCTTCATAGTAGATTATTCTGATACTAAATGTTATGCATTAATATAACCAGCTATGGGAAGTTTACCATTTGAAGGCCGTAAAAATTTTAAATTAATATGGTAGCCTTTTTTTTTTCTCTTTCTGCTTTTATTTGCTTTTAGTAATCAAAAAAAAAAAATTTGTATTAATTAATAGCTTAATAGTGAATGATGTTTAATGCCCTTCTCATTGGTAGTTAGTTTTGTATAGGTTCAGGTTTTAT
The DNA here is from genome assembly GCA_028023455.1 of Epiperipatus broadwayi. NCBI lineage: Eukaryota > Metazoa > Onychophora > Udeonychophora > Euonychophora > Peripatidae > Epiperipatus > Epiperipatus broadwayi. Next base: position 1,289,881 of record JAQFVV010000085.1, on the reverse strand, counting down.
TTTATGGTCAGCATATCAACATATACATCTGACCAATCCATGTTAAACTAGGATCATCAATTAGTTATTTACTTCTATTTATTGACCAATATTTAAAGATTAATGAGATTTATTTTTTCCCAGCTATCTGAAACCTTCAGGTATTTGAGTATTTTTTATTCTTTATCTTGAGTTTGAATTTTCTTATTACTGTAAATGGAATTATGGGTAATATAATTAACTATTATTTATGAAGGGATTTATATAGTGCTAAACATCACATGATTATCATTTTTTTATGCTTACACAAGTTGTTTACACAGAGGCTAAACTCTCCATACATTTTCATTTTGCACTCAAAGCTTTATAGTTAGCTAATAAGATAAAAGGTGGCTGCTGGAGGGTTGCATTAGATCCTAAGATCCAGGTGCAGGGCTCTCAGATCAAAGGCTCCTCACTGATGAAAGTCACAAGCTAGAAACTAGTCTGGGGATATTAGATGAGTAGGCACTAGACAGGAATTTTATGCAAAAACCTTATTGCATCCATTGATTACCCTGGCTTGCACTGGTGGTGCTACTGTATGGAGAGTTTAGTTTCTGTGGTTCATATAAGGGTTAGTGCAGGGGTCCCCAACCCTATGCCCGTGGGCACCCATGGCGCCCGCGAACCGTTTTACGTGTGCCCGCCGCTATCTGAACACGATAAAACATTATTTATCTGATACAAATAAATTTAATTTTTAAAATTTCTTATAAATTATTGTATTATATTGTAATCAAATTATAGGGCATACTATACTTTTACAGCATAAAAATATAAACGTTAATTATATATTAAAATTGTATTTTTGAAATAAATATTTTTTTGTACATTATGTGTATTATTAACAATATCCAACTATAAATTCACATTGAAAAAATAAATGGTGCTCGCCACCTAGTTGAAAAAATAAGTGGTGCCCGCCACCTCGCCGGTATTATAGAATGTGCTCTTAAGTGCAAAAAGGTTGGGGACCCCTGGGTTAGTGCATCCATCATCAAATTCTTATGACTGTTTAAATCGAGGTGAACATGACATTTTTCAGATACGTTAGGATTTTTTTTTCAGTTAGCTGGTAGTGGTTAGTAAATAGATATCTATTTTTTAACTTGAAGATAAAGAAAGAAAAGAAAACTATATAAATTTTCACCAATCAGCTACTGACTAGTCTAATGACCTGATGCATTCTCGTTCACTCTCCCTTTGTAAAAATATATTCATGATATTTTTGGTCTCTAGTGGCCTATTTAAAATAGTTTTAAATTTTAGCATACCTAAATTAATCTTTTTGTATAAAAAGAAAAATGAAAAGTTTATTGCTGAAGAAAATATATATATATTTTTACAAAATATAATAATAAAAAAAAAAGTTGTATATTTTAAAGACAAAACGAAAGAAAAGAAATATTTACAAAGAAGAAATTGATTTTTTTTCCCAAGAAAAATTCTTTATAAGGGGAATAAAGTATCATATGAATTACATGGGAAATTGATTCTTATTGAGATCTTTAAGATATACTTTGATAAAACTCTTAGCAGTAAAAAGATTGATAACACTTGAGTAAGTTTAGCAATTACTGTGTTAAAAACGGTAAACTTCAGAGCTGCTTAACACAAACTTGAGATATTAGACAAATATTTTCTTTTTTTTTTTTTAATTCAATTTTATTTTATATATTTACAATATGGTCGGGTGCTTAGGAGTCAACTGACTGCACAGGAACATATTTTAATAGTTGACCACACTGACGTTTTTATCCTTCTGATGTTTTAAATGGAAAATTTATCCGGGAATCATTTGCTCATCAGTCATTCAACTATTACTAGGTTAGCTATTTAGGAAAATTATATATATGTATCTTACAAAGAAAAAGATGAGAGAATTCCAAACACCTGAAAGCATTTAGTGTAGAAAACCTATTCTACATTCTTGGGTTCGCCACAAGATGAATATTGTGACACATGTATTATATTTATATTTGTGCATATGTGTGTAAACATATACAAGCAGATTATTTTTCTATATGCTGTTAATATAAGTCTGATATTTACTTTTTCTTTGTCAGTACTGTATTTTGTAACTTGTAGAGGTACCAAATCTAAGAATTAATGATTTAATTCGATGTGAATACAGAAAAATCTAATATGGCAGCAAATCATTGCTCTAGAAAGCTAACAGCTCTGATATAGTTGATGTATATTTTGAAACTATCTTTTCAAAACATCAGCACATATCAGAAACTTTTTCAGTACACTATTTTTTTTTTTACGTTATAGGCATCATGGGTTCCTAAGGAGACTTTAATTTCAGAGTGAAATGAATATTGGATCATTGCTGTTAGTTAATACATTTTCTAGATGTATTAAGTGATGCAAATTAAATGGAAATTACTCTGTATTCTTTAAGCTGTGAATAAGTAATTCATCTTTTATTTATTACACATGCATATATTTGATAAATAATTGTGCTTGTCTTCTACTGATTGTTTGGTCAGCCCTATAGTGTTTGCAGATTCAATAATTAGATGTTGCTGGATTAATTCTAACTTAGGAGAGATGGGAAAAATCTTTCGTTGGCCAATTGAAAGAAATTCTATTATTTAGCTTCTCATTTTATACTCAAATGTCACGTGACTTTCTGATCTAATAAATAAATAATCATAGGTCATCAGCTTTGAGTTAGATTCCATACATTTTTAAAAATACCTTCACATTATTACATCTCTTTATTTTAAAAGAGGGTGATATGGGAAGAGGTATTAGATATTAAATGAATTTGGGGGGAGGGTTTCACAATACCTCCTATACTTTTCACAATGCTTCATTTGACTTCAACAGTTTTGATGACTTAGCATTCTTCTGATTTAAAAAAATAATTGCATTAAACTTTTTTTTTTCATAAAACATACAATAATTTTGTTTTGTATACCGACATATACATACAGTTATGTTATTTATAATATTTCAAATGCATATTTTATATGTATATAAATTTACAGGAATTAAAACATTTAATATATATGTGTTATATGTGCAAACATATAAACTATTATATATACTTATTATTTAAATATTTCAAATACATTCAACTGTTAGTAAATAGCACATCAAACAGGTTAGTTTACGCACAACGTTTCGAGCGGTATTATTCTCCCCTCTTCTTCAGGTGTTGCTGGCCTGACCAGTGACAATACTAGCATGGGATTCGAACCTGGACCCTTAGATTCTTGAGTATTGAATTTTAAGGTAATGCTCTGAGCTATCCTGCCAAAGGCTATATATACATATTGTCTTATGCTGTGTTTCAAGAATATTTAAACAACAGATTGTATCAGTTGCACTAGTCTTAATCTTGAAGTGTTACAAATATATTAAGTACTAGAAATAATTTATATGTTTTCATTGTTTAAATCAGTGCTGACTGTAATTCTCAGACATGTCAATAAATAATATCAATCAATTTAAAATATTTTTAAAATAAATTGTGTGATTGATTTAATATTTATTCTTTATAGCCTGAGTGTTTCAGATAACTTTATATATATATAATAAAAATCAGAACAAAAGAAGACATGCTTTTCTTATTAAAATTACAGTCCTATGCTGTGGCACGAGACTATTTCAATTATCTACTGTACTCTTTTCTTGAGTCTTAATTTCGAAGTATTACATATATAATTAAGTACTAGGAGTGTTATATATATATATATATATATTGTAATTTAACTGTTGGAGTTAAGTAAAGCCTTGTGAAATGTGTATAAGAAAAGTGTAGTTTTTTTGAAAATTTGATATTGGCAATGCAAGTATATGGAAAAGATTATGAGCATCTTGTTGCTTCTATTGTTATAGAACTGATATAATGTCTAAATTTTAACTGCCATTCTCTTTTATATAAATAAAGATTTTCAGAGCTGAAAGATGTGAATAAAGAATAAAGTTTTGCAAGTTTCCCAGTGAAGATGAAGCCAGCCCTGGGCAATAGAAATAACTGTTCACATATGTGAGAAAACTGAAAATTTTACAATTTTTGCTTCTGAAAGTGTTATGTTTGATGTATACATAGGTTGTGACTGTAATGTTATGTAAATTTAATGCTCTTAAGTAAAGTAAAAGAAATTTTATTGTGCTAATTTTGTGTACTTGGTTTCATTTACATCCTTCTGTATTTTATATCTTCTTTATTTTACTGCACTACCGATTTATGCATAATGTATTTTGTGTGCCTGTTACAAAGGAATATATTTTTATTTAGTTAAAAGAACTTATTTGTACTATGTCTTGATAAAATAAGGCTGCTATTAAATTTTTTGCACCTAAAATTGTAATTGTCACTGAAATTGCAGTTGTAGGAAAATTTGTAATCTTCTTTCTTCCTTTTTAATATATATATGCATTGATTATATTATTAAATATAAGCAGTTATATCCCATTTCTTACACACTTTATTCAATCCAACATCTTATTACTGTTTTATTTCATTACAGTTTCAATAGTCCAGCAGCCTTCATCAGAGCTATAATATATATAAATAAGTTAGAATTATATATATATAAAGGTATATACAAAAAGTTATTTTTTTGTCAGTAAATTAAAAATTATGTATTTATAAATATAATATGTATTCAGATATAAGTACATAATTTGTATGAAAAATGCTGAAGAATCAAAATTGTAAGAACATAAAAACAGTAATAAGAACAAGGTGTTGCATTTAATAAAGTGTATAAAAAGGAGTATAATTGCAAATACTTTACAAATTCCAATTCAGATTTCATAGTCAGTGAGGTAAATTATGGTAAAATGTCTGACTTGTTAAGATATCAGTATTTCTTATATATGTCTAACTATCAATGAGATAAATCAAGTCTAATGTTACCAATACTGTGTTTGTATGTGAATGATTGCTATTGAATTGTATGCTAAAATAGAAAAATCGGAGCTTCATAAAAAATATGAAAATCTGTCTAAAAATATAGCTGGAAAACTAATCATTATGTGGAACATAGAACTCAAACAGTTGGCCTATTTATAGTAAAAAAAAAAATCTATAATACTCTACTCCAGAGTCCTCTATTGTTAGCTTAAAATAATCAGTAGATTTTAATAAACAATATCAACTTTCTTTTCCAACACTATTTATTGTAAGTTTAAGTATTTAGTAATTGCCAGATGGCAGTAATTCAAATTTAATTCCCAGACCAGATTCATCCTCTTGTTTTTTTCAATGAATACTTTGAATTCAAATGTAGAATATGTGCTGTAATGGAATTGGAAGATATATTTAGCTAATGGTTTACTCTCAGGCTAATAATCTGAAGTTATATATATATGTTTTAAAAATTTTAAATTTTGAACTCTAGTTATTTATATAATCATGTAGATCTTGGACTATAATATATATATTTGGGAAACTATTTTTTATTCAAACTGTAGACATCTTTGTCTCCCCAACTAAAAATATTAATACTGACACATCACTTAATTACTTCAGCTTATGGCAGTATAAACAAGATTAACTCTTTATTCCAGCTCCATCTAGCACAAGCATGAGTAATCAGTGATTGCCAGATAACAATAATTGCAATTTAATCACCACCCACTCATAATCAGTTTTTGGATTTAGCTTTTGTCTATGATAATTTAGGATTCAAATTTTGAATTAATACATGAATCCAACTTGGCAGAACACAACATTTCAGATACTCATTGGTAAAGGCAAATGCCTAAATCTGTTCTGGGGATAATGATTAAATTACAGCTTATATCATTTGATAACAACTGATTATTCAAGTTTGTAGTAGATGGCATTAGATTAGAGGGCTTTTCTTATTCATAATACTATAGTCAGATGTAATAATCATGTGATTTGTAGGATTTTGATAGCTGTTAAAAAGCAAAATAAGTTGAACATACTAAGAGAGGAGTGAAAAAATCACCTTTAGATACCATGTGCTGTTTATATATGTCTTATTTTCTATAGAAGCTCATTTGTTTGTTTTTCAGTTTTATCAGTTTGTTTGTTTTCATTTCTCATTTTTTCATCATCTAGTTTTCTAAACGTTAAACATTTTGGTAATAAGTTAATATTATTTAACAATTACTTAATGAAAATTTATTTTAATGTAAAAAATACACCCTCCCCATACCTAATTTTTTTTTTAGTAATATAATTTATGTATATATAGTGTTGTTTTTATGAGTATAAAATTGGTTTGCTATTCCCACTTGTTTTTGTCTGGATTGTAAATGTTATATCTAAATCAACATCGATTAAAGTTAACTGATATGCATTAATAACTACTTTCTAAAAGTTTTATTTTATTTTATAATTACACAATGTTAGATTTATGAATTTTAAAAGATACTTGGAATGTTAGATGAAGAATATGGAAAGGCAAATAATTTGAACATTGATATTATGCCAAATTTTTTCTCCAATGGAATGACCAAAATGTTGTAAGGTGTGATGATATTACTCTGCTAGAATATCACAAAATAAATAATATTTGTATGATTGAAACACTGGATGAATCAGGCTGAACTTTGATTCAGAGATATTTAGCTTTTATATTCATTATTCCATCACCACAGTGTGCATGATATCTAGAAATGAAATACTTAAATTTGATTATTTTCCTTAGTGTATGTATAAAAGGTAAAGGTTAATGGGGTTTTAAATAGCTTACTGCAGGGCAAATTCTCTCTCAAAATGCTAAGGAGACAAAATTATTCAGAAGAATAACTAATTTCTGGATGAAAAAAGCAGGCAAAATTCTCCATCCAGTAATGCCATTCGGTGCAAGCGAGAGTAATCAATAGATGCAAGAAGGTTTAGTGTATAAAATCCCTATCTAGTCCCTATTCATCCAATATTCCCAGGCTAGTTTCCAGCTGCACCTAGATCTTAGGATCTAATGCAGCCTGCCAGCAGCCACCTTGTATCTCTATATAACTACAAAACTATGAGTCTAAAATTGAAAATGTAACACTATTTTCAATCCAAGCTCATTAGCTTATGTAGTCATATAGGTCTGAACTCAGTTCAGTCCCTATAAATTTTGGTCATCTTTGCATCTATTGATTACTCTGGCTTGTACATAATGGCACTACTATATGGAGAGTTTTGCCTGTTTTAACAGCTTGAGCAAGCATGAGAAATGGTGATCGGGTGATGTGTAATTTCTGGATGATGATGGTTTAAGATTTTTCTTTATTGTTTGTTATCCTCAAATTAAAAATACTTAGATATCCATTTACTGATTAATAACTCGATGGATAGTTAATTTATAAACTCAATAACTGAAAAAAAAAAAAAATACATTTCTAATCTTTAAATAAAAGACCAAATCTTACTTTCACGATTTTTAGCAGGAATAGAGATAAACAGAATCATAAAAAAAAAAAAAAATTACATTGAAGATTTCAAATAATTTGTCCCTTAAACTTTAAATTCAGTAAACTACCTAGAAAGTTACACCAGAGATATCAATTAATATAAAACAAAATGATTTATGGATATATCGTAATAATTTAAAATAATATTTAGGATTTTCACATCAATAAAAAAATTATAGTTTGTTAGCAATTAGTTGTAAATTATAAATATCTTAATTAAACTATAATATATATGGGGTTTTTTTTATTTTAGAAATGACTTAATAGTAAAAGAAAATATTTAATGTTTGTCTGAAAATTTATGATAATAGTATTTAATAATAATTGTATATTAGACTATTTCCATTATTTAACATTAATTGTTAAATGTGTTTTGGAAATTTTAAACTTTATTAAAACTTTTCAAATTCATGTAAGTAATAACATACAAATTGGTATATAACAAATGTTTTGAGTAGTATTATTTTACTCTCTTCTTTAGGTGTTTCTGGCCTGACCAGTGACAATGCTAGCGTAGAAATTGAACCTGGATCTTTATACTGTACTTGTGAATAGTGAATTGAACATGTACTATATAGTTTGTATGAGTGTAATCTTCAATTCAGTATTTACAAGTCTATAGGTCCAGATTCATTTACCATGCTAGTACTTTCACTGGTCAGATCAGCACTTGAAGAAGAGAAGAAAATAATACCACTTGAAATATGTGTGTTATTACTAACTTTCGAATGTATTTGAAAAGTTTAACTAGTGCTTACTTATGGATTTGAAACATGGGCATTTGATAGAAGAATCAAACTTTCTGCCTTTTGTTACACATAGTGAAGTATAGGAAGTTATATATTAAAATTAATAATCAGGTTTTAGAAATGAAGCACTTAATAAAAGAACAAATGCATATCACCAACATTGTTCTTTATTCCCTTTTCCTTTAATTTTTTTCCCCACTCTTCATGCAATTTATTCGGATTCTATTTCAGCATTCTACATTCCAATGTTGGCTATGTTTTTTCCCATTAAACTACATCTAAAACCAAAATCTTGATTCCTTTTTTTATTTTTTTATGCTAGTATTTAAAACACTTGTAATTAAATAATAATAATTACAGACAACTTTTTTATTTATTTTCTTTGAATTCATTTTTTATGTCTAGCCAATTTATCTTTCTCATTTTCCTATCCCTCATTATTTATAAAATGGAAATAGAAAATCACACATTACAATTCTAACCCAAAAATTTTTTTTTTCCTAAAATTCTTCCTCAATCACGATTTAATCTATTAACAAATAGAACATTTTAAGATATCAACAAATAGAACATTTTACGTGAAATTCAGTAAGATACTTACAAGATCTATATACAAGAATCTCGGCCTCAGGGTGGCCTTTGAGCATTCCATCATCAGATTTTCAATTGGATGGACAGTTGAAGAGTTGGAGTGTGGAGTGAATTGAAGCCTGTCCATTAAAGTATGAGATTTGGCTATCTTAATATATATCTGAATACTTATAGCATATATGTGTGGAGATGGTAATCTGGACCAACTGATTATTGCTGGATTAGCATGAAATACCTATATTGGTGATTATTTATCTTTAAAACATATATGTGTTCAAGTGTATCAGTGTTATGAGATAATGAGGACAGTGGTGGGCCGTGTGAAAGTCTGTGCTCATATACCCTATATATTAAGATCTATATACGAAATAGAATAGCCTTCCCGTCATTCATTTCAAAAACCAATTGCCTTTAACATCAAAGGATGTCTTCATTATTATCATTTATGTACCTGTACTATATTCTCCATCCATTTATCACATTTTTATATAAGTACATAAAAATAAATCATTCGTTTATTAACTTCATATAACCTTTCTTGCCCTATAGGGTTATCTTCTTCATGTAACCCGATTATATATACTATTATTCCGAAACCTTTTCAATCCATGTATTGTAATCTTCCAATAATAAAAAATACACCCCACCCCCAATAATTCTCCATTTAACACAAAAAGAATTGTAATCTGTTTTCCTTTTTCCATTATCAACCAACGCCTATATATATTCCTTCAAAAAATTTCTAAATATTCTGGCCAATACAGAGCGCTTCGTTTCCAAATGTTAAACCTGGATAAGTTGAAATTCAGTTGCTGCCATCTGTTGATAGCTTATAAAGGTGGTTTATAAATATTTTTTTTAGTCCGCTTGTACAAATATTACACATATGTACATATTAAGAGTTTAGGAGTTTATAAAATATGTATTTCTAAACTTTATCTTAAATTTCTCATCTTTCTGATTTTTTTTTTAATATATATATTTAGAAATAATGTAGAGGTTAGTTCTTTTACATCTTCTTAATTGTTTCTTTTTTTCTTCATAATAGAGGGATATTGATTTTCATTGTCAGTGAGATCAAAAGGTTATTTTGTTTCTTGATTATTCCACACTTTTTTTTCTCTTTGCTCTTCATCGCTTTGTACTTTGATAGCTTTCCAAAATTTAAAGCTGTCTAAAGTTCGGATCATTTGTAATAGTTTATCATTAAATTAGAAATTCTGTCATGGAAATCCATGTGAAGATGAAAGGTTATATCTCGGAAATCTTAAAGCATTATATTTTTATTTTCCCCTAAAATGTTCATCCTATCCTCCTCATCATTTATATTATTTTATCTTTATTATTTATTTTAAAATAGTAGTCCGTAATGCTAAAGAGTTCAATAGGGTTTCTAAATGACATTTCATTTTGAAGTTCATAACAGAAGCGATTAAGTCTTAATGAAGCCGGTTTGATAATGCAATTGAAGGTCATCTTTGGCAAATTTTAAAACTCATAGGTATCTTTTTTTAAGAGAAAAGAGTGTGATTAATTATTTCGTAGCTTGAGTTTATTGCGAAATTAGAATTTTGTAGGTATCTTTTTAAGGGAAAAAATAACTTTTAATTATGTTGAGGCTTGGAATTTATTGTGAGCTTAAAAATATATTGTCTTTTGTATTTGTCTGTAGAGAATTTTGTATAGGATTGTTTGATGTGGGAGGACCTTTTAGAGATTATCGGTATTTCTCTATCATTTTCATGCCTGTGGTTCAAATCTAGACTCTGTGTCAAAATTTCTTTGAGTAACTGAAAATATAAGTATACTCGGGATATACAAATTGACTAGGTCTTTAAATGAGCGTCAAGTTAATTTTTGTTGATGATTAAACAGTGTGAGTGAAGTTTCTAATCAACAGCTGTTAGAGCAATCTCAGTCCTATAACAAGTCATTTAATCTTTTATTTTATTGCCATTAAATTAGTTTTAATTGCTTATAAATATATCTGCTGGGCCGCTTTTATATAGCTTAATGCAAATTTGTTTTTTATGCTTAATCATTGATAGTGGCCTTTCTGAAAATCATAACAATTGTTTCATCAAATTCCTATAAATAGCCTTGAAATGTACTGGTTAAAATATTACCTCTATTCTTCCTCTTATCCAAATAACAAGTTCATAATGTAATTAGAATTCTATAATCCCTATTAGTTTTACATAATCAGTCCAGCTTACTATCCGTCACTGAATGATGAATGGATATCTATCTGAAATTAAAGTAAGTTCGATAATAATCTCAACCAATCATATGAGTATTATTGTTCTGACTAAATGTAATGGTGATTGTATGCTTCTTCAAGATTCAGGCAGTGTGGATCTTTGAATCAATGTATGTGTTATTTAGTGACAGTTTTCTTATTCACAAAAAGTTTTAAGATGTTAGCACATTTGAATTTCAAGTTATGATATGAAATATCACTACGTGTTTTGGAACAATATGCTGAAATCAGAGTTTGGTTTAAATTGGGGGAAACTGAAAAATTTTAAATAACTCAAACTATGTATGGCAGTGTTGCCATGAATCATAATTTTCAAGTGGTTTCAAGATTTCATAGTGACAGGAAGAATATTAAAAATAACCCTTAAAAGTATAAATGATACTGTCATATTTTATGATGGAACTTGTTATCCAAATATGGTAGTACCTAAAAATGTTCTGTGGTGAATATATAACTATATTTCTTAATAATACGTGTTGTTTCATATGGTGCTGTAGGCAGTTTGGAAAGGAACCAGTCATGTTTCCACTGGGACAAACTGTGCATATGCATATATAATTGAACCATAATCTTCAGAATTAGTGAAAAAGATATATATTACTTTGTTCAGTTGGGAACGAATATGTGAACCAAACTCTTAGAATATGTCATTCTAGAACTGGATACAGTAGAAAGGCTTGTATTTGCTTATTGCCCAATATTAAAAATAGAATTAGAATATGATCATACAGTTGTGTGATCTATCATAAATTGATTGTAAATGAAAGTCATATCTTTTTTTAATTGATAATTATTATTGTTATAATAAAGTTGTCATTGTCAAGCGTTGTTAGCCGAGAGGTCATCGCAGATGCCTTGCAAGCAAGCAGTTGGTTGCAGACGGTTGTGGGTTCGCCTCCTGGCCGATGCTATGACATATGGGGAAAAAAAGTTGTCATACTCAGTTTTATGATTGTATAGTGAAATAAAACTGGAGAATAATTGCTGACTAATGTATTAAAACTACACAGTTGAGACAATATTAATAATATATTAATTTTACTGCCATATGGATGTAATGCTGCTTAATTTTTTTTCAAAAGTGTAGTCTGATGAGGCTCTGGTCATACTATCGATTGTGATATGATCAAGTTGATTAAATTTAAATTTTAAATAACTTTAGTATTTTTCAGTATCTTCTCAAATTAGTTGTTAGAATACATGTGACTAGTTATATCATAGGATTTGCTTTATTTGACTTTGTGTTTACGGAGGGAAAAATACTGAAATATTTTTTCTAGAGTTTTGAATTATTACACATTCAGGAATTTGTGGATATATTATTACAGTTTCTATAGTTTCTAATTTTCAACTGAAATAAAATAAATCATCTTATAATTTTAATTCAAGATAGAATTTTTTTCCCCACGAATATTATCTTAACATCACAATATAAAATTTAATAAAGTGACTTTGATCATATCCTTCTTATACTCTTATACTTTTCTGTTATAATGATAAAATAATAATTTGGATTTCTGAGAATGCAGATGATTATTAGAAGAATATAAATTCAAAGATTAGTAATTAAAACAATATTTATTGACACTAATAAACATGACAAAAATAATTACTAGTTCTACTTACCTCAGTTTTTATTTACCTGTTTGTTAAGTTTAATCTTCAATATTGCCCAGATATTTTGCAAAATCTTCAGCATATCCAGGGACTCTTTATTAGACCGTTATGCTGTTAAATGGTATGGCAAACCAAGATTTAAGGACTATTAATTTATTCATATATGCATTATGTCTATGATTTTTTAAAGGATTGTTTGTTTGTGTTTTTAGTATGTTTATCATTATAGTTCTCAGAATATTACTGTTATATGAAATATTTTAGTGTTTTACATTAGTTCCTTATGGAGTTATTTGGGAGTGTGAATAAATGTAAGAAAGAATTCATGAAGCTGATGTATATTTTTATTATTAAATTGTTTATCCACAAATTTATAAGCCTAGCCATATTTTTCTATTATCGCTATATTTTATCGGTTTTACACATCAGTTATTCGTAATCAAGCTCACACTGTATTAAAAAAAATTGAATAACACTTTTTTTTAATATGCAGTATTTATAAAATTGTTTTGAATTCATATTTTGGTTATCTTGAAAACAGAGAATTAAAAAGAATTTGAATTTCAGCATATATTTAAAAAGTCTTTTATTCATCATTAGAAACTGCAGTCAAGTCATAAAAAGGCATCATATATTTAACTATTTAGCCATTGTTTTATCTAGATATTCTTAGAAGATAAGAGAAAGATGGAGACACTTATCTAATCATTGTGTGTATTTTTCTTAACTGTTCTCTTTCAAGATAATTTTATTTGACCTATAGTTGAATACAAAAAAAAAAGCAACAAGAATTAACTAGGTGAGGTTACAGGGTGGTATATACAAAGAAGGAATGATCCAAAAGTCAGTAGAATACAAAACGAGTGCTAGTGCAGAAATTAATCAGTGGATGCAAGGTGAATATATTATTCGTCTAACGAAATATCATTGTTAGTAAGTACTGTTTTGGTGAGCTATGGTTGGAGGGTTTTATTAAATCTTAATAGTTATTTTCATATAAATTATTTAGGGGTTGTTTGGTCAGTGCTGTTTAGGTCAGTTGTGAATTCCCAGGTTAATATGGTCAGGTATGGATCTGCCTCTCTCTTGTCTGTTTCTTGGATATTTTTAATTATGTTGAGGAATCAGTTATTAAGTTCATCAGATGGTATTTTTTGAAAAATCACCTTGCATCTGGTTAACCAGATGGCAACGTTTATGTATGTGGCAAGCCTGATTTCAGCGAACTTGCCTCTATTTAAAACTCCTTGAAGTGATGTTAGGTCTGGACCATTATTTTTAATGTGTTTCTGGAAGTTTTGTCTTAGTCCTTGACAGACTGGGCAAAGACAAAGAATATGGTCAATATCTTCTGGGCTGGAAAGGCAGAGACAGCAGATAGGATCTATGTGGAAGCCTCTTTTATTAAGAAATGTAGCGATGGAGAGGCTATCAAGGTTAATTTTGAGAATAAAGTCTGTGTATTTAGGTGCCAATTTCAATTTACGGGCTAGTTTACGCAGTTTGTTTATGTCGATGAGAAGGTAAGTGTGTGCCTTCTGGGTATTTGAGTTGGATAGATTGAAGGCTTCCCAATAGATTATTTTTGAACTGAACATAGTCGCGGAAGGTACGATGTGAGCAAAAATGTATGAGAACTGTTTTTTAACTGTTTCTGTTGAAAAAACTTTTCTGCAGTAGGCAATTTAAAGATTTTATAATCTATCTGTTTATTATATATGTATATAAAGATAGATTTTTTTAGAATCTTATTCATTAGTATATTTTTATTTGTGATCTTTGATATTAAAGGGAGTTTATTGCTTTTGGAGTGTTTTTTTTTTTTTTTCTCTACTTCATTCTGAATTATATTTTTTCTCTCTCTAGCAGATGAGAAATCAAAATTATTAACCACTTATAAAATGTACTACAAAGAAATAAATCGTTTAATATATTCTTTATCTCGGTAAAAATAGTTTATATTTTTTTAATATTTCATCTAATCAATAATAGAAGCAGAATTTGGGGGAAAAGCTATTAGTATAAGCTTTTTTTTTTTTGTTTCTGAAAGCTTGCATTTATACAAACTTATATTCTGAGTCATTTAATCTACAAATATTTCTTATATTTTTTTTTATTTATACTTTGCAAAAAATAAATGTATATTATTTAGTTTACATATTCAACAGCTTTCAGAAAGCAAATTTAGTTGTTTTTTTTTTTTAAAAAAATTCTCTACAAACTTACAGGTGCAAAATTTTATATATTTAAATCCATTACAATGAAATAAAGTCATACATCACATGACCTAATATAACATTTAAATCCATAGTTGCCCAAACTCTCTAAACATAAGCATGAAACAATATGGTATGAGATTATTATTTGATGCAAAGTATTTTTTTTTTTTTTAAACACTGATATATAATAGAATAAAGTAGTTATCTAGGCAATCCGGTTTTATTAGCAAGCAACAAAAATAATCAATTATCTTAAAGAAAATAATCAGCCCAAAGTTTTGTGTAAAAAATAATTTAAATCAACATCCAAAGTGTGCTATATATATATATTTATTGCTTCTGGAAGACCTAACAGGTTACTATTATTTTATATTAAAATTTTAAACTTATGAGTTTATGATGAATATTGAATGTGTCTGATTTTGGGTTATTTGTGATATAATTTAAACTTTAATGAATAATAAGGATATGTCGTTGTTAAACTTTCTGAGAGAAAAAGATATTGGTCAATGGAAAATAATTATGCCGAATTTTTGATATTTTTTCTAAGAGATAGGGAAAGTTTACAATTTTTTTTTTTTTTGGTTCACTCCTTAATTAGCTATTTAATTTTAATTTGTTAAAAGGATATCTAGATATTTGAACTAAAATAAAATAGGAAAAGTATAGAAACTTTTGCTAAGAAATGATTACTTACTTGGTGCGGTTTTGTGTTTATTCTATAATCCTCTATAGTAAGTGTAGGAGAGATCTTTCTCCTTTCCAATGGGCTTTTTAAGCCTGTTTTTTTTTTATACTTACATTAAAATAAATGTTATCAAAAATATATAGATATTCTAAGGTTTTCTCACTAGTAAAACTTAAGAGTAATTAAACATGCTTGGGAATTCTATGGTCAGTTGAAAAATCATTTAAAATAATTTAAAGTTAGTCAAATTAGAGATAGATCAATTTAAACAAATGTCTAGTGTGAATCCTATAAATATATTCGAGGACATTTTTCAAATATATATTATTTTAGTAGCCTGAGACAAGGGAGGAGAGAGAGAGTGTGTCATTAAAACTACTCATGATTGTATAAAATTAAAAATCTACAAACAGATATAAATAAACATTTAACTTTACATGATCACCATTTCCTATGCTTACACAAGCAGTTGATAGAGTAGCAAACTTTCCATATAGTAGTTCACCCTCTCCAAGCCTTAGTAATCAATGAATGTAAGTGCTCTCAGATTGAGAACTCCTCATTGATAAAAGTCACAAGCTGAAAACTAGTCTGGGGACGTTGGATGAGTGGGTATCAGATAGGGATTTTATGCACAAATCTTGTATCCATTGATTATTAAAACTTGCACTGGATGGTATACTACTGTTGAAATGGTATATTTCTACAAACTATATGTTTCACCTGTCTTTCCCCTTAACTCCATTCGTGCTAGCTTTAAACCCTCTTGAGTACACATTTATCAACATAAACATTGTTATATATGGATCAGCACACATATGTATGTGAGAACAGACTGTGATATATTATTGGTTTATGTATGTTACAGTGTATCTGTATTTAATATGTAGATTTTTTTTTTTTAATTATAGATTTATCATTTTAAAAAGTCCATCCATTTTCATTGAGAATCGTATATATGTGTATAAAATCCACTTAGTATCAGCATACACATATAACAAAATGTTGTTTAAAAGATTTGCTAAATTTTCTAAAGTTAAATTAAAATGTCAATAAAAATTATACCACGCTCAATAGTGCATAGGCTAAGTTTCTAAATGTATATTTTGCAATAATATTTTCAAAACTGAAACTTAGTCTATAGCAAAATGCACTGAACCAGCACTATTTTAGGTCCCTTTGGAAATCGAATGGCTAAACCAAGCTAAATTTATTTGACTTAAAATATTAAACAATAGTTTAGTCAATTTTAAAAATTTAAATTTGAAATTGTAAACAAGTGCTAATGGATTCACCCTGCTGTGAATCCAACTTGTAGGAAAAATATATAGGATTTGAAATTTGTATAAATAGCCTATATTTTAATCTTTAAAGAATACTCTGTAAATTTATATGTGTGTTACTATCCGAAACTATGCCCATTTGAATTTCATAATGAGTGAGTAGGAGGGCTGTAAATTTGCCGTTTATTCTGATGGGAGAATGATCATCTCCAAACCCATCTTATATGCCACAATGTCATGGAATCATTATCATTGGGATGGAGGGTTCCAGCCACAGGCTGCTGTTGAGAGAAGACAACACCACCAAGCAACCTAGCCAGAGAAGAATGAAATAATGCCTATTTCCATGTGCCTGATCTCCAAGCTGTAGAAGATTGGTAATAATTCTTCAGGACCACAGAACTCTTAAATTAACCTTTAAACTGTGAAACTAAATATTAAGCTAACTACTGTAAATCTAATGAAAGTTCATTCTAAATTATTAATTTTTTTAAAATCAAATTATTTCTAAAATTAAACTGTAAACTTGCCTGAATCTCAAATAATGTAACTTCATTTCTTTAACTTGTAATAGATGTATTCAGTTATTATTTTAAAGTCTCTACAAACTGTGGTCATGCCTATAATTACTGTTTTAATTATTTCATTTTCATTATTTTAATATATGTGTTATGACATGCCAATGTTTCGAGGCAGTGAATAATTATTTTAGTAACTTTTAAGGAGTATCATTATTAAGCTCTCCAGTTTAATATTTAACAAGGCTGTTTAGTTTATGTAATTGCTGCTTTGAAATCCTATTCTAATAGATAACCAATTTCTACATGCTCATTGTTATCATTATGTTATTGATATTACTGTTTTTAAGGTTTGAATGACAAGTTATTAAACTTATGATTTGATCTGAGAGTTAGAAGTAAGGGTGATACTAAAAGTGTATTTTGAAATGTTAAAGCCATTAAATATATTTTCTCCTCCCTAACTTAATCACATATACATATATAGGAATACAAATTCAGTGTATTAATTAGATTAATGATTTAGTTAGCCCTTTTATTTAGCATGATTACTATATGGTAACCTAAGAACTGGAGTGAGTTAGTTGTAGCAGATAGAAACTATCTGTTTAAGCACATTAGTTAATTAATCCTATATATACATATTTGTATTACTATGTGTTGCAAATATGTCTTTGCTGAACACCCAAGCATGCACTAACATCTTGCTATGTCTTTCTGACAGACTAGCGGTGGCAGCCATTCTTATCCACACAGTTTGGATGGTTATCTTTTAGAACTGGAACATGAGAGTTCAGAACCATGTTCAAAACCTATCTAACTTCCCAAACTGATATGTTTTTTATTATACTAGCAAGCTGTTCAGTCTTAGGGCATCAAGTATTTGATACTGAAGTCTGTAAACAATTACACTACAACCTTATTTTACTATTTTATTAGCACCATAGTTTCCAGAGGCAAACCTAAAGATAACCTGTTCTTCTCCTCCTCATTATTAACACTTCAGTATTAATTTGGAACCATAATCTAGGTTACCAGATTGAATCTGTATGTTGAGCTTAATGAATTGCTCATTTGTAATGTATTTAGAACCATAAGTTAATTCTGCATATAATAATCATCCTAGATAACATTTTAGTTTATAACATTCACAAACCTAAGAATAATTTGGCATATCAAAATATAATAAGCATTGTTTAACACTTGTACAAATTATGTTGAATTTCTAAAGATGATATTGCTATATTAAATTCATCTCATCATTTCTGTAACATCTGTATGAATTAATTATATATGTATCCTATCCTAAGTAATTGCTGCTCTTTTGAATTAATTAATCATTTATTTTAATAAACCTATTTAAAATTATAAATTGTTTCATGTCTTTTACTCACAATCCAATTCCAAATCCTCCAAATTCCTTATTATTAATATGTATGATATGCATTCTTGTTGTTAAGCCTTAGCGTGTTAACTAGTTGATCTAGCTCTTAATTTTATATAAATTGTTAATTTTCCTTGAGTCTCTGTTTCTCCCTTTGCTGAGTCAGCTTGCTGAAGAATTGTGACTGAGTGTAACCTCATAAATTTCATTCATAGGGTGTTAAATGACAGAGTTCTGGTAAATGAGTTGAAGTTTGGTCAGATCTGAGGTCTCACCACCTCATTTAGGTCAGCTTTGGTGTATTTTTCTTGGACTCTAGATTTTGTTATGTGAATATATAAATATGGCTGTTATGCTGTGTGGAGAGTTTACTACTGTACATTCAGAAGATGGTTATAAATTAATGAGCCTAATTGCAGTGAGCTGGCTCTATTTGTTTTTTTTTTTTCTATCTTAGCAGTATTTGGATTTACATGAGATGGTACGATATTTATTGTTTTTTTTCTTTTTCATGTGTCAAAGCATCGGTCGGGAAGCGAACCCAGGACAACTGCTTTTAAGGCAGCTGTGCTGACCACTCAGCCACCAACATTTGACAGATATTTATTGTTTGAAGTTCATGAAAGTCCTATAACCAAAATTTTCAGATTAATAATGTTTTACCTATGGTACATATCTCAACATCTGAGTGCTTTGAAAATGAAGTTTATAATTTAAATTAGTATAAATCATAAGATATGATGTTAAATCCATTTGCTTCAGAAATTTATTAATACGTATTTTGTTGCTGCAATTATTAAGTTTGTAGAATAAATTGTATTAATAATATGGTGAGCAATAACTAACTATCAGTAATGGCAATCAAGTACTACCACAGAAGTCACTGAAATCAAAATTGATATATTTTAGTTCTCCTGAATTTACTGCATTTAGATCCAAGCTATTCCATGGATAATAGCAAGCCCTATTACACACCTACAATAGAGCAACACACATAGAACCCAAAAACTGAATTCATATTTTTTGACACTGAAAATCTTCATCATAACATAGACACATTAAGTCATTTTGTAACACTTATATAATCATTTCAGCACAAAATGTATGAATATTATTAATAGTGATATATACTAATATTATACTAAATACAAGCTGGGAGAAACTTTTATAAATACTGCTTTTAAATTAAAAGCAATATTAATCATGGGGAGAAAACATTGAAAATATTAAATGTAATCGTAATGCCTTAATGTGGTATTTAATATTTTTAATGTTTTCATTGAATATTTAGTATTAGTGTTGTTTTTATTATATTTCAGTGATGGAGGTGTGATAGTTAAATATTGCTTTTATTCATATTTATTGGGTGATGTCAACTTGGAAATGTTCACCATTATGATCGATTAATAAGTTGGCTGTAGTTTTAAAAGTGCCTGCACTTAAATTAACTACATCAGTCACCAGTTGTGTATTATTTTTGTTTGTCTTTTTTGCTATATTTTTTAATTACTCATAATTATTCTTAATCTTAGAATGATCTCTCTCTTCAAACTATTTACTATTCTTTCCAACATATTTTTTTATAATTTTTCTACTATCATTATCTTAATTATATTTTTCTACTAATTTTTGTAATAAGAAATGATTTCTTTGATAATTCTGTTAAAAAGATCTACATTTTCTTTATATATTTGTTATATTTTTCTTTATATTTTCCTGTAAATCCACAATTTAGAAAAACTTGAATTTTTTTTTTCCATTCTATTTTCCCAGTTTAGTTGTGGTTTATATAAAGATATATTCCATACCCACACAAAAAATTAAGAAGCCTTTTTTATAAATTTAGTTCCAACATTAGAATCAGATCGCCTCTAATATGCTTGTAATTGCAGTTATCTTTAACCTACTGCAGCACCATCTACTGTAAGATTGAATAATTAATAGACCATTTATTCTAGTGCTATTAAATCTCTAACTTCAGAATAGTTACTTATTCTCACCTTTTTAAAAAATTTAGGAACTTTTGTCTTAATTATACAGAATAATAATTGACACTCTGTTTCCAACTACTAAAATTACTTTATTATTCTAAATCAGCAATTATTTACTGCTTAAAGTTTATATATATTTATTATTTAGGAAATTTTTAATAATGTTTTTTTTTTTTATTAAAAAGTGCTTCTTTTGTTTTTTTAATTTTAGATTTTATTCTTCGATGTTTTTCGACATCTATTTGGAGGTTAAAAAAGAGAGAAATTGTAAAGAAAGACGATGAATCAAGCGATAGTGATGAAGAAATTGATGAAAGTTTTCTAGAAGATGAGAAGCTTAAAAAAATTATTAGAGAATATTATAGTCTTCCCGGAGTAACACCACAAGTATTAATAATTCTACCTAATGTAAAATGGGGTCGCAAAAAAAAACGTAACACAACAGCGCAATTACAATTAGCAGAAGCTGTAGCCTTGGTAGATACTCTAAACTGGAAAGTTGCTAAAACGGTAAGTCAACTCATCTTTATATAGTTGGGAAAATTAATTGTGTGCATTCTGTGCTTGGTAGTTGTTCAACAACTAAGTATTTAAAAAATAATAATGAAAAATCCTGATCATCGCAACTTACTAGTGAATGTAGATGCCTTATTAAGAAGTAAAGGCCCCTGAATCAATTTAATTGAAACTGAATAGAATATTGCATTCAGTCAGAATATTCTCTTTAGTCAGAGTTAGGATATCACATGACATTTTTACCAAATGGTTATATGATAAATAGTTATCTCACATATCATCAATCCATCTTCTTTTAATCTTCCTGTCCTTTGCTCACTTCTTCAAATAGTCATAACTATTTTTCTTCTTAAAATCATCAATCAGCTTTCTATCTTCTTTTCACTTACATTTTACAAGTGATAGCAAATCAACTTAGCTGCATTTTTTGATTATTTTTCAAATTTTAATTAATTAATTTTAATTTTAACTATCTAACTATAAAAGAAAATATCAATAGCTGCATAGTATTAAAGCAGTTCTTTATAAGTAGTAATTTATTTGATGCCTTGCACAGTTTGCTGTGATATTAGAGTGGCATATAGCTCTGTCACTCTGATATTCAAAATTCTTATGAATTCCAAAGAAATAAAGTATTCAATTATAAAAAAACCTTTATGTATTTCAGAGCCATCTACTGTGAACTTGAGTTACTAATGGACATTTAATTGTCGTATTAGTGTCTAGATATTGGCTTTATTAATGGAAAATCATTAAATTGTATCGCTTATTTTATGTCATTCACTTCTTTGGTAATAGATGTATAAGTGCAATTCAAAGTCCTTATTGGTGAACACAAATAGCAGAAATTAGATCGAAATTGTATGTGGCGCTTCCATCTTAGATTTTATTGATTACATGTGCTTACAATAAAATGCACTGGAGTAAAGTAAGTTGAATGAAATACTATTTGTTGCAACACAAATATTGAAGTAAGCTGAAATAATCATGTGATACTTTGTTTAGCATATTAAAGCAATGATAATTGTTTAAGAAGATAAAGATTTCCAAATCAGTTAAAAATTAAAGAAAATATAAGAGAAAAAAGTATTATTCACGCTGTTGTATGGAATTCTTGCCTTCTTTCTGAAAGCTTTAACTTTGAGTGTCTTAACTGTCTCCATTATTACATTCATTGCAATACCTATTTGTTGTAGTTCTTTTCAGCATTATTTGTGCCAAAATTCAAATCCCACACACCAACAGTCCATTTTTTAACCCTTTCTGTTTTTGCTCTACTTTTCAAATATTCATACCTATCTTTCTCATTAAAATGGTTAATCAATTCTTTTTTCCTTACTTTTTTCTCATATAATTTTCCATTAGCTTTTTCTGCTCTTTTTTCAGTAATGTCTTTGCATAGAAATATCATCCAATTGAATTCAACTTTATAATGTCATTAAAAAATATTTTTTATTTAAGAATGACATTCAACCTATTTCAACTGTGTTTTAATCTTCATCACAAATTAATTTTTGTATAGTCTTTTATGTCATTTGTGAGCATATAAAGATCACCAAGACAATAAAGCCAATTTCAAGACTTTAATAGGTTTATAAATGTAGATGATAACACTCAACCCTTAAGCTATCAATAACCTCAACATATAGTCAAAGCAACCTCTTTTGACAATAAAAATGGCATCTTTATTGTTAAAGGAGATTGCTTTAATGTCAGATTGAGATTGCTGATAGTATACAGATTACCAGAGTATAATATAAATTAACTAGTGATAGGTATATAAAGCATTTAAAAGTGCATAATCAGAGTGAAGTTTGATTATTGTTTATTTAGCACAAAGGCATAAGCTTCATAGACCAGAAATGATGGCAGAAGTGGATTGTAGATATAGTTTGAGAATGGAGATGTGGAATGTTGATATTTATTTTTAGAAGTGGAATGTATTGAAACAGGATGAGGATAAGTTGTGACGAGTGTGAGAAAAAAATTGACAATAAAGTAGTTGAAAGAGGTAGAGATTTTTATGATTTTTTGTGTGTTTTTTAGAATGAATTATTGAATATGCGGATAGGATGGTTTAACTAATAAAAGGGTCTTTACTAAAACGAAATAGGGCGAAAAAAAGATATAAACCAGAGCTGAAAAAAGAATTCAGCAAGTGCAGAAAATCGTGACTTTAATGTGATGTACGAAGGTTTTTGAAAAAAGGAAAGGTTTGACTTGTCTCACAGGATTTCTGGTAAAATAGGCTGTGCACAGAAACTTCTCACTTCATTTAAGAAGAAACTAATTTGAAACACACCACAAAATATAAATTCTAAAATATTTTTAAATTTATTCTTCTATCAAACAGAAGGCTTTTTAAGACATCATGTTAATCTAATTAGGTCCCCCCCCCCCAATTTCTTTTGATTTTGTTACTATTAATTTAATTAATCACATCTGTGATTTTAAAATGTAACATCTAAACATCAGAGATTGTCAAAAATTAAATAATACAATGGTTATAATGTTCTGGAATTTTGGTACAGGAAGTACCAGACTAGAATCAATTTATGGACCTTATCCCCCAGAACCTGACACTCCACTCCTAGACTAAATTAAATAGGGCATTAGACTTTATTAAAATTCATAACATAAATAGATGATGTAATACAAGTGTTAAATTATTATCAAATGTGAATAAGATTCACATGTTAATTATTTTTTCAGATGAATAGAACATTTTGGAACAATTAAAAGAAAGAAAGCAGTGAAATCCAACAATAATACAGTTTTGTTTTTTTTTTGTTTTGTTTTCTTTGACACCTTTAAAATCAAACATCAAACTGCTTGTGAGAAACCGTTTAAAAGTGTTAGAGAAATTATAAATCTATGATAAGAAAATAAGATTAAATGTGATTATTATTTTAGTTAGATGATTTACAAATATTACCATAGTCATCTTAAAAATAAAATATAGTTCCAAATTTAAGGTGATAAAGAGACCAGTTATGTAACTA
Source organism: Epiperipatus broadwayi (assembly GCA_028023455.1). NCBI lineage: Eukaryota > Metazoa > Onychophora > Udeonychophora > Euonychophora > Peripatidae > Epiperipatus > Epiperipatus broadwayi. The sequence continues at coordinate 1,265,644 of JAQFVV010000085.1, read as the reverse complement.
CCTTTAGTATATCATTGTTTTGTCTTCTATATATATATGTTACCCTACATGGATTAGTGGATTCATTGAGTGACAAAATATAGATCTCAAATTACATGCCTTGTCACTTCCAAGGCTTGAATTCCTTTAGAATTTCTGAGCGATATAATGTTCAGTTTTATTTTTTGTACTTACATTCACCCACAAAATGTTAATATTTATTATTTTATTATATCAGCAAAAACATAACTTTTTCCATATAGAATATCTTGATTTTTTGTGCAGGAGAATATTATATTTGACAAAGCAAAAAAAAAAAAATAATGAAGATTTTTATATTTGGGATTACCATTTACATTGATTTAAGACTGAGATGTGTGATATATAGTGAATGATTTTTTTATATGTCTTTTTTTAAATAGTAGGCATTCTTATCACATGACCACTATCTCATACTAGCACATAATTATTAAACAAGGCAAAACTCTCCATACAGTAGTGCCATCTTGTGCCAACCAGAATAATCAATGGATGCCACAAGCCAGAAATTAGTCTGGGGATATTGGATGAGTAGGCACTAGATAAGGATTTTATGCACAAGCCTTCTGGCATCCATTGATTACTCTGGTTGGCACAAGATGACACTTCTGTATGGAGAGTTTTGCCTTGTTTAAGCATTCTTATGTTAGTAACAGTTTTTTAAATATTTGTATTAAAAGCAAATACTACATAATTTGTTTAGCTTTATGTTACTATCATTTCTCCAGAAACTTCATAGGACTTATTCAGTTGTCTCAATTAATCTAAAGTAGGAATCTAATTTTTAGAGATATCCACACTTAAATATAATACATATAAAGAAAACAGCTCTCCAGCAGTTTCTTATGAAGAAACAATGAATTAAGAATTAAATAGTTTTTATTCTTGTTTTACTTCTATTTAAGAATAGCCTGATACCCATTTACTGTCCAATATTGAATAGCTAGCTTGATTGCTGATAGGCCAACCAGCAATGTGAATGAAAAATAGTTTTATCATATGGGTGCATATATTATAATAGAACTTTAAGAAAAGAAGGGTACATTCCTGAAATTTTTGGAGTACATATTGTAATTCGGTCTCAAATTAGATATTTTATAGTATTATTTATTGTTGCTTGGTATGAAATGAGAATTGTTTTTTGTCTATTTATTTTGTTTTCAAATATATATATTTTTACTAGCATTTACTCAAACTTAATTACTTTTTTGTGTTTGTGATTTTCATGTACATCTTTTATATCCCTTTACTTCATTTTCAATCTTTGGTTAAGTTTTAATATTAGAGTTTATCTTTTACAACCATAAATCAAAGCAAGCAAGATAGTTTTATGAAAAAAAATGTGTTTTTATATTATCTTTTAAATATAGTTTTGAATCTAATAAATTCACTCTCCCAGTCATTTTGTTTTTTATTATTTATTTTCATTTTATGTGATTTTATTGTTTTTGTTATTATTATTTTTCATTTAATTTACTTTAACCAATACTTCATTTGAATGCGTTCAAGAACATAACATTGAAGGTCGATTAAATTATAAGGTTACATGAAAAATAAATAATTAAAAATATAAGCCTGATTATTGAAATAGTTAAAAGATTTTACTTCATTAACGCTTAAAATAAATTAATATATATATATGTGCTCTGCGCACAGATAATGAAGCTATTAATTGTCAGTGAATTATTAAAATTTACCACCAAGCGCTTTCAGGACAGTTTACAGTCCCATATTCATGGTGACTTATTCTATTATTAACTGTAAAATTATGCAAATTTTATGCAAATTTATGTGCAGATGTTACGCGGACCATTTACAAGATAGGGAATAGCAGGTCTCTCTTCTGTTGATTGCCGATGGGTCACCCACAATGAAGTAAGCTTCCCTAACTTTATGTTTGGTGTCATTTGTTTCAGAGCAAATGATACTGGCTGTGGTAGATAGAAAAACATGTCCAGTGTTTCTCTCATGCTCAACAAAAATCGAATTACCTTCAAACTTAGTTTTTGTTTTATTATAAAGGTATCGGTGTTGAGCTACTCTGGTGGCAATGTTAGTTTTGGTCTCTCCATAATATGTTGCCATACAATTTTTTTGGGGGAAGGTGATTTTGTACACAACTTGAGGGGTGAATTCAGGTTTGATCCTGTCTTTGGTATTATTTATCAGTCTATTGGTGTTGGGAGGTGAACGGAAAGCGACTTCAAAGTCACATGATAGTTGATTGATGAGGCTTTTAGCTGTAGAGTGAATGTATGGGATTAAGATTCTTGGTAACTACAAGAAAGAAAACAAACCAAGAATCTTAATCCCATACATTCACTCTACAGCTAAAAGCCTCATCAATCAACTATCATGTGACTTTGAAGTCGCTTTCCGTTCACCTCCCAACACCAATAGACTGATAAATAATATCAAAGACAGGATCAAACCTGAACTCACTCCTCAAGTTGTGTACAAAATCATCTGCCCCCCAAAAAATTGTATGGCAACATATTATGGAGAGACCAAAACTAACATTGCCACCAGAGTAGCTCAACACCGATACCTTTATAATAGAACCAAAACAAAGTTTGAAGGTAATTCGATTTTTGTCGAGCATGAGAGAAACACTGGACATGTTTTTCTACCTACCACAGCCAGTATCATTTGCTCTGAAACAAATGACACCAAATGTAAAGTTAGGGAAGCTTACTTCATTGCGGGTGATCCATCGGCAATCAACAGAAGAGAGGCCTGCTATTCCCTATCTTGTAAGTGGTCCATGTAACATCTGCACATAAATTTGCATAAAATTTGCATAATTTTACAGTTAATAATAGAATAAGTTACCATGAATATGGGACTATAAACTGTCCCAAAAACACTTGGCGGTAAATTTTAATAATTCACTGACAATTAATAGCTTCATTATCTGTGCGTAGAGCACATACATATATTAATTTATTTTAAGCCTGATTATTGTATTTATTTATTTTTTGGCATTTATGTATGTGTTAATTATGATTAGCCTCATTTTTTCATTTCAAACATAAAATTGCAGATATGGTGCACGAATGGAAAAGAATGTTTAAAAATGGAGATTATCATACACGTTTATAAAATATTTATCTAGTCTATTTTACAATGGTTTCATCAACATCTTTTAGACAGATATCTGGTCTGAAATATTAACTGTGGGCAAGAATTCTGAAAGAAATACAAAGACATTTCAAACTGGAAAAATTTAAGCAGTAACTTGTTTTGACTTTTATGAGTTGTTATCACTTTCTAGTTTACAAGATATAGAAATTAAATTATAAGCACTAGGAATGCTAAATAAGAAAAATTTATTATAATTTTATGCTAAGCCCTTTCGATATCTTAATATCATATTCATTGCAATGATTGTTAGATACAAGGAAGGTATATATAAATATGATGTAAATTTATGTATATGTATACAAATGAGTTAAATCGCCCACTTTTTAGAGAGAGGGAAGCAGGATTCTTTCTTGTTTATAGAGTTTGAATTATTAGTGATATGCTATGCCTTCTTGTTTTTGCACTTAGAATCATTTTTTTCAACACACATGACACTGGCAGATGCGGATTCGAATGCATGGCTGAGTTTATTTTGGTGCTTCAGAAATATGGACTTTTAATCTGGATTGCTTTTAGCCCTTCTGTAGAGGTTTTGATGTTGGAACAACCTTGTTGTGAGGCTGGTGCATTATTCTCCATAGTAGACCATATTGGTGCCAGTTTGAGTGCAGGCAATCTTGTAAACAGTGGTGGGTGGAGGGGTATGTTTAGTGGAACATAAATCATGAAGATAATTGCAATAGATTGTATCATACATTATTTCAAAACTTTTAATTAATAAAAAAATTGGAATGTAGATTGCTAATGAAAGATGTTAAAGGCTGTTATCTACTGCAGATGCCAGAACAATGCATAGAAAAGAAGAATAGCCCTATTCACTCACTCTACAGCCATTTCCAAATGCAAACATTGCAAAAATCCATACTACTGCATTTATACTTTATGCACTATGGTGTAAAAGGTATATATTTTTCTATAATAATAGCAGTAAACCCAAACAATTTCAAAAATAAACTTGAAATAATCAAATAAGAGTTTAAAAAATCTCTCCATCAGATATATATGCAGCATCTTGGTCTCACATATGGCAGTTTTCTAACCTATAATGAGTTATGCTTATCTCTTATTTTCATCACTGTTACTAAATCATTCTGGTTCTTTTAACAATTATTGTACCCCCCCTTTTATCTATCTATCTATCTATCTATCTATCTATCTATCTATCTATCTATCTATCTATATATATATACCTATGCAATCTCAATTATTTACCTTGTATAATTAAGTATGTTTACCTGTAACTTTTTTTTCTGAAATAAATTCTCTTTGAAACATAATTTCTCTTATAAATTTTAATTATTTTTTAAAGCCAAGTGAAGAAACTTAATTATTTGTACACCATTAACAATTAAAAATACTATATAACTTTATTTTGAGTTTGTCCATGAATATTGAAGGTGGATAAAAGTAATCAGGTGACATAACAAAGTACTAATAATATCAATTAAAAATATAAGATTAATTACTGTCTTTTTTTTGTCACTTATGATAGTTCTTATTATTGCGTTTCAGACAAAGTTGTGGACATGTTGTATGAATATAAAGATAATATTGTCATAACATGAGGTTATTTGCACCTTTATAATATATATCAGATACACCTGGCTTTGGAAAGGCCCATGTATTTTTTTAATTGGATGCTTAAACAATTTTTTTTAAGATTTGATGTAAATTGAACAAAACATTTCAAATATGAGAATTGTACAACAGTCTGAAAGATCATTGTGACAATGGAATATAAAAAGTCTGACTTTCAGTCTGTCATTTTTGTAATAATTGATTGCTTTAACAAATTTTTTTTAAGATTTAATATTTATATAAGGCTATAACATCACATGATCACTATTTCTTATGCTAGCACATTACTGTTATTAAAACAGGCAAAACTCTCCATACTATAATGCCATTCAGGCCAACCAGAGTGCAGTACAGTATGGAGAGTTTTGCCTGTTTTAATAAGGCTATTATAACCTTAGTACATGCACCTCGTGTGCTTAATTTTATTACAAGGTACATATACTAAGGTTAAGCCTTATATAAATATTACATGCTGACATTGCGCTTAATAAGAATTAATATTTACAACTTTAAATTGATTCAAAATATTTCTAAATTTAAGATTTAATGTAAATTGGATACAACATTTTAAATAAATTTCTGAATTTTAATAAAACTCAATTAAAATTTACATTTTAATTAAAATTTACATTTTAATTTTAAGGTAACACTCTAACCAACTCATATTTAATATTCAAAAATCTAAGTCCAGGTTCGATTCCCATGCTAGTACTGTCATTGGTCAGGCTAGCAACACTTGAAGAAGAGAGGAGAATAATACATCTTCAAATGTTGTGCAGTTTAATGTAATTGGAAAATTTAAATAAAACTGTATTTTTTAATGACATTTATTGATACTTAATATTAGATGATGGAAATAGTCCAATATATAAATACAGTTATATTCACACTCTTTTCTTGTTTTGTTCTAAAACCAAACTTAAGTGGAAAAGTTGAATAACTACTACCTATGTCTATTTCAGAAGGACTGTAATAATATGTAACAATAAAGAATAATTAATAATCATTTTATTGACAGTTATTATGAACAAGTGATTACTAAAACTTGCAGAATATATTTTACATTTACAAAGCAGAACACAGACTATTAAAAAATAAAATGAAAAGCAATTAAGAAAAGATAAAATTGGAAAAGTTGAAGAGATAAGTAAAGAATACTGATATATTCCAAGTAATACATTAAAAGAAGTTCACTTATTGAAAAATTAAGATGAATTAAGTTGATTTTATTTTTATTTAAAAAAAGAATAAAGGGATATGTTAGAAAAAATTGAAAAATTTGGGAGAAAAGGGCTGATTAGTGATTTAAAGTATAAAGTTTCTAAAATAAAGACAAGAAATAGGGAGACTTAAAATAAGTCATCTGATATGCCTGATGATCCGTCTTTTTCCAGCTTACAATTAAAGATGGATTAACTTTGATTATATCCTGCTTTAAATTTATTCAAGAATTATTTTGTCATTAATTTTTTGTGACCAAATATCTAAGTTATACAGAAGTGATAAATCAGTGATTAATTGTTTGAGGGGTTATTTGGGACTCAAGCATCAAAAATGGTAGGATGAATATTTTAAATATATCACTCTATCATTGCGACAAACTGAATAGAGCAGTTATTTATAATTAGATGATAATCTCAGTTTTGATTTGATACATATATATCCACATGTCACGTGAGTTAACAAGTTTATTGTTATTATAGATTATTTTTATATTAAATGTATATTATTTAAATCAGTGTTACTTTATCCTTTAAAAATAAAATTAATTATTATTTTAAAATTATGCAAGACGTAAGAACTGTATTTTTTTTTTCTAAAAAAAAAAAAACCTCTTTTAAGTGATTAGGTAAAAATAAATAAAATGTTTTTATGAAAAAGTGTATAACATGCATTGTAAAGAAAAAATAATGTTCCTTTCACAAGCAGCTGTCTAATATTATTTATAGTTTTTTAGGGAAAGCTATTATCAACATTATTCATCATGCTTGTCTTACATTTTATGTAGATTTTATGACTTTTAAGTATAATATGGCTGTCTTAATCATTTTATGGCATAGCAGTTAAAAATTTAACATTGCAAAAAGGCAAGTGTACTTACGTAAAAACATTATATACATATATGTTCATCTAGAGCACTGATTATTTTAAATTACAATTAGACAGAAAGATAAACTATAGGTATATGACATCTATCTACTACTGGTGAATGATGCATTTATTACGGTTGGTTTTTTTTTATAATCCGCATTCATATTGGAACCTCTATCTTCCATCTATGAATATTGGGCTTAGTTTATTTCTACATAGTTTATGAAGAAAAAAAGAAATGTTAACTTTTTAAAGACTATCATATCTGTGTAAATATATATATATGAATACATTATAAATATGTGCGTAAATGTACATATATTTATAAGTATAAAACATAACTTATCAATAATAAGTAGGTTTAATGCCCCTTAAATTAATTGTAAATAATTCTAGAGAGATGTCACTCCAATTGTAGTGAGAAGTACAGGCTATGGAGTTGACAAAGATTATGTAGGATGGAGCAGGATATGGGAAAACTTAGGGTAGGGAATGGAAAGGGAAGGTAAAGTGGCTAACAGTTTTCTCTGGGCATTGTTGCTGAGAGATTCCTGACTCCGTATAAGGAGAAATCACCGTGCATCGCATCATATCACATTGTGATATAGCTCCCATATTGCATGAAAAAATTGAGCTATTGCACTGCGGGATATATGAATTTCAAGAATAACTTTACTGCTCCATTTAAATATAACAGCGGTTTAACTTTCTATTAATTAATGGCTACCTAATTTTAATACCAAATTTTTTAAGATTAAAATGCTGTAATTTGAATATTAAAATTTTTAAGTATTGTAATTTTTTGAAGCCTTTTTAAATAGTAAATGATCACTTTAATATCAAGTCAACAATCTTTACGTTATTAATATAGCTCAAGTATCTGTATATATATATATATTGCTTAAATTATTGGCAGTACAGACGGCTGATGAAGAAAGTTATTCCTAAAATGTAAATATACTTTAGAGTGTTATATCAACTTTTTTCATTGTATGGCAGCCATAATAAAACATAGTACATGCCCAGAAACTTGGATATGTATATATAAAGATGTGTTTGCATATGGGTATAACAAATTGCTATAAATGCATATGTTTATATATATGCAGATATATAATACATCTGACATTTGCAGTTCTGAAGAATGAAGAATTGTAAGAAATAACAGTAAAATGCATTACAAATTAAAAATCACAAAAGGGGGGTAAATGTTTTATTATACAATAAAAAAGAGTGAATATTAAATAGAATATTAAATGTCATATGATATGGTTGATTGAAATTAACATGAGATTGGCTACTGAGAAAAATTTTCAAGGTCCAACAAGGTTATGTACTTAGAAAATCAATACACTAAAGAGAATACCATATGACCAATAAATGAAAAAAAAATCTCATAATGACTTAACTATGTGATTTATGGTTATTATGTCTTTTCCCCAAAGAAAGTATAATTGTGAATGAAAATATGTTTTAATATTTTTGGTTTTAGGAATGCTGAATTGTAAAATAAACGGTTTCCTGATCAGTTTTTTACTAAGTGGGGGAGGTGAGGTAATCTTACTGGATCACATAAAACAAAGGAATTAGTATGTGTCTCTGCCTTTGGTAATTGAACTTTGCTCAACTTCTGTATCAACTGACTGTACACTAAATATATGCCAAACTTAGAATGTAAATTATTATTTTTAAAGTTTTGGATTTTAACAAATATAATCAGTCATACACCCACACACAAAACTCTAATTATTTGTTGTTTTTTATTATGCAAATGATTTGATTATTAATTGTTGTTGAAGTATCGTTTTCAGTGTGCAATTTAATAATTTACTATAATTCTTTGGATTTAATATGCTTATGAAAGAGAAGGAAATTACGTGGTTAATAATATTAAAAATATATCTTTTTAAATATATTGTTTTCATTAGTAATGGATTTTGTTTCTTAAATCAAAAAGTTTTATTCAATTTTATTAATTTTTTTTTACTTTTTTCATCCAATAGTTTATTTTAGTTTTTTTGCCCTTTTTTTTTTTTTGATCATCAGAGATAATTCTTTTTGATATTTGTGTATTTTTAAGGAAACCAAGAGGAATGTACAGTTTCAAGAGCCTACAATCTGCCGAAAATGTGTTAAATGATAAATTATAACAAAATTAATAAATCAATTGTTAAATTCAAGAAAAGGAATAAATTCTGATAAATTTCATTAATAAACTTTATTTCATTTTTTTTTTTTTTACTTACATAATAACGTGGAAAGTGGCAAGACACTCTTAACATCGTTGTACTTTGGTTCAAAAGGCTTTTAATCTACTGAAGGTGTGTTAGTTGTTAAATTAAAACAATATTAATAAATTTCATTAAGAAGCTTCATTTCAATTTTTTTTATTTATATTATAACGTGAGAAGTGAGGAGATACTTTTAAAATTATCAGAAGTGAGGAGATACTTTTAAAATTATTATACTTTGGTTCAATTCAGAGTTTTTTAAGTCTGCAGGGTTTTTTTTTTTTTTTTGATAAATTTTGGTAATGATAAAAATTTTGGGCCTTTCTGTCACAGAACATGATGCAGTGGACTATTTCCCAAGGTGCAGGATTCTGCCTTCCCAAAAAGTATGTGTTAATTGTCATGATATGATTGCACACAGCTGACATGAATGAAGTATAAATATTATATTTATAATTTTCTTCCCATCTTTTTGTTAGTAAGTTAATCCAAAAAATAAAAAATAAACTATAAATATTTTAATTAATTTTTCCACAATGATTTTTTAAAAAAAATAACATTAATAAGAAATAAAATATAATTCATTAAATATGACGTTTCCTAGCAGGCATTTTTTTGTTTGTAAACATTATTTGGGGTCCCAGAAACTGTAGATTTATCAAAAATATGGACCACCATCTTATGCTTACTTAAAAACTCACAGGTATTTTATTTTTTTATTTATATTTTAAGGACTAATTTTGTATCAGAAATATAGATGTTCTTCTCAACGTCAACATTTTATTTAATATACAAGTTAATAATTTATATCACTATTTTAATAGAGATTTAAAAAATAAAATAAATAAACAGTTTTATGTTAATCAGGTGCACACTTTTCAATACAAGGTTCTGGTGCTTGAATATTACTTGCCTTTTCTAGAATTCACCAGGGCAGCTACTATCTCCATTGCAGGTCTTGTATTTGAACTTAATTCTCTTTCCTAGTGATAAATAGTTGCAGCTGCCATTTTTACTTCAACTTTGGTGCTTTAATATTGCTTTATTTTCTAGTTTCCTGCCATCTTTACTAAAATTAAATCCTTGAACATCATTTAATTTTTATAATGGTTGCTATTAGCATTGTCATCATTTTGCTTCATAGCAACTAACAGTGGCATTCTTCTCTATTGTAGTGTGATTCAAATGCTTGAACAGTACTTATCTTTTTTACAAGTAGCAGTAGCATCTGCCATTTTTGTTTAATTTATACTTTGCTTTTTTCATTGCCAGAAAACTTTCACAACTTGCTTTTAAATAAGTAGTCTTCATTTAGACAGTTATTTAATTAATAAATATACAGCATATCCTGATGGAAAAGGGACTGTTGGCACCCCCAAAAACACTGTTCATTATATTTTATTGAAAGATTTGTAAAAGTGAGTGGTGTGCATGCGCTTTGTGTCTTACTTATAGACAATTGGCCAAAAAGATAGCAGAATGGAGCACTGAAAAAACATGGTAAAAAATTTCAAATATGGATCCAGAATTCTTGTCAAACATCATAACAGGTGATATATTAGGTATACGATCATTAACTAAGTGCAGAATGTGGAATAAAGACTGCTAGAAGATGAAAAACCCAAAAAAATATGAATGCAAAAGAGCCAAATCAAAACATTGTTTACCACAAATGTATTGCTGAGGATTATACAGTAAATGCTAACTACTATTTGGATATTTTGGGTCATTTTTAGATGAAACTTACATGACTGACTTGGATTTCATGAGTATAGCTTTTGGTTATTGTTGCAAGAGAATGTTTCTGCAGAAAATGTCAACGATTACATATGATTTTTGGAGCAAAAATGGCATTGTTGTCCTTGATCATATGCACTATTTTTATTTAATTCATACCGGTTTTTTGTCTATTTCCAAAATTAAAGTTGACCATGGAAGGAGCACATCATGGTTCAATTCAAATCATCTACAAGTTTGCAATAAAGTTCATGCAAGCAATTCTGGAAATCAATTTTAAGGATTGCCAAAAATAATTTTACAATCATTTCCAATAGTGTAGTGAACCACAAAAAGACTATTTTGAATAATCAATAATGGAAACAAAACATAAATTAAGCCTTGTGTGTTATTTCACAGAAGAAACATGTTTACTGGGATACATTTTAATAAAAGGCATATTAAACAAAAAAAAGATTAAACTAGAAATCTAAAGTTTAACTTCACATACTGTAATTTTTTTTATTTAAAAATATATTTAAATAACATGAGTAAGTCAGAGAAAATATACTTAAAGTTATAAATATTTATTGTCAATAAAGAATGAAATATTCATTGTTAGTTGGAAGCAGGAGTTAGTAATGCAAATATAAGTCAATTATCAGGGTAACCATGCTACGTTGGTGATTAATAATCATTCTATAGTTAATTAATGATGGTATTTGTTTTATGTTTATCACAGAGTGATGGCTTTTGTACTGGAAGTGTTTATATTATGACTATTCCAGAATAGGTTGTATTTGTAACTACATTATTGGATACTAAAATATGATCAGGTTTAAATTATTCTGTGACAGTCATGTGATCATATTATAAAAGATGTGATTATTGTGCTGTAATTCATTTTTCAGGGTTAGTTAGAAATAATTACCCATATTATTAATTTACTTATCTGATGGTGATGATTATCTTTGTCTTATGATTATTCTCTCTTTCTAAATACAAAGCTCAGACCATAATGAGAAACATATTGTAATATGATTGCTTAAGACTGTAATTGGTTGCATATATTTCTAACTGATGATTGGTAATTGTTGATAGTGCTAGTTTGAAGTATTTTACTCAGCTCTGTGATGGCCTAGTAATAGCTTGTTTAAACTGGATTATATCATAAGAAATATTGGGGGAGGGGGACTATACATATTTTTATATGATAGGTTTTGAATGGCAAGAGATTATTACATTTTAAATTAATCAAAATTTTGAAATGTCTGCATTGCTATTAAATAAGCTGCACTTTCTTTAATTTAATTTCAATACAATATTTTCTGAAATTAGATTCTTGTTTTATTTGGACTTCAATATGTTGATTTAGATATTGTTGTTTGCTGCTTATTTAGACCTCACGTTAATTACAAAAGAAATTTTTGAATCTATAAGACATATAAGAAATCATTTATTATTATAGGCTTTTATTTATTTTTCTCTCTTTTTTTATCGGTCATTCTGTCCCAGAAATCTTAGAATTCAATATTTACCCAATTTCCAATCTTGTTGAAACTTTTCATATAGGTTTATTCCAAAAGCAAAAAAAAAAAAAAAAATGAAAAATTTAAATGTTTCATTTTATATGGGATTCACTACTCTTTATGATATTGCCATTTAGTCATGTTAAATCATATCTAGACTTTCTTATAAAATGAAAAAGTGAAAAATAAAAATTAAAGAAATTCTTTTATTCATTTAGATATACTAAAATTTTTTAAAAAAAGCACTAAAAGTAATATATATATTCTTCAGTTTTCTCAGTATTTCTTGATATTATGAAACCAAAATAAAAGCATGTATTGTTCATAAATATATTCTTAGACTATAGCAGAACACGAGTAATCCGTACTTTTATTTTAATCACATAATATTAAATAAATTATCAATTTATCCTTTCTTGTGCATTGATAAAATTATAAAAACTTAACAAAACCATTTTTCTTATTATTTTTACAATGCTTGTTTTTTTTTCTCATGTGTCATAGCATCAGCCAGGAAGTGAACCTGCTAACCCAGGACAACTGCTTGTAAAGCAGCTGTCACTGACCTCTTGACCACCAATGCTTGACTACAATTCTTATTTTAAGTAATTCTAAATGTTTACTTCATTTTTCATCCATTAATGTAATTCTTATAAACTCCTCATAATAGAGTTATTATGAAAAGGTAATAATTAACATTCAAAAGTTTTAAATGCACTGAGCAAGCTTTCATCAGATTACGCCAGAATCACTGCTGTTTATAGTTTAGCAGTTAGAAGTATGGCTATATATATGAACAATATGTAAATGAGGATAAATTACTTTCTAAACAACTCGAGACAATACTGCTTGAGCCTGCTTCTCAAGTCATCTATAAAATCACATGCAGGACCCCATCCTGTAGTTCTGTATTTTACAGTGAATCTCAAGTAAATAGATCCATGAGAATTGCCCAGCATACACAACAGAGCCAAACAGAATAATGAATACAAAATCAATCTTTCTTGATCATAGTTCACTATGGGCCACACTTTGACTCCCACCAATGTGAGAACAATCTGTGCCAAAAGAGATGACAGAAAAAGAAAATATAAAGAGGCTTTGGCAATTGCAAAGTATCCACATTCTATCAACAGAAAGGATTCATGCATTCCATTGTTGAGAAAATGGAAATTTTAAATGCCGCATTTACATATTAAACCTCATTTACATATCAGCCATATATGTAGGCATACTTCTAACTGCTAAACTTTGGCAGTAATCTGCCGAAAGATTGCTCAGTGCATTTAAAACTCGTGAACATTATCTTTTCATAATAACTCGATTATATTGAAATTGATAAGAATACTTATTTCATTAAAATTAATCAATCTGACAGTTTTCATATGCATAATAATATTAATTAATATAAAATAAATATTAAAGACTTATAGACTTGACTTCTGTAATATTTTATGATGTATATGTAATATAAATTTTGAGTACATTGGTTTATGTGTATATGTTTAAAATATATATGTATTGCATATAAATGGGGATAATATATGTTTGTATAATATAATTGAATATATTTATTTGGTATACTTATATTTATATATATGTTGACAAGATTTTCATGGGTTGCAGATATAAATGATATACTTTGCAGGTTCATCTGTGTATGGTTTTGATAATGATTATACTGACATTTCAGCTTCATTATACCAGCCATCAACTTCTAGAGGTGTTGTAAATATTGGTTTATAACAATGTTTAACTTTCATGAATAGAAAAACAAAACAAATAAAAGTGAGAAAATTTTTAGAGTAATATGCTTTTTTAAAAAAAAAAAATTCAGATAGGAGGAAGTTTGCATGTGTTATTATGTATATGAATTTGAAGACATGTAGGTGGCTGAAGATTTAGATCTTTTTCTTAATATTTAAGAATTAGATAAATGCTTGGCTTGAGTTAGTATTTTGAATCTAATGTCCTAGCTCCTCACTGACAAGAGCTGTAGCTTGAAACTGGTCTGGGGATGGGGACCATCATAGATAAAAGCCTTCAGGTATTTTCTTTTGTAGCATTTATCATAAAAAATAAAATAAATAAGCCTGTTTAGAGCTATTATCAGGCTCTTTATATATTACATATTGGTAATGCAAGCTATATTGGTCATGTGACATGTGACTGATTTTTGTCAATATGTTTATTGATGTAATTTGGTATTTTTAGTATCCCAGTGGCTACCCTGATCTTACATTGGTAGAGAATATCACATATGGATAGAATTCTGGTATTAGAGAAATCAGTATTATGACCTGAATCCATAGCATATTGTGAGAGTGCTGATGATGATTGTTTCTTCTAACTGCATGTTTATCTCTTTTAAAACTGATGTGATGATTTTTCATGCCTAGGTAAGAAGCTTTACAAAACATCTCTACAAACATTTTAATAATCTTCTATTCATCACACAGCTGATGGTTTGTATCATGAAGCTGAAACATTGGTATAAACATTATATCAAAACCATGCATAAATGAACCTGCAAAGTATATCATTTATATTTATGTATACATTTGTATATAATAAGATATATAAAATGAGCCTTTTACAAGGCAGTATATTAGTGTTTTGTTTGTATGATTAAATAGTTGTGTATTTATGTATTTGTACATATCTTGTAATTCTGAAGAAGATTGCTGGTCAATCTAAACTGCAAAGTTGATTAATTTTAATAAAATTAGCATTACATTCAGCCTTTCAAGCCAATTGTGCATGCGCTTTTCGAATGTTAATAATAAATGCTTTTCTTTCTAACACAAGATATAGTATTTATGCAGGAATAAAATGAATCCACTTATTCCTACAACTCAAATGCTTATATATGAGCAAATCTGAAGTACTGGCAAGGAAAGCGTGAGGATAGACCACTCATTTTAAATTACTATTTACGATGTCTGAATGAATGACGTCGGTGAAATTATCTAGAATTTACTAAACGTCACTTTAACTGAAACTTAATCATATGTAAACAAGCATTGATTTTTATATAGCACTATATCTACAATTATATTACATTCAAAGTGCATGCACAATTGGCTTGAAAGGCTGATATTTGAATGTAATATAATTGTAGACATAGCGCTATATAAAAATAAATGCTTGTTTACATAAAATTAGCATTGTAAAAGTAATAGGAAAAGTGACTTTGCTTTAAGTTTTTAACATCAAATATAATGTGAAAATTGAAGAAAATTTATGTTTGACTTAAAAATTATTTTTTTTTAAAATTTTATAGTATATTTATGTGAATAACTATTTTGTTGTTATTGTTATATTTATATGTGTTTTACTTTTTTTTTAGATCTCACACATTAAAGTCCTATTTTTCTTTTTCAAACAAGATAACTTATTAGATGCAAAGTAGATATAACATATGAAAATTAGTAAATGAAATTTGATATTTGTTCTTCATAAATAATTTTAGAAATATTCACAAAATGTTCAACACAAATTTGATCAAAATGAGGTTCCTATAAATTGCAAATTATCTAAACCAAACATTATTTCTGTCATTGTTGCTTGCATTTCTTCATTTTTTATTCTGTAATATTTGTATATATTTTGTTTCAAATTTATATTATTTTTGTTCATTTTTTATTGTTTTTTTTTTTTTTGTTATTGTTTGTTGTTGATCTTTTTGAGAACAAGGAAAATGCTTTCTTTTTAATAATTGCTATTAATTGTTTCAGTAAAATCATTTATTTGTATATATATACTTTTTTTTTCCAATCTATCTTTAGTTGGCATTGGCAAATCCTATTTACTAATCTCTCATATTCCCTGCCAATTCAGTTTAAAAAAACCCATAATATTACATGATCTCCATTTCTTATGCCATTCCTGCCCATAGGATTATGGTGACTGGTTATTAAAAAACCAAAGACACCAAACTGTATAGGTACTGAACTGGGTTAAGATCTGTATGACTATGTAAATGAATGAACATGAATTGAAAATGTTGTTGGGTTTTAATTTTGGATTCATGATTTTATAGTTAACTAAAAATGTGAAAGGTCACTGCTAGAGGGCTTCATTAGATCTTAAGATCTAGGTGCAGTGCTCTCAAATCCAAGGCTCCTTACTGAATCACATACTAGAAACTGGTCTGGGGCTATTGGATGAGTAGGCACTAGATAGGGATTTTATGTAAAACCTTCTTGTATTCATCGATTACTCTGGTTAGCACAAGGTGGCACTACTATATGGAGAGTTTGCTACTGCCATTAATAGTTTCAAGACTTTTGGTGATTAACTAAAACCATGCATAATAGTGGTTTTTTTGCAATATTCATATTTATTATATGTATATATGATGAAATATAATAAATGGAATAATAAAAAAAATCTATAGCACAATTTTTCAAAGGAGCAACCAATTAAAAATAAAATGTACACGTTAAAAAGACAGTAAACTGTCAGCATTTATAGTCAAAAGGATCATTATAAGCCCAGAAAATTTACTACTATCTCTTTGTGCATTTCATTTTTAATTGATTGAGACTGAGAAAGATGGTGGCTATGGGGTGTTTGGCATAATTTGTAGTGCATCCAACTTGTGATCGGGAGGTCCCTGGATCAGTTCTGGCTTTTGAACTTCTTATGAACTCTCAAACAATAAAGACATTAGCATTTTTTATTATAATATTTTATCATCTATATCTTCTATTAAAAACATTAATTGTCATATATATATATATATAATTAAAAAATAAATGGAATAAAGCAGTTACTGAGACAGTATTGCAGTAAATCTGGAAAGAAAGGAAGAGAGAACAATCACATTTGCATGATGAAGAAATGGCTGGCTGAGAAATAATTCATGATGGCCCTCATATGGTTGGGTGCATATGAAATTTATGAAATACTTTTTTTAAAACAGGATAACTGAAATCATAGATAATGAATCAATGAATTTTTAAATGATCTGTAAAGAAATAAAATATATATTACTAATAAATCAATTTAGATGTCACATGACCTAATTTAAACAAGCTTGCATTATAAATGTTTTATAAAGAGCTCGCAAATATTCTGCAAAGCTTGTTAAGAGCTTATTTGTGAGTTATTTATAAAATATTATATATATATATATATCAACCCTGCAAGTGAATAATTTGAAGGAATCAGTGTGTGTCATCATCCATATCTGTGTCACAATACACTTTTTAATATATCACTAATAAACTCATGATAGATATTACTTCCTACAGTATGTTTAGTGATATAATAATAAACATAGGAGCAAAAGGGTTATGGATCAATTTTCAATCAATAATGTAAAAAAAATAATCAATCTGAATGTTCAAATAAATGAATCTATTATAGTCAATATGCCACAGAGCTGCTTGAACATTATATGATCTTTGAGCAACTAATCTTTTTATTATTATCATCATCATCATTGTTGTCACCATCATTTGACATTGCCAGATTTTTACTTAGAAAGTAGTCATAGGTAGTTTAATTACAATGACCTCAGACTGCTTATTTTTTTAACTGATTACTCAATAAATGTTGACCATTCATCTTTTTATATATTCAAGAAATGTTTGAATTTGATTATTATACTATCTATAATCATAATATTATGGTTATTGTTGTTTTAATACTTCTATATATTAAACATGAGCAGTGTGTATATATTCTTTCCCTTTGTGCATGTGTAATTAAGTTTTATATTTATTTTATATAGTTATGATTTATTTATATTAATTTTTATATGTTAGTCTCTGCACAATTTTTTTTTAGATGATTAATGTCTACATATTCATACTCTTTATTTTTTCAATGTTTTTATTTAAGTTACATTCTCTGTTTATTTGATGTCAGTTTGTTTATAAACTATTGTAATCACTCTTATTATTAAAGTTAAAATAAAATTTTCAAATTGAAGTTTAATCTATTTAAATTCAATAGAATTGTTTCAAATTTTGCATATAAGAAAGAAATACCAGACAAAGCAATATGAGATTATAATATTTTAGGTAGATGACCTAATTTTTTTATATATGGAACAACAGACAGGAAAATTTTGAATATTTTGATATCAAATTTAAAAATTGTTTTTACAACTTTAATATGCTTTAAATAAGACTCACTAGAAGGTGGTATTGAGATTTAATAGATTTAAATTCAATAGAATTTGTTGAATTTTTTTATATTTGCTTTAAATCACTGCCAATGTGATAAAAAAAAAACTTAATATTTTAGATAGGTGACCTACTCTTTTCAATATGGCAGAGGGGATGAAAGCTTTGAATATTTTGATGTCAAATTTAAAAATTGTTCTTAGTACTTAAATATGTTTTAAGTAATGCACATTAATTTCTTAGTTTATTGTAAGCTTGATTTAAGATACAATAAAAAAATTAGTTTACAATATAGTTTTGTTAAATATTTTTTTTATAAAAAAAAATTTCAAATAAAAAATGGCAATCACTTTTCAAGAAAAAAGTTAGTAGCTTAATGCTTTATTGTACATGTATACATAAATATCTACACATACTAAATATGATATAGACATAAGGGGTATAATATTAACTTATTGCTGAAATATCTAGTGATATATATAAATTATATGTGTCAAATTGATTTAAAGTAATATTGTATGCATTAAGTGAAATTCATTTACAATATAGTTTTGGTCAGCATTTTAAAAAAAAAATGAAAATTTTTGATCAAAAGAAAGAATGTGAAATACTTTTAACTTAAAAAGATATTTTTAATCACTTAGTGGTTTATTATACACATAGTTTATTATGTACACATACTAAATATATAATGTATACATAATGGGTATATATTAATTTATAGCAGAAATATCTAGTGATATATATATATAATATGTGTCAAGTCAGTTTGAAGTAAAATATGGTTTTACATTTTTATTTGTTATATTAATACTAAAAAGTTAAAAATAAATAGAATATATATATTTTTTATATTAAATGCTTTTATTTATCATGCACTAAAAAAGCAAAAAAAAAAAGGAACTGTTCCTTCAGCTACTATTGGGGTTTCTTGATTTAATTTGAAATAAACACATGGGGGGGGGGGGAGTCCAGAAATTTATTAAGTCAATTCCTATTTTTATAACAAGGGATCGATTTAATTAATATCTGGATGCTCATCCCATGCTTTATTTTAAGTTAAGTCTAAAAACCCCAATTGTGGTTGTCAAAACAATTATTGTTTTTTTCTTTTTAGTGTGTGGTAAATAAAAGTATTATAAAAAAAGTATCTATTTTTTGTAATTAATATAATGATTTTTATTAATAATTTCTTATGCAAATTCAGCTTGTTTGTAGTTATTCTTTTAAATATATATTGTTTAATAAATAAATAATTATTATTTAAAAAACCGTGTGTCAGGTTCAGACAAATGGATTGTGCATCCTGATCTATTTTAGTATTTTAAAAATAGATGAACTAAATATGGATTATAAATATAATTGTTTTGAAAAAAATAAATTATTTGTTAATCAATAGTTTATAAAAAATGTGAGCACTAGTAGAGTAGTGATAGAGATGAAACTATGATCATAAACCTTGCATTTTGGAGTTTATCATTCACCCATTGTGCAAAACCATGTAAGACAATTATAATGGTGACAAAACAGTTATGCAATTGATATTCAGATAAAAAAACTGAAAGTTTTTTTATTGTTAATGATAATTTCTATTTGTAAGAAATGTCACTAAACAGATTGCAAGTGATTGTAAAAATATAACAAGTAAATAATTTTTTTTCTAATTTTTTAATACATTCTTCACAGATATTTGTTTTATTCTCTGGAAAACTTCAGCAGATTCTTTTTTTGTTATTTGTTTCAGCCAATCACATAGATTTTTTTAAATCTTTTCATCAATATACATCTATGTATCCTGCATAATTTGATACTTTTACAGAATGATGATTCTGGAGGTCAAATTCCATGTGATGCACATATAGTTTTCTCACTCTGGTTTTCACGCTGCTTATGAAACCCTGAGTAATAAATGATTTGCTTTATATACATGTATGAACAGCTGGCTACAGTAAACATTTCTCACCATAAATAAGAACCATTTCTTTGTCAATATTTATATCAGAAAGATATTCAGATGACAAAAAATTAGCAATAGCAAATTATCCTTTAGTAGATGGATATACAGTTCAAGTACAGTTACTTATGCTGATATGATGTGTTGTAAAATGGCTTCTTAAATGAAATTAGAAGTTTGTGTCTGTGGTAGCCAAGATAAACATTATCATTCTCCTAAGCTTTGACATACCATAGCAAAGCTATCTACTTCTCATATCTTATCATCCAATTATTTTTTCATAATTGCTTTAGTTTGTCTCCTCTTATCCCATTTCATTACTTCATCTATCCTAATTTTTTTTTCATTATTAAGTCCATATTGTGATTAAGTTCACTGAGCGTCCACATATCAATGTATTTAGATATCTTACTTTGATTACAATTGTCTTTTTATTTATAAATTCTATTCCTTAGCTGGTCAGTTGCCGAAAATATTGATAATCGCTTGAATATTGGAACATTACCCAATATCCCAAACAGCTAATACTATGTTTATTATTATTTAATTGTTTATTTACCGACTTGCCATCTCCAAAACATTTTCGTCTAAACTTCGAGTATTGTTTTTGAAAATAAAGAAAATTAAAAAAAAAAAAAAAGTTTTTAAATCAAAATTTTAATGTAAATTAACTTTTTGAAAAGAAAAATCTTTAAAGAGTTATATTTTAAGAATTATTAAATAATATCAGAATAATTATATAAGCAGGAATTTGTTTTAAAAACGTTAGTCATAAATTATTAATAAAAAGTAAAAAAATAGATTTTTTTATTCTACAATTTTTTTCTCCTAGAAATTTAAAAGTTTATTATAATAATAAAAAAAAAATGTGCTCAAAAAAAAAAAAAGTCGTATGCACACTTATCTACCTACGTATGTGCATGCATGTATTTTTTTTAATTATTTTTTTTAATATTTCCATTTTAATTATGATAAAATTAATTTGTATGTTTGTGTGTATATTGTTATATATTTTTAAAGCGTTTTGTCTTTGCTCTCGCAAGGGAGGTCTTTTTATAATTGTATATCATTGATATAGGAAGGAAATGATAGAAAGAAGAAAAAGTGGATAAATTATATTAAGAAATTGATACCAAGATTGAAATATGAACTGATTTTTTTTTCCAATCAGAAAGGGCATATGAAGAAAAAAAAACTTAGATTGCAGCCATATTTAATAAATAGGAAATATTGCTTAGATATTTATAAAGATTGCTGAAGAAATTAGTAAATTTTAATTAAAAAAAATAGAAAAACTACTTAACTCTTAACATTTTTAAGCTTTGTATAATATAACTAACTCTTTTCGATTTAGAGAAGATTATAAAACTAGTGCTTAAAATATTAATATTAAAATTATACAACCTATATCAAAATGCTTTAGATGTGCCTATATAATTAGAAAAATAGGTTGAAGATAAGAGGCTGCTCTTATCTTTATAAAGTTGAATCTTGCATTAAGATTTGTAGAGGTCTCTCTTGTAATAAAATTAAGCACACAAGGTGCATGTACTAAGATTATAGCCTTATATAAATATTACAACCTATATTAATAAAGATTAATCATTCACTTTTGTCTTTTCAAAATGATTCTATCCATTAATAAATATATCACTTTTTGAAAACACGTTTTGTTATTATGAATTATATAACTTTTTACTATATAACTTTTTACTAAATGTTCTACTTTACATTTCAACCTTATTATGATCTATATTAAGAGTTGCATAATATATCTAAAACTATAAAAATAGTAATAAATTAAAAATGTGATAAAAATGAAACAAAATGATAATTATAAAACATAGCACTCACCTCATATTTTTAATTGAATTTTAGAAAAATAAGATTGTTCTGGTTTCAGACTGAATAAATCCATCTGTTTTAAAATTTTTAGCATCTTTCAGTGATAATTTCAGTGTACTTTCTTGAAAGATAAAAAGAAAAGCTTAGAAAAATATTTTTGTCAATTCAAAAAATAACCGAGTTTAAATATATTCTAAGAATTCATATTTAAAAATACTGACAAATATAAATTTAGCAAAAAAATGAAAAAGCAAACTAATTTGTCATGGGGCATTTTCAATCAAAAATGTTTTTAATCCTTTTTTTTTTTTTGGCAGATAACATTTAGTAGGGTGGAGTCTTGGTTGTGAATCAATTTTAGAGTGAAAAACAGTTGTGTTTAGTACTTTATATGATAAATTATTACAATTTATGTATGTTTGATCACATACTCCTGTTTAGAAGTAAAAATATTTTTATAATTTTGTTTTCCAAGTTTTCATAATACTTAAACATGGCTGTCAAACCTGACTGAAGAACTTAACTCCTGATTAATACATACAAAGAATTTTATTCGAAGATGATGCTGGTAAGCCTTTAGTTTTCATTTGCTCTCCTCCTGCAATAAGTAGCATAATTTTACCCATTTTGCATTCATTTTGATGACAGAACCTGCAAATAAGTTATTGATTTATTACTTGAAAAAAAATCTGAAGAGGTCAGAATCTACAACCAGTAGAAGCTGCAAAAGGAAAACCTCATTTACCATATTGCTGATTGATAGTTTTTTTTGCAAGACTAATTGTAAACTCTTTAATTGTTGTTAGCAATGAGCAAAAAAGTTTGCATATTTTTATACTTTATTTAAATATTTATGATTATTTTTACAAAATATATGTATAATATTTATTTAAAAATAAATGTTTATATGATTACACTTTGATTTTAGCCAAATATGGTTTCTTATTAAATATACAAGTTAAAAAAGTTCATTGTTATCATAAAAGGGAAACTACAATGGGTAACAGTTTGCTAAATAACTTGCTATGGATTTTTTTGTGATATTTTAATAATTATAGATACAATTTTAAATTTTAGAATGGAATTTTATAAATCTATGGTGACTTGATATTAATTCATTCATATTTTACAAAAGAAATTCAATCATGAAAAATTTTGTTAATATATTTTTTCCATTACTGTTGTGATTATCATTCAATAAGAAAAACATTATAATTCTCATTATAAATTCAGTTTTTATATATATTTGCAAAGTTTATATATGACTTTTCTGTCTGTTTTCATTTACAAATTTACATTTCTAACAAATGAAGCTCAGTTTATTGAATTCTAATATAAAATAAAGGTTTAAATATCAAAATCAAATGTTGAATATTTATAAAAATTGCTTCCAGGGAAAATACTGGAAATATCACCCTGTTGAAGGTTTAAATATATTTAAAACTAAAAGAATTGACTTCTATTATTAAAAAAAGTTAAACAAATCTTTTATTCATTAATAAAAGAATAATAAAATGGCTAGTATTTGTTAATTAGTTAAAAATAGCTTACCTTCATTTACTACAACAGTACTATTTTTAGATTTAAAATCCTATTATTTTTGCAATACATTCTCAACATCTGTGACTGAAAAAAAAGATGAGATTTTTTTTAGAATCACTCTGTTAATCCCTTTAGAAAATTCATGCATCTTGTGTCTTTTCTGATATTTTTTAAACTTTATGAATTTATTACACATTGTGCAATATTTGCTGATAACCTGCAGTGGTTGCAATTGATATGTGATACCACTATCAATGTTCAAATGACTTAATTTAATATTTTTAAATTGGACAGGTGCCCCTCATAGTACCTTCCTAAATGTGCCTATTTTGCAAAAATCAAATTAGTTTGAATTTAACTCATGTAGTTTTAAATTTTAACATTACCTCTCCCTTCTGTTTTATCAGTTTCTCATACCTCTTGCAGTCTAGATTTGACTGTAAATTTTTTTTTTCAAATGACAGCTATTTTTCACTACTTTTTAAAAAGAAATGTAATAAAACATATTGTTGCTAATGACAGCAATAATAAATAGCAAATTTATTTCATTAAAATCGCTAATTATAAATAAAAGTAAATTTATTTCATTTTCTGGCTATATTTTTTAAATGCTTTTATGCAAATAATTTAATATTTATTGTCAATAAGCTCATAAAAGAAAATCAAATTTGAAGTGATAAGTATTAAAACAACTACATATTTTAGGAACAGTTTGAGTTACTTGTTTGCCATCTGAATGTTATTAAACTCCATTGTAACTATTGTGGGCTAACTAAAGTTTTTATATTGTTTAATATTTATATTAACCAAATAGAATTTATGTCTAATAAAAACTAAACAACCACTCATAAATGAATGTAGCCATTCTAACTCATTAAAAAAAGAAAAGAAATAAAGGAAGGAGAGATCAAACTGCTCTATAAATGAGTTCAACAGTGGGCAAATGTGGTTCTTAGTCAAGCTAAGTGTGGCTCCCATTGAAATCCAATTTTATTTTTATTATTTCAGAATTTCTATTTAATTGTACAAACATTTGTAATATGATAGAATTTTTTTATTTAACATTTTTGTTAGTTTATTATAAATTACATCATGTATGTATGTACCTACTATATTTAAATATATTGGCAAACTGGACATTAATGACATCTATCTAATCTTTTAAAAATTATTACATGTATGTATGGAGTGATCACATGTATATATTTATGATTCATGCAATTTTGTGGTTGTATATTTTAGTGATAATTTTCCTATCAACTAAATGTCCTATTTCATATTTTTTCAAAAAATCTGGTATGTGGATTTTATTAAGCAATTTAAATTTGTTTATGATGTGTAATTTTTCCATAGTGTCAGTGCAAACTTTCTAAAGACATGTATACAGGTTACGGTAATTATTTTAATTGTTTATAATTAATACACCTAGAGTTTCATGTTTTTTAAACAATTCTATAAAAAAACTTTTGAAAATAAAACTTGAAAGCATTTGCTTGATTTTGATTATATTGTTTCTATTTTTGATGGTAAATAATAATGAAACAGATATTTAAGAATTTTTAGGAAAATATCAACCAGAAATATAGTCCAAAATTGCTTTTAATTATTCTAAATTATTTTTATTTTAATAAGTCCTGTTTTTTGACAGTTTGTTGCACCATTTTCGAATTTTTTAAAACTAGAATTAATATTTAGACATTTTTATTTTAATTGTTTATGTATTTTGTTTGAATTTTCAGATTTTAGACATGAATTTACTTCAATTTTTTGTTAACATGGCTTTATAAAATATCAAAACATGAAAATACAAACAAGAAAATAGAAGCTTTCAGTCTTGCATTGGTGGTCGAGAGATCAGTGCAACTGCCTTGCATTTTCAGGCAGTTGCCCAGGTTGCAGGTTCGCATCCTGGCCAATGCTATGACACTTAAAAAAAAATAGAAGCTTTCAGAAAGAATGGGTAGAAAAATTTGCTTTTATTGACAATAATGAAAAGTTGTTGTGCCTTATTTGTAAAGTTACAATTTCAAACTACGAAGTTATAAAGTAAGTCATTCCCACTTTGCAACTCAATATCCACACAATTCAAAATTGCAAAAAGAGACTTAAATCATTGTAATCAGGTTTTTATAAGCAACAAAGTCTCTTGTCTTTTTTTAGTTATGAAGATGTCAGAGCCAACAAAGCTAGATTTTGGTAGTGTTCCAAACAACCCTGTGGAGAAGAATTTGGTTAAAGTTTTGAATCCAGGTAATACAAATTTGCATAAATTGATCACACAAGTTCCTATGTTGTGTGGTACAACTGAGCATCTTATTAATGAAATTAGTAAAAATGTTGAAAATAGTTTGATATGAGATGTGAAAAATTATACAGCTTTAAGTTTAGCTCTTGATGCATACATGCACTTAGGGTGTGCCACAATTGGCTGTTTTTGTGAGCTGTGCATCTTCAGATGTAAATATGAAGGAAGAAATGCTAGCTCTCACTGAAACAACTCACCATATTGACGTCAAAAATGCAATTTATGGGATAATGAACAGGTGTGAATTGCTTCATGATAAACTTGTATTGTTCTGATCAGCTTCAGCAATGATATGGAAAAACTTAAGTCTTATTGGTCTTTTAAACAATGATTCTAGAATTCCACATTTTGTCCCTCTTCACTGCATAATTCACACTGAACATCTCATAGTGAAGTACATAAAATACAAAAATGTGTAGAAGATTCTTTTGAAAATTGTGAATTTAATTGAAACAAATAGCAAAACACAATCAATTTAAGAACTTTTTAGAAGAGTTAAATAATGAAATAGATGAATTGGACAGTAATCTCTCCTTTTGGTCTGTTATAAAATGGCTGTCAACTTGCAATGTTTTGAGCCATTTTGTGGAATTCCTAAATCCTATCATAACATTTTTAAAAGAAAAAGAAATAATAATGGTTTAGTATTAAAGTGAAAGTTAAAAGCTTAAATCTAGTGAGAACAGAGAAATGTGTCACAATATTAGTGGAGTCCAGGAGGGTTAATGTAAATTAAACAAAACATTTTATTATATAAATAAATCTCTAAATTTTAATAAAGCTAAATTAAAGTTTATATTTTTAAATATACCTGTTATATTTGACAATGCAAATATATATTTACTGAAATGCCCTCTGAATAAATAAATAAATATTTTTTGATAGTATCATGACTAAACATTTTTTAGCTTTATTAAGTTACCATTTATTAATGTCAGAATACAAAAATGTCTGTTATTTTTGTACTATTTTTTTAATTAAATGTAATATTTCTAATATTTTTTAATTGATTGTTTTAATATTTTTTTTTAGG
Source organism: Epiperipatus broadwayi (assembly GCA_028023455.1). Classification (NCBI taxonomy): domain Eukaryota; kingdom Metazoa; phylum Onychophora; class Udeonychophora; order Euonychophora; family Peripatidae; genus Epiperipatus; species Epiperipatus broadwayi. Next base: position 1,238,521 of record JAQFVV010000085.1, on the reverse strand, counting down.
ATTTAATGTAATTATGCTTTTTTATTAAATATTACTAATTTATAAAATTTTGTTATATTTTAAGTTAAACATTGCTAAATATGTCATTCATCTGAACTATATTAGGGGATTAACAGACTATGACTCCAGTGTTTTTTTATTTAATGGTAGAATTACTTTTTTTGCGTAAATATAGTGATTGTGAATTTGATACATGACATAGGATAAACATTCACTCACCCATTAATCAACAGACAATAAAGGATTTTATATACTGTATAAGATTAGTATTAAAAGTAAACTTATCTACATAGCTATATATAATCGAGCATATAAATACATTTAAAATGTAAACAAATAATTACAAAAAATTAGAAATCTAGGAAAGTCTTTCAATTTGGAAATCACATGATGAATATAAGTAGGTGACGAATAATGATATCTTATAAGAATCATTGTATTTCAAATTTACTCTAGATCCATCTACTGCAGACTTGAGTAACTAATGGACATCATCTGATATGAAAGAGTAACAACAATTGCTAGATGTGTAAATATATTAATTTCAGCTTTGAATTCTAAATTCTCACTGATGAAGTCAAAAACTCAGAAACCATTCTGGAGAAGTGGATATTATAACACTATCTTATCTAGTGTTTAATGATCAGTTGAGCTTACAATATTTGGTTATCAAATAGTATGAATAATATCAACAAATTAAAAATCCTTCTCCTTTTTCTTTTCAAAAACTTTATTTTTTTATATCTCAATACTGAACATATATATACATTTATATTATACAAAACTCCAACGTTTCAACTGTTTTTATCTCTTACAGTCATTTTCAAGGATCTGCAACAACAAAATTAAATACACATCAGTAAATAAACTTCAATTACATAAAAACTTCCTCTTACATTAACAAACATACCAAACATATATAAATCTGTAATTGAAGTTTATTTATTGATGTGTATTTAATTTTGTTGTTGCAGATCCTTGAAAATGACTGTAAGAGATAAAAACAGTTGAAACATTGGTGTTTTGTATAATATAAATGTATATATATGTTCAGTATTGAGATATAAAAAAATAAAGTTTTTGAAAAGAAAAAGGAGAAGGATTTTTTATTTGTTGATATTATTGTAGAACATATATATTTTAAAAGAAAAAGTGGATGTACCTTTGCTGTGTTATTATATATGACAAATAGTATGAAAAAAAACTGCTTTGTAAAGATCGGTATTATAAGAATAATCTCTTGAAAGCTAAATATTTATTTAAATAAGCAAAGACAGTAGTACAGTGATTCATTTTTCTTAGCCCAACATAAGTTTTCAATTTGATTCAAGTTATAATGTATATGTTTTTTTGCTGTTGTTTTTTGAGCAAAACTTGTTTTTTTTCTTATGAATTTCATTTGAAGTATAGATATTTTATTTGTTTTGGTGGAAATAAATTATATCAAATTATTAAGTTCCTGATTTTATTTCCTTCATTTGAAAAGATAAATAAAGTTATATTTTTAATTTTCTTTTATTTTTATATAATTTTCAGAATTGAATTTCGGTTTGTTTTGTGTTTTGTAATATTTCAATTTTGTTTGGTGAATTGAAAATATATAATTATATAATACTAGAATTTTGTAAACAAACTATAAATAAAATTTAATATTTCAATAATTATTTCCTTTGACTAAGCGATTTTACCACGTTTATTTTATCTGGATTCATGCCCTGAAAGACATCTCATCTTAAAGGGATCTTGGGGGGCGGGGGTTGATAATTTTAATTGTATTATTAAGGTGATAAGTAAAAATTAATATTTTATTTAAGGCAATGACAGACCAATCATCAATTATTTATTTGTAATAATTACTAATAAGTAATTAGCGATATATATGGAATTTTTGCACACACACCCTTTCAATTTTATCAAAATTGAATAAACTCTTTTAACCAGCTGAAATCATTTTAAATGTCAACGATGCAGTGCTTTATTAATATTTTATTATCGTTAATATATATTTTTAATATAAAATAATAATTACAAAAATATTGAAGATGGAATTTTACAACCCGCTTACACATATGCATATTCTTTTAATATATATTACCTGTAAGTTTTTTTAATTGCAGCTATTTTCAAAGAAAAATATATTTCCTTTAAATTTTGGTGTATAATAATATTTTTAAAGAAAACATTATTTAAATGTTGCAATTGTCATGAAAAGTATTTAATTTCATTATGTTACTTTCTCCTAACTTTTTAAAAGTGTTGTATTTATATCGATAGTTCGGAATAATCTTCCGGTCATTCAATACATCTCATATTTATTAGTAATAAGATATATACAATAGGTAACAATATATATATATCCCACAATTTGAATACGAGGTTCAATTCTAGTACGATTGATGTATTGCAAATATTTAGTTGGTAACGATATAACTAGTGCTTGGGAAGGAATACTGAGACCATCTTTTTGTACCCTGACAATTCTAGCTTCTTCTCCAAACTTGACCATGTTTTTCTGTATTCTACCCAATAGTGGTCAATGTAAATGCTATAGTTTAATATCTGGCAATTGTTTAAAGTTATCTAACATTCCCAAATAAAGTTTCTGATATATATATATAGGCCAGATTTCCTTCCTTACTAGAAATAATCAGATTCCTTGATCTTGTTCTCTAATTGACCTGCTTATGCCATTGACTTTTTTTTTTTTGCTTTCATAGTCATTTCACTTGTCACCTATATTGTACATTGGACGTTTAGTTTAGTCTTGACAACATTGTAGTTTGGACTAGTCCATTATCTATAGGTAAGTTTAAGTTTAAGATAAAATCTCCACATAAATGTTAGCATTTTAGTTAAATTTGTAAACTGATCATTGTAGTTTTACTTTTGTAAGAAAATGTTGTTGCCATCTTAAGGACATGATAGGATTTAATATTTTATGAAAGAAGCATGTGGAATTTCTTTGCTTAATAGCAGCTAAATAGTAAGGTACTGAAACTAAGTTACACAATAGTAAACTTTAATCCAGCAGTTTGTGAGATCGTATGATGTTTGAACACTGAAAGTGAACAAACCAAAATTTAATTCTCAGGGATGAGTCCATCATTCTATAACTGCACTAAAACTTGTAGGATTGCAACTATGATTAATCGTTATCAGTGATAGTTTTCTAAGGCTTGTTACTAGTATTGCAACTTACAGAGCTACATCTTTTTTATTAAGATGCATTAATATAGCAACAAATTTACTGTACTAGAATATCTTACATTAAGAAGTTAATAGGCAATGGTTACCACATACTATGATCCAAGTGTTATCATTTGGCCATAGTATAGCCTGGTTATCCTGATCTGCTTTTGAGCAAAGGGCATTTACTAAAACTAATGGAAGCACAGCGATACATGAAATGGATACATGTTAACTATTTACAATATTCTTCTGTTATTGATTTAAAGTAAAGTAAAATGTATTATTACCATGCATAAACACTAATGATTTGAAGGAGAAAAAAGAATATTTGTATTAAAATCCTTATGTGGAATACTGAATATAACTAAGTTGAGGATTAAAAATATATGCTTATTTATATATATATCTTTCATTTTGAATAATTTTTTTTAGCAAAATTAAACTACTTTTAATGTAATTATAATTTAAAAATAATGACAATAATACAAGTATTTAAAATATTAAAACTATATTGAAAAATAAAAAAAATATGTACTAATAATACTTTACTTAATGTTAAAAGGTTGTTAAAAGTAGGACTCCTCATCCTTTGAATATATTAATTGTGATTGCAGAACATTTGATCTGTACATAAATTAAAACACTAGACAATTTTCATCATATAATTTAAAAACCAAGTCAAAAACTAAGCTATAATAACAGAGCCCAAAGATAGAATGATATCACTCTATCTTTTCATTGGTTTTTGATACTGTGTAATTCAATGGGAGATAGTTGCTTCCACTTTACAATTATAGATATTTAGAAGGTATGATTATTTATTTATTATATTAATCTTTAATATTAGGGTATGAGCACAGACTTTCACATGATCCACCACTCTCCACTCCATCTAATAACACTGATACACTTAAACATACATATGTTGAAAAGATAAATAATCACCAATATACGTATTTCATGCTAAACCAGCAATCATCAGTTGGTCCAGATTATCATCTCTACACATATATACTATAAGTGCTCAGATATATATTAAGATAGACAATCCTCATACTTTAATGGACAGGCTTCAATCCACTCGACACTCCAACTCTTCAACCATCCATCCAATTGAAAATCTGATGATAGAATGCTCAAAGGCCACCCTGAGGCCGAGATTATTGTAACACCCATGTTGACCTAAGGTCAATCTGAACCCCACATGTACAGGACATATTCCATTAAATACATATGCAAGGATGGGCAGACATCTCTATAATGTAATAACTGAAACATGGGCTTATTTATACCTGCGTCTATATATATGTAATATTAGGGTAAAAAATTTATTCTATCTCACATGAGTTGTCAATGATTTTAAAAAATATTAGTAGTTATAAAAAAAATGAAATATATTTTATATGTATTATTTAAAATATCATTAAAAAAATGAAAATGTATTGGAATGAGAAAATGACCTTTGAAAATAAGTAAAAACTTAATTTTCATTTTTTCATACTTAATATAAAAATTTCTCATAAAAATTGTGTAAAAAGAATGTATTTTAGATTTATTCTTTTCTACTGATTAAACTTGCCATTTAGGAAGAAAAATGCAAGCTAAATTATATATATATTTATTGCTAAAATGTTATCTTGCAGTTTAATATTAGGAATAGATCTTAGAAGTAAAACCAATACAAATCTATTAGAATTACAGATCAAGAAATACAGTGATCATTTCACCAATGAAGTTGATATTGAAATTTACTGCGGAAAGTGTTGCATTAAGTATGTGGCTAATTCACATGAAATCCTCAGTTTTCACTCTAATAAAAAGACTCAGAATTTATACCGTATATAATTTTAATTTTTACATTTAAAAATAAAACTAATTACATTTTGTCAATATTTTTTCACTATAAAAAAAAATCTATAACTTTGAATTAATTATCTATTTTAATGGATTCCTCTTTTATTCATCTGTCTATTGTTTTAATTTTTTTTTAAAAAAAAAAGATCTTCTGAATATTATGAATATTAATTATTAAATATTAATTTATTTAAAACTTTTTTAATTGTAAAACTTTTCTCTGTTATTATTTTGCTAAAAGTAAAAATATCTTAACTTTTTTTTAATTGTTATTGATCTCTCTATATATAATTTAATGATTATGCGCGTTATTTCGCTTTAGAAAACATAATTGTAAATTGAGAGCTATTATTACCATCATCGTATCTTTTAATTTCCTTGGGAGAAACGGTTCTAAAATATAATACTCAACTAAGCTTGCGGTTTATTAGGGAATCATCTATTATAGCTTTTGTTATTTGAATTTTGAACTGCTGTGCTCTACCTATCTGTCAACCAGGTATCTGAACATTACCTGACCCATACACTTTCTTGATAAGAAAAGAAATCTCTCCCTAGATCTTAGGCTAACTACTTACTCATCATTTGATCAGTTTAATTCTTGACATTTATATGCAGTGGGTTTCTCTTATCTATAACATTTTGATTTCAATATCCCCATTAATACCTAAAGTCCATTCAGAGTACTGAACATTATAGGATATATATTTTAAACACTTCTTCACATAATACATAATTTAACAGGTATAACGTAGTACATAAGTACAGTAGTTGTAATATAAATTATATAAGCTAAGGCATCAACAAAAATAGCAACAAAAAAAAAATACACTAGAGGTATAAAGTAAAATAAACTAGATGTAAGTTTATCACATACCTTTCTTATCTCTCATGTTAGGGTGTTATGCCACCACTATACTATCTTAGACATTTCAAGAAGCCCTGCTATACCTAAAGCTAAAGTTACCATTATATTCATGCATGATCTACTACATTTTAGTTATAGTTTTTGTTAATAGATGGCTCCTGTTGTTTATTTAAAATTGCACGATAGCAAAAATGAACATAGGTGGCATGACAGTAGCTTCGTTGGTCTGTAAGCAATAGGTTTCTCTAGGGGTAATGGCTGAGAGATTCTTGTCTTCCGTAAAGGGGATGCTATATTGCATCGCATTTACATGAAAATGAAACTGGAAGGATAAATAATTTTCTTTTGTTTTTTTTAAATTTAACATGAATATATAACATTCAACAAAAAAAAAAAAACAGTGTGTGTGTGTTCGAATTTAAATTGTTTTTATATATAATGTGAATGAGCAGCATATATTTATAGTATTACCTTTATTCAGATTTATATATATTAGCTACGATGTTATGATAATATTCATCAAATCTTTTTATTATCTGTGACATTTTTTTAAAAAAATATTTTTAAAATTATATTATTTCATATAATAAACTATTTTTATTTTTCAATAAATAACAACAAATAGATTTTATTGAAAAGCCAAATTTGTTGGGGGAATATAATTTTTTAATCTTAAAAAACATATATATAGATTTATTATACAAAGAAATGTTTTACGTATTTTCACTAATATTTTTAATTTTCAAAATATTAACTCTTCATGGAACTATGTAATTAATTGTTAATTGGATTATTTCCATCATCTAATATGAGTATTGAACTGTTAGTAATATCTTCAACTGTTAGTAATAGCACGCAGGCAACCTGTTTGCTATTACTTATAGTTGAATGTATTTGGAATATATAAATAAAATTATTTTTTTCTAAAGACATTTCATACTCATATTAGATGATGGAAATAGTCCAATATATTATCATCAACCATTATCAATCCACTGCAGGATAAAGGTCTCTCCAAGTTCAATCCATCTTTTCCTATCTCTAGCTTTTCTTCTCCACATCACCCCTGCACACTTTCTTATTTTTATCCATCCATCTCACATGTGGTCTCTTTCTGGGTCTTTTACAATCTCTTGGAACCCAGTTTAATATTTCAATTGTCCATCTATTATCATATCTTCTAACAATATGTCCAGCCCAACTCCACTTCAGTCTTTTAATTTTTTCAATGAGGTCAGTAACACCTGTTTGTTCTCTTACCCATACATTGCATTTTCGATCTCTTCTTGTTACTCCCAACATGCATCTCTCCATACTTCTTTGAGTGGCCTGAAGTCTCTGTATTGTTCTTCTATTAAGTGTCCAAGTCTCAGATCCATAAGTAGGAACTGGCAAAACACATTTATTAAAAACTTTCCTTTTCAAACACATAGGCATATTTTCTTTTAGTATCAAGTTATTTCTACCAAAAGCACTCCAACCAAGTTTAATTCTATGATTATTTTCATCCATTATGTTTCCATCTGTATTAATAATCTGACCAAGGTATTTGTAGCTGTTAACTTCTTCCAACTCATCATAATCAAAGTCCAATATATAAATACAATTAAATCACCATCTTCACAAACCTTCAAGAAAACTCATGTAATTGTTAAGTACTCATTGACTTTGAGTTCTAATGTTCTTTTGGCAAAACACTGCCAGAATCATAATGCTGAGTAAAGTTAGACAATACAGATTTGCTTAAATAATTGACATGATGTGATATATAAATGAGGGACAATAAGAAAAAAAAACACAAATCCTTGAGCAATTGCAAGTGATCCATATTCCATCAACAAAAAGGATTCATATGTTCCATTACCTGAAACGTGGGATATCTAATTGCCTTATTTGCATGTTCTGCCTCATTTACATATTATATTAAACATCAATTATTTAAACCCATCTATACTGCATAATTTAACTCAGCACTATGAATCTGGCAGTGTTTTTTCAAAAGGTGGATCAATGCATTTAATTAGTTTATGTTTATTATACCTTTTCATCAGAACCTAAAGTCAATGAATGCTTAAGAATTATTAATATTTTTAAGAATTATGGATGCACATTAAGACATCAACAAAGATAAAGTTGTTCTTTCTTTTTATTTTTTATATTAAAAATTAATAAATAAAATGCAAAACATACAATATGAAGGTAATATTAACTTAATTATCCATTTATTTCAAGCATCTACTTGAGTATGCAGAAAACATCAGTTGTGCAATTGCAGTGGGATGGGATAAGAGGTATTATTCTGGTCATTACAATGCAAGGTAGAAAATTAAAATTTTATTGTTGTTATTTTTTAATATTTTAGTTATGGACTGGTGAAACAGGGTCTAATAAGATAGCAATGTGATGACTTATATACTTTATGCATGCATGTTAAAGGTTTTGCTGGTTTTCTTCATATTGCCATAATTAAAGTCTTTATCTATGGATTTATTTATTCTCTATTGAAAGCCAGTTTTTTATGGAATTTATTGCAAACATTGTGGCCAGTTTTAATAGGCAGCAAAATGGATTAATATTCTACTTATTAATTTGGTGTCTTTTTCATCATTATTTTCTGGCTGTATCTTTAAAAAGATAAACTTTTATAATTTGATTAAAATTACAGATATAATTAGATTATATTTCTTAGCTGATTTATTTGAGATTAGTTTTGTTATCTCAGATTTAGATTCTGCCTGCAGTGAGTGCTATCAAATAAAACTACTCATGATTATAAATATTGTAAAAGAATTGTTTATATGATTTTTTAAGTACTTCAAAAATGGCATTCCTTAATAAAATATTTTTAGAATATATTTATTAATATTATTATTTTTGTTTTAAAAAAGTCAATTATATAAGAAAAAAGGAATAAAAGTTTTAAATCAAATCTTATTAATATGATATTCTACTGGTATTCTTATTTTATAACAAATTTTAATAATAATAAAAAAGTAGAGAATTTATTTTGATGAGAATTGAAATATAAATTGTATAATTAATTTACATTAAATGGTTTCATGCTAATGAAATTACACCTGTTTTAATGAGGATTAAAATTTCGTTATGCTATAATGTAGTAGGTAATAATTATTTAAAATTGGTATCTCAAGCTGAAATAGCAGGATCCAGTAATAACCATAATTTTTGTCTGACTATTAAATCAAAAGCGATTCAATTTTCTTTTAATCTTTTCACATTAATATTTATTTTGTCATACTTAGTGGTTGCTTAGGTTATATTTCCATGAAAAATTTTTGTTTTGTTATTGGACAATTGCTAATAAAAATATTTAATGAAGGAAAATGTTTGTCAATTGAAGTTCATTTCTAAAATGCAAATGAATTATTGTTAAGTCATTATAAATCAATGAAATTTTATTTTAAAATTCAAATTTGTACTTATAATCATTTAAAACTGCTAATAATTGCTACAATGTTTATGAAGGTGTTCTTTTTTCAACCAATTATAACTTTCCATTTTTTTATTCTTATTATGTTTTTTTTTGTATTCCTCAAACATTTTTGAATAAAATCTAACTATAATATTTTGCAGAAATAATCATGAATGTATAAATAAACTATAGAAAATATATATATATATTTTCGAAAGTGATGCAAAAGAAAAACGCACATACTTTCACAAATAATGCCTAAGGACAAAGAATCTACCAGTCAAGAGCATTGTTAACTTGTTTAGTTTCAAAAAATAACTTTATTAATGAAAAATAATTGATTATCTAAGAATATGTGAATACATTGTCTTTCTTGGTAAGAAGTTCTAACATCCTAATTGAGAATCTGTGATGGATCTAAAGTTTAATCCCCTGGAGAATCTCTAATGGAAATGCTAGTATCAAATTTTGTGTGTGATTGTTTATGTCTTAGGTGATTTTTTGGTATTGTTAACTTGTTTTGTATTAAGTTTTCTGTACAATTTCAATATCAACTAATAAATCAATATATATTTTAGTGTCTACTATCAAGTGAATGCAAAACTAACAACCTAACACTGCAATTCCATACAAAGATCTGCATTTACATGAGTGCTTGAATTAATTTTTGACAAATACTATTCATATTACTATATTGTGGTTTCAGCTTATGTTACCAGTTGCCTCATTACATCAACAGAAAACTGTATCTATATTATTATATGGAAAATTGCAAAATAATTTCAGTACAATAATGCCACCTAGTGTAATCAGTAATTTCTAGAGAGTTGTGAACTTTAATTAATATCCATTGCCTTTCCATCCAATATCCTCATACAGGCTTTTATTAATGAAGAGTCTTGGATCTGGGAACAGCATACCTAGATCTTTGATTTCAGTGCATCTGTCTAGCACCCACAATAAGCCCAAACACATAATGTTTTTAATGCAAAGTAATTTGCCTGCATATCTGAATCCATTTCAGCATTTATATATTTCAGAGTCTGTTTTTTTCATAACCACAATCACCTCTATCTTTTTTAGCTAGTTATTGGTATTAAAATTTTTACTACTGTTTTGACAACTTGCATTAGCATGAAGTAATGATGATCTTATGATGTTTTCATGGTTTTTATATAGAAAGTCCTGTTAAATTTCATTGTTTATATTTTCTAGTCTATGAAAATTTTTAAATTAATATATATATATATTATAACGATCAAAATGAAAGTGAAGATCGAATCTAACTGCAAACACAATATCTGCTCTACAAGGGCGCCATCTAGGCATTTGAGCCTAGAAAAATTTATAGAGTAGGCGGATACGCGCTGTTAAGATTCCACTTTATTTAAATATTCAGATCGTTAGCCCAAGTCACTAGCTCAGTGGAGCAGCAGAGATAATAAAATATAAATTTTATATCTTAAATATAAAAGAATAAAAGCCACTTCCAGAAATTAACATATAAAAATATTTATTTACGCACATATAAAATAACATTTAAATTTTGAGGAATAAGTTTAACCTTTTAGATTTTTATATTAACTTGTAAATTTACATTTTTAAAAGATTTCAATAAGTTTAATTTTTATTTAGATAGTCAAGTATGAATAGACTACATAGATCTGCATTTGAAAAAAAAAAAAAATTCTTCCCTGATTTAACCTTAGGCAACAAATTTCGCAATCAACTGGCGCCAATCCATCTGATATATTCATGTATTCAATGTAGCATGATACGACAACACAAAATACTATACTGCCAGGAAAGTACATCTGAACAGTAAGTAGAATTAGAGAAGATATTGACTCTCCATCAACAGGAATGTGACATCTGTTGGCAAGTAGAACAATTAACAAAAAACTCCATAGGAATGGACTGCGGTCTTCTGCCGAATTACAAACCCATCCATAGGCAAACAGAGGGTGCTCTTCCGATCTTCTATAATCCTGCCCGTAGCGGACCTCATACTACATCTACTAATTACACAAATATATCCAATCCATTGAACCAATTCAACTACGAAATGAATAACCTAAGATTACCCTCCCTTAATACAACTTTACAAAACTATATAGCCATTCACGCCCGACTTAATTTTAACATTTAAATACGTTCGCACAGATTTGTTTAAAAATGTTGGGTATAGATCGATTACATAGATTCCACGGTCAAAAACATTTCAAAATAAACATAAATGATCAAAATACAAAATTATTGATACCGACAATCGCAGAGGGAAACTTATAAGTAACCCAATAGTATTCACCATAAGATACTTGCGTTGTCACCAATAACTTAAAAGACATCCGAATAAATACATTTTAGATACTCACCGTAAGGTATCATTATTTATCGAATGTCTATATATTTTGATCAAATATGAAAACCGAAATATAATTAACCGCAAACGAATCCATGCAAGCGTCTATAAACAACTTAAATTTCATACATTTAAATAATCTTTACAATAAGGAAAAAAAAATGGAAATGATGTTTATCAATCGGGAAACATATAAAATTAAACATTATGAATTTGATTTAAAAACTTACAAAAGTCAGATAAGAGTCCGTTTTTTAACCTTTAAGTTGGCTTGTTTATGAATTTATAAAACTTCACGAAAGTTCGTAATTGATTTTGATAACTGTTAATTTCCTATAGCTTATGGTATAAGAGTCCAGGCCTCTGCTTTCAATTTCCGCGACGCCTCCGTTGGAAGGTAATGTTCTGGAGATGGCAATAGCTGGTTCAAGGTATCACAGTCTTTTCATTTTTATTTTTTATTTTTATAGAGTGAGTGGTATGTGCGTCATACCACATCTCTCAAACACCCAACGCTGGAACTGTCCGAAAAAACTGTATTTTCCTTTTTATATTATCCACAAGGATTCAATGAACAAAACGTCACCAATCCATCACTTTCATTAGGGTCCGAGCCAAGGCTTAGTGCTTCCATTGGTCAAGCTAAAATCTCTTTCTTCTCTTATCTAACTTTTCATCTGACTTTTTAATTAAACAGCTTTTAGATAATTAATAAACAACCATTTCCATTTATAGATTACAGGAATTAATTAATACCTGTTTTTATTTTAACTTACGTTATTTTTTTATTAAAATATTTTTATAAATCTTTTTTTTTTATAAAAAATACATTCAAATACCTTTTTTTATTTATTAAAAAAAATATTTTTAAAGTTTAGCATCTGTGCGAATGTATATACGTATAACAAACATTTTTAATTTTAGTGTTTAGTTTTTTTTACTTTTATTTGCGAACTTTTAAGTTTTTATTTTAAATTAATGTAACGACATATTTATATATCATTACAATATATATATATATATTGTAACGTTTATTTATATACGTTACAAATATATTGGCATTTGGTAAAAGCTAAAAAAGTAAATTTAGATTTTTTTTTGATTAGTATAATTTTTGTTAAAACGTGCAATGAAAGTTAAAATTGTCATTCTTATTTTTTTTTATCTAATTGGAAAGAATAAATGACATACAGATTACTAATCCAGATAAATAAAAAGAATTCCAAAAGTATAAGCTAAAAGAAAAATATTTTAGCTAATTAAAGATGGAAGAATAATGCTAAAAAAAAGAGAACTTTGTAACTTAAATTTAAGAGAGAGTGTATAAGATTATTATCTTATATGCTGATAAAAAGACAAAAGAGTGCGCAGAAGTTCAAAAAATGGAGCGGATATAAAAAGGAGATGACAACTTCAATCTGGGTCTTCTTTTAACTTCTAGTTACGTCTCTGAAAGTTGGAGGTTTCCACGAGCATAACCTGTGGCAAGAAATATACTTCTACACAGGTATGCCCCTTGCTGTACCAAGCTGTCATGCAAGCATGGAAACGGGACTTGTGAAGACCGCTTTTTGCAATAAAAGGGTCACTACAACCGTGCCTTTTCTCCAGCTATAGAACGGAACAATAATGGAAGACGCCGGCAGGAGAGACCAATGGAAATTCTCATGATCTGGGATCCCATAAACCTACATGAACTTACCGGTAAGTTAAGAGTAAATTTTCCTGATAGTGACTTAAAAGTTTGCAAACAATTATTTATCTAAGCTTAGACTACCATCCTGATATAGACTTTTCTTTTCGTATTCAAGAGACTTTCTAATAAAGAAATTTATACAAGATCTTGGGACATTATTAAATCGCTTTAATTGCTTAATCTCACTGTTTTTGTTAATCGATTCAGTATCTGGATTAGTGTGTGTGTACTTTCCTGTGTAGTTAATATGTAATTTAACTTATAAATATTTTAGTTTGATAGAATAAAAGAGATTTTACTTTTATCAACCTTTTCATTTGTGCGTTATTAATAATAGTTATTATTTTTTATTATTAAATTTATTTTTAGTGTAATAAGATTTAAACGTAAGTTACCTTTGCCAATATGTTTCAATACGCCCAGGACTAATAATCGTAAAAATCATTAATTCTCATTACGGTAGAATTACCGCCCCTTAAAAAAAAAATATAATAAAAATCTTTTTATTTTTTTTTGTTTTACAACTTGCGAGAGGTGCTGGCGACATATTTCAGCGGATTCTTAGGAATTCTGGCGCCCATAGTAAATAAAATTAAAAGTTGATTTTGTCAATAGCACAATTCGTAACAATTAATAGGCTGAAGTTGATCAGGAAAAATAGCTGTGTTTTTAGAATAGAAATACAACTTTCTTTTTTCTTTTGATACAGCTTGATCAACTCACGCTCAAATATAAATTTGAGGCGTATAAGGGCCTAGTAATACGAAAAACGTTACAATATATATATTGTAACGAGCACAGATGTTCGTTACATTGTTGTTGTTTTTTATTTATTAAACATGAAAGTAAATTAAAAAGTTCGCATTTAAAAATTTTCTTTTAGAATTAAAAATTGAAATTAAATATCATCTTAAACTCTTATATATTAAATCGCACAGATATAAAAAATTATTAAAATAAAACTGTATTAAAAATAGAAAAGGTATTTTAAAAACAAAAACTTAAAAAGATTTGGAGATAAAATTATATCTTTAAATTTATCTTTAAATATATCTTTGATTTGGAAAACAGGTTAATTAATCAGAAATGGAAATGATAAATTTAATTAGTCAAATGTAAACCAGCCTTGGGCATTTAAATGTAAAAATACCGGTCAGATAGGAAAACAATAGAAACTGTTAGCAAATAAGAAGAAATCCCTATGGAATCGGACCGCAGCGAAAGGACCATCGCATCGGTGATGTAATGTAAATTCAATCCTTCACATTAATATAAAAGGAAAATTTGGAAATTATTAATCAGTGACTAGTGAATGATTATTACGATGTGAGAGAGATGTGTTAGTGCGGAAGTGAAGGAGAAGGGATTGAAAAAAGACGCACGATTCAATCCCTTCAGCTTTGCTAAGAAAGAAAAAGAAATGAACTATCGTTTCCTACATTGAGGACCAATTAAACTAAAAAACCTCCGAATGAATAAATAAAACAATGGCTAAATGGATACCAATCTTAGGAGGCGTGGGAATTCACGTTCATGGCAAGCAACGGATAAAGATGAACTTTTTAAACCGTAAGAACTTTATAAATAATGAACATTAAATTAAAATTTTCCATATTTAAATGATTGCAATATTATCCTATCTGACCAACTTAATTTATTAATAATGTTATTTGATGTATTTTTTATTTATTTATTTAAAATCATTTCCATTTATTTAATTTTGTTCTTTAAGTTTTATTATGATTTCTGTTTTCCATTAAGTTAAATTATATAAATGTTAAACTTAAGTCGGGCGTGAATGGCTGTATAGATTTGTAAAGTTATATCTGGGAGGGTAATCTTAGGTTATTTGTTTCGTGGTTAAATTGGGTCAATGGATTGGATATATTGGTGTGATTAGTAGATGTAATATTGATTCGCTACGGGCAGAATCGCTTCATACGCCGCACACTTCCGTTTGCCTATGGAAGGAATTATAAGTCGGATACCGCAGTTCCTTTCTATGGAGTTTTTTGTTTTATTGCTCTTCTTTAGAGATAGATGTAATATTCCTATCTCATAAGAGGCAATTTCTTCTTTTAACCTTTTGTGCTGTCGTATTTTATTACATTGAATACATCGATAAGATCGGAAGAGTTGACGCTCTTCCGAACTCGAATTTTAGCCTAAGGTTAAATAGGGATAGAATGTTTATTTTCAAAAGCAAATTTATGTGGTCTATTCATACTCGATCCTAAATAAAAATGCATTAAATTTAAGTTGTTTATAGATGCTTGCATGGATTGTTTATTGGTTAACTATGTTTTGCGTTTCCATATTTGATCAAAATATATAGACATTCGATAAATAATGATACCTTACGGTGAGTATCTAAAATGTATTTATTCGGATGTCTTTTAAGTTATTGGTGACAATGCAAGTATCTTATGGTGAATACTATTGGGTTACGTATAAATTTCCCTCCGCAATTGTCAGTAATCAATGATTTTATATTTTGATCGTTTATGTTTATTTTGAAATGTTTTTAACCATGTAATCTATGTAACCGATCTATAGCAACATATTAAAACAAGCTTCTATAATCCCATCTGTGCGAACTTAATTAAAATGTAAAATTAGAATATAATAGTAATTAAATGTAAATTAAAGTCAAAAATCAAAGTTAAAAAGAATGTTAAAAATTAAAATGTAAAACTAATACTAAAATAATTTTAAATCTTATATATATGTGCATAAATAAATGTTTGTATGTTAATTACTGGCAGTGGCTTATTTTATTTCTTTTTTTATATATACTCTTAGATTATCTTATTAAATCTCTGCTATTCCACTGAGCTAGTGACATGGGCTAACGACCGGAATCAAAATAAAAATTTTTTTTTTTTTTTTTTTACTTACGTATCTGCCTACTCTATAAATTTTTCTAGGTTCAAATGCCTAGATGGCGCCCTGTAGTGCAGTTTACGTTAAGTCGCATTCTCCGGATCGTTACAATATATTGTGTGTAAGTAATTGCAATTTTAATTTTTTGAAATTTTGAACTTATGGAATAAACAGAAAATTATGAGAATCATAAAATATTTGATATCATAATCATAAAAAACTAAAATCATGAAGAATAATAAAAAAAGTTATATAATATAAATATATAACTCAGCAGTTATAATGAATAAAAATTAATTTGAAAAATTTACATGAAATAACAATGTGTTCTTTTTCAAATCTAAAAAGAAAGTCTAGATTCTTTTATCATTTTTGCATATGCTCTGTTGAAAGAGTAAGAAAATGATCATTTATCTCTGATGCAGTTAATATTCACTGAAAATGATTAAGACTATGGATGAACTAATATATTAATTAATAAATTGTTGAAAAGAAAATACTTATGCCGAATAATAAACAGAAACAGACATAAGGAAAGAAACTGTCAAAGAACTATAGCATCATCATGAAATATCTAATGAGATACAAAGAAAAAAATAATTACAAAATTGTTAATTAAGAGTATCCATTATTTTACATATTACAAATGTATTTCAAATAATATATACTTTTTGATATAAGAATACTCAGTTAATATGATCATTCAAAGATTGTTAAATATATTACAAATTTTTCCAAATTGCACATAAATTATGTTATGCAAAACTTGTGGAATAGCTCCCTTATGTAAGACGGAAATTGCATGTACGTAAAGTTCTTTTATTTGTAAGGCATTTGTAAACTTACATTGATAGATGGCTTTGGGTAGAAGTATTTACAGGAATTCAAATATTAATTTAAGCTGGAAAATTAAATAACTTTTGAAAAATGTATAATAAACTTTGAAATTATTTATTTTAAAGTTGTTAAATTATAAGTTGCCTTTTTAAAAAATATTAATATAAAATTATGAATACTTAGATAAATTAGCATGTTTGTGCAATTTGTACGGTTGTTTAATGGATCATTTCATGATCCATTTCATACAAGAGGGCTAACAGTTTTTAGCCATATAGATTTTGCTACTCAAATACTTTTGACTTATTTAAAAAAATGTATTTTACCTCATACCATAACTTAAGACTGTTAAGGGGGACTGATTGAAAGTATAAAAAAATAAAAAGCAATGGAAAACATAGTATATTTTATACGCTGGCTGAAATGCTTTTGCAGTTGATTAGATGTCCATCCAGAAATGTATTTGACAGTTTTAAAGCAAAGTATTTTTTAGATAAAAATCAGATAATAGCCTGTTAGAACAGTTGCAACTCTTTCCATCCAGTAATGCCATCCAGCGCAAGTCATTGTAATCAAGGGATGCTAGAAAGTTTGTGCATCCACATCCCTTTTTAGTGTCTACTCATCCAATATTTCCAGACTAGTTTTTAGCTTGTGGTATTTATAAGTGAGGAGTCTTGGGTTACTATAGCTTGTACTAGATGGCACTGCAGTATAAAGAGAATTGCTCCTGTTTTAACAGCTTGTGTATGCATAAGAAAGGGTGATCATGTGATAATAATATGTACAATTTAGCACATTGGTAAAGAAGTTGACTCAAGGGCTGGAGGTCCTTTGTTCAATTTTCAGTTTAGAAAAATAAAAATAAAACTTTAGTTAATTGAATGGAACTATTGCGTTTATCATGCCACTTTCTGAACTTCAATATCACACGATCTCTCTAGCAAGTACTTAAAGTAATTGTTTATTGATTTAGAACAGTTAATATATTTAATTTAACAAACTTATAAAAATTGAAATAGTAATAAATATTATCGCTTTAAAAGTGTTTGTTAGTTATGTATATTGTTTTCTGCCAAGAGAATAAAATTAGCAATAGTTTACCATTACGTCCTTTTTTTTTTTTACGGAATTATTTGATTGCCTAAGAAAGTAAAATTACTTTTTGCCAAGTTTCATTTCATTTAGTTGAATTATTTTGAGATTATCTAGTTTTTTTTTTTAGGTTTTTAATTAAAAGTCCTATGTATACTACTCCTAATAAAAAATAAAAAAATTCTGAAAAGTTTTTCTACTAAGTCAATACTTCTTAATTATTTTTATTGATTCAGGAATAAATATAATATTTCAGCATTTTTATTTTGGATAAAAGAATTAATTAAGATAAAATAGATCTCTTTTTTTTTATATTATCTAATATGATTTTATTTTACAAGCAAGTCTGGTAGAACATCAGTTTTTTTTAAAAAAAAAAAAAATACTTCAACTATAAATTATATATGTGTGTATTTGTAAAGGATTGTCTAATTTATTAATAAATGGCAAATATATATTTTATCACAATTTTGAAAACTACATTATTAAGATAATATAGAAATTAACAAAGCGTATGCAACATTTGAAAGAGAAGCTATACCGATTCCAAAAATTGTTATGCGCTAAGCCCTTTCGAGGCCATTTGCCTCATATTCATGCAAATGGCCTCGAAAGCGCGTAGCACATAACAATTTTTGGAATCGGTATAGCTTCTCTTTCAAGTGTTGCATACGCTTTGTTAATTTCTATATTAAATTATCGAGGGAGAAGTTTAAAATCCGTATTATTATTAAGATAATAAAATACATACATTAACCGCTACAATATTTCTAACATGTCTTTGGACATATGTTTATGATTATATCCTTTCATAAGCTGTTAAAAGGGATAGAAACCAGTCTGTACCTTGCTTGAGAGTGATGTAGTGAAAATTACACTACAGAGAGAAATTTTTAATAATATATATTCACGAGAACAATAGAATTTTCCTGTGCAGTTTATATCAATGTATTGCTTTCTTTTATTAGATTTTACCCTATAAATGTAAAATGAATCGGTTAATATTTGCTTTTCCAATTCTTTAAGGGTATCAAACTGAACACCTTATAGATATATATCAGTGTGAACTTCCAATCGTGCTTAAATATTAATAAAGCTTTGTTTAATACAGCAAATAATTTAAATTCACAAAGTAAAGTTAGTATACATATTAATACCTTTGTGAGGAAAAACTAAATATGGTATATACAAGTATTAAATAACATAACGATTGTAAAAAAAAAAAAAGTATTAAATAACATAGCATTTTTAATATGTTATCATGAAACAATAAAATTCTCTTATAATATTTATATCTATGTTCTATCTTCCATTGTCAGATTTTATCTTGCAAATATAAAATGAATAAATTTATATTTGCTTTCCAGTTCTTATAAGAACAGATTAACTCTTTAGGAAAATAACTTTTTTTGTTATACACGTGGTGGAAATTTTTAAAAATGCTCAACCTTTTAATTTCTGTATAAAATCTTTATTATATACTAAAACAATAAATTGGGCTTGGTTTATTCTTAATTTAATTTTATAAACAAAAAATATTCTAAAAAATCATATTTGAACTATAAAAGCAAAACGTGGATGCAGGAGAGTTTCATTGGATTCTAAGATTTTGGTGCAGTGCTAGCAGATTCATTGATGATAGCCACAAGCTAAAAACTAGTCTGCAGATATTTCATGAGTAGAAACTAGGTAGGAATTTTATGCAAAAATCTTAGTTTATGGAAAGTTTGCCTCTGTTTTAACGTTTTTAAATAATAGTAAGATTTTGGGTACAATTCTTCTGCATATATATCATATTTATCAATATGTAGGAGATAGCAGCATATAAGATGCTCCCCTTTTCCGTAATGATTTACTATACTAATTTCTATAGTTATTTATGTTTACAAAAAAAAAAAAAAAAAACTATATAACACTGTAATTAGGTACCCACTTTTAATCTTCATTCTCAAAACTCAGAAATTCAGAGCTAAATGAAGAATCACTTGAAGCCTCTTTTTTAGAAACTATCAAATCATTCTCTGTGCCATCAAGTGAGTTACTAATCCCATATTTCTTAAATGACTTTACAACTGTCTTATGTTTCACAGAATCCCACATAGTTTTGCCCAATCACAGATCTGCAAAATGCTAGGCCTCTTTTTTTTTCCACTTCAAAATCTATAAATGGCATTCAACTGTTCCATTTTTCCATCATGAATTCTTCAAATTGTTTATTGATGCAAACATCTAATGGTTGAAGGTGGCTCATTAAGCTACCTGGAATTACAGCTGAGTTTTCAGTTAGTTGATTTTATTTTTCACAACTTCTGCGATTCTGAAACTGAACCCATACTAGTGAGACAGGTTTTTTTAACAGTCCACCAGAATACCTAGACCACACATTGTCTATCCACAACTTTATCCCTCCTTAATCCATACAGCATTTAGGATGAATACGCACAAACATACCTTCCGTCAGTTTTTCCTTGAGCAATTTATTATCTTTACAGAACAGGAAAAAAATTATGGAAACCATTTATTCAAAACTACTGTTTTGCAAAAGAACAAAATGCAATAGAATACTTATGTATGCATATTGATATAAATTGAGTTTTAGGCTGAATGAAATTTTCATTCATAATTTTGATTACCAGTGCATAAGGTGCACCCCATATTTTAGCCTATTTTGAGGGGGTGTGCATTTTATATACTGGCAAATATGGTATATATGTGTGTGATAAAATTATAGATATGAATCACATCATTTTTGATTTAAAACATTAGATAGTAAATAACTGCATAGGTAATTTTAATTATTGTAATATATTTTTTTCATTTCCTTTTATTTTTAAAATATTTGGTTGAAACAGATTATATTACAGTAGTTGAAAGCACTTTTACAGTTATTTATTGTTTAATGTTTTAATTTGAAAATTACTGTGATTCATATATTTAATTATTACCTATATTATTTGCATTTTTAGTGACCTTATACATATTATTTATAATATATTTATGCATAAATGAAGTATGGGTTCAAATGTGGCCAAGTAAATTTGAAAAGTTTTTTTATGGACTTTTTTTTTCATGGAGCTGATCGTTAATTAACCATGCTAACTATCCAACATTGGTAAGTAAATAGATATGTAACTGTTTTATCTTAGAAGTTATAAATGGAACACAGTTAAACCCTTCCCACTTTGCATAAGTTTATTTTGTTAATAATAATACCAGGACTACTTGATTTCAATTTCAGATAATAGAGAACTCTATATAATATAATTTAACATATGTACACACACTTATGATACGTAATATAATTTAAAACATGTATACATATAGAGATCAACAAAAATAATTAACATACAAAAAAAAGACAGATCAATAATATATCTAAAGAGAAAACTTATTTGACTGAATGAGTGTGCAAGATTAGACAATTAATCATTGAGAAATGATTTAAGATTGCATTCATAAAACTGGGTACATGTGTGAAATGTATGAATTTGTATATTGCATTTAATGCTTTTTTTTTTAAAGGGTTTTTGAAACTATGGGTGATGAATCTGTGAATTCAAATGACTACTCAACTTTACTATGAACTAACTACTTTTTATTATATTTTTTAAAAAGTACTTTATGTATGAAAAAATATGAAATAATATTTAAATATAACTTTTTGATAGTTCAAATATAGACGAAATTAAGTCAGAAATACTGAAAAACCCAAGCAAGCTATATGTAAAATAAATATAAATTTATTTAATGCATACTTAAGTAATATTTACTAAGGCAGCAAACCTTTAAGCATGTACGCTTGAAAATACGAAGGTAAGGACCTCTACAGGTCTTAACCACAATCTTACTCTTTGGAAGAAAAAAGGGGACTTAATCAGTGAAGTATTTAATAGCTTTATGCTCTCAGTTCTAACCACTTCAGCTTCACCTATTTATATAGAAAGCAGGTTGAAGTAAAGAAGGGGTTCCCCTCTTTTCTTCCAAAGAGTAAGCTTGTGGTTAAGACCTGTAGATGTCCTTATCTTCATATTTTCAAGTGCACATGCTTAAAGGTTTGTTGCCTTAGTAAAAATAAATATAAGTATAGAATGAGCCATTTATACTTTTGGTTTAATCATATCTAAGCATACAATTTATTGAAATACTAACATGCAGAGCATGATATATGTATACTAATATAATTTTATGACATCTATAAGTTATTCTGAACTCATTATAATTAATCAGAGGGAACGGTCGAGCCTCTTATTTAATAACCTCTAAACTGAAGATTAATTTAATATTTACAGGTTGTTAAATATAAGGTTGTCTTTCCCTCTGAGTAGTTATGGTGATTTCAGAATACCTTATAATTGTCCTGATATTAGAGTATATATGAATCATATTCTGCATGTTAGTATGTCAATTAATGGTATTTTTATATATGATCAAAACTAAAGTATAGTATTTTTATATTGGACTATTTCCATCATCTAATATGAGTATTGAATGTCTTTAGAAAAATTTAGCTTTATTTAAATATTCCAAATACATTCAATTGTTAGTAATAGCACATCAAACAGGTTAGTATATGCACAATGTTTTGAGAGGTATTATTCTCCCCTCTTCTTCAGGTGTTGCTGGCCTAACCAGTAACAGTACTAGCAGGGGATTCAAATCTGGACCCTTAGATTCTTGAGTATTGAATTTTAAGGTAATACTCTAACCAACTGAGCCATCCTGCCAAAGGCAACAGTCTGTAGAAATTTCATATACTTATTTCTGAGGTTCCTCATGATTTCTCAACTTTTCCTAAGAGCAGAGTTGATTAGTGGTTTCCATACATTATGTATAGTCACACTAGGTTGGCTTATGGAATTTTTTGCCATTGTTATGTGAGCAGCTTCTTTAAATTTTCTTCTTTGTACCTTTTCTTCTCTAACCAATATTTTTGTATTTTCGCAATATTAGATGATGGACATAGTCCAATATAAAAATTCAACTAGAACACCATTATCATAAACCAAAAGGAAAAATATAGCTTGCTGGGGGACATTGCAATTAATTAGATACTGCTTCAAAGGCTTTTCTGTTTCCCAAACTTGTTTTCTTTAAATGCACTGTTTCACTCTTAAATTCATCAATATTTTGAACTATGCTAAAACTTGTTTTTCACTGAGATGGAATTGCATAAAATGCCAGAAATACATATGACACAATATTAGAAATGAATAAGATTACAACAGATTACTTGTTTTAAAGTCATAATCATTACAAATAAGACATATTAATAGTTTTAAATAGTTTGCACAGACATTAAAAAAACCACTATAATCAAGTAATTTGTTAGAATAAATATATTATGTAGCGATTGATTTGAATGCATTTGTAAAAAAAAAAAAATCATTAAATAATAATTGTTGTAGATAGTTAAAAAAGATTTACATTATATATATATTTCTGTAATCGCTATCAATATATATATATATATATTTAAAGCTTATTGATTATGTTAAGAAAATGTTTTAATCGTTAACAGAGTCGTGTTCAGTGTAAACAAATATGAACCGTAATCAATTTATTTATATAAGCAAATTTAAATTAACATCAAATTAAAATGTTAAAAACTTACTATTGTGTATATAAATTATGATAGTAATAAAGTAATCATATAGTATGTTTTTTAAGAGATCATAAGACATCTGAGTCCTAGAAATGATAGAGCTGACTTGAATATTTGGATCTTGTATTTGTCATTCTATCCCTGCATTAAACCATGCAGGGCTATATATTATAATTAAGAAATGCGTTTACATTTAATCGTAAATTCAACATTTGAACGCTTGGTCAAGCATTGGTGGTCGAGAGGTCAGCGACAGTTGCTTTACAAGCAGTTGTCCCGGGTTAGCGGTTTCGCTTCCCGGCTGATGCTATGACACATGGGGGAAAAAAACTTTTGAACGCTTAGACGCTGTTGTAAGAAAAGCTTACATACAGTGCATTTTGAATCTAGCTTAGCTCTATCCATGACTATTTATGGCCTCATATAGTAGAATCAATATTAAGGATTTAAAACTGATTTATGTTAATTGATTTATAATCTGATAATTACTTTTACACATGGTAAACCCCGTTTAGAATACAGCAGTATGATTAGCATTTCCTAAAAATATGTGTTATTATGTTTAGTTTTTATAATCTTTAAATATAGGAAAATCATGAATATGTTTTGACAAAATGCTCCCAAATAGAAAAATTCACATACACTAAATGATAATCACAGCATATAGTTTTATTTTCTGACACCAAACAGAATACAGTAAATTCATTTTATCTTGATTTCACAAAAAGTATTTGTTCTCAGAAAAATCATGAAGTATTTGGAAAAATGAGATTTTGTGTGTAAACCTGCTCAACTTTTCATCTAAACAAGAGATAAGCATCCCATGATTGAATAAACCCTTTATAATAAACAGTTCAAATACAATCCTATCTTTCACTACTCATTAATGATATTGGAAAGCAGTCTAATAGTTCTCATCCATCTGAATATTAGATCTAGTATTATTTTGAGAAACATTTGCCTTGTAATATTGCTGGCATTATCTGACGTTAGGCTTTTGTAGCATTAGCATATTCTCCTGATGAATATTGTACTTCTCTTTGGGAAAAACTACCCATAATCTTTTGGATATACAAGTAAATATTAGTGATACATTTAAGTCTACCCCTTGCAATGGTTTCTTAGTATTTTTATTTTTATTCACGGGATGTTAGAAAACAATTTGTCTCACAGAAAATAAAAAATTACTAATTAGATCAGTCCTACTACTGACTATAAATATTCAAACATTCATTCTCTCACTTATCTGTCTTTATGGTATGAATATGACTGATCTGGGCAAAAGCAGTGTTAAGCCATTAAATAATTACAATTGTTTATTTTTTTCTGTGTAGTGGACCTTTTCTATTTATTGAATAACTTCAAACTAAAACATCTCTTAGGTCAAGATTTTCTTTCTGAATGTTCAAACAAAAATTATTATAATCAACTGAAGATTGGAACATAAGAAATAGACTTCTTATAGCTCCAAATTTTTTTGTTTAGATCCAATAAAGAAAGGCTGCTGAATTTAATCTTTCTAAACATTACTATTAACAGATTTGAGATCGCTAATGGTCACAATGCTTAACTGCTTCTAAAATCAAATTTAATAATCTCTGACTTGTGAAAAATATAATTCATGAATCATATAGATACTGATTATCAAAGAAACATCAGCTTACTTGCTTTCTTGCTGTTTTCTTTCTTCATTTTTGCTTTACTTGATTTGCTAATTAGCATTAATCAGTTGTTTGATATTTATTTTTCAAACAATAAACTTTTTTAATTTCTACTCCAGTACTGCAATATATTGCATCATACATATTGGGGTTATGTCATTGTTTTTGTTCTTTGTTTTTAAAGTGGATTGCTGTAAACTCCTCAGTATGCTATATTTAAGTATAAATTATACAAAATCTTCAATACACAAAAATGTAGAATAAACCCGGCTGTACTTTATGTTTTTTTATTAGTTGAGTGTTTTTAATAAAAAAAATCAATGATTAATAAAAAATAATAATAATTGAATTGTTTTATTGCTCAGTATTTAATTCATGATAAGGTTGAGTGTCAGAAGTGTGGAGCTAGGCCATGTTTCAAGAACTTTGAACTCTACAACTGTGACTTTACTGGATTTTTGTGGGTTCACTAATTAATGACCACAGGTTTTTCCAATCAAAGTGTCATATTTACATATTTTTTTATCTAATTGTCATTCCTCTCATATCTCATTGTACTTTTTTATTTTTGCTTTGACTTCTTACAATTTTTTAACTTATTATTAATAACTATACTAATAATAATAACATGAAAGGCTGAAACTTTTGACCGGTGCACCTTAAAAATGCTTATGTGACAACCAATCAGATGTAATAATGACTGCACGTGGAACTCTCAATTTAAGAACACAAGCCAGAAATATAAGAAAAAGATGGAACCCATCTTCTTTTCTACTTTTCTTTGACTATTAAGTAGAGAAGAAGGTGGGTTCCATCTTTTTCTCATATTTTTGGCTTGTGTTCTTGAAGTGAGAGTTCCACATGTAGTCATTATTACATCTGATTGGCTGTCACATAAGCATTTTTAAGGTGCATCGGTCAAAAGTTTTAGCCTTTCACATTATTATTATATCATCTGCTTGCACTTAATAAATTTAACATTTATTAATAATAGCAATATAGGATGATGTTAATAACAATCACAATTATATTAATAACCAAATATTTTAAAATTGCAGTCTATCAAATCTTTGTTGGTTTACAATTAATAAGTACAAGTTTTCTACAGCAAACTATTATATCTACATTTTTTTTTTGACTATTCATTATTGTTCTCATCTTAGAGTAAATCTAGACTAAGTTTCAATTCTCTCTTTTAATATTACCTTATAAAAAAAAACTTTTTTATATCTTTTATTGTATTTCTTCTGTTATGCTTTGATTTCTTGCATTTTTAATGTCTTATTACTTATATCTATACTAGTAACAACCATATAGGATGATATTAGAAACAATCACAAGTACATTAATAACTAAACATTATTTTAAAAGTGCAAGGAAGAAAGCAATCATAAATTTCTTCTATGTATAAAGATGATATGAATAGGCAAAATATCCTTTATCTGATTGTCATAAATCATTATTATTTTCTAGCATGAAACAGTAATAATAATAATATAATAACAAGAGCAACAACAACATAATAATAATGATGATGATAATGATAATGATAATAATAAAAAATCAGATATAAAATATACTCGCAATTTAGGAAATTTTAAGATATTTAATATAATAAGTGAAACACAGGCTTAATATATACCATGTGTCTATATATGTAATATAGGGTATATGATCACAGACTTTCACATGACCCACCACTCTCGACTCTATCTAATAACACTGATACACTCAAGCACATATATGCTGAAAAGATAAATAATCACCAATATACGTATTTCATGCTAAACCAGCAATCATCAGTTGGTCCAGATTATCATCTCCCACACCTATATACTATAAGTGCTCAGATATTTATTAAGATAGACAATCTTCATACTTTAATGGAGACTGGCTCCAATCTACTACACTCTCCAACTCTTCAACCGTCCATCCAATTGAAAATCTGATGATGGAATGCTCAAAGGCCACCCTAAGGCCAAGATTCTTGTCACACCCATGTTGCCCCAAGGTCAATCTGAACCCCACATATATTAAGCCTGTGTTTCACTTATTACATCGTAGAGATGTCTGCCCATCCTTGCATATGTATTTAATGGATTATGTCCTGTACATGTGGGGTTCAGATTGACCTTGGGTCAACATGGGTGTGACAAGAATCTCGGCCTTATGGTGGCCTTTGAGCATTCCATCATCAGATTTTCAATTGGATGGACGGTTGAAGAGTTGGAGAGTGTAGTAGATTGGAGCCAGTCCATTAAAGTATGAAGATTGTCTATCTTAATAAATATCTGAGCACTTATAGTATATAGGTGTGGGAGATGATAATCTGGACCAACTGATGATTGCTGGTTTAGCATGAAATACATAAAATGGTGATTATTTATCTTTTCAGCATATATGTGCTTGAGTGTATCAGTGTTATTAGATAGAGTGGAGAGTGGTGGATATTTAATATGTAAGTAATTTTTTTTGTCTTTTTAATTTTTTTTTACTTCTTTGAATTGGAATTATCATATTCATATGTGAGTTGTTTCTACTGCTAATGAAAATTACAAAATAAATATTAAAAATTGTATTATTCCTTTGAATGTTATGTAAGGAAATTGTCTGATTTTTGTTTTTTTTTTACAATAAAAATTGAAAGTCATTCTAAGAACTAAAAGATTTTGTTATGATTTAAAATTAAAATAATTCTGCAATATGGACTTTTAAAAGAAATATTGTGAAATAAAATTTTGCATATAAAAAGAAAAGGTTCCGAATGATTTTTAATATAAATTTTAGATACATATCTAAAAATATGTATAATATTAATGTCATTTACGTTTTTTATTACTTTTACAATGCTTTTTACAAACCACTATTGACGGTTATAAAAGGCATTGTGAAAGTATTAAAGAATATAGATGATATTAATATTATATGGATTTGGCAATACAATAAGAAAGATAAAGTTATAAATCTAAAAATATGATTTACAATGAAATGAATTATAACAGGATATTGTGCTATTGTTGAACTAATATATTTTTTACATGGCTGATACATTCGTCAGTTTTTTAAAAAGTTGGATTTATATGGATAAAATTGTAATAAAATAAAGTGTAATGGTTATAATTGAAGAAGATCAGAAAACTAAATGAAAGTACTTGAGTATTTTATTATAATTACTTATATATTATCACTGTTATACTTTATTATTTTATTATAATAATTATTTTATTATATCTATAGAAAGACATGGTCTTTCATGGTTTAGAACAGTATTAGATGGGTGGGTTTAAAAGATAATACTTTTTGGATAGAATCTCACCAAATTACTTCTTGAGCTTGAATCTCACATAACCTTCAGAACAAAAATGAATTATATAGAACATTGATAGAACTAATGTATGATGTTGAAGATACATTCAGATTGACTTAACAAGTTTGAATTTATATGATACACTTAATTGTCTTATAATATAATTTGATGTTGCATAATAATGAGAAATACATTACAAAATTACTATTATAACATAAAGAGAAAAAATTGTATTATTATTACTATTATAATTGCTCCTTTCTAAGACAGTAGAATAATTGAGAGTGATTTTTTTGTTTGTTTATAAAAAGAAACTATATAGAAGGTAAACAAACCTCCACATCAGTACCGTTTTTAAACAAGATGATAAAACTGTAAGAATACTCTTACTCCAGCCACAAGATAAAGTTTAAAAAAATGAGAACAACCATCTTATTTTCAAACTTGTATGGTAATTTATGAGACAATCTTAAATGTCTAGAAGTGAAAGCATGAATATATATATATATATATATATATTATTCACTTTAAATTCATTTCTTAATTTAATATTCTTATTACTATTTAAGAAATATTAAAATTTACTACTTTAATATTTCATAAGTACTAATAAGAATATTAAGTCAAGAAATAGATTTAAAGTCAATGATGTATATATTCATGCTCTCACTTCTAAGCACTTAATATTGGCTCATAAATTACCATTTCAGAAATAAGACGGCCTCTTATTTACTTAAAGACTTTATCTTGTGGCTGGGGTGAAAGTATCCTTACCGTTTTATCATCTTGTTCAAAAATGGCGCTGATGTGGAAGTTTGTTTATCTTCTATATAGTTACAATTTAAACACTGTACTTGTAAAATTTGTAGAATATTATATAAAAAAGAAAAGAAAGTGAAAACAAACAAAAAAAATACAAAAACATAAAGATCAATTGTTGGTGGTTGAGAGGTCAGCACAGCTGCCTAACAAGCAGTTGTCCTGGGTTAGCGGTTCGCTTCCCGGCCGATGCTATGGCACATGAGGAAAAAAAAACAACAAAAAGTAACTTTTGGTCAATAAAATTTAGAAAGAAACTTAAGTTTAAACATTAAAACATCACATGATCACATTTTCTTATGCTCACCCAAACTCTTAAAACAGTGGCACTTTTTTCCACATAATAGTATCACTTAATGCATAATCTTTAGCATTCATTAATTACTAAAGATTATATTAGGTGGCAATATTGATTGGAAAAATTTGCTAATATTTAAGTTGTTCAGCATCCTGTAATTTTTCAAAATCATAGTAGGTGTTCAATTTGTGTATAATTTACTGTTGCACTTACGTTTTAGAATATATTGTATATATTGGTAAAATAATTATGCTGCAAAATAGAGACTAAACAATACTTCTCAGACGAACAGTAAAGGAAAAAAAAACATTACTCACAAAATACCAGCAATAACTTCCATTCAGAGAATATCTAAATGCTTCTTATCTTTGTTTTATTTTCTAGCTAAAAATAGTTAGACTTTCATTTACTAATTAATATAGGAACATAGAAATAACTTAGCCAATATAGGAATCACTTAGTATTAAAAGGAAATGTGCCTATGTGTTTGAAATATGTTTACCAGTCATTGCTTATGGATCTGAGATTTGGTCATTTAACAGAAGAACAACTCATATATTTGAAAATGCTGAAAAAATTTGGAGGGATGTGTGTTCAAATGATAAAAAGAGATCAAAAATGAAATACATGGATGAGAGAACAAATAGGTATAACTGATATTGAAAGAATTAAGAAACTAAAAATGGAACTAAGTTGGGAATATTTCTAGAAATGGTGGTAGATAGACAATTGAAGTCTTAAGCTGGATTCCAAAAGGAAAAGACCTAAAAGGAAACCACATGTGAGATGGATAGATAAAATAAGGATGTTTACTGTTATGTTGGGGAGATGAATGATTAGGAATGAGAAAAACTGGATTAAATTTGGAATAATCTTAATCCTGCAATAGATAAATAGTGCTTGAGTATGATGATGATGAAAGATTAGGTAGTTGGGTTGGCTATGAGTTAACTATATAAAAGAAAAGGCCTAAGTCTGATTATCAACTGAAAAAATAAATTATCCTAAATTCAAACCTGGATCATTGGAATGACTAGTAGAAGTTGTATTACTATGAGATTTTTGATTTATGTATAGAATGTATAATAATTAAATCATACTGATTTAATTTCTTTTGTGTGCTTGATTTATTTTAAATAAAATATCTGCAATAATACTAATAATAATTAGAGATGTATCTGCAGAAGCAAAACACACTTTAGTATTTTTTCAAAACAGTAAAAATTTATCTCTATCTTCTGCATTTTTTCTGAGTATTTATTTATGAACAAGAATATTAGTAATGTCTTATTTTAGAATATAATTCAAATATTGATGCACAAAATTAAAACTTCATTCGTATAAAACTAATTCTTTAGTGTATTGCTTTTTGAAAATGTATATATACATCTAGTTGGCACTTAAAAGATAAAAGTAGATGGACTTGGAAATATTTAATTAAATTCCACGAGATTGTAAAAGACCTAGAAAGAGACCACATGATAGATGGGTTGATAAAATAAGAAAGATTGCTGATGTGATTTGGAGAAAAGAAGTTAGAGTTCATAGAAACTGGATTAAACTTGGAGAGATCTTCACACTGCAGTGGATTGATAATAGTTGAAAATGATGATGTTGAAGATAGTTAACATCTTTTTGTAAATAATTTTATTCCAAGCCTTCTCTTAAATACTTTTTTTAATGTTTCAAAGTGTCGGCCAGGAAGTGAACCCAGGGACAACTGCTTGTAAGACAGCTGTGCTAACCACTCAGTCACAAATGCTTGACATTCTCTTGAATACTTGAAACCATAGAAAATATCAATAATATATGTTTAATACATATATCTATAATGCAATTTACTGAAAAAATTATACATATTAACTCTCTTAATTTTTTATATATGTAGCAATTAGTCTTGTTAGAGTTTGTAAGAAAATTCAATTTTTTTTCTATATTAATTACTATTTTAAATGATTTTAAAACTATTACAAAGAATGAAAGTTGATTAACTGTGACTATATTAATGTTATTAGAAATTCAAAAAAATATTTACTTGTGAATCTTCATTAATGTCAATGTAGAAAATTTTGTTAGCTTGATCATGTGGATTTTTAAATCTTAAAAAAAACATTACTATTTATAAAAATAAAATATATTTTTTGTTTATTAATAAAAATATTGAAATAAATGAAAATGTATTTAATATAAAATAAAATAAAAATTATTTCAGTTATTTTGACAAACAAAATGTAAAAAATTCTTACCATTTGTGTGCTAAATGAATGACTGGAAACAGAGCTGTTTTATTTTGATTTTTCTGCTCTCTAGGAATAAAAATAAAAACTAAATTATAGATTTGTTATCATTAAAAATAAATGATTTAAAGAAACAAAATCATATGAATGAATGATAAATACAAAATAACATGATATAGAATGGAACCATTGTAACAAAATTGGGTGGCAACTGAATCATCAACAAAAATAATTAACAAACATATTATGTTATGCATCAATAAATGCAGAATTACTGTTGGCATCAAACACAATTACAAAATTAATGCCTATATGGAAAACAGATATGTAAGAATGGGGGCAAAGTATAGATTATTGAATGTTTTTGATTTGGTTCATTGCACTGATGTGAGGCAAGGACTTTGAAGAAGCAGGATAGAGCAGAAATTGATGCTTTTGTGAAGTTTATAGAATACCATATCTTGGACAGCTAAAAAAAACTAATGAATAGGATTTGAAAAAGAAAAGATAGCTACAAAAAGAAAACTTGTAGATAGTGAAATAATGAAAATTACCATATTTTGGATATGTGGCAAAGCAGATTATCACACTTAAGAAAGATATAATGAGTAGATCAAGAGGACTGTTGTAGATGGATAACATGGAATATACTGGAATGACAATTTTTGTGGAACACAGGAAGGCAGAGAAGAGTATGGTCTGGAGGCATTTTATTCATACTATAACCCAACAGTGGATTGACAGATCAGGTAGATGATAATGGTGATATAAGATAGTTATAAAATAGAATATAGTAGTAAATTTAAAAAGCAGATTTGCATATGAATAAAATGAGAAAATGCCTCTGAGAATGTGTTTATTTGGCATGCAACTTTTCCTCTCTTTTTTGTTACTAAATTACTTGTAGTACTTTTTTTAAAAAAAATCATAATTTTATGAAATTAAAATTGGTGAATTTTTATTTACTAATATTTAGCAAAATATATAATATCTTGTATATGAGATTTTAACTTAGAATATCATTCTTGACTATAATGAAAAATACATCAGAAGAATATCTCATGATATTCAATAAGTCCAAATTAGAAACTCGGTACTAAAAGTACCAGTTTATTTATTTAGTATTTTAGTATTTATAAAGTGTTTAATAAATAAATTATAAAATACTAAACCTTTATTTGCGTCTGATTTACTTAAAATATATGGACCGATATCTTCAAGACACTTTTTAATAAAGTCGTTTATTTTTATACATTTTTTTTTCTGATTTCCAAAGTGGCATTTTTAGTATATGAAATACCAAAATAAATATAACTGAATATTTGTTCTAAAACTGAATGATAGAATAAAATAAATATAAATGAAAAACATTTTGAGAAATTGATTCTTGGTTCATATTATATTTTATGTTTTCATGGTTATATAATGTAAACAAAATAGTTTTTGGGTTAAACCATGTGTTAGTTTTGATTAATTCCAATGTTGCAACAAAATAGCATCTGTCATTATCAAAGTTAACTTTTCAAAGAAAAAACCATTAGATCTCAAATAGTAATGAGATTGAGTGTGAGGTAAAGAATGAGATTGAGCATAAAGTAGTTGAGCATTCAGAATATGTGAATTAACAAAATGTTTTCAACTATACTACTTCACACTCACTTTCATTCTTTACTTCACATTCAATCTCATTACTATTTGACATCTAATGGTTTTTTTTTTTCAAAAGTTAACCTTGACAATACTGGGTGCTATTTTGTCAGGTCATTGGGAATTAATCAAAACTAACACATGGTTTAACCTAAAAACATATATATATATATATATATATATATATATATATATATATATGTGATATATGATATATATATATATATAAATCACATAATCACTATAATTTAAGTAAATCTTAAATTTGTAATGTGTTGTCAAGGCAGTCTATAGATAAAGATGGATTATCCATCTTCATCATAAGAAAAATTGCTTTGACAACAATTTTAGATTTGGTTAGATATATGGACATTAATGTTGTAAGATCTGGCATCATGGTATTTGTATATAATGATTGAGAAAAAGATAGTTGTTCTGAATGGGTGTATTTATATATTAGAAAATGTTACAGCAATGAGTTTTCATACCTATAAAAGTTGATTATTGAGTTCAACATCCATAGATGCAATACTTTTCTTATCGGTGGTGTGTATTGTGGTATGTATTAATCTTTTTTTTCTTTGTCAACAGACTGACATTGGTTAGACAAATCCAGATTTAATTATTTTGCAGCTAAAACTAGCTAATATTCAGTGAAAGCTAAACATTAATTATGAACTCAGTCCTTGTATAACAATGAAATCCTCCACTAACAATGATGGAAGTAATGTTAATTGTATCGCTGATTGTTTAGATCACGTGGTGTTTGAATATTAAGGTTTAAGGTTAAGTGTATTTGTTTCATTTAATTAACAATGATGATCATTTGTTCATCTGGGAATTCATCCTGGAACCTTTAACTCTTGGAGTCCATCACTCTATTGTGTGCTGAATACATGGAATAATGGTGAAGCATATATTATAAACATTTATTTTTATATAATGACTTATACAATGTATACTTGTCAAATCACTCAAATTAATCTAGAAACTTTCTCTCTGGTTTAAAATATCAAATTATCTATTTACCCATTATTAATTGAATGATCACTGCTATTTGGAAAAAAATATTTGGCTTGCTTACAACCCCTCACATAAATAAAAATTAACTGAAACACACAGGCTTATATATCTGTGTCTACATATGTAATATATAGGGTATATGAGCACAGACTTTCACACGTCCCATCACTCTCCACACTATCTCATAACACTGATATACTTGAACACATATATGTTGAAAAGATAAATAATCACCAATATATGTATTTCATGCTAAACCAGCAATCATCAGTTGGGCCAGATTACCATCTCTACACATATATGCTATAAGTGCTCAGATATATATTAAGATAGCCAAACTTAATACTTTAATGGACAGGCTGTCCATTAAAGTATTAGGTTTGGCTATACATATATGCTATAAATGCTCAGATATATATTAAGATAGCCAAACCTAATTTTTTAATGGACAGGCTGTCCATTAAAGTATTAGGTTTGGCTATCTTAATATATATCTGAGCACTTATAGCATATATGTGTAGAGATGGTAATCTGGACCAACTGATGATTGCTGGTTTAGCATGAAATACGTATATTGGTGATAATTTAACATATATGTGTTCAAGTGTATCAGTGTTATGAGATAGTGTGGAGAGTGGTAGGACGTGTTAAAGTCTGTGTTCATATACCCTATATATTATAAATAAAAATTCCAAATTTTATCTGAATATTAATTCCACGTCATGAACATCTGATATATCTTTATTTACTAATTAGTATTTTATGGCAAGCAAGATTATCTATCTGAAAGCTTGAGTTTGATTAATAATTCTTATGTATATCATTAAAAAAATGTCCATATCTTTTTCAGGCCAGTTCCTGTCATCAGGAAGTAGCATTAAACCGTACAGGTTCTTTTTGTTTTGTTTTTTGGTGCAAAGTAATTTCATATTACCGGTTACTTATATTTATCAATATAATGCAAGTGATTTGAAAATTAATAATTTAATGGTAACATTCTTTGACTTTTCTATACTTATTTTTGTTTATCCCATTTATAATATATGCATGCCTATGACACCCATGTGTGAGTGGTCTCTCAGGAATCTGTTTATTTCCAAAAATAGAACTTCCACTTTAGGAGCACCTTTTTTTCCATATGTCATAGTATTGGCCGGGAGGCGAACCTGCAACAACTGTCTGCAACCAGCTGCTTGCAAGGTGGCTGCACTGACCTCTTGGCTAACAACGCTTGACAGCTTTGCTGAACTGGATCATATATCATATTCATTCTATCATATTTTCCATATCATAAATAATTCCACTTACTAATTTCATTGTTTAGGAAACTGGAAGTTGTATTACAACTCAATTATTTGGTTTCGTTAGATCGGATGCTTTGTGTTGTTTAGTGAGGTGGTAGAGTGACAATCTGGATTTGGGTTCCTAGTATAGATTCCAGTACTGGAACTTCTGGCACTCAAACTTATTATTTTTATTATTAGAACTGATGCTTCGAGAAACCTTTTACAGGATTTTAGACTATATTATAATTATGCTATGATGAACAGTGTCATGTGTTTCCCTATTTATTTGACAAATTTTGAACGGTCAAAAAATATCTCAAATAATATTAGGAACCATTTCCATTTGTCCCACTGCTAGTTCTTTTTAGGATTAACCTTTCTTCTTTCAGCTCTGATATTTATAACTTTTATTGTTTGTATGTCTGTTTTTTATGATCAGCCAGATTTGGTGTTTCCTTCTGACCATATAGAAAGCAGTGCTACTTTTTTTACAGTTCTTACACTGAGGTATATAATTCCTATCTATTCTTTTCTTATAATATATACATATTCGGTTTGTTGTTGCTATTTTTTTTTTCAATATGGTTGTTGACATTACTGTAAATGCGATGTTAATATTCTGTAAAACGTATAGTAAATGAGTTTTTTATTCATCTTTCTTTAAAGTAAAAACACATTTTAACTCCTGCAGTTCAGCGTTCTCTGTAACGTAGTTCTTAATTGTCAGCCAATGCCAAAGAGTATTTGTAACAAGTTTTACTGAATTAGATTTAAATTTTCAGTAAAATTTGTTTCAAGTGTTTCTTAGCAGACAAGTGTCGTGTTAAATGTCAGCCAGCTTGACGGACACTTGCTTAACCAAATTTAATTTACTAACTAATTTTCTCATCTTGCTTTGAAAAGGTCATATTTTATTTTTCTAATGGATTTTTAATGCATTTTAATATAGAGTCAGGGAGGGAAGAGAAGAGAAGGTCTGCACCTCTCAACTTAGTACTTGCTGGAAAACTTGTCATAGTTGGTTATTTAATTAAAAAAAAAAAAGAATTTTAAACTAAAATTCATATTTTTATTTTTATTTCTAATAAAGAGAAACAATGTTTTATGGCCATATTAAAAAATGTCTGGGTATAAAAAACTGACAAAGTAAGAAAATGATAAATGATCTAACAATTACCCAAGAATGTAGATTTTGCTTAGCACGTCTGCATTCGCTATATGTGTGTGTGTGTGTGTGCGCGTGTTTATAAATAAATATTTATAATAAACAAGAAAAAGTAACCCAAGAAAATTTGTATATACAATATTTAATGGGAAAAGACAGTTCTTGATTGAAACATTAGCAACGAGAACTTTTTACATAAAATATCATTGTGTTGTAATAGTGACCTACCTGGCATGCCTATGGCATGAGTTTAAATTCAGGATAGAAATTTTAAAGTTTTTTTTTCGACTTAATCAAGCATACGATTTTTCTTCTTCCGGAAGCTGATTTATAGACAACTGAATGGGTATCTAGCTAAAAATAGCCAGATGATAAACGAGAATGAAACCATTTAAAATCTTGCTATCTGACATTTTCCAAACATGATGATAACGTCGTCTGTATCACTATTTCTTTTTAAAGACTATTGGCGAACTCTATCCTGAAGTGAACTATTTAGAGGCTTTATCGTTTATCTATCAACTTTCTTTATATTAGCATGTTATATAGAAAAATATCAATCTTGAAATGAAAAAATGAATAAAACGTTTTAAAATTTTGTTTATTAAAGCAGTAATTAGCCTCACCTATGAAAGGCAATCTGTAATGCTTGAAATATATGTTAGTAATTCTTAGTATTGATGGTTGCTAATGCTCAGAAATGATATCAGCCAATTTAAGAGGTTGATTTCTGATTCAGTTTCAACTGAGGAAACGGAGGAAACGATACAAAAATCTTACTTTATTCAATTATTAGTCCATTGCTCTGTTATTTGAATGTCACACGACCTATTTCTCAGCAGCTGACTTCATTGAAAATAAATAGGGATAGTTACATTCTATTGCAGTTATATTTATATATAAGTTAATCCTCATCTAATTTGTATTGGCCCTATACTGTCTTGGCACTATAACTATTACTATTGGGACACTTTTAGATAGATAGTATAGCATCTTAGATATGTAAAAACGGACTTGGAGGTACCATGTGTTCCAGGGTGGCAAGCATTAGAGTTGAGTTACCATAAAAAATTAGCAATTTCAAATAGATATCCAAGCTATAGCTGCATTTGAACCCAAGATCATGGATATGAAAAGGAAGTAAATCATTACTTTGAGATTCTGGTTTGGCATTTAAATATAAAACTGAATTTGAAATGTTTCACTTAGCTAAAGAATTCTCAAGAAATTATGTAGCTTTTTAAGCCCAATTTTAGGTT